>BPTQ01000008.1:356938527-357147847 GCA_019973895.1 Chrysanthemum seticuspe | reverse complement strand
GGTCACAAATCCAGTTTTTTTAAACGTTGGGTCGACATACCCTATCGTGCCAATATCTTCAGCAAGGAGAGCACGATGCCTTCGAGCTTTTGCAAGATTCAAGGAGATTTCGAAACCATATAACTCTGGTTCCCAGTTATCGTTCAATAAAATTTTGGAGCTTTTGATGTTACGATGGACAACACAGAAATCGTGATAATGGATGTATTTCAAGGCATGCGCAACATCAACACATATTTGCAAACGTTTCATCCATGTGAGAGTCGGGTTACTTAGACATTGGTCGAGACTTCCATTGGCCTCATATTTGTTTATGATGATCTTTTCATCATTCTCATCACAAAAGCCAATTATTTTGACAACATTTTTATGATTAAGATTCTGAAGCATCATAATCTCTTGCCGAAACTCGGCCCCTCCTTGAACATAATGACGGTGAAACCTTCGTGCAGCAATATTCTCCGATTTTCCTAAATGCAAGAGGGTCCCTTTATAAACTCTGACGAATCCACCTTCGCGGATGAGATTTTTATCATCAAAGTTGTTGGTGGCAACATGTATATCTTTAAGTTGGATTTGTACTGGAGGCATAGTGAATGCTGTTTTCTGAGATAAAAATTGATAGCTAGAAAGGAATGTTTGGGCTACAAATGGATTTCAAGAAACAAAGAAAGAAAGAGGATAATCAATTATCAAAGGGACAATTGTTAAGTTATGCAATTAGGTGTATCTTTCTATAAATAAGGAAATAATAGTGATAACCTTGATAATTTAGAGCATCCATAATGATGGACCTTTTAAATAGGTTTATAACATGTCAAATCATTAATTTATAAACTATAAACCTATTACCACTATGTATAAACCTTTTATAATCATATCAAATGTTCAACCATAACACATAGCATTAAATTATGAAAAGGTCTAGGATCTTGGACCTCTTCATGCCACATAGATATAAACCACAAGCTCACTATGGTTAAAACAAAAGATAACATTTTCATAACTTTTAGACCTTTTTATAAACCTTTTATAGTGGATGCCTTTAGAATAAAATAATCTAACAAACGATATTTCCTCTTAATCAACTATCAAGTACTTAATTACTAATTAAATCATTCACACAAATTACTTTTAAACTAGAATGGTACTCGCGCATTGCGATGCATAGCGAGAAATTTGAAAACAACTTTATCACAAACTATTTGATATTAAAATATCAAGTATATATGCATCACAATGCAATGATAATACAAAAACGGTAATTAGTAGTATTACAAAATTATAATGATTGGCGGCGAAAGGTACTTGCTAATCAGTAAATGTTGTGTAATATTTGTCAATATATTATACGTGTAAGTATAGAGAAGTATAAATTAGTTCGTGCAATATATAATTAATAATATATATGACATTGCTTATATAAATTATGGTATTTAAAAATTTGACATTTTTATGTTTTATAAATCGCATGAAAATCTTAGTTATTTGACATGTACGATTCTTTTCAATCGAATTTATTAGCAAAATGATATAATTTTGACTAACCTTGTACTAAAATACATACATAGATGATGTATGTTTTTTTAATATGCAATTCTCAATAATTTTAAATGTCTATAGACAAACAAAATTTTGGCACTAAACTTACACTATTGAATTCTCAATAATTTTTATAACGGCAATTTAACTATCTCACAATGTTTACACTCCTAAGCAAGGCTTGAACTTGCAACCATTCAGTTAGAGTGTTTCTCACACAACATGGGGTACCATTAAGATACAACCATTTTGGTTCTTTAAAACTTTAAATATACATATAACGGAGAAAAAGACATTCCTTCATTATATGTAATGAGCAGGATTACGCCCGCGCGTTGCTGCGCAATTTTAGAGGAAGCGTTAAATATTATAAAATATATACTGAGAAAAATAGCACTCGTGCGTTGCGGTGAGGCTGGCAAAATTTTATTTTCGTCTAACTTATGCATAGCTTTTTGGTAGTCCATTTTTTAATGTCGTGGCTAATCTTTTTGGTTTGCACATATAACTTTAATATGAGTTTTGTTGATATTATAGATAAGTTTTCAGTTATAAACTTTAACCTATTTGTTGATCATTTTGAAAGTTTAGGGTAGTTGCATAGATTATTATAAAAATTTATGATAGTTTTAAAAGTTAGTTGGTATGTTAAAGGTTCATTTTAAAATTTTCTACAATATACATATATATAATATTAAGTTTAAATATTATTTATAAAATTGTACATATGTTAGAAGTATATCAATATTGAACTCGATTTGTTTGATCGATAGGTATTTGGTACATAACTCAAACTTTTATTGAAGTCTACGTTTTTCGCCTTTGTGGTTTAAATTAATTTTAGAATAGTTTTTAAAGTTATTTGTTAGGTTAAGGGTGCATTATAAAAGTTCTTTTATTATAAAAGTTCTTTCCCACTAGGCCAGGAGAGTTGTCGGAGCTATTCCTCGTGGGGTGGACAATGGCCGGTGCCAATCTACACATTTTTGTGGAAACTTTACATTTTTTATAAAATCGTGCGCAAATCAAAAGTATATCAATATTAGGCTCGTTTTGTTCGTTATCGAAAGATCTTTCTGGCAGTATTTTTTTATTCATGAATTCGTTATATATATGTTAGATATTTAACAAATAAAGTTTGTAATATAAAAAAGTCGTAAATAACTAAAAGTTTAGAGTGATTTTGCAAGTTGCTGCATAGTTTTTTTATTTTTTTTATTTGGCCGGTTGGCTACTGTTTTTGCCTTAAATTTTATTTATTTATTTATTATTATTATTATTATTTCAATATCTTAATGCCGATGGGATGCCATATACTTATAATATAAATAAGTTACTTTTATTATTATTTTTTATTTTTTTTAATTAATATGTCCTTATATACACAATTAAATGTTCTCTTGAGGGCATACCCATTAGTTAACTTATTTTAAAAACCTTATGTTATCATAAGCTCTAACAAGCTTCGCATAAAAAATACTCAACTTTTGTAGCTCTTTTCTTGCATAATATATCAGCCTTGTGGCACATTCCAGCTAATGGAAACACCCCCCCCCCCCCCCCCCCCCCCCTATAGTTTTAATGTTGTTGCCAATCTCATCCCAATTTTTAACAATTTTTCATTGTGCTACAGGTTCTTGTGACATGCACGTAAAATGATGATGAAAAAAAACCTTTGGTACGACCGGGTGGCGCATGCGGCCTACAAATGACCTATTCGAGTGGTATGTGTCAACGGGCACTCCCGAACTAAGTCACAAACAATGATATTTCGTGCCCGGAAATAAACTCAAAGGAAAAGGAAAATATAGAAAAAGAAGAAAAAACCAATTTTGGAGTAATTTGTTTAGTCCAATTGAGAAAAGTCACATTTAGAAGAAAAATAGTTCAATCTAACCGTATAGTATGTGATATATTTTAATACAGTAACATCTATGCACGACATCCTAACATTATGATATTAAACTATAAATTATACACTTTAAAGGAATTGCATGATTAAGCATGATGTATCATCTCTGCAAATTACATTTTTAATGGGATACCATATATCTTTTGCCTTAAAAAACGAAGGCAAAGTGATCATATATTTATTTGTATTGGGAATATATTAGGGTTGACTAATTTTGTAATAGTTATATCAAGACTAACATGTTCAACCTAACATTGATGCTGAACCATTCACATGGACAGCTTTGCATGTGTTTTTAAATATACATAGGCACCCGCGTTTACAATTTATAAAAAGGTTTGACATTCAGCTAAAGTGTCAGCTATATGAGATATGCATTTAAGTTCATTATGATGTCATAAATCGCTTCATTCACCCGTTCATACATTGATAGTTCTTTGACCCGTTAATATGACATGAGTAATTGGTTCAAGTTATGTTTATCAATTTGCAATGAAAATGTGTCAAATTACAAATCTTATGTGGATAATTAACCTGCGTTGCAAACATATTGTGATATCACTAATTTGAATGCATTGTAGTCTTTTGTAAATACTGTAATCAATGCATTTTTAGTTTGAGTATGTTATTTTATGCACAGCTATATCAACCTGCAAGTAAGATATAATGACACACAACTACACTAGAAAGCAAGTAAGATATAATGCTTGTGGAATAGATGTTTGCAGTTTTTCTGAAAAATTAAGAACTGAGAATTTCCAAAAATTTACAAACTGCACAGAAAACAAAAAACTGATCATCATGTTTTTACATAGCCTGACGTCGTCAGGCTTTAATCCTGACACCGTCAGGTTGTCCTGACAGAAAGTGGTCTGATGCGTTTTTCTGGAAAAATTACATCATTAAAACATGGAAAAATTCCTGCAAAACATCCATTATGGCTCGATACAAGCATTTGACTCTAACAAAAACACATATATATCAATTTCAATAATTGTGATTCTCATGTTCATGTTCTTAAAAACTTATGTGATCTTCCCTACACTATCTTTTTGTAAAATATCTTTATATGTAATTAAGACGAGGTTAAAAACAAAATAAAGCATTTTCACAAAGTCTAACATGAGAATAAACAACAATGAAAGAGATATAAAACACACAAATTGAAAAACAAAACAAGCAAACAATTAAGCAAGGGCTGCCTCCCACGAAGCGCTTTTCTTTATTTATGAGTCTTGTAGCTAGACTCGAAGTCGTGCTCCTACGTGACTTCCTTACCGTCATCTTCTTCCTCATGACGATCTCTATTGGGGTTTTCCATGGCATAGTTATGTCCTATTGTGCATCTTTCTAAGAAGTTATCTTGCTCCCAATTGGTTGTATATTCTGGTCCTAGTTTCACACACTCTTTATAGAACCCAAATATCTTATTCATCACATAGTCTACTCCTCTCTTCTTATCCTCCTCATTCCTATAGTAGACTGATAGCTTAAGTTCCTTTTCATCATTGGATAGTGATGAAAATTTCTCAATCTTAAATGACATTTGGTAGGCAACGTCATCGGTCTCTTCCTTGAATCTAACTATTCCTAACGACGGATCATAAGTCATCCCGGTGCTATCTACGAATGGCTTTCCTAGAACTACATGGGACAAGCTAGGATCTATAGCCGTACTAATATCCTCCACAATTACGAAATCCGTAAGGTACGTGAAGCTACCTACATAGACGGGCAATCCCTTAACTCTACCAAGGAAATTACATCTAACTCTAGGATCATTGGGGTCTTGTCTATTTGGGATAGGTTTTTTCATCACCCAATTATAGTACATGATATATCATGATGTTTATTGAGAACTTGCGATCAATGTAGGCCTTTGCCACGAAAAGATGTCCAATGCAACATGGTATGTTGAGATTTTTAGGATTTCCAAAGGTGATTCGTGGGCATCTCCTAGTATAAATGGGACGAAGGTCGCGCACTAGGTGTGGGTGGTATGAAAGTTCCTCATTCGTAGAAAACTTATTGAAGTATTCATCACCTACTTTGTCTATTTCATCGGTTGATTCATCCTTAGGAGTTTCACTAACCTCAAGTACCGTCTCATGGTTCACTTCATCACTATTCCTATTTGGTTTCACTAGGGTGATGGCATTGACGAAATGAACACGCTTGGATGAAGATGGGTCCCTAGTTTCGAAGTACTATCTCGGGTCCTTAATCTTAAGAACGGAAGTTTCGGGAGAGTGAGTCGAGATGGCATTAACCTTTTTGGTGGTTGTCCTATCATTATTGGTTATAGCTTTCAAAAGGTTATCCATCTTCCTATCCATCTCGACTTGTTGTTGGTTAAAGCGGTCCGAAAGCTTGGCTATTTGGGCTTCTTGAGATGTAACTAGGTGTAGCATCATCCCTTCTATGTTTTGTTTACCAGGGCCACGAGAGCTTTGGTTGTGTTGTTGGGGCCATGGGGAGTCTTTAGAGGTGAATTCTTTGGTTTGACCCCAATTATAGTTGGGTTTGCCCCTCCATGATTTTCGGGCTTTGTTGAAAGTCCTAGGTCCGGGTGTTGTGGGGAATCTTCCTCCCATCTATTGGTACGCGAGGATGCATAGTCCACGGAAGCTTGTTCGGGGATTCTCGTGTAATTACGAGTGTCATGGGGACCACTACATAACTTACACAAAGAAGAGACCTTGTTCACTTGGCATGAGGGCTTAGGATTTTCGTAGGAGCTCATTAGGAATTTGACTTGATCTTTTAGTTCGAGCATCCCATGATTGGAAGGTTGTGAGTCAATGGGAGGCAAGGAGATTGCCTTGACGGTTTTGGGAAACTCACGGGGGTCATTCCAAAATTCGTTGTCATAGATGACAAGGTCCTCTATTGTACCCCACGACTCTTCCGCGGTAAGTTCACTAAGTTTGCCACTGGCTGATTGGTCGATGGCTTGCCTAGTTGAGAGATTGACATGATCGTAAAAGATTTGGACTTGAAGCCAAAGATCGATGCCGTGATGTGGGACTTTATGGAGCAAGTCCTTGAATCGAGTCCACGCCTCATAGAGAGTTTCGCCTTGACATTGTTGGAACATCAATATGTCATTCCTTAGTTTGGTAGTTCTCTCTGGTGGGAAAAATTAGGCGAGGAAACGAGTGGTGAGATCATTCCAACTTGAGATGGATCCGGCGGGAAGTCGCTCAAGCCAATTACTAGCTTCGTCCCGTAGAGAGAATTGGAAGAGACGCAAGTGCGTGGTCTCCCGTTTGGTAGCATCAAGGTCGATAGAGTCAACGATTTTAAGAAAGTCCTTGAGATGCTGATTAGGATCTTCGGAACGAAGTCCATGGAATGCACATCCGTTTTGCACCAACCGGATGGTGTCGGATCGCAGGGCCGTATTTTGAGCTTGAATGGGGAGCTCAATGGTGTTCCTATAGCCTTGATGGCTCAGTCTAGAGTATTCACCAAGAGTACGGCCTCTTGGCAGGTCAAGTGTTGTTTGGTTGAGTGGAAGTGGTTGATGTGGTGGTGGATTGTCACCCATGGTGATAAGTGACAAGGTTACGAACAAAAACACGAAGAAGGGGGATAGACTACAAGAAAGCTAATGAAAAAGAGAAAAAATCTTACTTGATAGGAATTAGGGGTGTGCACGGTTTGGTTTGGGTCGGTTTTTGGCTAAAACCAAAACCGAACCACAATGTTCGGTTTTGTAGAACCCAAAACCAAAACCGTTCGGTTTTTTGCGGTTCGGTTTTTCCAATTTGTTAACGGTTTCGGTTCGTTTTTTTCGGTTTTTACACGTTAATATTTAGGTATGGCCAAATTATACCAACAAACTTGTTTTACGTACAAAATTAGTTATACTTCTTTACTTTTTTTTCAATTTAAGCATTATAATGTTTATTGCATAGTTCTACAATTACAAACATATAAATGAGACATACACATATAAGTGAACATACACGTAGTATAATCATTATCGAATATTTATTGATATATTCACACAAAACACGCAACACTACAAACACACATATAAATAGAAACATTAAGATAAATATATTATAAATCCACTCAAAAAATGAATATGAATTTATAAATTTGATATATTTAGTTATTTAATCATATTATATTAATTAGATATTATTATATAATAAAAACGGTTCGGTTCGGTTTGGTTTTTACAGTTTCGTTTTTGGACGCAAACCGAACCGCAATTTTCAGTTTTTGAAAAAGTAAAAACCGAACCATCGGTTTTTAGTTTCGGTCGGTTTTTTCGGTTCGGTTTTTTCGGTTTTCGTTTCGGTTTCGGTTTTTTTTGCTCACCCCTAATAGGAATCAAGCAAGGGAACCTAAACGAGATTGAAGTCTAACTAGCTATTCTATTCCCCGGCAGCGGCGCCAAAAACTTGATAGCAGGGTTCGGGGTCGAGAAAACCTCATTTTCTATGAGCAAGCTTTTCAACCCTCTAGGCAGTGAACCTAATCGTTGTAGTGTATTATGGGGTAGGCCTCGGGGATTGGTATTGTTCTCTAGGGGAATAGGAATGCTAGAAAAAAATTTATGACGAGAAGGTAAGGTTGAGGATGATTTTTTTTTAAACTAAAATAAACCGTTGGTCCCTAAACTTGGCACGGTGCATTATGATGAGACAAAACTCGGCCTTTTCATCGCCACAGGTCCAAAACATGCCCTTTAAATGCCAGATTAGTCCTTTGACCAAGTCAACATCTGATTTTTATTTTGTAGTTGAGGGTATTTTAGTCCATATACATTTATACTTTTATAACACAGTTATATTTTACCCCTTCATCTTTCATCCTCTTCATCATATACCCAAATCATTCATCTCCCCAACATCATCATCTCCCCAACAATCATCCTGAAAAAACCAGTGTCTTTGTGATATAAACTCGATGACTTTGGCAAGAAAGAATACAAGAATGAAAAGATAGCCCTCGTTTTTAGAATCTCGTCTTCCATTAAGGTACTGAACAAACGCGTCTATGAGATAAGGACCTACATAAGAAGCCAATGTGTAAAGAACCGCGAGGATTGCTGTAAATAGGATGTCTTTCCATGTAGTAAGGATCAGAGCCTTAACAAGGTCGGAAGTTGTGAGTTTTTTGGTTTAATAAAATGGGAAAGGACCCTCTTACGCTATCAACTCCAGAAAGATGAGGAACATCTTCAAGGTCTAAAGGTTTCTTGTGACCAGTGGCGATTAATGGAGTCAACCAAGAGAAAGTTACAAGGCTGAAGATACTACATTTTGCATAAGGAATTACAATTCCTGAGTTGTTTCATTCTCTACTAGTTGCAGCTTTATAACTATCGATTAAGAGTGGTTCTTGAAGATCATTGTTATCCGTTTCACGTGCAAGATCTTGGTCAGCTCCCAGCATTGCAGTTTATAGTTGTCTGTAATGCAGATCCTTGTATAAGTTTTATAAGTAAAACCAAGTTTACTTATATTTAAGTAGTCAAATACTTTTGACCTTCAAATTGTTCTTCAAAAGTACTGTCTTGTTCTTAAATAGTTTCATTTTTATAAACATACCGAATCCGGTAACTACTATACTAATTAGATATGAAAAGTGAGAAAAATGTTGGCGAGTCGACATAACTTGACATTTACTAAAACTAAACATGTATAATCGTTATGTTTAAATACAATTGGTCAAAAACAGTGTGATAAGTGATAATTAAGATAAGCAAGAAGTTGCAGCTGCAAGTTGATCAAGAGACTTATTCAACAACTGCTAACTAATTACTGTCTGCATATTAGTAAGTTATTACTGTATATTATATGCAAGACAAACACCTTAATTATAAAAATCTTGTATTAAAAAAAAAACAAGTATTACCTCTTCTGTTTCTCTATCCTACATAAAATAATACTTTTATCAAATAACAATAGTCTGAGTCTGAGTTTATGTATGTACTACTACGTAATAAGTAAGAAAGTAGATATTACCTGTAAAACCCTAAAATCGTAAACGTGTTTAATGACCATAATGCCCTCTAGCAAATAATTATGAAATCCGTCAAATAAAGCAATCGCGTTAAGCCCGTTAAATATAGTAATTCGTAAATGAGTTATACAAGAAATTGATGATAATAAAAACCTACACTTATATAACAAAATGAATATAACACAATGCAAGGTTACATGGATTGTATCATATGCAAGTTACTAGAGAAATTTAAATAAAATATAACATGTAAATATGGTAGTTATATGATAACGCTACACGCGTCGTTCGGGGTCAAGGAAACTTCCTTTTCTTCGAGCAAGTTTTATAACACCCTAGGCAGTGAACCTAATCGTTGTAGTGTAGTAATTAGGGTAAGCCACGGGTATTGATATCGTTCTCAAAGGGAATAGGAATGCTAGTAAGTAGTTACTACGCTAAGGTTAAGGTTGAGGAAGATTATTTTTGTATTTTTTTATGTTTTATGAAAATGGAAAGGTACGAATCTCGGGTATTGGATTTGGGGGGGGGTTGGTATTTCTACCGATTACTCTACTATTATCTAATTATCTAAACTAAGGTTGTGGGAGTCTATGTCTAATTAATGTGTGCTCGTATGATAGTTTAAAGATGTGTTTACTTAAGTTGTATTACTCCTTAATTATCTCCTATTGATGGTTGAGTGTCACGTCTTATTCCTAGTTGCGTTGTGAGTCTAAAGTTGTAGGGTATGCGTTTCTCCCTAACTCTTTGAACTTACCAAAGGGTCTTGTCTACAAACCCACTAGGGATTATAAACTCCTACTCTAAGGCGCTCTTTGGATGGTTTAGCCTACAACTACTCAGGTAATTATATTCTAAGGTTCACAAAGATTAATCAAGCATTAAGTACACAACGAATGACCTATCGCATTACTAGATCATTAATCAACTAAGATAAGAAACAACCAATCAATATTCAATAATTAAGTTTCATACTTCCTAAGCAAACACACAAATAAATTAGCCGGACATGGAGAACATGCAAGCATACACACAAATAATCAAAGACATAATTGAATTAATGAAGTAAAGACTTATCTTGGTGTAAGATAGGGTTTAAAACCCTAAAATACTATACAAGACACCTTAGGTTCGGTTTTAGGTTTTTACTCCAAAGACTCTCCACACAAAGACTGAAAAATTCGGATTCTATATATAAGATTACAATTGCGACGGCGTCACCTTATGTTTAGTGACGTCGTCGTGTCGCCGACATTAGGGTTTCGTCTTGGCCACGTTAACTTTGCGACGGCGTCACCTTATGTCCGTGACGCCGTCCTCTTCAGCTTCTGACGTCGTCTGGATTGCATCTAGGCCGTCTGAGTAGCGACGGCCTACTCTTTCACAACTAGACGTCGTCACTTGAAAATACGAGTTTTGGGTACTGGATCGTCACAATAATTTTGGGACGGCGTCGCCAATAGCACCTGACGCCGTCGCCTTCTAGTTTCGGCAACTGTGAGTGCCTCGATTTCGACTTTGGCCATTTTCTTCATATATTCGCGCCTTTTTGTCCAAATAAGTGCCATTCCAGCATTTTGCCTTCACGAGACCTAAAAAGTGAAAAGGAACGATATTAAGCAATAACGGATACAAAAGTGATCAAATAAGGACTTAAACGACCCCTCAAAATGGTACCTTTTAAAACCTTATCAAATATCCCTACACTTGTTATTTGCTTGTCCTCAAGCAAATGTGCTTTTAGCCAATTAATTTATAAGTTAGGGGTCATGAAGCCTTAATTCAAAACGGTCCACAACACATATAAGCCCCGCAAAAGTCATAACAAGCACGGAAATTACATACTAGCACCTCACATGGGGTGTTTGGATACTCACATCTCTCTCGGGTGTATATATGAAATATAACAAAATAGGAAATGGAAGATAAACACTCATTAACCGGTCCTAGTACATAGATTACCATAGGCTTGAGAATAGATCAAACCTTCATCGCTTTGGCGTAAGCACCTAGGAAAGACTATCAAAGAGGTCTTTTAAAGGGTTGTAATGTTAGGCTTACGGTAGGGAAATAAGGGTTTGGTGGGATAGGCTATTTAGTGGTGGTAAGTCAAAAATCTTTATGTTAACTGCATATGAAGAATGGCGTTGCTAAGCCAAGACTCGACACTCTAAAACTCTAGGTAACGGAAATAAACAAACATAAATTTAAAAGATAGATGTAGGATGGTAGCCCTTTTTTTTTTCTTTTTTTTTTCACTCTATTTTTTTTTCTTTTCTTTTCTCTTTTTCTATTTTTTTTTGATTTTTTTTTTTCATACACTTTTACTCTACCATCCTCTACGATAACATCAAAATACTAGGGATTTATAGGCATATCTCTACACTTGAGTTTTTATTACTCTAACACTAATTTGACCCGATTTGAAAAGATCAAAACACTTGGGGTACATTATTATGCAAACAAAGGGACTTTGAATTTTTTACGTTCCCTTCCCGTCATTTCATAAACTTTAACTTTTCCCATGAATCCCAATCATCCCAAAACTGTATACAAAGGATATGACTCGACTTAGCAACTTATGCAAGCAACTAGATAATTGAACTAAGGGTTTAGGGTGATAACAAACATTTGCACTAAAAGTGAGTGCATAAGGGGTAGGCTAAGGCGATTTGGGTGTATATTTGGGGGTGGGGTGTAGACAATGCTCTTCATTGATATTCCGGAAAAACCGAAACATCACGAGAACCGCGAAAAGGATAGGCTCTGAGGGGTTAACTAGGGGTATCGTGTACTAAAGATGAGTACAACGCAAAGGGTGTGGGGAAATTACTCAACCGATGTGGAAGAAGTAATTATATTACAGGTATCAAACAAGGGTTATCCTAATGCCTCTTATCATTTAGTTATTCCTAACTACACAAGTGTAGCCTCACTTGCGATCTCGGAATGCATCACAAAACAAGTTCTAGAATCTAATATATTACCGGTTCACACTCTAAGCATTAAAGATGAATGCTTTAATTCCTACTAATCTAAGGGCGATCCTCACATTTTGGTGGAATTTGGGTGGTAAAGGGTTTTTGTGCTAGTCATGCAACTTCCTATCCATGAGACGCTTTTGTTAAGACTAATGGCCCACTCCTATATGTCATGAAAAATTTTAAATTTGGTGCCAAAATTACCCTAACCGACATTTTCTCATGGTTTATTACAAAAGTGCAATTGGACAAAGCAAATAGTCAAGGATAAGCATAGTTTCAAAGTTCCCGTTTTATTTTCCCTCCCTACACTTAAACTGAACATTGTCCCCAATGTTCCCCGAAAGTATCTAAGTTATGATAAAAGAAGGTAATTAAAAACGAAAGAAACTAATACTCCCCTGATTAGCTCGGTAGGATCCGTGTAAAGTGGTGGTTAAATTCTTTTCAAGAAGAATTATTGCGTGAAAAGCTCCTTCCAATCTTATGTAACTTCTTCTTGACAAACTAAACCTGCACATTTGAAGAAAACAAACGAAACCTTCGCGTAAAATCGGCGGTAATAATATATATAAGACTCGATTTAAACTAGGATATAATGCTTGTGGAATGGATGTTTACAGAATTTCTAAGAAAATTAAGACCTGGAAAATTCCAAAAATTTATAAATAGCTCAGAAAACGAGAAAAAAGTAATCTGATGTTTTTACTCCTTCATGACGCCGTCAGGTTTCAATCCTGACGCCGTCAGGTTATCCTGACAAAAACTGGTCTGCGATTTTCTGGAAAAAATTCTGGAAAATTTACATCTTTAGAATCTGGAAAAAAACCTTCTGCAAAACATCCATTATGACTCGATACAAGCATTTGACTCGAACAAACAAACATAAATATCTTTTAGTTAATTGTTATTCTTATGTTTACGTTTTTTTTAAAAACGTGTGTAATCCTCCCTACACTTATCCCTTATGTAAAATACCTTTATATGTAATTAAGACAAGGTTAAAGACAAAATAAAGCATTTTTACAAATTCAAACATGAGAATAAACAATTAATAAAAGATATACGACACACAAATGAAAATGAAAAACAAATACACATGGGTTGCCTCCCAAGAAGCGCTTGTTTTTTTTCGAGTCACGAGCCTGACTCTACCCTTATTTAACATATAAAGGGGAAGTTTTTCCTACACTTAAGTTTAAGTGCGGGTGATAGTAGCAATACACACCCTTAGGGTGGAAATTTGCTACGTGAGGAGAGGGTGATGGGTGATTTATATGCTCAAAGGAGTGTGCTCCATTCATTATAACCTTACCTAAGTCTATTGGTGTAGCGGGTGAATCAAATCTCCCTCCTAAAAATGGATCATCTTCTATCAACTTCAAAAGATTCTTAGTTAAGGATCCATCTTGACCTAATAAACCCGGTTTAAACCCATAGTGTTTCTTGTTATCAACCATGAATGGGTGATATAAGTGTGTAAGGTCATGGGTTACTCCTATATTAGCTTCCGCTCTACATGGCCTAGAATCTACCACCTTTATCAAGCAACTACCCGGACTATCTATTTTGATGGGTGGATTGGGGCCTAATTCAATTCCAAGATTCACATCTAAAGACGGAAAATTGGGTAAGGTTTTTGGTTGAGGCTCCGGTTCATCAAAATTAGGAACTTTCCTAGGACTAAGAGAGAGGTCATGACAACAAGCATCTAAACATACATTCTCTAGTGGCGTTTGGTCCAAAGGTTCTCTATCAATCAGGGTTCCTATAGTCTCTTCTACTTCTTCCGGGTAAGTTATAGGTGATGTATGTTCCTCAAGTGATGGTAGGGCTTGTGGGCTTGAAGTTTCCACCTTTTTCTCCATTATATCTAGACCTACTAAATGTTGTGTTTTAGTATGATCTAGACCTACTAAATGTTGTGTTTTAGAATTGTAAAACCCTAAAATCGTAAACGTGTTTAATGACCATAATGCCCTCTAGCAAATAATTATGAAATCCGTCAAATAAAGCAATCGCGTTAAGCCCGTTAAATATTGTAATTCGTAAATGAGTTATACAAGAAATTGATGATAATAAAAACCTACACTTATATAACAAAATGAATATAACACAATGCAAGGTTACATGGATTGTATCATATGCAAGTTACTAAAGAAATTTAAATAAAATATAACATGTAAATATGGTAGTTATACAAAATGATTTGTTCTCATCCCATGCCTCCCCTTGTTCGGCCAAAAGAAACGCCTAGACATCCCCAAATCCCCATAATTATCTCAACCAAATCTCATTCATATCTTCGTAATCTCTCTCAAATAACACACTAAAAACCCTAGTTCCTTCTAAGAAAAAAATGACGGCAGGAAACCATCTTCTTCTCCATCTTCTGTCGACAAACAAGAAAGCATCAAAGAAGATTTGCAAGGTGTTTAAAGGAGAAGTTGTGATCGTGTACAAATGATTCGAGGTGGTGATCGTGTTTGGCTAGTGAAGGAAGGAGGCTGTCGTGAGGGTTCATTTTCTGTCGTGGGTACATTCAGCCAAGGAGAGGCTTGGTTGTGATCGTGGTTCTTGTTTCCTTTCATTCACACAACTAGGGTAAAGTGTCTCCATCCCGTATCATTTTCTCCATTGTTTCTTGATCTAAGTCGTGTGGTTTTTGGGTCTCAAATGAATGCGTGTACACGTTAGTATCTTCGCATAAAATGATACATGAAATAATAACCTTCATATAAATGATTCATCACATAAGGATAACATTCATGAAAGCTTAATAGTTGCCACATGAATTACTGAATGAAAAGGCCATGATATCGACCCTTAAAAATCTTTTGGCTTTGAATTTATTTTGATCTAGCATGCTCACGACATACATCTGTTTAGTTACCTTGTGTTGATTTTAAAAATAGAATAACAACATACAAATACACCTTGGCCTAGCTTTATCAATAATGGTAAAGGGCCCTCGTTGATATATATACCTACACAAAAAAAAGGAAGACAAGTGAATGGTTCTTGGTCTTGTCGGGGGTCATGTTTAAGGGCGATCGCGGGGCAAATGGGTAAACCGTTTTGTATGTTTGAAAGTGTGTCGGGAAGGTGAGCCGGGGGTTAATCATAATATATTTTTACTAGGTCGTGAATGTCAATTGTTTGAACCGCGAACGAGCTTGAACATTGATCGAACATGAACATGTATATGGAATCTTGTGGGGGTAACTTCGAGGGTGATCGCGGGATTTATGGTTGAGTCTTTTGGAGTTTTGAAAGTGTTCCGGGGAAGATGAGTCGGGGGTAATCACTAGGTGTATTTTCCGAGTCGAGTTGGTTAGCCGTTTGAACCGTGAGCGAGGGTAAAGTCGAATGAAAATTTGAGTTGTGAAAAAAAAAAAAAAAAAGGAAATGGTACGTATGGAATAAAGGAAAGATGCATGTTTTAATATTTTGATATTTTCATTTTAAACCCTCATTTTTAGACTTTGTCACATGCAAACCTTGCACTATTAGTAAAAGACACATTACACCCTAGAGTGTTAAAATAATAATATTGAGTTTTAATTTCAATATACTTGTCAATAATAACCCTAAACTTTGAGATATTTACCATGCGAACCCTATACTTTGAAGTATAATATAATAAAGCCTTAAATTAGGATATTTGACATACTAAACATTTAAATCTACCATTTATCATTTGTAACTCCTAAGTTTGGCTAATTAATGATTTTTACCCTAAAGTATTTTAAATCAGTCCATTACTAAAAATGAGAATACGCTTAATAACTCTAAAAATATTGATACGGTTCATATAAGCAATAAATCCGTTATGACTTAAGTGAGCTAATAAATATTGTACGAACCGCAATTCGTGTAGATTCATTGAAGAAGACGCGGCGTTGTATCTTTGTGTTCATTCTTTCGTTTGCTTTCCTTTCATCGGCATTAAGGTACAGATATTCTATCCCTTTTAAGTAGGGGTTTCTCATGATTCGTTTACATCTTTCGATATTAGCTTTGAACCGTTATATTTTACACTGAGCCTTCTTATTTGGGCTTCCCTTTAACTTTGCTTCGTTTATAATATTCCATTTTCTAGGGTTCCTTATGCTATGACCCTTTGATATTGATCCTCTGTTATTGAACCTCTATTACTGAACCATTGCTATTAACCCCTCTGTTATTGGACCTCTGTTATTGAACTAATGTTACTAAACCTTTGATACTGAATTTTGATATTGAACTGCTGCTACTGAACTTTGATATTGAACTGTTGCTATGAACCTTTGAATGGTGAACTACTGATATTGAACCTCTGATTATTATGACTGATATATTGCTACACTGTGGACCTTGTCTGACCCTTCAGATTGATACCCGAGCCAAATACTGTTAACTAGTCATGGGGGTTCCATGACCGTGTCATTGATGCACCAATGGCATGACTCCAGTGTGTACGAGTGATGTTACACACCGTCCCTATACTGTACTGATTATGCGCGCTTCACTGTTATTATTATGGCCACTAATATTTCTGCAGGGGCGTATGGATGCATCCTAGATCTGTATTGTACTGTTACTGATATATATACTGTTCTGGTGATGTGGTGCGTGTGTGCAATACACCCCCTCACAGTCTGGGAGCTAGCTACTCCATATTGATTACTGAGGTCTCCCCTCCTATTGTCTGGTATTCCGAGGTCACCCCTCCGAATACGATGGTTACTATTGATTACTGGGCTGCTATTGCCACTACTGATATTACTGTACTGTACTGTTGGCTCGGGATGGATTTCTGACAACCCTTACACTGTTGATATACTTATATTGTACAATCTGTTTACCCCAACGCACCATATTCTGCATTGACTGCCCGTTACCCTGTACCCTTGTGACTTATTCTTCTACCATTCCATTCACGTACCGGGTTATTATATGTTTATTGGATTTGATTATGCTATTCATGTTTTATGCGACTACTGATTACCCTGCTATGATATGATTAATAAACGGATATCTGATTTACCTGTGATCATCTGATGATATGTGATCTTACTGTTATGTGACCCTCTGATTTGTCTGTTTATCATGTGTACTTCGTTCAGTTATGTTCATGGGCTATGATTATCCGTTAATATTCTTGTCTGCTGATTATTGACCTGCTATGCTACATTACTGCTTATACTTCTGTTTGAATTGGTAAATGGTTCATCGTATGTGGTCTGGCTTGTTAACTTGTTTAGTTGTTGTATTAGGACCTTGTTTAGATAATTCATTCGTTTATAATGTTCGTTTTGTAATTCGTACTTGGTACATGTGGCTAATGTATTTCGACTACTTCTATTACTTCCGCTGCTACGATACTGGTTAAGTTATTAATTGTAAATTATTTGACTTGTGTGAATGCCATGCTCACTTTCTAGTTAGTTGCTTCCGCTAGCTTTGGACTTCCGGATGGCTTGTTTGTACTCTGATTTACTGATTCATTATATGCCTGGTGGTTTTGATGTTCTTGAGTATATGTCATCAATGTGTTATGTGCTTTGTCCTCCTCTGTTATCTGTTCTTTTTGGATATCTGTGTATTTATGTTTCTGCAGGATCCTCACTGACTCATTGATTCCTTTCCGTTGCGACCTTGTTATTGTTCCTTTGTTTCGTCTCGTATTTCTGATTTTGTTTAGCTTTCATTTTGTTATCTGTTCACTGGGCTTTTTAAGCTCAGCCGCATTTCTTTTCCTGCGGCAGGTTTTTAGGTTGAAGATGGGCTTTGATGGGCTGAGAGTTGGATTATCTGAGTGGACCAACCCTAGTTTTCCCTTATTATTTTGGAATTATTTGATAGCTATTGTTTTTAGATTTCATTTCGTTTTGGACATATTGGATTTTGTATTTTCTTGTAAGTCATTCATTTTTTTGACTTGGTATTTAGTTTATAAGGCTTCCGCTCATAAAAATTTTATTTGTATGTTCTGATATGACACCAGAATGTAATACTTCTACCCTTGCCGGGTTGGGGTGTTACATTACCTTTAATCTGAGATTTTTCCAAAGTCTTGGTTGAATCCAGATTACTCAAATTAAAGCAGTACCAGCAATAAATAAACAAATCATGCATGGTCTTGTGATTCAACATTATTTACAGACAGCTCATGGGTGTTTATTTTTGTGTTTGTTTAAGCTTATTTGTTACGGTAAGGTGTGCAAATATTCATCAACAGATTTTTTCCAGGATGATTATTGGGGAGATGATGATGTTGGGGAGATGAATGATTTGGGGAGATGATAAAGAGGATGAAAGATGAAAGGGTAAAATATACATGTGTTATAAAAGTATAAATGTGTATGGACTAAAATACCCTCGACTACAAAACAAAAATCAGATGTTGACTTGATCAAAGGACTAATCTGGCATTTAAAGGGCATGTTTTGGACCTGTGGCGATGAAAATGCCGAGTTTTGTCTCATCATGATGCACCGTGCCAAGTTTAGGGACCAACGGTGTTTTTTTTTTTTTTTTTTTTTTTTTTTTTTTTTTTTTTATGTTTTTTTAGAAAGCAAGGGTAAAATCTCGGGGCAATTGATTAGGGAGTGGTACTTCTACCGATTTCTCTACTAATTATCTAATTTAACTAATTACTACGGATAGCCATGTTTAATTGAAGTGTGCTCGTATGGTGATTAAAGATGTGTTCACTTAGATACTATTACTCCCTAGTTATCTTTTATTGGTCGGTTGAATTGTCACGTCCTTTATCTTAACGCATTGTATTCCTATTAGTCGTAGGGTGTGCGTATTCCCTAGTTCTATGAGGTTATCCCTCCTATAGGATTCACGGGATCGGCTAGCACTAGGAGATTTCCTCTGAGCACCCTATCGTCTTCAAGCATACTCACTCAATAAATACAACGAAAGCCTAATTGCACTCCTAAGCCTATATCAATTAAGACAAGAAACAACCTAACAACAATCAATAACTAAGTTTCATAGATATAAGCAAACACACTAGTAATTTAGCTAGACATGTTAGACAAGCAAGCATATACACAATCAATTGAACATGGGGTAGACATGATGATAAATTGGAATAACAAACTTATCTTGATGTGTAAAATAGGGTATGTGACCCTAAAATATTGTCCTAGTCGGACTAGCACTAAGTTAGGGTTTGCTCTCTAAAATTCTACCTCCTAAAATACAGAAAAACCAAATTCTATATATAGATTTACAATCGCGACGGTGTCGCCTTTTGCTAGCAACGCCGTCAGGTAGCCGTCATTAGGGTTTCGTCTTGGCCAAGTCATCGATGGGACGACATCACTTGAGAGTTGTGACGCCGTCGGTCTTTGGTTGCGACGTCGTCTGAGTTCTAGATTTGGGTCGTCTGGAGTGAAAAGTGTGAGTGACGCCCTCCATATATTAGGCGTGACGCCGTCAAGCTTTAGGACCAGAAATTCCACTGAGCCGTCACGTGCACTTTTTGATCAAGTCTTCATAGAGGGACGGCGTCGCCCTTTGGTAGGGACACCGTCAGGTTCTGCTGAGCAGCCTTGAGTGTCTTCGATCTTGACTTTGCCACTTTCTTCACGTTTTTGCTCCTTTTTGTCCAAATGTGCTTCATTCCAGCATTTTGCTTCCAAAAGACCTAAAAAGTGAAAATGAACAATTTTAAGAAGTAACGGATATAAAATGTGTCAAAATAGGGCTTAAATGACCCCCTAAAAGCGCACTTTTAAATCCTTATCAGAAATCTTAGTATCAACCATCAAATTGTATTTGGTTGGTTTTACTCCAACACCTACAAGCCTGCACGCAGGGCGGGGTGCATAAAATGGGTTCCAAGCTTGTGAACTTATGCGAGCCTGCGCTACATGTGGATACGAATGCAACCCCGAAAATTCGAGCTCGTGCGCGAATCTTTTTGCTGCAAATTCTGAATTCCTTTCCAAAAATCTGTATCAATTTATTTATGAACTGCTATAAACTTTCTCTAGAATTTTACACAGATTTCGTTTTTGTTAATTAAGGATTTTCAATTCGTGTTATACGAATGCAACTTCAAAAACTCGAGCTTGTGCGTGAATATTTTGCTGCAAATTCTGAATTTCTTACCATAAATCTGTATCAAATTATTTTAGGAACTGATATAAAATTTCTCTAGAAGTTTACACATATTTCGTTTTGTTAATCAAGGATTTCCAATTCGTGTTTATTTTATAGTAGATATGCAAATTAGTTTAATTCAAACAAGACAAGGTTTCACTATTGTTAATACAAATATCGTCATTAAACGTTATTCATATTTTTGATCTTTACCTAAGTTTTGTTAACGACAAAAGTAAATTTAATTTATATAAAAGCTTAAAGCTTGTCAAGTTTAATAGATATTAAAACAAGCTTTTTCAAATAATATCTTCATCATTTAAGCATTTACATTGTGACTAATCATATCTCAATATGAGTCTAAGCATAATGTATGATAGTAGTTTTTAGAATGTTTTAGTTTCTTAAAAACTAAACATTACTTATGCATTTGCATATTTATAAAAATAGAAAGACAACACATGACATCATGTAATGCATCATGGAAATCATTGAAAGATTTCATTAGATATTTTGTGTGGATTTGTACTCTTCATATCCTACACAATCTTACATAGATATGGTTGACTTTGGCAAGATTTTGATATCTTGGCTGTTAGACCTGGCGGTACCAAAATGGTACACGGGCGGAACCCTTTTAAGGGTTCCGTGGTCCGTGAACGCTCCTGTCCATTTTGGCTATAAATAGCAAAGCCAAACCAAGTAGTTTTTCATCCCTTTCTATCATACTCTCATACATATCTTCTCTCTAACCTTTCTAACTCAGTTTCATATCATATTAGTGATCTCTTTTGTAGCAAAGAAGATCAAATCACATTCAAGCTTCAAACGAGAAGTTGGAAGTCTTGTTTGTTTAGTGTTGTATGATCTAGTGTTGATTCATACTTCATTGTTGTATTAAACCATCATAATCTTGTGAGTGTGAGTGGTTAGTATTTTAGTCCTCAAAATACATTGTGTGTGGGAGTAGTTGTACCCTTGGAAAGAACTCGACATCTAGCTTAGTGTCGGAAATAGTGTAAGCGAAGTGTAAAGGTTTTCTCCGCCGGTGAAAGGAGCTTGTTGACTAGTGAAGTTAAACTCTCGAGTGTGAGACTCGAGGAGTGGAGTAGGGCAAGGAAAAAGAGTCCTTGTAGACCGAACCACTATAAACAACTTGTTGTGGTTTGATCATTTCTTTCCTTATTTACTCTTTACATATTGCTTGCATATTTCATTAACATATCTAATATCAATATCAATTGATCTTTTCAATAAGTTTCAAAAAAAAGTTTTTAATTGGTAAACTATTCAACCCCCCATTCTAGTTTTTTACAACTATAAATTAAATTCATTCTCATTAAGTTTAAACACAACTTAAATTAATAATAGCTCCATACGTTTTTCCTACTTTGCGTTTGATTAAGGTACGCCATCGTTTCCATGAAATCTAAGGCAAGTTTGTAACGTCCGTTTGTACATCAGCTTTGGCTGTTGTACCATGGGAAACAGACGACAAATCTGTTTTAAGTGAATCATGTTAAACACGAGCCCATGCCTCGACCTTTACTGCTTTCTTTTAATAATTGCTAAATAGTGTTTGTCTTATGCTTTTACCTCTTTCTGTCCGTTTTTTATTTTCTATTCTTTATTTACTGTGAATATATTATTGTAATTTGATATAATTAATAAAAGTGTAACAATTCCCTACATCAGTAACAATAAGCAGACAAAAAATGTTTGTTTTAATAAAGTGATGGTAGCAAAGTTGTATGGCTATAGTGAAAACGACAGTTACTAGTAAATGCTACTAAAAGTAATATTTTGATTTGGACGTTTAAAAAATTGAGAATGCTATTTGCTTATTGCCAAACAAGCATATAATGTGTACAAGACGCTAACTAATAGATTCTAGCCGCTTCAAAAACGATCTTTTCAACTATCCATGCCAAACATATCCGTTGGAAGAGTGGTGGAAAATTATCCAATACTAAAATTTAAATCGATTAGAATCGCAAGATAAATTGGATTCCAATAATTGGTTGTCTTGGATGGAAACCTTAGCCATCAAAATGAGCTCTAGAGTTTTTTTTTAGAGAATTTAAAACTGACATGTTACAATAGATTATTAGATTTTCTTAGATTTTATGGGTAACATGATCATGCACGATGTATCATCACTGGAAATTACATTTTTAACGGGATACCGTATATCTTTTGCCTTAAAAAAAGTAGGCAAATTTGATCATATATTTATTTATATTGGGAATATATATATTGGGGTTGACTAATTTTGTACTAGTTATATCAAGACTAACATGTTCAACCTAACATTGATGCTATTCACATGGACAAATTTGCATGTGTTTTTAAATTATACATAAGCACCCGCTTTTACGATTTATAAAAAGGTTTGTCATTCGGCTAAAGTGTCAGCTATATGAGATATGCATTTAAGTTCATTATGATGTCATAAATCAATTCATTAGAAATTTGTCAAATTACACAGCTTATGTGGATAACCTGCCTTGCAAACATATTTTGATATCACTAATTTGAAATTTTTAATTGTAGTCTTTAGTTTGAGTATGTTATTTTATGCACAGCTATATGAACCTGCTGCAATTAATCAAATCATTTGGAAAATATTTTCCTATCAAATATGAACTCAAATATTGCCTTTCATATTAATGAACCCTTGATTATTGTTCATAAGAGTTTAGCAGTTTTTAATTATTTTCATATAACTGTAATTTAGTAACTAGCACGGCATTCACGCAAAGTAGCGAGTTCAAAGGCGAATGCTGTTTAATAATTTTTTGATTTTATGTTTTTTTGACGAATATTGTTTAATGAACTTCTATAATGTGGATAGTTTCTAAAGATTGTGTGTTTGTGTTGTGAGATTGTGAATAATTAATATGTCATAATTTAAAAAGCTATTAATTTTTAACTATAAACGTATTAAATTTATGATATTAGTTATATTGTATTATGTAACATCCAATTTAATATCATAATTTAAAGTGCAATTGGTGTATTTTTAAATTTTATTTTAATAATTACTAATAATAGAATGCGTGTTAATTTAGTTTTCAAAACTTCTAAAGATATAGAAGTCCATAAGGAGTTGAGATGTTAGAAAAATACTAACAAGTGCTTGCATGGATTAAATGGTAAATAGCTTGTTACGCCATCTTCAATCATGTAATTCATCCTCCTGCATGTAACATTCATCCTCAACTATGTCCAATAAGAAATCAAAAGATATTAAAAAATGATAATAATATTTTTGAATGATGAATAGTGCTTCAAATATGAGGGGTTTTGAGCAATGCTCAAAAATTTTCTCCAAATTTAAAGCATGGTAGGACTTGAGTTTTGATGCTCCATTCTTCAAATATGAAGAAAATAAGGTTTGCATATCATGGTTTTTGGTTGTTGATGGGTTGTGGTAGTGGCGATGACAATATTATAGATTCCATGTTGTATGTTCATTGAAGATAATGAGAGAAAAGATTTGTATCGGTACCAAATGTTACTGGTTTCACTAAAGAACAATATCCACGGCCATCGCCGTTAGCTGCCACACTGCCGCCACTCGGAACAGGCATGAGCGTTTTACGAACTAATGCTATCTGAATCTGTACGACTGTATACGTACCCGTATCTGTATTGATTGACATTACATATGTATATCAGTTATAACTGCTGAATTGATGTTGGAATGTGTTCATATTTTTTGTATGCTTATTTTTTCTTGTTTCTTAGAGATTTGTATTTACCACATGTCATACAGCTTTCACGATGTGTCAATTTACGAAGCTTATGCGGATAATCCGTGTTGCCAAAAAATTACATATCATCGATCAGCCTCATATGCAGCGGTAAATATTCACTTTTACGATACTTTAGAAGTTTTACCATGTAAGATGTACTATCTTAGTATTGTTGCGAAAGATAAAATCTTATTCAAGTTTGCTAGTTATGTTAGATTGCTAATGTTATCCCAACTAGGTTCGATCATAGCTGTGTATTGTCTGCTAAATTATGAGGCATTAGCTTTTGCATTAGCAGAGAGGTATTTGAATGAAGAGTTACTAGGGTATTCGAGAGTGTTGAGAAGTTGAGGGTTTCCGCTCTTGAAATTCATTATTCATTAGGTAGTTTTCATCTATAAATTAGACTTGAGGGGTCGAACCATCAAATATTGCTGTGTTGTTTTCTTTTTCTGCTTGCATTGTTATTGGTTATCGGCCTATTGCTATGACAATTTCTTTTGAGGTCTCCCATTCCATCACAGAACATAATCTAATAATGGTAAAGGATTTGTAACTAATGAAGTGACACAAACAAACATACTACAAGAGCATTTTGCCGGTACCCGAAGTAAAAAATGAACATTAGGAACACAATATGGCAGGATAAAAATTCTCAGAAGATTTTCTTTACATCGGCCGAACTTCAAGGCCACACACAATAAGACCGGACATAGTTCCTTCATAACTTGTCAATCTTAAATTGATAGGAAGACAATTATCTTTAAGATCACGTGTTGAGTTGAACTTCCACACTTCAACCTCCATCAATCCATCTGTCCTCTGTCTTGGAATCTTGATAAAATC
Source organism: Chrysanthemum seticuspe (assembly GCA_019973895.1). Classification (NCBI taxonomy): domain Eukaryota; kingdom Viridiplantae; phylum Streptophyta; class Magnoliopsida; order Asterales; family Asteraceae; genus Chrysanthemum; species Chrysanthemum seticuspe. The sequence continues at coordinate 357,122,717 of BPTQ01000008.1, read as the reverse complement.
ATGTATATTCCATGGGCTTGGGGGTATGAGGTAAATAATTCCAATCTCTTCAGTTTTTCTTTGGAGTAGATCTCGTACTTTCACTGGATAATGCAACCCGTCACATTGTTCAGAAAGCTCGAACACAAGGTAACACACATAATCAGTATCTGGTGACAACATATGGCTTTTGATCGCGCAATTGATACGGAATACTTGCTGGGGTAGAAGCTCAATCACCTCGTGAAATCTGCGTATACAACATATCATGTTATTACTTACTTCTTATAGACAAAGTACAACTCGAAGACATAGTGCCACATCCTTATAATGGAACTTTTGTCAGCTATCTGTCGACTCATCCTTGGTATGTTATTAGACAACACACAACAGTATGCTTTCAGTTATCAAAATTGGTATATTATGAGCAAGTCCGCATATTTGGCTTAGCATAATTGAGCACGTGGTAAAATTTTATAAATGAAGAGTGCAATTTCGCAAACCTGGACTCAGCTGATGATTTTGAAGTGAAAAGCTTGACATTAGTAAAGTCGTGTAGAGCTGCCTTTGCTGGAAGCATAAGATATTTTTTACCGTTCACTTCAGTTAGCGAGAACAACTGTTCAACAAAGGTTCAAAGATAAATTGTTATAGAACCACAAGAAAGTTCTTTTCTCCCACATATAAATTTTGTTACAAGTAAAAAATAGACCTTTTCACCCTCGTCATAGTTAGTCGGCAATTGTTGCACCTGATCCACATTCATGTCTGATTCCACGACCTGTTGGATGTCATTTTTCTGTTCAATTTCTTCATGCTTCACCTGTTTTGAAAAATCGCAAGACAATGTTAAAAACCGGTGCATCCACATGCGTTAAAATTATAGTAAGGAGATTTTTAATGAGAAATAAAGAGTGTCTGCAAACTTGCATTTTGAATTGCTCGAAACTCAATGCCTTCAACATAGATTGCCTCATCTCCACAAAAGTGTGTTGAAAAGCTCTCAAGTAAAAACATTAAATTGGTAACTTCCTTGTGATTCAGGAATCGGCACAACTCAACTGTCATCCAGTTGTCATCTCTCCATGTAGCAAAATATGCATGTAAGGTTTCGCTCCCTTTCTTGTACTTCAGGTTAACATACGCTGGTGTACTTGAAACCTTCCTAGAATCACAAAATCTGAAGAGTAAGCGAACCCCATATGTCACATTCGGAGATAAAAGGTCAGTTCCTGTCTCTATCTTTATCATCAGATTTGTAGTATCTAACATCTCTGCTACTTTCTCAAACCTGCACATGTTATAGTATATCAAAGACCAAAATGTTGTAAACTATGTCTGTGCCAAAGGTAGTTGAGTTGTACAAGTTGCTTAAATGCATTTATAGACTTGATTTGTTTTAATGTCTTGTAATGTTGTTTTTTTTAACTGCTTAATGGCTTGTCATGTAAATATAGTTAATCTATATATGATGCAAACTTTTCATGTTTGAAATGGAAAATTTGACTGAGCTTAGAAATAAAAGAAAAGGCACTAATAAACATATCTAACAATGCCCTATTGAACACAACAAAAAGAAAAAAAGAACACAAAGAGAGACAGAGAGAAAGATACAAACATACTTCGATGCGGGAATAGATTGCCACTCATGTGGACTGCGGTCGTTTATGTATGAGAACTCACTTGCTGATATCATTTTATTTCTTTCACCATTACCTCCGAGTGAAAACCACTATTAAATAAAACACATTCTCTTCATTTGAATTGTTTTCAAAGAGCAAAAGAAACTCGGAATGTAGAAACTAAACAAAAAATAACTAAGATATAAGAATGAGTCAGTTACCACTTTGTCCTCTTGAAGGAGGAGCCCTTCAGAAAACATTTCGCAAAGATCCTTTTTCTTTTTGGCGGACCAAGAATCTCGAGATTTTGACATTTGGACTATTTCTTCATAGCCTTTAGGCAATTTAGGCTCCCATACTTCATAATCTTCCTGCATATTATTCAAACAATTAGGATTCAGATAAACCATTCAACTTATCTGAAAAAGTGTTGTAATATTAATCTCATCATGATTGTTAAGATTTAATCTTTTTATCTACTTCTTAATAAATTTTGATTTGCATAGGGATTGTTTGGTATGTTCAGGATTGCTTATACAAACTATTTATTTGATGATTGTTTCTAAACCAAGCAGGGCCAATTTGACCTTGCTGCTTTTCAACAATCCAAACAGCTTAGTTTTAATAACATTACTTGAAAGGAAGTCACATTTATATATGAAAACTTACTTGAAATTCCATTGCTATTTTAAGTTGTTGCAACACCTCTTCGGCCGTTGGTCGTTTTTTCCTGTCATTATCCAAGCATTGACTGACAATCATTCTAAAGGTAGACCATGATTTCGGCGCGATTTGTTTCCTGATACCATATGACACAATCCAATTTAGTTTTCCTTCATCATGGATGTAATTAAGGATCTTGGTTACAGATTGTTGATCAAACTTCCGAGTATTGGGCACCAACAACCTCCCATACATGATCTCAAATAGAACCACGCCAAAAGAGTATATATCAGACTCTTTTGTCAAGAAACCCGTACTATTATACAATGGGTCGACGTAACCAATTGTGCCTACAAGATTGCTGATGGCATACTCCATCTCCTGATCTGTTGGAATAATAATGGACAACCCAAAATCAGAAATTTTTGCCTTCCAATCATCATTGACTAGAATATTGGCGCTTTTGATGTCCCTATGTATCACCATCTCTTTCGTTAGAGCACCTCCATGAAGAAAAGCCAGCCCACTAGCAATATCAATACATATCTTAAGCCTTTTCATCCACGTAAAGCTATCGTCTCTCAAATGTTTATCGAGACTTCCATTTGATGCATGCTCATAAACAATAATCTTTTCATCCTTTCGATTACAATAGCCAACAAGACTGATGATATTCTCGTGTTTATATTCAAAAAGAATCTCAAGCTCCGTCAAAAATTCATGTTCTCCTTGACCTTGACTCTTGTCTAACCGCTTCGCAACAATAATGCTACTACTCCCATTTGCATGTGTAAGTTGGCCTTTGTAGACCTTGCCAAATCCTCCTCCTCCAATAAGATTCCCGGGAGTGAAGTATTGTGTGGCCTTCTCGATGTCTTCAAATGATATTTGAAGGCTGTCGTTATGGTTTTCCTGTAATTCACATGAGAACTCAATGTAACACCCATGTTTTTGTAAAGGTTTATGTATTCTGGGTGAAATATACATTTGGAAAATGTATAAATTAAGAGAAATAGAGTACAGTAGTGTTTAACGAATATATAGAAAAATAAAGTAGTTATTTTATTTTATTTTTTTAAAATATATAACCAACTTACTTGAAAGGATAATGCTTTTTCAAGTTCCTTCATGATAACTTCAGCTGTAGGACGCTCGTTTTGAGTTACTGATAAGCATTGATGCGCGATTTTTATAAACGTGTTTAATGAATCTTGATTGGGTCCTTTATTTAAAGTTGAATTGAGCTCATCTACTTCTTCCATAATTTTTGGATCAACCATTTTATTTATTGTTCCCTCTTTGAAGCGTCGTCTTGCAACAGGTGCAAGCCCCTTGTTATCCTCCGCCACGTAACTTGGATCATTGGCAATCTTCCCAGACAAAATCTCAAATAAAACTACGCCAAACGAATAAATATCTACAGCTCTTTTCAGCTTACCAAAATTCTGGTATTCTGGATCCAAATACACATATGTGCCTGCAATATTATCAGTATAATGAGTGTTTGCTTCGTGCCCCTCAGGGTAAAACCTGGAGAGCCCAAAGTCGGCAATCTTAGCCTCCCAATTCTTTCCCAATAAGATGTTATCACTTTTAATGTCACGGTGTATTATCCTTCTTTCATCCTCTACCCTCGTGTGAAGGTAATGCAGTCCACGCGCAATGTCCATGCAAATCTTTATACGCTGGGCCCAAGTGAGATAAGTCAAGTTATCGGTCCTTCCCAAATAATCACCAAGACTTCCATTGGGTACATACTCATACACAAGTATCATATGAGATCCCTCACGACAAAATCCAAGAAGAGATACTATGTTGGGATGTTTGCAATTAGTAAGCAAATCAATTTCCGCAGCAAAGCCTTCTTTTCCATGCTTGTCCTCTCTAATCAATATCCGTTTTATAGCAACGGTTGTTAGCTTTTTGAAATGCTCATGGTTATTCTTTTTTTCTATCGGCAAGTTCAGTTTTGCTTTATACACTTTACCATATCCGCCTGACCCAATGAGACATGTTTCAGCGAAATTATTAGTGGCCAACTTTATATCGCTAAGGGGGATCTCCAAATGTCCCAATTTTTTCCCCTGCAACGTTACGTGTTTAAATAAAGAAAAGTTATTAGAGCTGTTATTATCTTTGTACATAGTACAAACTAAACATAATAAAAACATTAGCGAAAATTAATTATAGCTATCAAATCATAAAGTATTTGAGATCTCTATATATATAAACTGCTTATCATATAGTGTGAAGGTCCCAACCGTTTGCAAAGCTGGCCAACATGTTTCTCTTAATGAACAGGCTACCGTTGCAGCATGTCATAGTTTCGAGGAGGCCATGATGAAAGCTGCTGAAACAAATGTGACAAGCGTGTATCTTCTGAAATAGGGGTTGGCGAGGCTGTGGACTCTGGTAAGGTAAACGAGCCTGGTCTTCATTCAACTTTATGCTAAGGAAGCTATTACACATGATGTCACGGTTCCGGCTGATGTTACCTCAGCTAATGCTGACTCAGTTCAGCTGCCATTGATTTAGCACACGCTGAAAAGAGTGTGCTTAACGTAAATGTGAGTCAGAGATCATTCGCGAGTTAGGTTACAAAGGAGGGTGCTACTAGTAAGGTTAACTTTAGATCATTTGACATGGATAAGCCTACTAATGCTAAAGCTGAAGTGAAAATCCTGTTGGCGTCTGTTTTGGAAGTTCATTCGAGGTTTGGTTTCAGCTTGTATGGGTATTTCATGGGTAAAAGAGTAGCATTCCCGGTTGTAGAGTACTATGTTAAGAATGCTTGGCAAAAGTATGGCATAGTTCGAGTAATGATGAATACTAAAGGCTTCTTTTTCTTCATGTTTGCTTCAATTGAGGGTATGAATGGGGTATTGGAGAATGGTCCTTGGTTTATTCGATATGTTCCTATCATTCTTAAGAAATGGGCGCCTAATGCTAACTTACTAAAGGAAGATTTGAATTCAATTCCTATTTTCGTCAAACTTCATGATATTCTGATTGTGGTGTTTACTGGTGATGGATTAAGTTCGATGGCTACTAAACTTGGTAACCCGATTATGCTTGATTCATATACGAGTTCTATGTGTTTTCTGTTGGTGGTAAGGCGCCCAGGACAGGGTGAAGATAATCAATAGCTGATCAAGTACCAAAACAGGTTACCGGATATCATTTGAAATCGTGTTATCACTTTCCAAAGTAAACTATTCGACCCTAATGCCTGGGTATCACGAATATCTACTTGGGATAAGACCAGCTGTGTGTTATTGAGTTAGGCACAAATCAATAACCCTTTGCTTACAAGTGTTTATCGTTTTCTGTCTCTCTTTTATGCAGAATATGATTTCCAATTTACAGGAAATTACTCTTAACTAGTCAAATGGAATTATGAGGATTAACCGGCCCATTAATCGCCTCATAATTATCCCCATTATATTTAATAGTGGTTACATGACCAATTAAACGTGGTCATTATGCAGTTGTAACTGCCAGTTGAATAGGTCAATGCCTGTTACAAGTTGATTCCAGTAGAAACTTGCCTACTAGTACTAACTTAGCACTACAAGTACTAACTTAGCACTACCAGTACTAACTTAGCACTACAAGTATTAACTTAGCACTACAAGTACTAACTTAGCACAACCATTACTAACTTACTGAATCTCACCATTATAGATTCAGGGTGTTCAGGGACCTTGAGGGTGTATACTCCGTACCTCTTGACCCATTACCAGGTATGAACTAATCCACAAGTGCACTAAATTTTTCAACAATCCTCCCCAAATTTAGTTCACTTCCTTTGCATGAAAATTAAACATCAAACAAAACATGTGTATAAACGAAAATATCCCGAGGATTGAATTTCCATCTTAGTACATTACACGTTCAAATTTTCGAGAATCAGGGTGTTCTAAGAATTGAACCCTTCAACCCATTTGAATACCTGAAGATAAAATACACACAAGTTTTCAAACACTTAAAAGCTCCTGACACTTTACAGCCATGTGTCCATATCCAAATTCATAAATGTTGCAAGAGCCAAAAGTCCAAAGCTCCCTGAAGCGGCAAAACTTCAACATTCACATAGGTGGTTCCTCTTTATTCATGCTCCTGTCAAGCACTTTTTCAAAGAAATTAACCATTAAGAAGTAAAGACTTCATCCTCCTTTTCAGCAGGTTCTGAGCACAACCTTGGGATGTAAAATAAAACATGTGCTCTAGTTTACTGAATGTTCACACATTGAACTCATCTTCGAAGTTTCCTCAGGAGGGAGTTGGGTGTCTTAGCATTCAATAACTAAGTTGGACATAAACCCATCCCTTTAGCAGACTTTATAACCAAGTCTCTAGCCAAACCCTTCGTCAAGTGATCAGCTAAATTTTGTTGAGAACTAACAAACTCTATAGATACCACCCCATTCATGATAAGCTCACAAATCATGCTATGTTTGACACCTAAGTGTCTAGACTTCCCATTGTACATCTGGCTATAAGCCTTTGCCAATGTAGCTGCACTATCACAACGGATAGAAGTAGGTGCTATAGGTTTAGGCACAATGGAATCTCAAGAAGCAAGTTTTTCAATCATTCAGCTTCTTTACCAGCAGCCACAAATTCATATTCCATTGTTGAATTAGTGATGCAAGTTTGCTTCTTCGATGCCCAAGAAATTGCACCTCCACCAAGTAGAAATACCCAGCCACTGGAGACGAATTGTCTCAGTGTTACTGATCCAACTTGCATCAGTGTATCCTTCTAATACTGAAGGATAACCAGTATATGAGAGACTATAATCCATAGTTCTCTTCAGATACTTCAGTACTCTATGAACTGCTTGTTAGTGATGAGCACTAGGATTGCTAGTATACCTGCTCACTTTACCCACTGCAAAAGCAATATCAGGTCTTGTACAAGTCATGGCATACACCAGGCAGCCAGTTACCCTAGAATACTCAAGTTGAGATACAGCCTTGCCATTATTAGGCATCAACTTTTCACAAGTATCCATAGGTGTACTCACTGGAGTACAATCAAAGTAATTGAATTTCCTCAACACCTTCTCAATTTAATGAGACTGAGAGATAGAAATTCTTTTACTTTCATGTTTAATCCTTATACCAAGGATAACATCAGCCTCCCCCATGTCTTTCATGAAGAACCTTGATGATGAAAATTCCTTTGTTAGGTTAACCTGATTTTGGTCAGTGCCAAAGATCAACATGTCATCAACATATAGACAAATGATGACTCCTTTACCAGATTCATCAAATTTGCTATACACACATTTGTCAAGAACATAACCACTAGACAAAATCACTTCATCAAATTTTTGATGCCATTGCTTAGGTGCCTGCTTTAGTCCATAAAGAGACTTAATCAGTTTACACACCTTATTTTCATTGCCAGCCATGATGAAGCCCTGAGGTTGGTTCATATAAACCTCCTCTTCTAATTCACCATTCAAGAAAGCTGTTTTCACATTCATCTGATGAATAATCAGATTGTGAATTGATGCCAAAGCAATCAGCAGTCTTATGGTACTGATACGAGCCACAGGGCATAAGTATCAAAATAGTCTATCCCTGACTTTTGTTTAAAGCCTTGAATGACTAGTCTAGCATTGAACTTTTCAATAGTTCCATCTACCTTAATTTTCTTTTTGAAAATCTATTTGCAACCCAAAGGTTTGCAACCAGGTGGTAGATCAACCAACACCCAAGTGTTGTTGCCCATGATGGAATCCATTTCATCATTGATTGATTCTTTCCAGAAAGCAATATCTTGGGACTTCATTTCTTCTTCATATGTCTTAGGATCATCCTCAACAATGAAACAATAGGAGTAATGGTCAGAGACCTCATCCCTTGTTCCTTCAATTAAGTATAATTGAAACTCATGTCCAAATGACTTTTGATTCCTGACTCTTTTGCTCTTTCTGAGCATAGGTTCAAGTTATTGAATCACAACCTCATCAGGGACCTCTGATTCCATTAGAAACCCTCTAACTTGGTCTAGGGACTGATGAGAATTTATTCTCATCAAATATTGCATCCCTTGATTCAATTATGGAGTTAATTGAAACATATTCATTAGGTTCAATAACATAGAACCTAAAAGCCTTGGAATGCTCAGCATATCCAACAAAGATGCATTCAATGCCTCTTTCACCCAAAGTTTTCAACTTTGGATCAGGGAGTCTTACAACAGCCCTACAACCCCAAACCCTGAGATAGTTTAGGTTGGGTTTCCTTTTAGTCCAGATTTCATAAGGGGTAACCTTGTTCCTTTTGTTGAGAACTCTATTTAATAAATAGCAAGTTGTTAACATAGCTTCACCCCAGAACCCTTGACTCAGTCCTGAATAGGACAACATAGAATTAACCATCTCCTTCAGCACCCTGTTTTTCCTTTCAGAAATACCATTTTGCTGAGGAGTATAGGGAGCAGTCGTTTCATTGATAATACCAACAGACTGAAAATAGATAGTATCCATGTACTCACCTCCCCTGTCAGTCCTTAATTTTTTGATCAGGGACCCAAGTTGCAATTCAACTTCAGTTTTAAACACTTTGAATTTATCTAATGCTTCATCCTTAGTATGTAACAGATAGACATAACAAAACCTATAAGCATCATCAATAAATGTCACAAAGTATTTCTTATTCCCCAAAGAGGGAGTGGCATGCAAATCACACAGGTCACTGTGAATTAGCTCCAAGAGCTTAGTTTCACATTTAACACCCTGAAAAGGTTTGTTAGTAATTTTGGTCAATGTGCAAGTTTTACACTTTTCAGTGTCCATGTCAAATGTTGGGATTAACCCATCCTTAGACATATCTTGCATCCTTTTATAGTGTACATGGCCAAGTCTAGCATGGTAGAGGTAGAGCCAGTCAGGTAATTGGTGGTCATAAAGGCTGAATTATCACAATCATTAACAATGTTCAACCTGAACATTTGATTACACAAATATCCAAAATCAATAAATACACCACTTTTAGACAAAATATTTTTATCAGATTCAATAACCTGTTTATAACTACTTGAAACCAAGTTTTTCCTTATATCAGGAACATGAATAACATTAAACAAAGTTACAATCTTTCCAAAACTAAACTTAAGATCAACACAATCACGTCCATGCACCAGGGCTGTTGACTCATTTCCTATGTGAAGAATAGAACCATCATTCAGTGACTCATAAGTCTTGAACCATCTTCTATCTTTGCACACATGAAAAGTTGCTCCAGAGTCAACCCACCACGCAACATCATTATCCTGCACATAGTTAGATTCCGATACATATGTAACATAATAAACCTGAAGAGATTCATTAAACATATTCTGACCTTTCAGAGGAACTGAACCATTCCCTGATCCACTAGTTCCTGATCCATTGGTTTTATCACCAATCTTAACACCTTTGCAATCCCTTTTAATGTGACCAGATTTGCCACATTTCCAACAAGTAGGTTTTGCCTTCTTGTTAGGGTATGTTCTTGTGTTATCCTGATGTTTACGTTTACCCTTGTTGTCATTGTATCTGGTGGAGTTGTTATGCTCCACCATATTGACAACAGATGCACCAGTAGCATTGCTACTCTTTGGCTTGTCATTATCCTGCACCCTGAGAGATTTCTCAATGCGCAAATAACTGCCCAACTCAACAAGAGTTAATTTCTCCTTCTTATGTTTCAAGGTATGCTTGAAATCTTTCCAAGAAGGAGGAAGTTTATCAATGACACAAGAGACTAAAATAGCCTCATCCATGTGCATTTTGTGTTGTGTAAACCTTCCAAGTATACCAAGAAGTTCATTGTATTGTTCCATAACTGGTCTTGAATCAGTCATTTTGTAATGTGTAAAATTATTTACAAGGAACTTCTTACTTGATGCATCCTCAGCCATATATTTGGCATCCAAGGAATACCATAGTTCTTTGGAAGATTCAAAATTCTGATAAATGTCAAAGAGAGAATCGGACATACCATTGAGGATTAAACCTCTAGAAATATAATCATCATTCTCCCATTTGTTCCTCTTCCTGATATGTTCCACAGTAGCATCATCCCTATCATCAGGAATAGGTGTAGTCAGAACATAGACCACACTCATGCTTGAAAGAAGGAAGTGCATCTTCTTTTGCCATCTTCTGAAGTTCACCCCTTCAAACTTGTCAAGCTTGGCAAAGTTTGAAACCATGTGTTTCATAGCAGCAACAACAACCATTGATTATCACAAAATAGTTTACTTTGATTGTTGGTTGTAAGGCGCCCAGGACAGGGTGAAGATAATCAGTAGCTGATCAAGTACCAAAACAGGTTATCGGATATCACTTGGAATCGTGTTATCACTTTCCAAAGTAAACTATTCGACCCTAATGCCTGGGTATCACGAATATCTACTTGGGATAAGACCAAATGTGTGTTATTGAGTTAGGCACAAATCAATAACCCTTTGCTTACAAGTGTTTATCGTTTTCTGTCTCTCTTTTATGCAGAATATGATTTCCTATTTATAGGAAATTACTCTTAGCTAATCAAATGGATTTATGAGGATTAATCGGCCCATTAATCGCCTCATAATTATCCCCATTATAGTTAATAGTGGTTACATGACCAATTAAACGTGGTCATTATGCAGTTGTAACTGCCACTTGAATAGGTCAATGCCTGTTACAAGTTGATTCTAGTATAAACTTGCCTACCAGTACTAACTTAGCACTACAAGTACTAACTTAGCACTACTAATACTAACTTAGCACTACCAGTACTAACTTACTGAATATCACCACTATAGAGTCAGGGTGTTCAGGGACCTGTAGGGTGTACACTCCGTACCTCCCGACCCATTACCAGGTATGAACTAATCCCACAAGTGCACTAAATTTTCCAACATTTTCAATCATGGAGTCATATGGATTATACTCGTGCATTGATTAATATAAGGGTTGATCGAGAGTTAAATGATGAGATGATTATTGCTATTTCAAATATAGAGGATGATGGAGAGGTTCTTCACACGGTCGGGGTGGAGTACAAATGGGAACCACCTAGATGTGGTGAGTGTGATATTTGGGCATGGTAATTTTTCATGCCCAAAACGGGTAGTTGACAAAACTAAGAAGCAACACACGGCTTATGATAGTTTTCAACAACCTCCTATACATATTTCTTGGGGTACTAACGTGGGTTCTAAGGTTCAATATAAGCCGAAAAAACAAGTTTATCAATCTGTCTCTAAAAATAACGGTGTTAGTTCAAGTGGTATGAAAAAAAGTATTATGAAGTAGTTCAAGTGGTATGAAAAAAGTATTATGAAGTGCCTAGACATGTGAAGAATTCAGCTAACCATTTGGATGCGCTTAATATGATTGAGAATGATAACACTTTTACCTTATTTTTTTTAAAATTTTTACGAGCGTTACTAAAATAGGACTAACTGCGCGAATTTGGTTTAGTTTGGGGGACCAACGGTGTAACTTTTAATCAATGGTGACCTGGTGACCTGCTGCTAACCGGTCATATTAGCTAGATCGAAGATTATTTGAAAATATATTACGTATCTTTGACAATTTACAAAGTACATTGCGTAAACCTGTTTATTTAAAAAAAATATGTTGCGTATTTTTAGCTTTCAACCTTAGTAAATTCCATGTCTCCGAAACTAGATCACCCATTTCGTACATAATGTTGAAGTACGACAAGATATTTTCTTCTTATCCATTTTGTAGATCATTTTATAATTACTTAATCAGTGTAAAATAACCTTAATTACCATTAAATGAGCTGAAAGTAAAATTACCTTAAGGTGATTGGATGAGGTACCTTCAACTGCAACTTTAGAGCGGTCCTTCTATCAATATCAATCGCAACAAATAAATTAATAAATACAGAGGTCATTGTGATAGAAAATTAATTACAGGTAAATATCTATCTTTAAACTCGTTGGTTGTGAGATCATGTTTTATCATCTACGAAAAGTATAAGTTAGCAGATTGAAAATGGCTCAAAATAAGTTTTGAGACACAAAAACTTTGTTAAATGATAAAACAAAACACTTTGAATCATTGTATTATCGTTTTGAAACTACCATTTTTATTGTGACCTTACCCTATATAGTAATATATATATAGATTTATCATATATTTATATATACAATAAGTACTTCACGTTGGTCGTTTTGACTAGTTATAAGTTATATATAACTCATACGTGACATGCCATTTTTACCAAATATGAACAAAAAAGAAATAGATGATGCACTTACAAGAATCTCATGTTTAAGTTGAAGTTCCAATGCTTTCTCAAGTTTAATGACAATCTGATCGATATTTGGACGTTGTGATCGTTGTTCCTTTAAGCAACTATATGCTGTTTCTGAGAAGATATCGAATGATTGCGGATCCATTTGTTTATGTAGATCCGGGTCGATGATATCAATCAAATTTCCCTCTTCATGATGAGATTTAGCTAACTGAGCTAAAAACTCTTCGTTTGGACTATGTATGTATTGATCAAGTCTTTTCATGGTAAATAGTGGGTGCAGTAGGAAACGCTGTTCATCACCAAAAAACTGTGAATATGTTGATAGTACCTCGAAATATAGAAGGGGATCTCTAGTTATATCCAGCTTTTCGTCGTAAGTTTGTGTCGCAAATTGCTTTAAACGCTGCCCATTCTGGTTTGTCTCTCCCGTTGAATTTGGTTGCTCTGTTCCTTTATAACAGAGTAGGGCCCTGGAACACAAAAGGAAGTCTCACTCAGGATCATTGTGCAGAATTTGAATGTGTATAACTAAGGGTCTTATGCTATATATAGCGGTATTGTAGTGTCTCAAACAAGTTGTTATGACTTATGAAAGGATCTCCTTGTACTAAATATCTCACTAAATTTGATGCAAAAAAAACATTTTTGAGGAATATGTTTGCACCAAATTTGGTTCAATATCTTACACACCAAATTTTTACACCCAAATTTTGAGTTTATATACGTTAATAATTTTTGTGGACCAATGGTGAAAAAAAACCACTTTGAGAATTTCCTCTATAAAACTTTTTCAAACAAGACGTTCCTAACCAGGTCGGAGCCAAGATTTCAAGTTAAGGATGTTGAACTTAATGTAAAAATTATAGCAATAAATATCTCTCTAAAATGAATCTTTAGTTCTTTTAATCCATAATTCAACTTAATTAACACCAAATAACTGACTAAGCTTAATTATAAAAAAAAAAAAAAAAAAAAAAAAAAAATTGACAAATAAATTTATTTTGATGATGTAACTAACCGGTTAAGTTATTCGAAATATAAATGAGAATACAAGGGGTAATTTCAAATATTATTAAGAAATTAGCTTATAATTATATATCTAATGAATAAAGTGAACTGATTAGGGGTGACGTAACACCCATTCGTCACCGTAATAGCTCCGTCTCGATCCCTAATAAACTCCTTTAAAGCTTTGTTTCGTTTGTATTTTCTGGGATAAATCCTACCGTGTCAACTAGTGATTATCGGTATTCCACAATTCTAAGTTGATCAATATTTATTTTGGAAGATGTTAGTCTAAAAGGTTATATAATATGTTAGTCTCATCCTATATTAAATTAAACCATTGTAAACCCTCTTGTATTATTTAATAAATCTGACTAATAAATTTTTCCAGTTTCTCTTTAGTTTTTACATGGTATTAGAATCTTAAATCATTAGACCCTAATATGTAAGTCGTTTGTTGTACATGGTGTTGGTAATGTAATGCAATTGAGGGATGTGGTTATACTTGAAAATGAGATTAGAGATGCTGAATGTATTCCTATTAACTTTTTTAACCGCCCTAACTCAAATAGCGTTTGGTGTTTATCACGCTGATGAACTCATCAGATAGTTGTACTCTCAAGTGAATTTATCATGGAGTAACTCTTTAGAAGGTTTAATCCTTCAGAGAGTTATTCCATAAAAAGTTATACTCTTTCAGTGTAAACTCATCAGCACGTTATACTCTTCAACATGAGAACACTTCAGGATTTAACCCTCTGATGAGAGTACAGCGTGTTAATGATTCACTTTCTAAAGAGGTAGAGAGTGTACTCCCATTAAGTCTCTAAACCTCTATGATTCAAATAGTGGTGTTCAACAAGCTGATGAACTCATCAGAAATTTCTAATCTTGAGTAAGTAAACTTTGAGTGAGTTCATTAAGGAGTAACTCTTTTTTGAGTAAAGGGGAGTAATCCTGCACCTTGGTAAATATATTAACCAAATAAATGTTTAAGTACAATGTATATGAGTGAGATCCCATATATCAGCCCGTTACATAGGCATAGAGCTTATATAACAAGATACTTCCAATTATCTAAACAAGAAACAAAACACTACTCAAATGATAACATATGACACAACGAAATTATTTCCTAGGACCTTGAAACGTTGTGCCATACATGGCATTAAAGGCATCCAAATTCCCAGGAAGATCACGAACCTGTTTCGCATAGTCATCGAAGTCATATTCATCATACTAATCTTCATACCCTTGGCCACCACCAAATATATTAGCAGACTCATCAAATGGGTTAGCAACAACCTCATCTTCAGAATCAGACACCTCAATCTCTCCCACTTTAGAAAAAGGGTTAGCTCTCTTAGTAGAAGAGGTAGACGGAATAGGTTGACCATCATCATCCACAAGAGTAGCTTTCCCAGCAATAAGTAATTTTTCAAGCTTACCAATTTTCTCAACTATGGGAGTAGAACCAACATCCATTGTTCCCATTGAATCACTCACAAGCGGTACATGTGATGTAGAACCAGTCTTATTTAACACATCCTCATTAACCTCCATTGTACGACCCTTATCCACATCTGCTTCCTTAGAACAACCAGTAGAATCCCCAATCATCTCCTCCTCAGTATTAGAATCAACCACAGGACTTTGAATGCCCGTGTCCTCATGCACCTCAAGTGTCCCAAAAGAGTTAGAAGTAGTAACAGGAGTACCTGTAGCATTAACAGTAGCAACGTCCGGCGTCTTCTTCTTTGGGATATAAACCTGCTTCCTAGGAGCAAATTTAGGACCCTTACCCATATTAATACCACTAGACAACTTCGGACCTTGGGGTTTGGCTTTCCGATTCTGCACCACCTTAAAACCATCATCATTCACATCCAAGTTCGAGGTGTGAGCATCAGCATGATGCTCCTTAGGAGACTTAGGACAACAAGCATTATCATGCCCAAACACTTTACATTCCATGCAATGTGGAGGTTTCCATTCATATTCAACCTTGATACTAGCCGTCGTAAAACCACTATCATCCTTCTTAGGGATAGCCATAGTTACCACATGTTTAA
Organism: Chrysanthemum seticuspe; assembly: GCA_019973895.1. Classification (NCBI taxonomy): domain Eukaryota; kingdom Viridiplantae; phylum Streptophyta; class Magnoliopsida; order Asterales; family Asteraceae; genus Chrysanthemum; species Chrysanthemum seticuspe. The sequence continues at coordinate 357,107,099 of BPTQ01000008.1, read as the reverse complement.
GATCAGCTTCCGATGATAGCTCAACAAGAGCACGAGCAAAACTAATACGACCCCATGAGTCAACGCACATGGAGCTAGTGAATGCATCTAACATGATCGGTATACCCACCTGAGTAGCAATAAGGCTCAACCCGTCTTCCGAATATGCAAGTAATGGCACATTATGCAATTTAATCCACACAGGCACTTTGGTAACCTCACTTTTGGACAATAGCACGTCAGGAGTCCATTTAGTGAGAATGATAGGAGAATTACGAATTATCCAAGGTCCTCGTTGAAGAACATTCTCAACACCCTCTTTAGAATCAAATTTAAAGAGAAATACACCATCATCATTCTTCATAAGTTTCTTTAAACCAAACTTACCCCATGTATTGGTGACATAATTCTTGACCAACTGAAATGCAATATTCTTGCCGACAAAGAAGCCAACAAGAGTATTATCATAGCGGTTAAACACACCCTCCATAGCAGCCTTAGGAAGAACTATATCATGATTATCAATTCGATTCTCATTAACCAATGAACGGAAGTTAACTTTCCTAGATACTCGTTCCGAGTTTAACACATTAGCAAACGACCTCACTTCATTGTGTATACTATCACTCACATTAAGACCAGAAGTAGAAGCATTCTTACCATCCATCGAAGCATTAAGATCAGAAGTAACACTATGATTAGTACCATACATTTGGGATTGCATAGCCACATCAAAACTCGACAGAGGAGTATTAGCAGAATAAACTTTAGTACCATTAATACCACTCGAGTTGTTCACATCAGAAGATGAAGCCATCTTAGCAATATCACTGTCAATTTTATTCATTGATGCATCAAATTTCTGATGCGCATTAGCAATCAACTGCTCCACATTAGGCTGTTTTGACGAATCAGAAGCAGGTATATCATGACTAGGGCTTGAATCAAGTGAAACCGGCTCCACTTGTCCATCAGTACCAACAAGAGGTGTACCTTTGTCGGACGCAACAAAACAATCAGAATCCATACCACCAATAGTACCAGTAGACTGCGCAATCTGCTCCACACCCAAATAATTGTCAACCAAACCAGTAACCGGCATAGGTTCCTTAAGAGACCCAACTTGATCGGCCAAGTTGGTGGCTGGACTAGCAGCTTTCTTCGCCGGACATTCCTTGTTGAAAAACCCTTTCTCCATGACACGAAACCCCACACACAATCACACAAACCCACGTAACTATGACAAACCCCAGCAGCACCATAAAACGACCAAAATAAAATAAGAGAGAAAACCCTAACAGGATGTTAGGGTTTAAGCGATAATCCCACCAAAGACTAACCAGGCTCCATGTTATGATGATACACACAATCAATTAATCATGTATATACTATCCAGTGAACGAATAAAGACCAGAAAAGAAAACAAAAAATGAAACCCTAACAAACGAAGAACCCTAACTCCTAAGCGATTACAAAAATCTGAAATAATTAAGCAAATCACATAAGTAATTGCATAAGAATAACAGATTAGAGTAAAGGATTAAGAGAAAAGAGCAGAGGAGATCGTTGTTAGCAGAAGTAAGGGTTTCGGTTTTCCTTTTGGTCGCCAGAGAGAAAAGTCGACTTAGGGTTTTAGATTTAGTTCACGTTCATTAGTTTAAGGAGTAACTCTTTAAAGGGTTAAATCCTGTTATCTCATCGTGTAGTTATACTTTTCAAAGAGTAAACTCATCAGCACGTTGCATTCTTCAGCAAGACAACACTTCAGCATGTATGCTCTTTTGGGAGTATGCTGATAAGTGATTATGCATTATATTGAACGAACACTTCGCTGGACTTGTTTCGTAATTCCTTTCACTCATTAATGAGTAGTTTCACATTTCATTTAAGATTCATAATGAATTAGTCTCATAAACAACATTATTATAATGGAGGAACCAGGGCCGGTCCTGAGTTATATGATGCCTGGGGCGAAATGATCGGAAAATTCCTCTCCTGAAATTTGTTAACTAAACTATACATTATTTATTTTGTATAATTCACACCTTAAAAACAAGAGTTAATTTAAAACTTTGTCTATGTGGTTTACACACGTAAACACACATTTCGTTCTTTTGACAAGATAAGTACATGCATCTGCAGTCCTTATAGTTGACAGATCTTGCATCTTTCATTATTTTGACAAAAGGAAAAACAATTAGTCGTGACTCAAAAGGACCAAAGATGCAAAAAATTTCAACCATAGAGACTGCGTTCATACTTATTCTGTAAGAAAGACGAAATATACGATTGTGTAAAAGTGGTAAGAACAAATTTTGAAAATTATTGTTAAAACAATAAGGTGTTAATAATGCTGAACAACATATTTGTTAACTCGTAAGAATGGATAACATTTCAAACCGACCTTCCAATTGGTTCAACCAGTTGAAACAAATTCAAAAACCACGTTATAGTTTTTATTTCTAATTTCAAAAATTCTATAAAAGGTAAACATCGTCTAACTTATTTGTTCTATTCAAATTTTACAAAAAAAACTTTTAACTATATTTTATCATGTCAGATAAAACAATCTAATATAATTCTTTGTTAATACAAGTTTGTAATAAGGCTACCTAATCCTCTTAAATTAAAGTTCTTTGATAAATTGATAAAACAATAATAAATAAAAAATAAAGTTATAATTGGGTCTGGTTTTTGATAGGGTTAGAATTATTTCAAGTTGTAAACACAATTTCAGTCAAGTTAGGGCATAGTATATAATAATGTGTATTAAAACGTATATAACAATGTGTATAAAAACGTATATAAACACGTATATGTTTTTATAAATATGTATCAAAAAACGTATATATAAGCCTATAAAAACATATATAAAAATGTATAAAAAGTATATAAGAACATATATAAAAGTTAAAAAAGTATATGAGTTTATACAAAAACGAATATAAGAACGTGTATAAAAATGTATATAAAAATATATATATAAGGTATATAAGAGCGTATACAAAAACGTATATAAAGACGCATTTAAAATGGTATATAATAATGTACGTGTTTTTATAAATAAGTTTACAATAATGTATAAAAAGTATATAAGAATGTATACAAAAACGTATATAATAACGTGTATAATAATGTAAAAAATGTATATAAAAACGTAAATGGTTTTCATAAAAATGTATATAAAAATCGAACCGAAATTTTTTAAATTATAAACGGTCTACTATAAAAGATGGACGCTGCAACGATCGTTAGCCAAATAGGCTAACATGTAACTGTTAACGGAATCTACTTAACGTCAGTAAAACCAGGGACCAAAACAGACCAAAGTTTTCCCCACAAAGGAGCCGCCTGCACTTTTGAATGGCCAGGGACTAAACCTGCAATCTAATCAAATGACATGAACCATTTCTGCAATTTACTCTTTTAATGAAACAAACATCTTAGCTTAATAAAGATCATATATAAGCCTCTACTAGTTTAGCCTGTTATGTTTCTTTATTAGCTCTTAGGGATTTAGGTTGTGTTTGGCGAAGGGTTTATGAGAGGCTTATGTGGCTTAGGATTTTAAAATAAGCCGGCTTATAAAATAAGTGTCATTTGTCATGCGGGTTTATGAAATAATAAGCCCCTAAAAGGGGCTTAAAACTTTAGCCCATAAAAGGGGCTAAAAACTTTAGTCGGGGGCTTTTGAACAATAAATTACTTATTTACTCACAAAAATATCTAACATATACAAAAACTCATTTAATTATGTCATTTCTAGTAATTTTGCAATAATAAGCTTAAGCTTAAGCACATTTTCCAAACAAGTTTACAAAAATACAATTTTCAACTTTGACTTATAATAAAAGCTCTAGCCCAGCTCATTGCGCCAAACATACCTTTAGTATTGTCCTATATATAAATAGTGTATACGCTACAAAAAACTAGCTGAATTTTTCACATTTTAAAGTCTAAATGTCACGGTTAAGAATGTATAAAATTATAAAGTTCACACTTTCTCAAATGTGGTAATAATGGGTATGACAAATTTTTTTTACACATGTACGTGTGAAGATATTATCCAAATTTGTATGGTTAAAAGTGTGGAAATATTTTTTGAATGCCCCCACCTAAAAGTGTGGCAAAATTGCAAATAATGTTTATAATAACAAGGAGGAATTTTCTTTTGATTACTGTTATTTTAGTGTTTACCAAGGGATAAATCTCACCATTCATCTAGTTTGATCTGATGGTGGGGATTAACCTAAGATTTAGTGGATAAACATAAGTCCATATTTTTTTTATTATCTTTTCGTCTTTTTTTTCTTCACTTTTTTTTTTGTCTTTTTATTTTTCTTCACTTTTTTTTGTCTTTTCTTTTTCTTTCTAATTTCCGTTTTTATTTATTAACGTCTTTTTTTTTACGTTTTTAACTTTTTTTTTAATTCGCGTTTCTTTTTTCTTCGCTTTCATACATTTTCATACGTTTTCATTTATTTTCGTCCGTTTTCATACATTTTCGTCCGTTTTTATACGTTTTTGTCTGTTTTCTTACGTTTTCGTCCATTATTCATACGTTTTCGTCCATTTTCGTCCGTTTTCATACGTTTTTGTCCGTTTTCATTCGGTTTCTTTCGTTTTCGTTCATTTTTAGACGTGTTTTTACGTTTTCATACGTTTTCGTCCGTTTTCATATGTATTCGTCCGTTTTTTTACGTTTTCGTTCGTTTTTTTACGTTTTCATCCGTTTTCATATGTTTCGGACTATTACAAGTGATATTCTGTGATATTCAGAATATCATTTTGTGATATTTTGAATATCGCTTGTGATTTCTGTGTGATATTCAGAATATTACTTGTAATTTTTTGAATAACTACTAACTACCACACTTTTATTGCTAATTTTTCGTGTATCTCATTCTCACGATGTTCAACTTTTTGGAGGAGAATTATTTGATATCACTGGTGACATCACAAATATATCAGATTCTTCTATTTTGTTGAATCATGTGTGATATCACAGATGATATCACTTGTGAAATCACGTGTGATATCACAGATGATATCACTTGTGAAATCACGTGTGATATCACAGATGATATCACTTGTGATACCAAACGTGATATCACCTGTGATGTAACATGTGTTTGAGTTTCTTCAATTTATTTATGAAGATGTTGTGTTTTGTTTAACCATAGCTTCGTCACTGATCAACCATAGATATTTTCAAATCCCGTTATAAAACATATTGAAATACTCACAATGTATCTATTAAATAGACAAATTTAATCACAACTTCAATAATAAACAAAAGTACACTAAATAACTATGTGTTTAAAGCAAAATCAACTTGTTTAAGTTGTTTAATCTAAATGTAAACAAATGAAAACGTAAGAAAAAAGACGAATACGTATGAAAGCGTAAAAACACGTCTAAAAACGTGTGAAAATAAAAGAAAACTGACGAAAACGTATGAAAACGGACGAAAACGTAAGAAAACGGGCGAAAACGTATGAAAACGGGCGAAAACGAACGAAAACAGATGAAAACGTTGAAAACAGACGAAAACGTATGAAGCCGAAGAAAAAACGCGAATTAAAAAAACGTAAATAAAAAAAACGCGAATTTTAAAAAAAAGCTTGAATTTGAATAAATAATAATAATAATAAAAAAAAAATAAAAATATGTGAATTAAATAAAAAAAAAATGAATTTAAAAATAAAAGACAAAAAAAATATTTGAATAAAAAAGAAAGATAAAAAGACCAGAAAAAAATACATGGACTTAAGTTTACCTTTTAAATCTTAAGTTAATCTCCACTATTAGATTAAACTAGATGAATGATGAAGATTTGTTATTTGATAAGCATTGATTTGTTAAAAAGCAAAATAAAGTGCCTCTAATAACAAGTCCATAGTTGATAATACAGTGACAAAATACGTGTGGTAATTAGAACTATTTTTTGTAGTGATACCTCTTTGTTTTTAATTTTGATCAATATAATTTTTAGTTTTTCTCTGATTTTTACTAAATAAACAAAATTAGAAATAAACATATATTTCATGAAGAATGGTTACCACTTTTTTATTGCATCCGTGATGATTCTGTACACTTTGTGGTCCTTAGAAGGTAGTGTGGACTCGCTTAAGTCCTCTACTCGCTCACCAAATGCTCTCCTTCCAGTCATGACTTCAAACAAGACAACACCCAAGGAGTACACATCGGACTTGTGGGTCACAAATCCGGTCTTTTCATACATCGGGTCTACATACCCTATCGTGCCAATAACTTCAGCAAGGACAATACGGTGCCTTCGAGCTCTTGTATTTCTCAAAGAAACTTCAAAACCAGATAACTTGGGTTTCCGGTTTTCATCCAATAAAATCTTAGAGCTCTTGATGTTACGATGTATGACACTCATATTATGTCCAACATCGTTATGAATATATCTTAAGGCATGCACAACATCAACACATATCTGCAAACGTTGCATCCATGTGAGAGTCGGGCTACTTAGATGTTTGTCAAGACTTCCCATGGCCGCATGCTTGTTTATGATGATTTTTTCATCTTTCTCGTCACAAAACCCGACAATTGAGACTACATTTTCATGATTAAGCCTAGCAAGTATCATCATCTCGGTCCAAAACTCAATGACTCCTTGACCGTAATCATGGTGCAACCTTCGTGCAACAATATCTACGGATTCTCCCTTCCATGAGAGTGTTCCTCTATAAACCTTTCCAAAACCACCTTGACCTATAAGATTTTCATCAGCAAAGTTGTTGGTAGCCTTTACTATTTTCTTAAGTGGGATTTGTAAGTGAGCAAATTCTTTGGGTGCAGGCATAATGTTTGTTGTGTTTGAAGTAAAGACGAGATCTAGATTGTTTGGGATACAAATGAATTTGAAGGAAAGAAAGAAGAAACATGATTTATAGGCTAAATACACTCGGGACGATTTCATAAAGTAAGAATTGATTTGGGCATTCATGTTTTTAATTGGTGCACTTAACTTTACGTATTACATAGTTGTGCATTGTTTATGTTTTATTTGCGTTGAGTGTGTAAATCAATATAAATATTATGCCAATCACCTCTCTTTTACATTGAACAATGAACAACTCGAAACGATTTCATAACGTAACGTAAGAATTGATTTGCGCATTCATGTTTTTGGGGTTCGTTTAATGTTTTAATAAACGAACATGAACAACTCATTTTCTTAACAAACAAATATAAATCAGAAAACTTATTCGTTTAAGGTTTGTGTACGTTTATTTATCCTGTTAAAATTAAATAAACGAATATTAACAAGGTTGGTTTATGTCCATCCGATTAGTTTATGGCCCAACTCCTGATTGATTGATATTTTATAATTTTATATTGTGATTGCAGTGGAAGACAGAGCTAAAGCAGGTTGCCATTTATTTTATAATACAAAATATAAAGGTAGCTAAAGCAAGTTGCATTTGTTTAGGTTTAATAGATGTATTTCATTTACCTTGTTAAGTTAGTACTAATATTCTTTTTTGAATGTTTTTTTTCTTCACGAGATATTTAATTTCTTAAAATTCATTTGTTTGACAGCTACATTGTGATTTTCTTGTATCACAAAACTTGTTTTAATTCTCGTATATAAATGCGAGTTCTAAAAGTAATAATTTTTTTGATATCTTATTTAAACTTTAAAATTTAAAATATTAAATACTTAAATTAAATTAATTGTAATACTCACAATATCAAATGACATGAATTATTGTGATATGCAAATTAACATACGAGGTTTCACATGTAACAACTACTTTTTTTTTTTTAGAATCTAAGTAAAATATTTGAAAAATTATTATTTTTACAACCTTTGTTTAATAACACGCGAGTACACGGGTTTTCTTAGTATTTGCAAGTTTAATCATTTATGGTGCGAACGACATCGTTTATACATTTACAATGCAAGCTATGCCGTTTTATGCTTGGTCTAAAACGTCGTCCGTTTTAATTTTTTTTTCTTTCTCTTTAGTAGGATGCAAACGACGCCATTTCGTTTTTTCCTTTTTATTTTACTTGTTTGCTTTAAATATGAAATATTAGTATTTTATTTACCAACCTTCATGCACAAAACACTAACAGCTAACTAAAATCTCATAATTATCCTATATAACTATTGAGCGGGGCATTATTTCCTCACACGCCATGTGTCAAAACCTGAATTGCGAAAGATTAAATGAAGCTGACAAACTTAATAAATGCTACTTCACCGCCTCTCATTCTATCTTCTCCACCGCCTCTTCTCCTCCATATCATCCAGGGCTTCTATAAACATGGTCTGGAAACTTCTTCTTCTCTCGAACTAAAATTGCTTCACCAAAAAACACACACTAATTTGACTATCAAAACCAAAAAACGTTCCGATGACAACACAATCCAAACATCTGTGAATCAATCAACCGATTATGCATCCGAGATAGAAGTGGTGGTATGTGGCGATTGTAAAGCAGCGGAGATGGTGTTGCCGCCCAAATCTTCAATGCCGGAATTAGTCGCCGAAGCTTTAATACCATCGAAACAGGTAAACAAAGCTTCATAAAAAGGAAAAATTGGTTCATAGCAAATGGAAAAAATCAACAATTATTTTTTCTGCCTAATTTATTTTGTATTGTAGTAGAGTTTTTGGGGTTTTGAAAATTACATCCAGGTTATAGGTAAAACTGTTTTTTCTTAATGGGTATTGATTAATATTGCATTTTTATGTTTTTTTTTTTGTGCTTATATATTTTAGCTTTTGCTTTCGTTGTTCATTTTTATTATCTTTATAGTTTGTGACTTCTGCACAGGGCTTCTAATAAAGACAGCCCCGGGGGTATCACAATTTAGGTAAGATATAAAGCCGGATGAGAACTTGGGGTATGGGAAGGATAAGTTTAGGATTATTCCGATTAGGTGAGTTTCGGATGTGAGAGTAGTTGAAGGTAGGATGCGTAATGATCAACAAAGTCAGTAAAACAGTTTAGGAGCGAAAAAAGGAGATTGACGTTAAATTGGACGCAGCGAAGCTGTTGCAGTAGAAACCTTAAACTTACAAACACGGAATAATAATACGAGATAAAATGATAAATAGACAACTCACGTAGCATAAGCTGATTCCATAGGGGACACCAACCAGTATGGTAACCCAAGTATTCCAAATTTTGAGAACTCAAAGGTACTCATTGACTGAGATTTTTTGTTGTATTTCAGTACCACCTGACCATCTAAAGCAATCCGGTTTCTCATGAAATTAGCAGGTTTGATGGATGGTCAGAAGGCGTATTAGATTTTGCCCCAACTTATAAATACGAGCGGAATTCTGGAAAATACTATGTTGAGGGTCCTAAAGTTGGGAGACGAACTCCGGCATGGTATGCACTCAAAGCTACACTAATCTAATGTATATTGTTTGACTATCACATGATCTTACCAAAATTGGCCTAACGTTTTTGTTTCAGGTGTGACTGCATACTTCCATTTGGGAAAGCAATAAGGTAGCTGAGCTATAGAAGGGCTGAATTTAGGCTCTCAGACCATAGGCCGTAATGACGAATGTTTCTGCTATCGAGGTAAGGAATTGATTTGGCCGTAATGCTTCTACTGCTCACACAACGCAATATATGCAATTGTTGCTCTGATTATGTTTCATTTATGCAGTTAGATAATGTTTTATTTAGTGTTATGTATTTTGTTAAAGAAAAGAAAAAAAAAAAACGTTTGGGATTTCAAAATAAGAAATCCCAAAATATGAAGACTAAATGAGGAATGGAGTTTTTGAGGAAAAGAAAATGGACGGATGTTATTTTCTAATTCATATCTGTCTTATGGGCTTCTAACACAACTACACAAATTTCACATTTGCAGTTATATTGCACAAGTAGTTCATCGGACGAAAAGACTGCAAGCCTAAGATATCGTGTTTTTCCTGCTCAGTTATTATAAAGGTACATGATAAGTGTTTTTCTTTAATTGTGACTATATTACTTGGGTGGCCAACTATGGGATAAATTAATAGTTAGGCACGTCAAATTCTAGCTTTATTTTTGTCTAGAAGAGTGTCTAGGATGCTTACCATTGATCTAATTAATAGCGATATTACCTAAGCTTAAGCAGTTAGTTACGTGCCTATTTATGGTTTCACCTAATTTAAAACAGGTTATGCTAACCCAACTTCAACTACCAGCCGTATTGTTAATATAAGGCACATTTTTAGAAAGTTAGTTGTTTGACCCATTTTACATATTCTCAGATATGTAGTGTATGAGTAGTCGAATGTAATCACTTATTGCTTATATGTTTGTCTATTTTATGATGTTATTGGATCATTTAACGTTATGAACACTCATCATATTATAGACAATTAAAGGTATGATTGTTAGTTTCAAAGTGTATAATCTGCCCACTTTGGTTTTGAAGAATCTACCCACTTTTTCTATTATTAAAAGTTCACTTGATGTTTTATTTTGATATAAGAATTTGGTGTTTGTTATAGCCTATATGATCAAGCTGTCATTATTTGGCGTGACCTGATGTTTGTTATAGCCTATATGATCAAGCTGTCATTATTTGGCGTGACCTGATTCATAAATCATTATGACGAAGATTCTAAGCAAGTTTGTTCGTTGCCCAAGCTCAAGTGTTAATGAAAGGCTGTAAAAGTGTATCAGTGGTACGCAGAGGAACACCGAACGCAAATGTTCTCCGTCTCAGGCCAGGTAAATTAATTGGTACCTGCGTAACCGCTTTGTTACATTGTAGTTACCCTTTTTTCCAGGCGGTTTAACCTGTTCAGCGTTTCTCATTTATTTACTTTTATCTTTTTTTAAATACACAGAAACGCTTTCGGACTATATGTATTTGGGTGACACTGACCAGGTTCCTCGCCATCATGGTGCATTCTTTTGGTATGAAGAGAGGCAACCAACCAACTCTAGAGGTATAGATACCCCCAAACAACCATCAAACACTGACTCTTTTGGTGTCATACATTCTATTCAGACAGTAGCTTCAATATAAATAATTATGACGAAGGTCTTACGCAGGTTTGTACGCTGCCGACGGTCAGGGCTCTCTAGGTGAAGCTCAAAATTTAGGGCGGTTACACTAGAAAAATGCGATCGATGGGATGCTCGAATAGGCCAGTTTCTTGGAAAAAAGGTGAGCATTATTTAAACTAAATTAAAGTTACATTAATTAACATGTTAGTTCTTACTTTCAAACTGCTTCACATGATCTTACAAATCTTCTGCGTGCAGGACACATGGTCAGAAACTACTGAGGGAAAAAGTAATGCACCTAATTAGAGTTGCGGGGATAGAACGGATAAGGTCTTTTAAAATTCCTTTTAAAGTCGTTATTCGCTTATTTAGTTACTTTTTAAGAGGGTGTTTGGAATTGCTTTTAAAACTGCTGATCTGTTTAAAATAACCAATCCCAAACACATTCTTAGACTGATACATAATCTTAAATATACGGATATAACTACTTATTTACTTGGTTTTCTGATGTGTGTCCAAGTAACCGGGTTTGTTTGCAGCCACTCTGAAATCCGGATGTTTATATGCATTCTTTGTTTTTTACTTCTATATTGCAGTGTCGGTGCCATCGTTGGAGTGATATTCTCAATTTTAACTTATTCATTGATTAATTTGGTTTCTAAATTATTCAATTTCTTTTTTGTGCAGCTGTGGTACAATATAGCGCGGCGTACAAGTTACATATTCATCCAAAAGGAAGGGCAATTTATGCAATTAGAAGCTTATGCAGAAAGAGTCAATAACATCCGGAACATTATTTCCAGGCTTCGTGGATTTCATCGTAAGAATCTTTTTCTCTCTTTAGTGAAATGAATATTGATATGGGTTAGATGGAGATGACAAGTACGGTAGGTCCATGTTTTCTAATGCTTAATGAGTCCAAGGGGTCACGTGTCAATAATCAATATGCTTGGAATACTCTATTACTAATTTCCAGATATACATACTCATAGTAGAGATGACTGCTTGGAATACTCTCTTACTAATTTCTTGATATACATGCTCATAGTAGAGATGACTGTATCACTTTTTAACCTTTTAATATGAAAATGGGTCAGTTCGGGTTGATTATCGTCAAACAGGCAAATTTCCAAATTTAGCTAAAAAATGAAATAGGTCAAATGCTTTTTAAAGGAGCACAAAGTATATTTGGATCATTATTTCACTAATAGTTTTTATAAATATTGCAGAGACAAAGTCACAACTTGAAGAAATGACCATTAAGACATGAAAGATGTTGGCAATTTCAAAGAGTAGCGCATAACCGAATTGACCAAGTTAATGTATATTTGTTTCTTTGCATATTGTTAAGAACAGCATCACTGAAATTATAATATAATATCATTTGTCAAAATTTGTTAATATTAGTTAAAATTAGTGAGTTATTAATGTATTCAAATTATGATGCAATTGATTGGAATTGTTTGATTCTTAAACACAACACTCCCGCAGCAACGCGCGGGCTTACCCACTCGTTACTATGAAACCAAGCGTTAACATTAAATGACCACCTTACGTGCAAAAAACATAGAAAGATTGCCTTTTCATATTAATAGATCCAGTGAGCTTCCTTGAACATTAAATCACACATAAAGACAAATATTGATATTAAGACATACCTATAAAATACATTTATGAAACCCAAAATTTTAATACACAATACATAAATTAATATTGATACACACAAGAATTTTATATTAGCCATTCAAGTAACAACCATTTTGTCTATAATGTAGCCATACTCATAGGAACCTAAAACTAAAAACCAAATGTACCAATATATCTAAAAAATAGAACAAATATCAGACTAACCTAATCCCTTATCAAACATACCGAAGATAATTTAGAACAATATTAGACTTAAACTAATCCCTTATCAAACATGCGAAAGACAATTTATAAATTAGCTCCGTCGCGACGTGCACAAGCCTAATCAGACTCAAATTAGCTCCATCACAACACGGGGAAGCTTAATCCCTCATCAAACATACCAAAGATAATTTAGAGCAAATATCATACTTAAATTGGTTCCGTTACAACGCACGGTAGCCTAATTCCTTGTTAATGTATATTGTTTGCATACTTATACACACTTGTTAATTAACTTGGCACTTGAACTTTAAAGAACATAAAAAAAAACGTATACACATCTTCTATGGTTTTACACTTATTTTATAAGTATAAAAAAATTAAAAAGTTATGTGTGCATCATTGTTAATGCTATATACTTCCTCCGTCTCACATTAAGTGTCCACTATAATTTTTTTAAGTCTTTTTTCTTCAACTTTGATTTTAAATATTTTCGTTCGTTTTATATAATACTTGATGCGAGACGGATGTAGTAATAAAAATGTATTATATAACACAAACTAAAATATTTAATTTTTTAAATATATTTTCATTTGTATAATTTTCATTAATATATAACACAAATAAATATATTTATGGTGAAAGTTGAAAAAAAAAAATCTTAAAATTTATAATAAACACTTAATGTGAGACAGATGTAGTAATTAAGATGTATGAAATTTGTAAGTATTATAAGTAATAAAAATAAATAATGTCACAAGCACAATAAAATGAAATACGAGTACTTATATTATAAATGTGATAGTTCAATAAAAACATTTATGCGTACATCATTGTCTCTCCGGTTAGTAAGGGCATCCACTCTAAGAGGTTTATAAAAAGGTTTAAAATCTATGAAAAGTTTTATCTTTTGTTTCATCCATAGTGAGTTTGTGGTTTATATCTATGTTACATGAAGAGGTCTAAGATCCTAGATCTTTTCATAATTTAATGCATGTTTTATGGTTAAACATTTGATATAATTATAAAATGTTTATACATAGTGGTAATAGATTTATAGTTTATAAATTAATGATTTGACATGTTATAAACCTATTTAAAAGGTCTACCATTGTGGATACTTTAAAAATGTATCCAAATTGTGATTATTATCTATGCAATCATTAAAATATTAAAGCATTCATGACATGATGTTTGATAAGCTTACCGGACTAGTGAAAAGTTTTCTACAGAACAATATTTATCTAAAGATGAAATGATTAAATATCATCCATCCAATCGCTTTAGATTTGACTGTGCAGATTAATGCTTATTAAAAAACGGAGAGACATTTTTGTAATTGTCCCACTCCACCTTACACCTCACCCTTTCCACACTGACACTCTCACACTTGTTTACACACACATACTATTTCTCTCTCATCAATTTTTTTTCATAAGATTCAACTCTTTTTATTTTGGGTAAAAGGTCAATGACCCTGTAAATATTATACTCCAAAAAACGTTTAAGTACAAAGGATATGCATGAATCCCATATCTCAGCCCGTTACATAGGCGAAAAGCTTACATAACAAGATACTTCATATTCTCTATATAAGAAAATAAACCACTACTCAAAATATAACATCAGACTCCTATGGAGATAACATTACTTCCTACCAAGGCCTTGGAGCTTGATACCATACGTGTCATAATAGGCATCCAAATTACATGGAAGATCGTAAACCTGATCCGCATAGTTATCATAATCATAGTCATCAAAGTCATCTTCTCGATCATGACCACCACCAAATAAGTTACTCGACTCATCAGAGGTGTTCACAACCTCCCCATCATCACTATCAGAATCCACAATCTCCCCCACCTTAGTGAAGGGGTTAACCCTCTTAGTGAAAGAAGTAGTTGGTAAATCCTTATTATAACCCTGATAATCAACCTTTTTAATAGGATTACCATTATCATCAAAAAGAGTAGCTTTCCCATCGATAAGAAGCTTTTCAAACTCCCTAATTTTCTCAACAATCGGGGTAGAACCAACCGCGTTAGCTTCCATTGAATTACTCAAAAGCTGATCTTGTGATACATTACCTGTCTCGAGAGACCCAACCTCCTTAGCTTCCATTGCGTTACCAGAAACCTCTACATCAATAGGATTGCCACAGTCATCAGAATCGATCGTATTTAGTGTAGAAAAAAGGATTATATGTAGCAATCTTTGTCCCGCTCGAACTAGCCACATCAGTGGCTTTCTTCTTTGCACTATCCACTTTTTTGGGTTCAGGAGGAGGTGCTTTAGGTTGATACCTAAATTTAGGACCCACTTTAGTAAAACCTCCCTTACCTGGAACAGTTTGACCACTATTGCTACCCTTATACTTGTTAGTAACAGTTTGATAACCATCATTACCAGTCTTTTTAAGTTGAGTAGGAAGTTGAACAGATTTAGGACAATCAATCAGCGTATGGCCAAACAATTTACACAATCACACCGAGATGGTTTCCATTCGTATTCCACCCGAATCTTCTCAATAGTAGATCATGTCTAGCATCTACCGAATCTCATCACTATTTTGTTAACTGCAGATTCACACATTACGATCATTCCGCCATGGCTAGCATCTACCGAATCTCATCACTATTTTGTTAACTGCAAATCCTTCTTCACTATTTTGCCCTAATTTGCTTAGAGGTTTTCTTTAAATCCTAATTATTGCGTGTTAATTTCATCTAATTTCGATAATATTATGTTACTTGTATGAATTTGTTGTATAATTCGTATCTATTTGTGTTTCATCTACTTGTTTGAGTCAACAAGTTTAGTTGAGTTGATTGCCTCTTTGATTCTGACCTAATGCTGATAAAATTGTGGTTATTTGACTGCTGGTTTGAGTTTAGAATGTGTAGGTTTAGCGGATTAGATTTAAGCATTGCATGCCAAGTGTTCGATAAAATGTCTAGCAAATTGCAAAGTCAATGTAGCAGTAGTAATGGTGCCACTAGTTCATCGAAATGATAGTTTAGTTGTGGATGATGAGGATTGTGGTAAGTCACGGTAGGTTTGCGCTAAATGGCATCTTAATGAGGTGATTATTGAATCTGTTTATGGCCGGTTTTATCGGATTGTTTTAATACGCTTAAGTTAGCAAGGATTCAGATTAAATTTAAAGGACTTGTTTTGATTGGCCGGCTGATCAATCAAGCTAGGCAAAGGAAAACTCGCTTGTTTGAGTCGTATCCAGTTGTACAAGGATAATGAAATAGGATCAAAGCGAATAGTGTACGTCAGTAAGTGGAGTGTGTGTTGGCGGTAGTAAAGTCTAGTTTAAGTTGGTACTCTGCCATATTTCTTTTTTAGATGAATAAAAAGTATTTATAAATTATTCTTCATGGTCCTTATAATTGAGAGATTAACCTATGTTGTCAAATGTGCAACAGCGTGCATTGACTTGCCGAAATCAGTTGTGAATAAGCATCAAGTATAGTTTCGTTGTAATGGTCAATTAGGGTTGTGAGTATTATATAAGCATGCTGATGTTTGTGTCCTAATTACGGTTGGATAATGTAAAATAATATAGTGGTAGTAAGAAATGGTTGGCAAATAATAAGTATGTTATGAGAAGCTCAAACATTAATCAGATCCTATGTGGTAAGACTAGAATGAGTGTCCTTGTTTAAAAAAGCAAAGCTAAAGAAACTAATACATCATCCTCATAAAGGCACCAGAAAAAAGGCTGAATTACTGTAGTTAGTTTTGCTTATCCTGAAAAAGCGTAGTAATGGGAGAAATGAGTGAGTGAGTAAAAGTAAAAGGTAAGTTAGAAATGTATGCCTACACTTATGGAAGTTTAGTAAACTCTAATGATTAGTATTATAGATAATAGTTTAGTAAAGCAGACAGGGAGGCAGGCATGCATAACGTATAGTTAGGTTGTGATGGTGATGAATTAGGCAGGCAGGAAGGCTTGTGAGTGCGATGATGAGGTTTGTGTGGACAAGGAAGGAAGGAGATACAACAAGTAGTATGTTAAGAATGTATCTCCTTATAATATACATATATAATATTGTCAGTGCTATCGAATTTTTAAGTAATATTTTTCTCAGCTCGTTGAGGAAGCTTGTTGTGAAACTAATCCATCATTGTAAAATAATAATTTGTATAGAGAGTAGAAAAATAACATGACAATTAGATAAACAGATCAGAATTAGAAAAGTAGTTTTGCGAGATGCTTCTTTCAAGTTTGCTATTTTTCCTTCGGATAATCAGAATTAGAGAAGTATAGGTTAATGATGTGTCATATGATAGATGTAACGTCTAAAACATGTTACGGATGGTACATATGTTCCTCACTCCTTTAGATCATGAAGTATGATAAGCTGACTAAATTGGAGTTTTGAATGTAGGGTATACATTGGAATTCATAGTTTGTGGATTTAGAGACTTTCTTTTGAAGCCGGGGCTGCTTCATGCTATTGTGGATTCTGGGTTTGAACATCCTTCTGAAGGCATGTTATTTTACAGTCACACAACTAATAGATTATAAATATTTCATATCTATTGTTTGAATACACGTGTAAATATGGTTGGACTGTTCTGACTTTTAACTAATGTCATGACTGTTAGTCATCTGTCTTGAGTTATGTTTTGAAACTATTTCTCGGTTAGTAAAACTGGTTGATATGCATAGAAGGAAGCTTTAAATGCTATTATGTTGTGTTTCATGTTGCACAATGCTTAAGTGTCAAATCTGATAATATTGATAACTGCTGTAGTAAAAAATGAGTCTATTAGATATAAGTTGTGATTGAACTATGAGTCTGTTAGATATAAGTAGTTTTTAACTATAATGTCAACATTTAAAAGCTAAAGACATGAGTTTGCTAGATATAAGTTGTGATTGAACTGAGATCGTGTCCGAGATTATGATTGTAACAATAACATGAGACAATTTAAAAGCTAAAAGTGAATTTTGAAAAATGAGTTGTATATTTTTTTTCTCCAGGTTTATTGATTTTACCATAAAAAAAATGGATAAGTCTTGGATGAACATACATGATAGGATAAATGATCCAAGATATGAGTCTTAGTGTGATAGAGTTTCTAGATTTTGCATACTGTGACATAGATGAGTCAACGGCTATTCCATGCCCCTGCAAAAGCTGTAACAATTTTCATGACAAAAATAAAGAAATTGTGTATGGACATTTGATGCAAAATGGAATTTCTAGAGGTTACAAAACGTGGAATTATCATAGAGAGGACTCAGATGATGACGGTGGTGGTGATGATGTGTCATTTGATGAAAGTAATGGAGCTACCGATGATATGAGCGATGATGACCTTGGTGAGATGTTGGATAACATAGGACAAAGTACTTGGGGTGATGATTGGCAGACTAGAAGCAACTCTTCAAGTCCCGTTGACAAAAATTTAAACACTCTTAGGAAATTATTAGATGAATCACACGAGGAACTTTATGAAGGATGTGAAAATTTTTCAAAGTTTTCTTTTGTTGTTACCATTTTACATTTGAAGACAACTAGTGGTTGGTCAGTGAAATCATTTGATGCGGTGCTCAATTTATTTAGAAAAGCTTTGCCAACTCTATCCTCATTTCCAAAGAACTTTTATGAAGCAGAAAAATATGTGCGTGATTTAGGGTTCGGAGGAGAGAAAATACATGCGTGCGTTAATGATTGCATTCTTTATAGAAATAAGTATGCATATCACACCCACTGTCCAAACAACTAGTGTAAGGCACCTCGATTTAAGAAAAAGGTACCAAAAAAGGTTGTTAGATATTTTCCACTCATACCTAGGCTTCAAAGGTTTTTTTATTGATAAGCAAGTTGCGTCTGATATGAGGTGGCATAAGGAGAAACAAGTTCATGAAGATAACATAGTTAGACATCCTGCAGACACCGAGGCTTGGAAACACCTTGACAAAATTGATCCTCCATTCGCTAATGATCCTCGAAATATACGCATAGGTTTAGCAACAGATGGATTCAATCCTTTTGGTAACCTAAGTAGTTCACATAGCATATCGCCTATCTTTATTGTCCCATATAACTTGCCTCCATGGAAATGTATGAAAGACCCCTACATGTTAATGTCAATGTTGATTCCTGGTCCTCTGTCACAATTCCCAATTTCTGGTCATTTCTCAAATTTACTATTCATCTCGGGAATTTACTATTCATTGGTTACTATTCATCATTTTACTATTCATCATTTTCGAAGTCGATTTGATATTCTGAGAACGTATTTCAAAATTTTACTATTCACAAAACACTATTCATCCCGGAGAAAAATTTATATTTACGACCATTATCTGCATATTAGTTCATGCATGAGTTCGCATAATAATATTGGGCAAGCTTTTTGGCACTAAAAATAAAAGAATATTTCTCTCTCTAACCTGTTGGTTCTCTCTCCCTCGTTCATAACTCCGCCGGAAACATCCACCTAATTTTTGTAAGAAATGTATTTTTATAATTTTTATGACTTTGATACAATCTATTTTGCTCCGTTAAAATTTATTTCTAGCTAACGCTACCCTAAATACTTAATTATAGACACAAGTTACCAACTATACTTACATATTATTACTTTTGCTTAATTAAAATACATTAACTTTTCTTTTTCTTTTACTCTTGTCGACAAGAGATGACACCACAACATAAAGTTAGATAAAAATCTTCTACTAGACCATGACACATGAATTCTTTTAAATTATATACAAAGTTAATCATACATAACATATTCCAAGGTGTAAAAAAAATCATTCTCTCCTTCCTTTTTGTTGAAGAACCGGCCATAGCAAGAAGAAAAAGGGAA
Source organism: Chrysanthemum seticuspe (assembly GCA_019973895.1). NCBI lineage: Eukaryota > Viridiplantae > Streptophyta > Magnoliopsida > Asterales > Asteraceae > Chrysanthemum > Chrysanthemum seticuspe. The sequence goes on along the minus strand of BPTQ01000008.1, from coordinate 357,087,426 downwards.
ACCATATTTTTTTTATGATCCAAGTGATTATCAAGTCTTAGAAGTGATCTATGTTAAGGTTTTGAAATAAAAACCTATAGATTAATAAGGTTTTCATCATCTTTTTCACATAATCAATCAAGTAAGCATTTCTGTAAGATTATAAGATTGAATTGATTTGATTGATTGTAATTGATTGTCTGTCCAATACATGATTACATGCCAACTATATACCACAAGTCGGTATATTCTAGAAATGGGCTAAGATGGGCTTGGGCCCGTACAATGATATAGGCTAACACTCCCCCGCAGTCCGAGCGGCGAAATCGCGAAAGCTCGGACTGGAGTAGTAAAACTAGAAAAGAAAAACAAACAAACAATATAACCTAAAACGAAAGTTGGTTCCAAAACTTCAACCCCCAAAGAACCTTCCAAACAAACGGGGCGTGTTTTTCCATAGAAAAACATAAAGATCCACTACGATAGAGAATGGAGGTGAGGAAAGTGTCTGATGAGGGTGAGCAGATGAGAAGGCAGCGTAGCAGGTGAGAAGATAGTAGAGGTTGAAGGAGAGGCAGCGGAAAGACTTAACAAAAGTCGTCTCGGGAATTGATACCCTGGATTCGACATAAACAAAAGTCGTCTTGGGAATTGATACCCTGGATTCGACATAAAACAAAAGTCGTCTTGGGAATTGATACCCTGGATTCGACATAAACAAAAGTCGTCTTGGGAATTGATACCCTGGATTCGACATAAAACAAAAGTCGTCTTGGGAATTGATACCCTGGATTCGACATAAAACAAAAGTCGTCTCGGGAATTGATACCCTGGATTCGACACCAACAAAAGTCGTCTCGGGAATTGATACCCTGGATTCGACACCAACAAAAGTCGTCTTGGGAATTGATACCCTGGATTCGACATATAAATAACATTTTCTTGTTTTTTTCAGCAAGACAATAATAGAAGCATTGCTTGGCAATAATGCATAAGCAACTTTTTGACCTGTCCACACCACACCACACCACACCACTACAAAACACAGACAAAAACACACATCATAACTCCACTCACATAATCAACCCCTAAAATCACGATCCACTTCTCCAACCAACAAAAACAAAATGAACGTGAGCCATCCGTCAGTACATCCAGTAGAAGCACCACCGCCACCACCGTTAGATGACGACGGACTACGAGTAGCAAGACTACAAATGAAGGTGATCCAAGGCATGCCTGGTACGCTTGGTGGATTGTTACTAAGGTTTTGTCAGTTTGCGTTTCGGTTCCGGTTAGATCTAACCACGCAAAAATCAGACATCGGTGAGGTAAAAGATAAGAAAGAAAATATAAATGGGTGGAGATGAAGAGGAGCTTGCGGCAGCACTTTGGATGTGCATTAGGACACCAAAGTTGTTGCAAGTAAAAGAAGAAGAAACAAAATAAATAAACGGGTGGAGATGTTGATGGTGTTCGGGTGGATCTGGGTGGTTGCAGGTGGAGTTGGGGCGGTGATCATAGCTGTGTTAGGAGCTTAGGATGACGGCAATTTTATTAGGGTTGTAGAGAAGAAAAGTGACAGAGGTTAAGGTTAAAAGGGAGCCCTCCGAACCTCCGGCGTGTAGCCGGCGGCTGGAGGCGGCGGCTGAAGTGTTTAGGTTTAGGGTTAGGTATTCTGCTCTGAAACCATGTAAGATTATAAGATTGAATTGATTTGATTGATTGTAATTGATTGTCTGTCCAATACATGATTACATGCCAACTATATACCACAAGTCGGTATATTCTAGAAATGGGCTAAGATGGGCTTGGGCCCGTACAATGATATAGGCTAACAATTTCATGATCATTTTCAATCTTTCATATTCATATTATGGTCATTTTATCATGCTTGAGAAAAACATGCAAGTTATATGATTATCTATACCATTTTATTTGTTTTTAAGTACTATTAATGAATATATATCATCCTATAATTATCCCTTGAAATATATCATTTTTGATGATGTCTAGGAACCCATGACACCCTAAGAAGGTGTATGGTAGGTTTAGAATAGCTTTGGCATTGGTTTGAAGTGGTTAGAATAAGTATTACGCGAGAAAAATCATCTTCGACAACTATACAATAGGGTCTGTTGGTTTTTCTGAAATCTGGAAATTTAGACAGATTGTAAAATATTTTGGGCTAGATATTTAGAAAATATACTTTAAAACGAAAACGTGGTCGCTTGAACGGGTTAAAACGGAGTTATAACGAAGAAGTTATGCTATTTTCAAGTTTAACGACGAAAACTATTTTTTCGGAAAATTCAGCATGTTGTCCAAATTTTTATGAGTTAAAAATGAGTCTTTAGCGTTATCTAAAGGAGTCGATTTATCAAAAATATATTAGTATACTTTAACACGAAGCTAAGGACATATAAAACGTAGAAAACGGACTTGTAACGATAAAATTACACACGTTTAAACAAGATTGTCGTAACTATTTCATATAAGCATAACTAATATATTTTCTAATAGCCAAAAATTACGGCCGCGAATGACCATGTTGAGAGTTGTTTTTAGCATTGATGGAGTACTTTTTATAAAGTGATGTCTTCTAACAAAAGTAAGTTCGCCTAGCCTATTTTTCAAAATGTCTAACCGTTCGTCAAACGGAGTTGTAACGAGTAAAATGCGGTCACTCAAACTTTGCCGAAAATCACCGTTAAACAATACTTTTGGTACAAGTACCCTACTTTACCTATGTTTTTCTCTGTGATCGAGACCTCTATGATGAAAACTTAAAAGCTAAAACTTTGAGATAATGCCACAAGCTTTCCAAAACCGTTGAGTTTGTTTTCTAACACTCGATATTCATTATTTTACGACTAGCTTTTCGAAGCCATTTAGTCACTTTCATGACTTGTCAAATTATATTATTTTGCGACGAAAAGCTATAAATTCTTGATAAATCACTAAACGACTATCGTAGGATGTTGTTTCAACGCAAATACTTGTAAATTATTTTATAACATGACGAGATGTCATAAACATATATTTCGACGACAAACATTATTTTTAAATATACAAGTGGTATGGATATCATATGAGTTTGCATGCACGACATTGTTTCGTGACTTATATTAGATCATATCATTCATAATAGGTCGCGGTTAGAGAGTTGCGTCTCATTTCTGTGCATCCACTTTGTCATCATAACTATTGCAACAGGTGAGTTCGTGGCCCCACTTTTACTCGTTTAATTGTTTTATAAACTCTTTGGGGGAGATACATGCTCAACTACTTGCTTTTACTTTACATTTATATGAACTTAAATATCTTTTGTTTCACTCTATGTGCGCGTAAGTAGATTATGCCCGAACTAAATTGATCACTATTTTATGAACGCTATTAGTTGAAACACTTTCCTTGATTTTGAACCCTTCGACATGTATATTTGAACTCTTTTAAATTGATTCGGACCCTTTAACATATAAGTGAACACTTTGGACTTGATTTGAACTTTTTGACATATAGTTGAACTCTTTTAACCTGTAAAGGACCCTTTTGATATATTTTAAACTTGTTTGACGTGATTTTGAACGCTTCGACTATCTTGAACCTTTTGATATTATTCGAGCTCTTTGACTGTTCTGAACTTTTGAACTCGACTTAAATCTTTGAACTTAATTACGAACTTTTGAATGGAACCCTTGAACTTAAATACAAACTTATGACTTGTTTGAACTTATTGAACCGGACGTGTTATGACCTTGACCTAAAGTCTCCTATGATAGGAGCATCACTATAAAGTCTCCCTTGTTCGGAGCATCACTATAAAGTCTCACCTTATTGGTGGAGCGTTCTATATAATTCTTACCTTATTGGTGGAGTGTCCAAAGTCTCGCCTTATTGGTGGAGCGTTCTCAATAATTCTCGCCTTATTGGTGGAGTGTGCAAAGTCTCGCCATATCGGTGGAGCGTTCTAAAGTCTCGCCTTATTGGTGGAGCGTTCTCAATAATTCTCGCCTAGTTGGCTGAGTGACAAAGGAGTCTCCCTTGTTGGAGCAGTGCAAAGTCTCCCATGTTCGGAGCATCCCTGAATTATTATATACGTGGTGCAATATTGTGAATTATTATGGTAACTTATACTCGAATTCTAGACATACTACTTTTGGCAGTGGTTGTGAACACACAGGTTGCAAGTTTTGTATGGGCGGAACTTGGAACTGAGTGGATTTACAATGCCTTTGCTTTGTGGACTATTCTAAATGACCAAAAACTTTGCCTTTGTTGCATGAACGCTCTTTAAAAGCTTTACTTGTTAACCAAACTCTATGAACTCACTCAACTATTGTGTTGACACTTTTAGCATGTTTTATCTCAAGTATCTAAGGCATTCACTTCATGGCATGCATGTGGACTTATCATAGAGTCGCGGTGTCGACGCGTCTCGTATATATTTTATGCACTTAATTATCGTTTGATTGTAACAAACTCATTTTGGTATATTGGAAATATTTTGGGACCTATGTTTTGTAAACTATGATTATTTTACTTAATCAAACGATACTTTCAAAACGACACTTTAGGTCGTTCGATATAACTGTAACTTTGATGCTATGACAGTCATCCCCCAGGAATTCCATTCCGCTGCAAAACAGGTAATTTGGGGGTGTGACAGATTGGTATCAGAGCATCGGTTATAGAGAACTAGGTTGCATCATTGACCCTAGACTATAACTATATCATCATAGCATCTCATCATATCACTATAAGTGCATACTCATTATACATGCGGGTTTATGACTTAACACCAAACATCATATGAGTCGATTAGTCCAAGCATTGCATAGTTATTCCTAAATTATACATAGCCTGATCACCTATTTCTAATTCAGGATGAATCATGCAATGAAGGGAGTAGTAGTCTCATATGTGTAAGCAATTCCGTAATCGAGCCAAATTTTCAAAAGATTTTCTTTAAACCACTTGTTTCCAGTTTGATCCGAGTGACACTTCTTGTTCGATGAGTTGCAAAGATCAAGCTGGAAACAAGTTGTTACCTAAACCGATTTAGCCTAATCGTATGACAGTTCTTGTTTGATGAGTTGTGGGATTAAGTAAAAATCGGTTACCTAAAAATCTTTTGAGGGTTTTGCTCGAGAATGGGAAAGCTTGCCTCATCAAACCTAATCATAAAAGAGCATGTCTTTAGGATGGGAAATGGTCACGATAGCACGGGAACGTACCTAGTTGGACGAGGAACCCATATGCATGAGCATTGACGTAACCATTTAGACCATATGCGAGCATGAACTTTTAGAACCCTTGTCGCGGTTCGGACCATAGTATCAATAATCGAATCACGAGGACGTGATTCCTCTAACCGGGGAAGAATGTCACAATTCCTAATTTCCGGTCATTTCTCAAATTTACTATTCACTCGGGAATTTATTATTCATTTGTTACTATTCATCATTTTACTATTCATCATTTTCGAAGTCGATTTGATATTCTGAGAACGTATTTCAAAATTTTACTATTCACAAAACACTATTCATCCCGGAGAAAAATTTATATTTACGACCATTATCTGCATATTAGTTCATGCATGGGTTCGCATATTTCAATAACGTATACTTTTCTTATTAAATAAACGCTATCGTACGATCATTTATTTTGAATAATTGATCCGACGCTTCCAAAAATTATTCTGATATATTTTTATTCTCATATTAAGATTATAAAAATAATATTATTAGTTTACCCGGTGTTTTAAATTTATTTTGTATATAAATTGTTATATTTATATAATTGCGACAGTTTTCGTAAATACTACTCGATAATTATCATTTCACTAAATTTTTGTAAGAAATATATTTTTATAATTTTTATGACTTTGATACAATCTATTTTGCTCCGTTAAAATTTATTTCTAGCTAACGCTACCCTAAATACTTAATTATAGACACAAGTTACCAACTATACTTACATATTATTACTTTTGCTTAATTAAAATACATTAACTTTTCTTTTTCTTTTACTCTTGTCGACAAGAGATGACACCACAACATAAAGTTAGATAAAAATCTTCTACTAGACCATGACACATGAATTCTTTTAAATTATATACAAAGTTAATCATACATAACATATTCTAAGGTGTAAAAAAAAAATCATTCTCTCCTTCCTTTTTGTTGAAGAACCGGCCATAGCAAGAAGAAAAAGGGAAACCATATTTTTTTTATGATCCAAGTGATTATCAAGTCTTAGAAGTGATCTATGTTAAGGTTTTGAAATAAAAACCTATAGATTAATAAGGTTTTCATCATCTTTTTCACATAATCAATCAAGTAAGCATTTCATGATCATTTTCAATCTTTCATATTCATATTATGGTCATTTTATCATGCTTGAGAAAAACATGCAAGTTATATGATTATCTATACCATTTTATTTGTTTTTAAGTACTATTAATGAATATATATCATCCTATAATTATCCCTTAAAATATATCATTTTTGATGATGTCTAGGAACCCATGACACCCTAAGAAGGTGTATGGTTCGTTTAGAATAGCTTTGGCGTTGGTTTGAAGTGGTTAGAATAAGTATAACGCGAGAAAAATCATTTTCGACAACTATACAATAGGGTCTGTTGGTTTTTGTGAAATCTGGAAATTTCGACAGATTGTAAAATATTTTGGGCTAGATATTTAGAAAATATACTTTAAAATGAAAACGTGGTCGCTTGAACGGGTTAAAACGGAGTTATAACGAAGAAGTTATGATATTTTCAAGTTTAACGACGAAAACTATATTTCCGGAAAATTCAGCATGTTGTCCAAATTTTTACGAGTTAAAAATGAGTCTTTAGCTTTATCTAAAGGAGTCGATTTATGAAAAAATATATTAGTATACTTTAACACGAAGCTAAGGACATATAAAACGTAGAAAACGGACTTGTAACGATAAAATTACACGCGTTTAAACAAGATTGTCGTAACTATTTCATATAAGCATAACTAATATATTTTCTAATAGCCAAAAATTACGGCCGCGAATGACCATGTTGAGGGTTGTTTTTAGCATTGATGGATTACTTTTTATAAAGTGATGTCTTCTAACAAAAGTAAGTTCGCCTAGCCTATTTTCCTAAATGTCTAACCGTTCATCAAACGGAGTTGTAACGAGTAAAATGCGGTCACTCAAACTTTGCCGAAAATCACCCATAAACAATATTTTTGGTACAAGTACCCTACTTTACCTATGTTTTTCTCTGTGATCGAGACCTCTATGATGAAAACTTAAAAGCTAAAACTTTGAGATAATGCTACAAGCTTTCCAAAACCGTTGAGTTTGTTTTCTAACACGCGATATTCATTATTTTACGACTAGCTTTTCGAGGCCATTTAATCACTTTCATGACTTGTCAAATTATATTATTTTACGACGAAAAGCTATAAATTCTTGATAAATCACTAAACGACTATCGTAGGATGTTGTTCAACGCAAATACTTGTAAAGTATTTTATAACATGATGAGATGTCATAAACATATATTTCGACGACAAACATTATTTTCAAATATACAAGTGGTATGGATATCATATGAGTTTCCATGCACGACATTGTTTCGTGACTTATATTAGATCATATCATTCATAATAGGTCACGGTTAGGGAGTTGCGTCTCATTTCTGTGCATCCACTTTGTCATCATAACTATTGCAACAGGTGAGTTCGTGGCCCAACTTTTACTCGTTTAATTGTTTTATAAACTCTTTGGGGGAGATACATGCTCAACTACTTGCTTTTACTTTACATTTATATGAACTTAAATATATTTTGTTTCACTCTATGTGCGCGTAAGTAGATTATGCCCGAACTAAATTGATCACTAGGTTATGAACGCTATTAGTTGAAACACTTTCCTTGATTTTGAACCCTTCGACATGTATATTTGAACTCTTTTAAATTGATTCGGACCCTTTAACATATAAGTGAACACTTTGGACTTGATTTGAACTTTTTGACATATAGTTGAACTCTTTTAACCTGTAAAAGACCCTTTTGATATATTTTAAACTTGTTTGACGTGATTTTGAACGCTTCGACTATCTTGAACCTTTTGATATTATTCGAGCTCTTTGACTGTTCTGAACTTTTGAACTCGACTTAAATCTTTGAAATTAATTACGAACTTTTGAATGGAACCCTTGAACTTAAATACAAACTTATGACTTGTTTGAACTTATTGAACCGGACGTGTTATGACCTTGACCTAAAGTCTCCTATGATAGGAGCATCACTATAAAGTCTCCCTTGTTCGGAGCATCACTATAAAGTCTCGCCTTATTGGTGGAGCGTTCTCAATAATTCTCACCTTATTTGTGAAGTGTGCAAAGTCTCGCCTTATTGGTGGAGCGTTCTCAATAATTCTCGCCTTATTGGTGGAGTGTGCAAAGTCTCGCCATATCGGTGGAGCGTTCAAAAGTCTCGCCTTATTGGTGGAGCGTTCTCAATAATTCTCGCCTAGGTGGTCGAGTGACAAAGGAGTCTCCCTTGTTGGAGCAGTGCAAAGTCTCCCATGTTCGGAGCATCCCTGAATTATTATATACGTGGTGCAATATTGTGAATTATTATGGTAACTTATACTCGAATTCTAGGCATACTACTTTTGGCAGTGGGTTGTGAACACACAGGTTGCAAGTTTTGTATGGGCGGAACTTGGAACTGAGTGGATTTACAATGCCTTTGCTTTGTGGACTATTCTAAATGACCAAAAACTTTGCCTTTGTTGCATGAACGCTCTTTAAAAGCTTTACTTGTTAACCAAACTCTATGAACTCACTCAACCATTGTGTTGACACTTTTAGCATGTTTTATCTCAGGTATCTAAGGCATTCACTTCATGGCATGCATGTGGACTTATCATAGAGTCGCGGTGTCGACGCGTCTCGTATATATTTTATGCACTTAATTATCGTTTGATTGTAACAAACTCATTTTGGTATATTGGAAATATTTTGGGACCTATGTTTTGTAAACTCTGATTATTTTACTTAATCAAACGATACTTTTAAAACGACACTTTAGGTCATTCGATATAACTGTAACTTTGATGCTATGACAGTCATCCCCCAGGAATTCCATTCCGCTGCAAAACAGGTAATTTGGGGGTGTGACATCCTCAATCTCCTGGACTTTATATTGATGTTTACTTGGAACCTCTAATCGATGAACTTAAGAAGTTGTGGGCCGGTGTCAACGCTTATGATGCATTAAGAAAATAGTATTTTACATTACGTGCGGCGTTGTTGTGGACTATAAATGATTTTCCAGCGTATGGCATGCTTTCTGGTTTGCTGTTAAGGGTTACAAAGGTTGTCTAACATGTATGGATGAAACTTCTTCTCAATATTTGAAATGCGGTAGAAAAGTATGTTACATGAGACATCGGAGATTTTTACCGTTGTCACATAGATGGCGAAAGGATAAAAAGAATTTTGACGGGTCAGTGGATGATCGGGAACCAATTGCACCTAAATCTGGAGATGAAGTTTTGCATGATATTGATTGTTCCATTGGTGGCACGCATTCCTTTGTTAACAAAAAGAAGCGTAAGTATTCAGAAGAACAAGGAGGGTGGAAAAAGAAAAGTGTGTTCTTTAATCTCCCGTATTGGGCTAAACTAAAAGTGAGACACAACATCGATATCATGCATGTCATTAAGAATGTGACGGAAAGTCTAACGGGAACATTATTTAATATAAAGGGTAAGACTAAAGACACGTGGAAATCTCATCAAGATCTAATGGACCTAGGGTTGAAGAAAAGTTTACATCTACAACAAAGAGGTGAATCATTCATGATTCCTATGGATCGCTACCATTTGACAAAGGATGAGAAACACAAGATACTAAACTTGCTCATGTCACTCAAATTCCCGGATGGACTTGCCTCAAATATATATAGGTGCGTAAAAGAGGGAGAACTTCAAATATCTCGCATGAAAAGTCATGACTTTTATGTTTTCATTCAACGAGTTTTACCTTTATCAATTAGGGGTTGCTTAACAAAGGAGGTTCATCTCGTGCTATATGAGCTAAGCGGATTTATCCTGATAATATGCTCACGCACTATGCACCTAGATATTCTTGAGAAACTAAAAGAGAAAATTGTTGTCATTTTGTGTAGGTTGGAACGAATATTTCCTCCTTCGTTCTTTGACATTATGACTCATCTTTTGGTCCATTTACCCTATGAAGCAAAGATGGCAGGTCCGGCCAATATCAATGGATGTTCCCGTTTGAGCGGTAATCATATTTATCAAATGTCTTAAAACTTCCTAATTGTCTTGATACCAATTACTTTTTGTTTCATTAGGAAAATGCGTATTTTAAAGGGATATGTTACAAACAAAGCTCGTCCAGTAGCATGCATAGCTGAAAGAGATATAGAAAATGAATGTGTGACATTTTGTTCTATGTATCTCAATGATGTTGACACTGTGTTCAACAAGATTGAACGCAACAATGAAATGTTACATCCTAGTGGTGAAATTTTTGTTTTCTCAAGCAAAGGGCGTCCAATTGGTGGTTACAGAACATGTGATTTAAGTGAAGCTGAATTAATGAAGATTCATACATACATATTAAATAATTGCCCTGAAATGAGAGAACTTATAAAGTAAGTAAGCTTTCTATATTAAGAAGTTTATAGTTTGTTTTTTTGGTTATAACTTACTAAAACTTTAATATCTTCATTGAACACAAAGTTGAACTAGAAGAAGAAAATTTTAACGATGTAAATGAACGTCATGACAAACAATTTGCCTCATGGCTTCAACAACGTGTAAGAACTACTTTTGAGATTTAAATTTTCTCAAATTTAACAATGAAAATAATAAACCTTGGTTAACCAATAAGTTATATGTTGTATTTGTTTAGGTGAATACTTGTTTACATTCGGTTGCTTCTGAAATCCGGATACTATCCCATAGACCTTTTAATTCAGTGAATATCTATAGTGGATGTATGGTGAATGGGTATAAGTTCCACACCCAAAGTCGTGAAGAGAATAGGAAATGTCAAAACAGCGGGGTAGTAGTGAGAAGTGACCATGGGTCAAACATGATAGACTATTTTGGGATTTTACAAGAAGTGTTAGAACTGGTATACTTAGGAGGAAATAAAAGAGTGTTGGTATTCAAGTGTGAATGGTTTAAGGTTGATAATGCGAATGGACTGCAAGTTGACAAAGAATCTAGAAGTACTAGTGTAAATATGTCTAGAAAATGGTACATAGATCAACCATACATTCTTGCATCCCAAGCTAAGCAAGTTTTCTATGTACCAGATTTAAAATGAGGCAAAAATTGGTATGTGGTGGAAAGGAATGTCCCGCACACGTTGTATGATGTTCCAGTAGCAGAAGTAGCAGAAGTGTGTCATGTAGAAGAAGTATATCAGGAAGAAGAGCCACATTTGAATATGCTTGTTGATTCAAATCTAAATCAACCATCCTTAACGAGAGGTTCTGTCTCATTAGAAGTTGTAGATGCATCGACTGCTCATGTTCATGGTGACTCAACAGATGCCAAATTCAATGATGGTGATGATGATGACATTGGCTCAACAGAATCACTATCTTCTTCTCATGAGGAATTGAGGCTAGATGATTGTTCTGATTCACAATAGATGTTGTTGCAGGGTGTTTGGTTACAACGGCCACTTATCGGGTTTTTCATTATGTGGTTACTTTGTTTTTGTGTCCTGTAGTATATGAATTGTGTCCTTGAATTGTGTCCTGTAGTTTATGAATTGCAGTTCTTTACTTTTATGGATTGCGTTAAGAGTGTTACATGTCTAGTATGTTTGGATTGTGCCATGCTATTTACCTCTATGCTACATGTGCTTGAGCCATATCATGGTAGCACGAGATTGCTTTATATTTTTTTTATGTGACAGGTTTGTAATGTGTTGTTTCGATATTATATGCCTTGATGTGTTATATATGAACAAAGAATGATGACTGCTAGGGGAAGTCAAAATAATGAAGGGACGGTGAACCCAAGTCATCATAAGTTGAAGCAAACGCTAGTGAAAAACAAAGTAAGTTTGCTGATATGACTATCGTCAGGTATTTGTAGCAGGTTCCTCTAATGGATAAGTAACACTATTTCTTCAAATTGTGTTATATAGGAAAAAATAATGATGACGACTAAGGGAAATTAAAATAATGAAGGGATGGTGAACCCAAGTCATCAGAAGTTGAAGCAAACGCTAGTGAAAAACAAGGTAAATTTATGTTATAATCTAAACGATTGGTTCTTTGTCGATTGAACCATCTTTTGTGTTAGTGGTAGTTTGTTTAGGATTTGTTTCCTCATTCTGGTAGGTAGACCTTTCAAGTATTCCAGTTAATATGGAGACGATCTATAGGTGTAGTAACTCACTAACACTTCCAGCCTTGATATGTTATTTAGGAACAAAGAAAGATGAATGCCAGGGTAAGTCAAAATAATGAAGGGATGATGAACTTACGTCATCAAAACTTGAAGCAAAAGGTAGGAGAAAACAAGGTAAAAGATTGGACCTTTTTTTTTCCGAGTCCAGTTAGTTCCTCATTCATTCAGCTAGTTCCTTAACCTCAAGTTTTTTTGACTACACTCTTCCATTAGAAATCATAAGCTGTCATTCTTTGGTTGTTAGGTATCCGGTGGTGTTCGTGGATCAATTCCTAGGATGAAACCTGGCTTCCTAGACGAAAAGGTCACATGGTAAGGAGATGATATTTGAGCGAGTCCAACGACCTTTTTATTTTTATGGTTTTTTAGTTTAGTCTTCATACGATTGATGACTTTTCCATCCTTAATCTTATTCTATTTCTTTAAATGCATATTTATGATCATTCTGTGAAGAGTAAAAACCCTTCCAAAATGATATATTCTGAGTTTAATGAGCTCATTAAAGGACCTGGAAAAGGAGTATTAAAAAGGCCTGATCCGCAAAACGCAAGTACTAATCATGATAGTCAGCGTATCCATAAGGGACATGGCTATTTGCGGTTTCAAGATAAAGGATCGGTTATACATGAAGATAATGTGACAACGGAGAACCTGTATCAGGAAGATCACCAAGAACTAGAGCATGTAGTTGATTCTCCACAAACTAATACAGACACAAGTGCTCATCACCAAGAAAACATTGGCTCAAATTCAAATGGTGTGTTTCTTAATCTAATACTATGTGTTTCATTGAATAATATATTGATTCTTATTTCAACCAACTCTATCTAGGTCCAGCTATTACTAGGAAGGAATCAAGAGCTTTGCGTGCAAATAGAAAGAGCAGATCGAATCAAAGAAAATTGGTTTTTGAGGTTGACGAATGTGCGGGACGTATAGTTAGGGACGATAGCCAAATCTTTATCACCAAGGGTGGATGTGTGATGCAAGAACGTGGTGTGTTTGATGGAAGTACTTGGACAAAACAACCTGATTCGTTGAAACAAGATATCATGAGCAAGTGCGCGGTAATTTTTTTTTCTCCTAATAATGGATTTTTAGCTATGTCTCAACTATTTATGACAACTTTAATAGAACAAGGTTGTAGCAAAATTGATAATCTATTAATGGATTTTGAGCTATGTTTTTTTTAGGAACACTCAAATTTTAACTTTACATGCCCACAATGGTACGTGCTATGGGAACAAAGCTAGCGAGCTACCATAGAAGCAGGCAATACAGATTGCACAAGCAATACCTGAAGTACCCTACTAAAGAGGAGGCAACCACACATCCGCCAAATGGGGTAAAGGTTGCAGAGTGGGTCCTCCTATGTGAAAGATTTGCGAGCGAAGAGTTTCAGGTTCTAACATACCACTTCTAATTTATATGCTCTGGAATTTAAAACTGAATATATGTCTGAATATAAAACTATTTGTTTATGTAGTTTTATTGTAAAGTTTACATATAAAACTAACTATACGTCTGATGTTATGCAGTGTTGACATATAAAACTGAATAACCCCATTCTTTTTCTTTTAATCTCACAGAAAATAAGCACTACAAATAAGCAAAACAAATATTGTTATGAGATTCCACCTACTAATGGCACGAAATCGGTTGCAAGGGTAATTCACGGGGTAAGTGTGACGAGATATTATTCTTTTAAAATTTAGGCAATTGTGAAATTGTTAGTGCAATTGGTTGGGAGTTGCATATTTCCAAACAACTACTTAGAGGGGGTTTTGGATTGCTTACTTATATGTTTCAGTTATGTGTTTATAGCAGATCAGATAGCAAAAAAGTTTAGAGTGTTTGGATATAACAACATGTATATGAGATGAGACTAAAATTACTTTTAGCCCTTCATTAAACAGTGTGTTTTGCATTGGTTATAACTGTTGATTATAATTTGAAACAGAAAAGGAAACGAGGGGAAGAAGTAACGATGATTGAAGGATTCAAGATAGCCCATTTTTCAAGAAAGAAGCAAGCAATGATCAATGATAAAGGCTGATGAGCTTTGGGTATTTTCTACTATTGCATCTTTGGCACTATTCTTTAGAATCTTTTCTCAATGTGATTTACAAAATAATGATCTGTTCTTTCGTTATCTAGCGTGATTTACAAAATAAGGAAGCTAGTTCTTCCAGTACATCGGCTGAGATTTACATGGAAGTACTAGGTCATATTCCGGGACATATAAGGGGACGATCAGCTTCTACTAGGCATATTTTTTAGACTGAAAGCTTACGAATGGATCTCAATTTAGAAAAGGAAAAATCGAAGCAGTTAGAGAAATATCATCTTGAATTGAATGAAAATCATCTCAAACTACAAAAAGAGCACGTCAGCCTTACAAAAAAAGTGAATTTTATGTTGAAGCACTTTACCGCATGGCAATCTGCAGGAAATGTAAGTTCATATCTCATATTTGAAGTAATTTTACTTGCCTATAGAGATCAGGAAATGTAAGTTCATATATCATATTTAGGCATCTATGAAAAAAGTTATCATGAAAGTATATGCGACTTTTTTCTTATTAACTCAAAACTCCAATGTTGATCGACTGTATGGTTATGGCTTAGGATAGACCAGTCACCCACCGGTTCTTGTCTGCAGTTTGCTCCAGGCTATTTCTTCCCGTACTGTTTCTGGAATAGAAAGTAGTTGTAACAGACCTAGGGAAGTTGCCAATCTGCTATACATCTTTAGCACGTCTCTCACTTCTATATGCATTCCGTGACTTCAGTTCTAAACTTAGGCCAGTAGGGCATGCTTGAAATGCTTTTTGTGGTTGCACTGTAATCCCTAACTTTAGTCCCCAATATCCTATATAACATTTTCTCAGGTAACTGCACAGTTCACTAACGTCTGGGAATAGCTTATGTGGCTAGTATCCTATCAATTTGCTCCCCACGTACAACCACCGGTCACTAGTTTTCGGATCCTTCAATATTAAATTTTATAGAATTAAATACTAGAAATCAAGCCTGGAACAATCTTCTTTGAAAAAGCATTTTTGTTAAAACCAGAATGTGCACCGAGAAGAAGCCCAAAAAGACCTAAAAAAACTATCCAGTTTAGAGCGGACCACTATTTGTTGATATTGGATCAATAGCAAAACTTTTGTAGCAACTAGTTGCTTGATACTGAAATTTTCAAATTTTAGATGTTAGTATTATTTAGAAAGGTATTATTAGAAGAATAAATAAGTAACGTTGGATTAAAGTTTAGGAAGAAAAAGAAAAATGCAGAACTTACCGTCCAAGAAATGTAAAGTCTAGAATCATTATTTTTGTGTATGTTTAAATTAACCTGTCACAATAAACATCATTGTAAATTGCATATATGTGTAAACATATTCTCTCATCAGACATTGTTTCCTGTAGGTGATGGGCAATGACACTGATGATGATGGCAATGACACTGATGATAATGAAAAGGTATATTCTAATCTAGTTGGTTTTGTTCATTGATTCAGATTGTATAAGCTCTATTGATTCAGATTGTATAAGCTCTATTCAGATTGTATGTTTAAATTAACCTGTCACAAGAAAATCCCATTGGTCTGTTTGTGGGTCTGCATATTAGTTCACATCTGCCCAAGTAGCCTATTTCATTGCTTATTATCTATTTATTGATAAGTGCATATGGTTTGAAAGTTGGCATACAAATTAGTTTATAGTATAGAAATTATCTTTTTTAGCATATCAGGGAATGATATGTTAGCTTATAGTATAGAGATTATCTTTTTTAGCATATCAGGGAATGATAAGTTAGCTTATTGATAAGTGCATATGGTCTGAAAGTTGCATACAAAGTGCATATGGTCTGTTTGTGGGTCTGCATATCAGGGAATGAAAAGTTAGCTTATAGTATAGAGATTATCTTTTTTAGCTCTTTGTAGTGTTTATTGCTTATTTGGTAGCCTATGTCAGGTCTTGAAAGTATTGCCTCGCTGTTTTTGAACTTGATCCCTCAGCAGCTCATAATGCTCATTTGCTTCTTTTGAGCTTATTTGCTTATTAGATTAGCTCATTTAGGATTAGTTTAGTTCATTTAGGTTACCTTATCATTATATGTTGCCTCATTTTTATGCAGGGGATCGAGGAGACCGAGGATTTTGATGAGCCTGAAGATTATGGCGATTATGTTGACGCATGAGATGATGTGTAATTGAAGCATAGATGGAAGATATATAATACTAGTATATTTGGAAGATAGGATGTATTGATTCTCTTACAGGAACAATTAGTGCCAACAAGATACTCTTTCTTTTCTTTTGTACCTTTATTGTTTGAAACAAATGGGTTAATTGGTTGAAACAATTGTGATGTTTCCGCTCTAAGTATGGATATATCATTTGCTTAGTATTGAGTATCGATTAAACAAATGTTTCGCATTTCCTGTTTGGTTGGTATGATGTAATTATTGACTAATAGGATGTAGCCTTTTAAAGGTGACGGAAACAATAGTTAGAGACGAGGTATTTCGTCACTATTGAACGTTAAGGTTTTGTTTGGTTCAACCAAAAATGACGCTTTTCTTTCGTCACTAATTCCATCAAATAGTGACGACTTTAGCCACTTTAGTGATGAAATTAAGTGACAAAATGGGTTGTCACACACCCATAAATGACAACTATAGCTCGTCACTAAATTTAGTGTCAAATTCCAATTTCGTCACTATTAAATTAGTGACGGAGCTATAGTGATGACAAGTGACGACCTTGATTTTCGTGACTAAACTAGTTTAGTGACGAATTTTCCACCTTTAGTGATGATTTTCCTGTCGTCACTATAGCCCTTTTTTCTTGTAGTGTGTCTACAATATGTTTTATCTGCTTATACGGTTGAGTATGTAAATCAATATAAATATTATGCAAATCACCTCTTTTACAATGGACAATGAACAACTCGAGACGATTTCATAACGTAACGTAAGAATTGATTTGCGCATTCATGTTTTTGGGGTTCGTTTAGTGTCTTAATAAACGAACATGAACAACTCATTTTCTTAACAAACAAATATAAATGAGAAAACTTATTCGTTTAAGGTTTGTTTACGTTTATTTGTTCCATTAAAATTAAATAAACTAATATTAATAAGGTTGGTTTATGTCCGTCCGATTAGTTTATGGCCCAACTCCTGATTGATTGGTATTTATAATTTTATATTATGGTTGCAGTGGAAGACAGAGCTAAAGCAAGCTGCCATTTATTTTATAGGGAGAATTGCATATATACCCACTAAAACTCAAAAATTTGCATATTTCCCCAACATATAAGTTTTTAATGCATGATGCACAATGCAAGTTAAGCATGTTTTGGGTATATATACAAATATGCAAGTTTTGGTAGGTATATATGCAATTGACCCTATTTTATAATACAAAATATAAAGGTAGCTAAAGCAAGTTGCATTTGTTTAGGTTTAATAGATGTATTTCATTTACCTTGTTAAGTTAGTACTAATATTCTTTTTTGAATGCTTTTTTTTCTTCACGAGATATTTAATTTTTTAAAATTCATTGTTTGACAGCTACATTGTGATTTTCTTGTATCACAAAACTTGTTTTAATTCTCGTATATAAATGCGAGTTCTAAAAATAATAATTTTTTTGATATCTTATTTAAACTTTAAAATTTAAAATATTAAATACTTAAATTAAATTAATTGTAATACTCACAATATCAAATGAAATGAATTATCGTGATATGCAAATTAACATACGAGGTTTCACATGTAACAACTACTTATATAATTTTTTTTTAGAATCTAAGTAAAATATGGAAAATTATTATTTTTACAACCTTTGTTTAATAACACGCGAGTAAACGGGTTTTCTTAGTATTTGCAAGTTTAATCATTTATGGTGCGAACGACATCGTTTTATACATTTACAGTGCAAGCTATGCCGTTTTATGCTTGGTCTAAAACGTCGTCCGTTTTAATTTTAATTTTTTTTTTCTCTTTAGTAAGATGCAAACGACGCCGTTTCATGTTTGGATGTAGGCTTGATCCAAAACGACGCCATTTCATTTTTTCCTTTTTAATTTACTTGTTTGCTTTAAATATGAAATATTAGTATTTTATTTACCAACCTTCATGCACAAAACACTAACAGCAAACTAAAATCTCATAATTTACTATGAAACCAAGCGTTAACATTAAATGACCACCTTACGTGCAAAAAACGTAGAAGATTGCCTTTTCATATTACTAGTAATAGATCCAGTGAGCTTCCTTGAACATTAAATCACACATAAAGACAAATATTGATATTAAGACATACCTATAAAATACATTTATGAAACCCAAAATTTTAATACACAAAGATACATAAATTAATATTGATACCACAAGAATTTTACATTAGCCATTCAAGTAACAACCATTTTGTCTATAATGTAGCCATACTCATAGAAACCTAAAACTAAAAACCAAATGTACCAATATATCTCAAAAATAGAACAAATATCAGACTAACCTAATCCCTTATCAAACATACCGAAGATAATTTAGAACAATATTAGACTTAAACTAATCCCTTATCAAACATGCGAAAGACAATTTATAAATTAGCTCCGTCGCAACGTGCACAAGCCTAATCAGACTCAAATTAGCTCCATCACAACACGGGGAAGCTTAATCCCTCATCAAACATACCAAAGATAATTTAGAGCAAATATCATACTTAAATTGGCTCCACTACAACGCACGGTAGCCTAATTCCTTGTTAATGTATATTGTTTGCATACTTATACACACTTGTTAATTAACTTGGCACTTGAACTTTAAAGAACATAAAAAAAACGTATACACATCTTCTACGGTTTTACACTTATTTTATAAGTATAAAAAAATTAAAAAGTTATGTGTGCATCATTGTTAATGCGATATACTTCCTCCGTTTCACATTAAGTGTCCACTATAATTTTTTTAAGTCTTTTTTTTTCAACTTTGATTTTAAATATTTTCGTTCGTTTTATATAATACTTGATGCGAGACGGATGTAGTAATAAAAATGTATTATATAACACAAACTAAAATATTTAATTTTTTAAATATATTTTCATTTGTATAATTTTCATTAAGTATTATATAACACAAATAAATATATTTATGGTGAAAGTTGAAAAAAAAAGAGAGAAACTTAAAATTTATAATAAACACTTAATGTGAGACGGATGTAGTAATTAAGATGTATGAAATTTGTAAGTATTATAAGTAATAAAAATAAATAATGTCACAAGCACAATAAAATGAAATACGAGTTCTTATATTATAAATGTGATAGTTCAATAAAAACATTTATGCGTACATGATTGTCTCTCCGGTTAGTAAGGGCATCCACTTTAAGAAGTTTATAAAAAGGTTTAAAATCTATGAAAAGTTTTATCTTTTGTTTCATCCATAGTGAGTTTGTGGTTTATATCTATGTGACATGAAGAGGTCTAAGATCCTAGATCTTTTCATAATTTAATGCATGTTTTATGGTTAAACATTTGATATAATTATAAAATGTTTATACATAGTGGTAATAGATTTATAGTTTATAAATTAATGATTTGACATGTTATAAACCTATTTAAAAGGTCTACCATTGTGGATGCTTTAAAAATGTATCCAAATTGTGATTATTATCTATACAATCATTAAAATATTAAAGCATTCATGACATGATGTTTGATAAGCTTACAGGACTAGTGAAAAGTTTTTAACAGAACAATATTTATCCAAAGATGAAATGATTAAATATCAGCCATCCAATTGCTTTAGATCTGACTGTGTAGATTAATGTTTATTAAAAAACGGAGAGACATTTTTGTAATTGTCCCACTCCACCTCACACCTCACCCTTTCCACACTCACACTCACACACTCACACTTGTTTACACACACATACTATTTCTCTATCATCATTTTTTTTTCATAAGATTCAACTTTTTTTTTGGGTAAAAGGTCAATGACTCTGTAAATATATTACTCAAAAAAATGTTTAAGTACAAAGGATATGGATGAATCCCATATCTCAGCCCGTTACATAGGCGAAAAGCTTACATAACAAGATACTTCATATTCTCTATATAAGAAAATAAACCACTATTTAAAATATAACATCAGACTCCTATGGAGATAACATTACTTCTTACCAAAGCCTTGGAGCTTGATACCATACGTGTCATTATAGGCATCCAAATTACCTGGAAGATCGTAAACCTGATCCGCATAGTTATCATAATCATAGTCATCAAAGTCATCTTCTCGATCATGACCACCACCAAATAAGTTACTCGACTCATCAGAGGTGTTCACAGCCTCCTCATCATCACTATCAGAATCCACAATCTCCCCCACCTTAGTGAAGGGGTTAACCCTCTTAGTGAAAGAAGTAGCTGGTAAATCCTTATTATAACCCTGATAATCAACCTTTTTAATAGGATTACCATTATCATCAACAAGAGTAGCTTTCCCATCGATAAGAGCTTTTCAAACTCCCCAATTTTCTCAACAATCGAGGTAGGACCAACCGCATTAGCTTTCATTGAATCACTCACAAGCTGATCTTGTGATACATTACATGTCTCGAGAGACCCAACCTCCTTAGCTTCCATTGCGTTACCAGAAACCTCTACAGCAGTAGGATTGCCACAGTCATCAGAATCGATCGTATTTAGTGTAGAAAAAGGATTAGATATAGGAATCTTTATCCCACTCGAACTAGCCACATCAGTGGCTTTCTTATTTGCACTATCCACCTTTTTGGGTTCAGGAGGAGGCGCTTTAGGTTGATACCTAAATTTAGGACCCACTTTAGTAAAACCTCCCTTACCTGGAACACTTTGACCACTATTGCTACCCTTATACTTGTTAGTGATAGTTTGATAACCATCATTACCAGTCTGTTTAAGTTGAGTAGGAAGTTGAACAGATTTAGGACAATCAATCAGCGTATGCCCAAACAATTTACACATATCACACCTAGGCGGTTTCCATTCGTATTCCACCCGAATCTTTTCAATAGAAGATCATGTCCCATCAAGTAATGGTATCTCAACAGTGATGCTCTCCCTAAGGGCCTGATATGCCTTAACTTCAATCAAGCACCTAGCAAAACTACTGCGACCCCATGATTCCAAGCACATTTGACTAGTATAAGAATCTAACATTTTTGGCGTACTAATAAATGTAGCTAGGAGGCTGAGACCATCATCAGAAAATATAGCAAGGGGCATGTCATGGAATTTAAACCATATCGGAATATTAGTCAAATCATCTTTAAGCAGATTAGTATTCAAAGTCCACGTTTTAAGAATAATTTGCACATTCCTAATCATCCACGGTCCATTTTCAAGCACATCATCAACACCTTTACGAGTGGAAAACTTAAAGAAAAAGAATCCCTTTGCATTCATCACAACCTTTTGAATACCATACTTGGCCCATGTATTACGAACGTAATAATCAAAAACCGGAAAAGCAATACGTTTACCAAGGTTGTAACCATAAAGGGTATTCTCAAATTTAGAGTTTACCTCCGCAACGAATTTCATAGTAACGGAGAGATCCACCCCATTAGACCTTTTACTACACTCCAACTTAAGAAAATTAGGTTTGCGCTTCGTCGAATCAATTGGCTTAGCACCATTAAGATTAGCAGAATTAGTACCACTTGTAGCACCAACATACGACCTAGGTAATGTTTTTACCTCAACAGTTGGACCGGTTAATTTGTCCTTAGGCGAAGAATCATAACTCGTATGCAATGGAGAAACATGAACCCTTCCAGCTTTAGGAGCTACACTAATACCATCACCACTAGGCAAATTAGCACCCCTAGTGGTGTCATCGACACCGTAGACATTAGTACGAATATTAGCATTAAGAATCGGGTAGTCATGCATGTTTAAAGTACTAGTAATACCCACAGGCTCATCAATATTATTCAAGGTACTAACAAAACCAGTAGGACCAACATCCCAAAAGACATCATCAATAACAACCTTATTAGTTCCATCAGTTACAGATTCACCCTTACCTGACGGTGTACTAGGTTTTGGCTGAGGCGAACGTGTACCTGTATCCGTAGACATAGCAGCTCCAATTACAGAAGAATCAAGTAGATCATTAAGTGGCTGGGACGTAGCATTACTACCAGATTCTTGCTCATTACCAGACGAATGTGTACCAACTAATCGTTCAGAATCAGTATTCGACCCTCCCTTCGACATCTAAGCAAAACACTTAAACCCTCAATTCAATCGATCACAAACAGCACCAACACGAAGATATCGTCACTCTTCAAGAAACGGATAAAACCCCAGTTAAAAACTAGGGTTTATAAGCATGAACGGACCACAACACTTACATGATAGACCAGATCGCAAGAGCAGTAAGAGGTTTGAATAAGTAATATGAATTAGAAAAAACAAACCGTGTAAGAAAACCCTAAAAAACAATTAAATGTAAACCGTAAAAATAGAAAACTAATCAGCCGATTAATCCAAGTCCAATACCATGTTAAGATCGATCATAAGAAGATATAATCCCACTTAAACTGAATCGGAACAAAGAATAAAAGTCAATCAGAAAACGAGAATTACGATTAGGGTTTGTGAGAAAATCGCCATACAGAAAATCGTTTTTAGGGTTGGAGGTATTTTTTTTTATAAGATTCAACTCTAACCACTTCTGAAATTCAATGTTTACTAAATCTCTTATAAATACTAGATATACGAGAAGAAATAACAAGCTAAAACGATTGTTCGACGGTCCAACATGTGGAAGTCGTATGCCGAACGTGGCGGTGGTGCTACAGGTGTTTGTAGGTCTGAGCACAAAACCGAGAAAACTGAGCTAATCCGGACCGAACCGACCGAGCCGAACCAACCATATTTGTTCGGTTTCAGTTCTATATATTTACGGTTTTTAGTTTTGGTTAGGCTCGGCTCGACCCAAAACCGACAAAAAACATACCTAAATCATATAAACCGAGCCGAACCAACCATATTCCGTTCAGTTTCGGTTCTATATATTAGTGGTTTTCGGTTTCGGGTCGGTTCGGTTATGCGTCGGTTCGGTTCAGTTTCGGACCGATGCTCAGCCCTAGGTGTTTGTGGTTGTTGTGCGGTACGCCGGAGGTAGCGGCGGTGCTACAGGTGTTTGTGGTGGTTGTACGAAGTGTTGTTGTTTTTTATGATTATGATTAGTGTTAGGGTTTGTGTTTGATTGAAGGTGAGAGTTTGGTCTTGGGTTTTGTGTTTTGATGGTAATGATTGTTGGTGGTGGTTTTATGGTGGTTAGCGGCGGAGGAGGATGTTAATTAGTTTTTTATGTGTTCTCTTATGTAAATTTTGAAGATGTGATGGTTGTTGTTGGTAGTGGTTTCACATGTGATTCTGTTTTGATTTAGAAAGAAGTAAATCACACGTGATTATGTTTTTTTTGTTGTGCTTTGTTATGAAAATTGTAAATCACGTGTGATTTATCCTATTGCTATCATAAATTGAATCAAATGTGATTCTCATTTGATATAGAAAGGAGTAAATCACACGTGATTCTATTTTTTGTTGTGTTTTGTTATAAAAAAATATAAATCACCTGTGATTTACTATTTGTTATTATAAGTTGAATCACATGTGGTTTTATTTTGATATAACAATAAGTAAATCACACGTTATTGCTGTAAATGACAAGTGAAACGATGTGAAAAATACAAGTGAAATGTTTTGATTTTTCTTTTTAGTAATCACATGGGATTATAGGAAATAAGGAGTCTTTATTTTTTAATATTTTTCTTTGTTGGACAAGTCATTTTGAATTGTCTTTTTCAATGTCCTTTTCTTTGCTGGACAAGTCACTTTCTCACTTTTGCTTTACACCGTAAATAGAGTGGGCATCTTTTTGCATGAATAACTGATTAGTGAGATTACCCATGCATTTTGAATTTGAACTTGAGAAAAATAACAAATATGATAGAATTATGTATAAATTTTTAACAAGAATTTCATATATTCAAGTAACTAACAAAAAGTTTTATAAAAATTCTAAAGAATTCAATATATTCAAGTAAATGAAAATTCCAATACTCAAAAGTGTTCAAGCATCAATTGTTGTTTCCTTCTATACAATTGTTGTTGCCTTCTATACAAATGTTTACATAAACATACCTCCGACCCGTTTTATATAATACGTAGTACCTTTTCACAACACAAGAAATAACAAATTAGATACTAAAATCGATGAGATTTTATGAGAGAATAACAAGTGATCCACTAAAGAATCACTTGTGATCGCTGTAAAAGAATCTCATAACTAATAAATACTGTATAATTTAATATTAATTGTTTTGATGGAGAATCACATGTAATATATGCTAAATCAAAAATAAAATCACATGTGATTTAGGATAACCAAATTTTCTCATTTTTAGTTCAAAATATGGAAATCACTTGAGATTTATATTTCTTATAAACGTAATCAAATGTGATTTACTACTTTCTAGATCAAAATACAGTCAATTTTGATTCAGTTTACAATTATAAAGAGCAAATCACACGTAATTTAAATTTTTTATAAAACATTACAACCACATAATCACGTGTGATTTACTCCTTTGTAGATCAAAACTCTAGTAAAATTTGATTAAGTTTACAACAACAAAGCAAAAATCACATGTGATTTAGATTTTCTCATAACAAAATAATACAACAACAAAATTACTCATGATTTACTCCCCTATATAAAAGTGCAGTCAAATTTGATTCAGTTTACAATAACAATGAGCAAATCTCATGTGATTTAGATTTTTTTTCATTACAAAACACTACAAAATAGAATCACATGTGATTTACTACTTTTTAGATCAAAACTCAATCAAATTTGATTCAGTTTACAACAACAAAGAGGAAATCACACTTGATTTACATTGTTTATACCAAAACCCTACAAAAACATAATCACATGTGAATTTACCTACAATTTCTTGTACATCATCCGCTAGATCTATAATTTGTGGTTCATCATCTTCTTGTTCAACAACCTCAATTTCATTCATTTTTTGTTAAATTAACTGATTTTCAAACATATTTAGATCAACGGCGGACGACGGAACAACAGATCGACGGCTGATCGGCAGTGGTTTTTTTTACAGTTAATCAAAAGTTTTTTTTTTTTTGGTTTTTTTAAAGTTAATCGGAAGTTTTTTAATGATCAACGACGGTTAATGATGGTTATTTATGTGATTTTACGGTTAACTGGTGGTTAGTGCGTGTTTCTGTGTGTTTTTGTTGAGAGAGAAATTGGAAAAGACGACTTGTTAAATGAGAGTGAAATAAGATATTTTTTTGTTTTTATGTTTTACATTTTTGCCCCTGTTGTGAGATTGAATGCTTTGATTAGAGCCGTTGGATGAAAGCAAAATGAAGGGCCCACAATTGGCTGGTTTATTCTTCAGAGAATGTGTGATTGTAGTTTATCTCACCTCTATGAGACTAATGTGGGATAGTGGGTTTAGCAGGACCCGTGTTCAAGTTTTCACTAAAAAAAGTAGACTTATAATGACAGAGTTTTTAGTGACGCAGAAAGTGTCACTAAATCTAACCTTTTAATGACACTTTTTAAAAAATGTGGGTAAAAGCTTAAAAATGTATCCTCACATCATAAATAAACATTAACGTACTGGACTTCTATCCACACTTTTTAAAGGTGGGAGAAGCACATAAAATTTTTAATGACACTTACTTTATACTTTTGTTGACACTTTTTACTTTTATTGACACATTTTTTATTTTAGTGACATTTTTTTAATTTCACCAAAAGACAATATTTTTGTTGTGTTTGTGTTGTGTGTGTATATATAGAAGAAACATCCATTCATCAACAATCATTAGTCAAGTAGTAATTTTATTGCTTTTCTGAAAAAAGGGAGAAAAAGGCCATATCAATTTATGACTTACTAGCTGAACATGGATCACAAGTTAAACCATAGGTGCCGAATAGCCATAGCGCTCGCGTTCAAGTTTTGCGTTGTGTGTGTATTTATACACGTAACATCCATTCATCACCAATCATTAGTCAAGTAGACCGCAATTTGCTTTTTTAAAAAAAGTTAAATAAAAAAATAAAAAACAGAATGTATCAATTTGTGACTTAACATGGATTACAAGTTAGAGCATCAGGTGTTCAAGAGCCATAACGCTCGTGTTATAGCAAAATGTGCTGCCAACTCAGCATTTTTCTTCTATAACTAAAAACCTACAATTCAGCACCCCCCAACCTCCATAACTCAAGTTATATGACACTTCATGGCCTACACTTAACTCATTAATACATACATACAGGAGTAAATGTCATAAATCGTCCTTGTGGTTTACCGGGTATAACGAAAAACGTCCCTTTTTTTCTTTCCCGGATCCTCTCCTTGTGGTTTTGACTCGTTACGGGTTTGGTCCCTTGACCAAGATTTACGCCAGTTGACCACTAATTCCTGTGACGTGGCTAATATGTGGGGGTATTATAGTCTTTCTATGTTTGCCTTATTTCATTTTCTCTATCGTTACACAACTAAAACACACACACAAACACACATTGATGCAACAATAGTGAGATGCAACAACTATGGTTCACAAGCCATTATCAAAACTTCATGGACACCATATAACCTAGGAAAACAATTTTACTATTGTAGTAAAAGAGTAAGTCTTCAATTTCGTATTTAAAAAAAACCCTCATTTTGACATAATTTGACCTAATTTATTTATCTTATTTTTAATAGGGAACTAATTGTGCAATAATTGACTGGTATAACCCTCCTATGTGTGAGAGAGCTGTCCAAATCATTCCAGATTTTTTTACGTTCAATGAATGATCTAGAGGGTGCACTACAACAAAAAAATGTTGAAGCTAAAAGAATTAAGAAGATGTTCATTATAAGTTGGTTGTTTTTTGTTCTTTATTTAGTTTTTAAGTGATATGCTTCTGTTAAGTAGGTAATGAATGAAAGAAGCATGTACTTTGGTAATGGAAGAACGGTGTAGTTTAGCAAGACAGTCATGTATGTTATCAAGTTGTATTTTGGGTTTTAGATGAATGAAAATTAGCCGTTTCAACTTGACAAATAAGTAGCGTTTAACTTTTACTACATTAGAAACTTCTGCATACGTAGATGCATATTTCATTGCATAGTAAGAGCATACATAGATGCACATTTTCATTACATAGAAGTTGTTAAAGTACCATAAAAAGATAAAGACATACATATTAAACTTAAGAAATTATAAAAGGTTGAAGAAACATAAAAAGCTAGCCCATGGTCCTTTTCCTTTTCCTTTTGATTGCTTCCCAAGTGTGCACATTTGCAAGGCCTAGCACTTGAACCTTTTTACCAGGGATTGACTGAGTTTGAACAGGAGCAGTTTTTGAGCTTGTAGCATTTTTTGACACAGGTTGATCACTTGTACCCTTGTTTGACAGAGATTGATCATCTTCATAGCTTGAATGATAGCTATACACAAAGATATCATTAAAAGAGCTGAAATCAGAGCTTGAATCATCAACTCTTTTCTTAACTAAGATTGTAGTAGTGTATGGTAAATTTCAAGGTGGTTGAGGAGATATGAGTGCATCAGATGAGGTTGAATCAGATGATATGTCAATGATATCTTGCTTGGAACTCATTTTTGAGAAGTTTGGATAAAGTATAGGGTTTGACAGATTTTTTGGTTAATGTTGTGTGTATGTATGTGAATTTAAAGTAACTAGCAACATATAACTCAATGTAAAATTAAATGCAATTAAACTCTTGGTTGGTATGTGCAGTTATGTATCTGTATTTGGTATAGGATTTGACTTTGACTTTGACTTTGAAAGTGTTATGAATGGTAATTTGCTACCACACTGCATAAGCATTTACTTTGTAAATGCAGGAAAGTGTTATGATTGATAATTGACTAGTATAACCCTCCTATGTGTAAGAGAGCTGTCCAAATCATTCAAGGTCTTTTGCATTCAATGAATGATCTAGAGGGTGCACTACAACAAAAAAATGTTGAAGCTAAAAGAATTAAGAAGATGTTCATTATAAGTTGGTTATTTTTTGTTCATTATTTAGTTTTTAAGTGACATGCTTCTGTTAAGTAGGTAATGAATGACATAAGCATGTATTTTGGTAATGGAAGAATGGTGTAGTTTAGCAAGACAGTCATGTATGTTATCAAGTTGTATTTTGGGTTTTAGATGAATGAAAATTAGCCGTTTCAACTTGACAAATAAGTAGCATTTAACTTTTACTACATTAGAAACTTCTCGCATACATAGATGCATATTTCATTGCATAATAAGAGCATACATAGATGCACATTTTTATTACATAGAAGTTGCTAAAGTACCATAAAAACATAAAGACATACATATTAAACTTAAGACATTATAAAAGGTTGAAGAAACATAAAAAGCTAGCCCATGGTCCTTTTCCTTTTCCCTTTGATTGCTTCCCAAGTGTGCATATTTGCAAGGCCTACCACTTGAACCCTTTTACCAGGGATTGGCTGAGTTTGAACAAGAGCAGTGTTTGAGCTTGTAGCCTTTTTTTGACACAGGTTGATCACTTGTACCCTTGTTTGACAGAGATTGATCATCTCCATAGCTAGAATGATAGCTATACACAAAGATATCATTAAAAGAGCTGAAATCAGAGCTTGAATCATCAACCCTTTTCTTAACTGAGATTTTAGTAGTGTATGGTAAATTCCAAGGTGGTTGAGGAGACATGAGTTCATCAGATGAGGTTGAATCAGATGATATGTCAATGATATCTTGCTTGGAACTCATTTTTGAGAAGTTTGGATAAAGTATAGGGGTTGATAGATTTTTTTGGTTTATGTTGTGTGTATTTATGTTAATTTAAAGCAACTAGCAACACATAAATCAATGTAAAATTAAATGCAATTAAACTCTTGGTTAGTTTGTGCAGTTATGTATCTGTATTTGGTATTGGGTTTGATTTTGACTTTGAAAATGTTATGAATGGTAATTTGCTACCACACTGCATAAGCATTTACTTTGTAAATGCAGGAAAGTGTTATGAATGATAATTTGCTACCACACTGCATAAGCATTTACTTTGTAAATACAGTTTCACTAATTCCAAACAAAAGACCATAAGACCATAACCATCCATAAATCCATAACAAGTGAATCCATACATATTGTCTTAACATCAAGTCTAACTTAACATGAAATGGCCATAACTGAATAGGCCAAACTACCAAACACAAAATGAGATGCAACTTAACATGACATAAGGAACAAACATCCATATTGTCTAACATAACATTAAGTCTGATTAAACCTAATTAGTAAACACAAACATCCATAATTTCAATTGACTATGGTATTTTAGTTTCAATCCCATTGCTAGCCATATTCCTTATGGATGCAACTGCATGTTTTCAGGGTATCCCACTCAACTCCCACCTTCTACAACTACAATCTCTATCCCTTATGTTTACTACACACTGGTCACCTCAAGGACCATTTACTTGATACAACTCACCCCCATTCCACTCAACCTATAAAATTATACAAATTAACTAGTAATGATTGGCTTGAGATTCCACTTAAGACACTATGACTTACAACAAATAAAAATGATATAGAATTTCATAGTGTGGCTTACCTTTAATTGTCCTTCTTCTTTAACAATAACCTTGAACATCCTAGCAGCATGAGGGATAAGAGGGCCATCAGTCTTGCTTATTACCTTCTGAACATTTACTATCCTTTTAATAAGGTATTCTCTTATGAATTCCAAATAAGTGATGATTTTCTTGTCCATTCCATCTACCAGTTGCCTGTTCAACACTTCACACATGTTGTTCAAAAGGACATCACACTTTGCCATGCCTGCAATTTCATGAATCAATATGTTAGACTATTATACCATTCATGAATTGGATCGTATAATGTAAACATACCAGAAAAGTGATTTTTAGACCAATGTTATGGTGGAATATTCTTCAACCACTCATAAGCTTCTTTGTTATGATCTTTAACTGCTTCCACGTTTCTGTCAAACATCTGAACATTTGTAGATTGGTACACTTTCATAGCAAATCTTTGTACATCTTCCCTCTCTATGACAGCTTCATGTTGTCATAAATGTGCTTTAGGCAATACCTATGTTCAGCACTTGGAAAAGTCTCTGCAATTGTTGGTATCACTCCCTAATAAAAAAACAAGAATCATGTTGAGATAATAATAAAACTGAAAATAATATATAACAACTTTGTTATGAAATAATAAACAAGGTAATTAGAAATCATACCTTTTTTCTATCAGTTATGAAAGTAAAGTTTGAGTTACTGAAGATATTTAGATCATCACCAAGCCAATCAAGAAACCATGTCTAAGACTCTTTTGTTTCAGCCTCCACAAGTGCATAAGCAAGTGGGTAAATTCCATTGTTAGGAGTAACCCCTACTGTTGTCAAAACTTGACCAGGGAAAGGACCAGACAAAAAACAACCACCTAACCCCAACAAATCTCTCTTTCCTTTACTAAAACCCTCTTTCAAAGCACCTAAACATATATAAATCCTCTTGAACTTCCTTTCAAGAATTCTTATGGGGTCATCTGGCCTTTCTAAATCAATCCTAAAAGTTGTATTTGGATTCATTTTTTTTTAATTCCAAACAATAATCTCTCAGCTGTGCGTAATGCTTTGTATAATCACCAATCACTCTTTCTTTAGCCATCTGCTTAGCTCTATGCACTTTCTGCTTTGAAATCCTAATTTCAAGTTTTTTCTATAACTGGTCTTTAAGAGCATTCAATGGAATTTTTTGATTTGGTTTAATGCTTTCCTCTAATTCTTTTGACAAGAATGTTGTTGTGCATTTCTTAATAGTTCTTGACTGTAAACATTTGTGAACATCCTCAAAAGTTTTCACTTGCCATGTATCCTTGTTTGATAACTTGGAGCACTGCAAATGTCAAGGGCATTTAGGTTCACTATCTTGAATAGACACACCAACTTTTGTCTTATTCTTTGACCTACTTTTAGATCCACTACCTGTGTTGGACTTATTGGGCTTACTCTTTACTTTTGGCCCATTAGCTAACCCACTATCAACTACAGGGTTATTATTAAATGAAAAAGTTGGTATCTTTCCTCAACAAACTGCCCTCACCCTCAGCTTGTTATTCTTCTTTAACCACAACTCTTTTCTTTGTTCAACTGCTACCCTTGGGACCATCTCTTTTATGAGTTTATTGCTGACCAACAAATAAATTTTCTTTCTATATTATACCCTCACTACCAGCATGAACCTTATTCATCCTACCCACCTTCCTTAATGATTTTCTCCTCTCACCTTCATCATCTGATTCACTCCTACTACCAAAATCCTCATAATCAACTTTCTCATCATCAACCACCTCATTCACTTCTTCTACAGTCTCTGCACATCCAACCCATTCTACACTTTTATCTATGTTACTTCTAAATTCAGCCATATCAACGTCTACATTATAAATCATGTGGTCTTCATCAACTATGAAATCACTATCATCACTGTCTGATTCATTGTCACTGTCTGAACCATGATCACTATCTGAACCATTGTTACCAACATCTACATTTAGGCTTTCATTCCTACTTGACTGGCCAACATCTGAACAATTCTTACTTGACTCACCTAAATTCTTATTCAACCTTCCTACCTTCTTTAAACAATCCCTCAACCACTCATCCTCACTTACATCATCAACTACATCAGTATCCACATTTGCTAGTACAACATCAGTATTATTAGGTACATTTTTACTTCCAATAAGCAAAGCAGGAACTACAATCTTAGGTTTCTTAGAAACAGAGTGATCAAGATATAAATCAATAACCTTATACTTAGCTACGTACTTCAACAATTCCAACACATCTTTATCAGTTTATAATTTTCTTAGACCATTATCTAAATCAGAGTTAGGTACCTTGTAATAAAAGTCCATATCTACATTTTCATAGCCTAACTCTTTCATCATAGTGGTAACCTCATGAAGAGAACTCGTCTAAATCAATTGTGTCTATCCAATTTACCTTCCTACCTTTGTAACGTATCTTAAGAGGACTGGTGAATGCACCTCCATGGTTAATCTTTAGACAAAAAAAGGGTTGGAAACTCACCTGATCATACAAAATACGATTTACATTAGAAACTCAAAATTATTACACAACTTAATAAACTAAAAGGAAGAGTTTGGTGGTAACAATAGTACTTACGATAATCATGATAGGGATTTGACGTTGAACCCTTTTTACGCACCCTCCATTCACACAACATTGTTGGATTTGGTTTTCCTATTTCAAGGGTTTCATCCAATTAGCAGGTTTAGAGAGAAATTTTGATGAGTGGGTGGGTGAATTATTAGCTTAGGGATGAATTGTGATAATCTAGGGTTTGATAAAGTGACCCCTTATGGCGCCAAACATAAAATTCCAATAATACCCCCATATATTAGTCTAGTCAAAGGATTTAACGGTCAACTGACGTAAATCTTGGTGAAGGGACCAAACCCGTAACGGGTCAAAACCACAAGGAGAGGATCCGGGGAAAAGAAGTACAAGGACGTTTTTCATTATACCTGGTAAACCACCAAGACGATTTATGACATTTACTCTAAATACAATATAAAAAAAAAATTTAATAATAATAACAGATAACTCGACTATTAGTTTTGGCGCGAGACCCTATGACTTTTGGTGAGGTGTGGGGCTCGTGTTATAGGGCACCAACCAACCTTATAACTTAGCATACTGAGAGCTATAAAACAAGGTGGAAGGAGGAGGTGACTAGAAGATGCTAGGCCCCTCCAATAAGCCCAATTATTCTTCTATGATACCCTTACATTAATTAATTTGTGCAGTGAGCCTCCCCTAAACTTGTTTATATATAATATGGAAGACAAAGCTTATTGAATGTCTTTAATACATAATTTATTATGCTGATTACGGTTATTTCTTTGACAATTTAATGTTCTATTCCATATTTAAAGGGTACTACTAAATTCACCAGGATTTTATTTTAGTCAACTAGTCAATATAGGGAATACCACTTTTTAAATATTTTGGGAATAGGGAAAAGCTTTTTCTGTCAAACACTTTTCAAGTCAACTAAATTAATTTACAGGTTCCCATACAATTGAAAATCACAAACACTTCCTTTCAAACACTTTTCTGTCAAACACTTAATATTACGGGTTCCCCATACTATTAAAAATCACAAACTTTATTTCCTAACTTGCTAACTAACTAATTTAATTACAGTTAAAATATGACATAATCATATTATATATAAGTTGTCTAAATTTGATTTTTTACTAACAATCTGTAATATCATTCAACATTACAAGGTAATCTACCAATGTTATATTGTAATATAAGTTATTATCTTTTTTGTTCCTTGAATCTTCACCGGAAATCCATCTTCACCGAAATCCGCCTTTCATCTCACCTTTTATGTAATCTCACCTTTCGTAATAGATCCAAACACAAAAAAAAAAAACCGACAGTGGACACTTATCACCAAAAAAAAAACCGACAGTGTCTGCATGGACTGACGTGTCTTTTAACTTCAACAATCGCACAACAAACAGATGTGAAAGCCAACACGCTAAGTTAAAAAGATACTTGAAATCTAAAAAACACGGCTTAGATCAATTTGTGGGATGTATCAATGAGATCGTGCAGTCTCAAGTTACAGCAATCAACGAAAGCTTTGAAAGAAGTAGAATCTATCGTTATCATCAACATAACATACAGTGTTTCAACTTATTACGGGGTTTTGTTTCCAATGAAGCTCTTGATATGATTTTAGGAGAAGCTAGTCGATTGAATGATCCTAAGTTTGAATACTCAATGTGTGGTTGTCAACTTCGTAAGGGTTGTGGGTTACCATGTGCTTGCGTACTTTCAGCGTACTTAATTTCAGGTCACCATATATAACTGCTATTATTTGATTAATTTTTTGAGGTCTTGGTTTTTCAAAAAATATTAAAAACAATTATTATTGTTTTATTGCAGGTGAGTATATCCCCTTGGAGTCAATTGATATCTTTTGGAGGACACTAGATGTCTCATGGTCAAAACCCTTGGAAGATGAAGATATTCAATGTGACGATGACTTACACATTTTTAAAGAAAATTTCAACAAGCAGTCCAATGGAGGAAAAATGAGTTTTTTAAGAAAGCTAGGTTGTATGAGCAATCCAATTGCAACTCTAATTAAAGAACCCGCGGTTAAAAAAAATACCCGTGGAGGACCAAGCTTGAAGAAACAACAAAAAAAGAAGTTTGTTGATCCAAAAGTTCAAGATACTAGTAAAAGTAGTCAATCAACCAGGCTTTTCGGGGTAGACTTGAATGAGGAAAGACCAAGACACAGTTCATGCTCGAACTATGAAACACGTGAACGTGACGTGTTCCCGGACTTAAACCAGGAACCTCCGAGACATAGTTCATATGTGAGCCAATCGTCCACGAAACACGTTCCGGAAAGATTTTTGAATCAACTTCCACATATTTTCCATCCTTATGTTACAGATTTACAAGATGTCATAGGCGATGGAAATTGCGGATTTCGATCTATCGCTGTCGCTCTCGGTCTCCCTCAAGATCAGTGGCGTCGTATTCGGTCTGATTTGGTGCAGGAGTTAGATTTTAACCAACAAAAATACAAGTATATGTTTGGAACGAGAGGTTATAAAACAATTTATGAGACCGTAAAAAAAGCTGGAAAATGGATGGAAATGCCAAACACGGGTTTGGTTATTGCCTCAGCATATAAAAGAGTTGTTATAAGTCTAACTGGTGGAGGAAATGTTGGAGGCTGCACCACTAGTTTTCCGCTTTGGTCGACGCCACCACAATCGGAACCACACGAGACAATTGTGATTGCTCATGTGAATCGTAACCATTATATTAAAGCGACACTACGCGAAGGTTCACCATTACCGTTAACTCATCCACTTTGGATTACATATAAAAGTGAAAATGCATCAGGATGGGAGGACACATATGTTAGTCGTCAAAATGTGTTTCGCGAATATTATTATCGTATTCCGGAAAATATTGACCTAACAAAGTAATCATGTAACGTTATTTCTATTGTATTTTTAATTATTCATTTTCAATAAAAATTTGTATTATTTGTTCACTTATAAGTACGTATATGTATATGACATAAGTAAAAAATAATTATATGTATATGTAAAAAAAAAAAAAAACAATTGAGAAAGCATGTACATTAATGAAAGTAATCACATTAAATGTTTATTTTGGCTCATTAATGTATATTAATGAAAGTAATCATGTCCATAGAATTATTTTATAAAAAAATCAATGATTAGCTCATCATGTTGGTGAATTATTTTATAAAAAAGTCAATGATTGGGTCATCATATTGGTGTATTTAGATGACCCCTATTTAAATTGTTTGGTACCCATTTTATATATTTTATTCTGCAATCATCTCTATTTCCACGAGGTCACCGTCTCACCAACAACAAACATTTTGTAAGGTTATGAATATATATGTTATTTAATGTATAGTTTGTCGAGTTTATATATCAATTTCTAATTAGTTATGAATATATATTTCCATATGAAGATGACTATAGATGCCTAAGAAAATAAAATATAAATATGAACACATCCGTTAAACCCGCATTTCTCTGGCTTTGATGTCAATGAGGCTCTTCGTTTATATACGGGATGAGTTCTTTGGAAACACCTTCTTAAACTAAGAAAGGTAGAATACATTCTCAGAGCGACATCTATCAAGGACGTCAAGGGTATTTGGGTGTTGTCCTAATCTATGATTTTGCTCCATGTTTTTAATGTTTGTCCTAATCTATAATTTTAATTTAATTTGCTCCATTGTGACTTGAATTTGTGATAATAAGTTTGAGTGTTTAAAAGTGATCATGATTATGAGTTCTGATTTCTATAGTTGTCAAGTTAAGGAGTGTGGTAGTATTTTCATTTTGCCGTGCTCCATTTTAAGTGTCCCATAGTTTCTTGCGTCAACTACATGGGCCCACAATTTGCATCCTCATTTTTCTCTGTGGATCACTGAAATTTTGAATGTTAAATATCCCAAACATAACATTCTGGATGACATACTTATTGCATTTCACAATTTTATTTATCTGAAGGGAGATGAAACATCATTGCAAAAGGCTATAAGTGGAATTGGTACCAACACTCACGAGTACGTTGTTGTGCTATTCTTTGCTTCATGGTGCCCGTTTTCTACAATTCTTAGACCAAGTTTATCAACAATGTCTTCATTGTATCCTTCCATCCCTCATTTTGCTATAGAAGAATCTACCGTGAAGCCAAGGTTTGCAACCGTTATGCTTACATTTACATATCCAAATATGCATATACAGTAATACATGGTAGCCAATTTTATATGGTTTGAGAAACGACATAGATGTGAATGTGGGATCTAGAGGTGGTAATTATATTCCATTTACTCTGAAATAGGTCAATTTCGGTTATATCGTGACTCCAACGGGTCAATTGGCCCATTTTTAAGAACTTGCTGAAATTAGAATGGGTCAATCTCCTAAATTGTAAAGTTATTCTAGCAATATAAATTGTGTTCTAATATATAATTACATCAGTTATATACTTATATAATATGTAAAGTTGGACAGTGTATGCGAGTCAATGTTAACTTGTTTTGATCCTTTCCCGAATTTTATATGAAGTACTCAAAGAGGGTTAGATTACTTTCCCTAAATTTTTACCATCTCGGGTGTATCCCATTGACGTCAGTAGAAATGATGATAGGCTTTACAATATGGAGAACGAGGAGGATCACGAAAATACTATTTCGCCACAAAAGACTAACACCTGATCTTTTCTGCAGCATACTTTCGAAATATGGAGTTAATGGATTTCCGACTTTGTTTGTTCTAAATTTAACAATGCGTGTGCGATATCATGGCTCCCGCAGTTTGAGTTCTCCAGTAAATTTTTACACAGATGTCACAGGTATGAGACTTCATTTTGTAAATTTTGTTCTAATTATTGCAACTCTTCCACTCTTCAAGAAAACACCCCTAAATGATCCTCATTCTGTTCCATAAAAGTTACTCCGTAGTAAACATTGTTTTATGTGATATCCTGAAAAATTTGCTATTGCCTATAACTCCTGTATTATTACAGGCGTTGAGGCTGAATCCTTCGATAACACGTCTAAATTGGACACTTTTGTGCATGAGAAAGGCAATAACAGCAGTGAACCAGAAATCTGCCCGTTTATATGGGCAAAATCGCCTGAAAATTTGCTTAGACAAGAGACGTATTTAGCATTGGCCACTTTATTTGTGGTTCTCAGATCACTTTACCTAAGTTACCCGTTTATCATCACATCTGCCCAATATGCACGACGAACACAGTTCTTAAATATTCGAGTTAGAAGCTTGTGGGAACACCCTTTTGGTTATTTGAACCGAGCCATATTGTTATTTAGTTCACTTACTTGTTGCATCGGTTTCGGGTTTTTTCATGAACGGAAGCACTAAATTGGGGATGGTGGCTAGACGTCTTTCATAACGCAGTCAGTTTCATCTTTTTAGTGGTTCCGAAGTTTTGTTCTAATTGGTCTTTGAAGCACCTTGCTTCAAGTGCTTGTATTATAGTTTACAAATTGTATGTTCATTGAACATAATGAGAGAAAAATTTGTATCTGTACCAAATGTATTATTCACGGCCATCGCTATAAGGTGCCACACTGCTACCTGGGGCAGGCATGAGCGGTTCATGAACTAATGCTACCTGTATCTGTATGGATTGACACTATGTATATCATTTATAACTGCTGAATTTATGCTGGAATGTGTCATGTTTTTTGTATGTTCGATCTTTAAACTTGTTTCCAGAATATGATTACGTATTCATGAAAATGTTTGATGTGCTCATACACGTTTACCACATGTCATATATAGCTTTGATGATGCGCCAGTTTACGAAGCTAATGCGGATAATCCGTTTGCAAAGAATTTCATTTCATCAGCCTCATATAGCAGCGGTTAGTTTTCACTTTTACGATACTTTAAATGTTTTACCATGTAAGATGTACTATCTTTATTATTGTTGTGAAAGATAAAATCTTATTAAAGCTTGCTGGTGATGTTAGATTGCTAAGGTTATCCCAACTAGGTTTTTATTTTTAACGGCGATTTTTATTAAACTAGCAAGCCTCTAGAAAAGGGAAAAAGATTTACAATTTGGAACAAACATTAACCGGATGAATTGTCCAGTCAAGCCAACAAGATTGAAAATTCCTACTTCTATGAGAGATCCACAAATGAGAGAGAAGCTTGATATCATCGCTTATTGTGTCCTTCTTCGGAGGCTTCATGTCAAAGCATAACCTGTTCCTATAGTGCCATATGGACGAAAGAGTAGTTTGAACGACTTGCATCAAAGTATTGAGCAGTTTTGGAAGGAAAATTGTTGGAATTAGACCATGAAATCAAGGAGTGGAGATCTTTTGGGTAGTCAACAAGTCCCCACCATTTACAAACCATAACACAAGCATATTTAGCAACTACGCAATCCACCAGGAGGTATTGTGATGTTTCGAGAGCATCATCACAAACCGGGCAACGTAATGAGTCTAACTCAATCCCTCTTTTATCTAGGTTACACCGAGTAGGAATTCGGTCCAAACTCAATCTCCAAGTAAGAATATTAATCTTTATAGGGATAAGTTTGTTCCAGCGGATTTCCTCGACATCAGATAATAAGATAGCCTTTTCAATATGTTTTCACATCGAAGAAACAGTGTACTGTTTGGAAGGGGTTAAACCAAATTCCCAGCAATCAGTAAGAGATGATGGAACAAAATTAAGCAGAAGATTGCAAAGCCCATTAAATTGTTCTAATTCAGCTCCGTTTCTTATGGGCCTCCTCCAAGCCCACCTGTGAGTTGCTGATCCATTACTTAACACACAACGATCCATGCTTCTGCACTCTTTAGTGGATTCAAGGGAGAAAAGTCTGGGAAAAAGGTGTTTCAGGCACTGATTACCTAGCCAAGTATCGTTCTAGAAGGATGTTAAGGCACCATTACCAATTTTTCGTTTGAGAATAGAATGCAATTGATGCTTAAACCCGCAAGATAGTTATCCAAACCAATTATATTCTTCCAAGTGCTTTGAGGTGTATGAGTTGAGGGGTTTATCAAGCTGAGACCTCCATTAGACCCATGAATGAAAGTTATTACAAGTTTCCAAAGGGTATTAGAATCCGTATCCGAATTAAATCGCCACCACTCTTAGTGGGAGAGCAAACTTTCTTCCAAGCAATCCAAGCAATCTTGTTTGAGTCTACTGAGCCTCCACAGAAAAAATTACGCCTAAGCTTCACTAAGTAATTAAGCACATACTTTGGTGCTTTAAACAAGGAGAAGTAGTAAGTACCAAGAGCCCCAAGAACCGACTTAATAAGAGTGAGTCTTCCTCCATAAGAGAGAGTTCTAGCTTTCCAAGAGGTAAGACGGTTATGGAACTTATCAATGACGGGTTTCCAGTGGACTCCTTTGTTCATGTTAGCACCAATTGGTAGACCAAGATAGATGCATGGGAGAGATGATGGTTGAAGGTTCATGTAGGAAGCAAGATTATTTGTTTCGACATCATAAACCCCAAGACCAAAGAATTTGCTCTTTGAAAAGTTTATTTTCAGCCCGGATGACAAGTGAAAACACCTTAAAATACGACATATGTTTTTTGCATTATCAAGAGACCATCTTCCCATAACGAGGGCGTCATAGCAAATTGGAGGTGGGAAATGTCTACTTTGTTATCTCCTACTTTAACCCCTTCAAATATATTATTGGCCTTAGCTTCTTGAATAGAAATATGAAGAGCTTCAACCGCAATAATAAATAAGAAGGGTGATAAAGGATCACCTTGACGAAGTCCCTTTTGAATCTTGAATTTTTTTTGGAATCTTGAAGTCCCAACTAGGTTAATAGCTGTGTTTCATGTTACATTTAGGAATTTGTCCTCTGCCTACTAAATTTTGAGGCATTCGGTTTTGCGTAGTTCGTTCATTAGCAGAGAGATCTTTGAATGCAAAGTTACTAGGGTAGTCGAGAGTGTTGAGAAGTTGAGGGTTTCCGCTCTTGAAATTCATTATTCAATAGGTAGTTATTCAATAGGTTGTTTCCTTTTTCTGCTTACATTGTTATTGGTTATCGGCTTATTGCTATGACAATCTCTTTTGAGGTATCCCATTCCATTCCATCACAGAACATAATTTTATTATGGTAAAGGATTTGTAAGTTGTAACTATTGAAGTGATACAAACACTATGTAGTTAATGACTGAAATTTTGGTGTTTCGGTCAAGGACCGAAATTTGAAATTTTCAAAATTTCGGTGGAATTTCGGTAGGTATTTCGGTAATTTTAATAATCTTTTATATAATAATTTCTGAAATTATGTGTATAAAAATAATAAATTTTGTAATTTTATATAAATTAGGTTGGTTTTTAAGTTACAGGTTGGTTTTAAAGCCCACATATTTTAAGCCCATGTGACTTTTTAAAAGCCCAATCACTTTTCATTAATAAAAAAGCCCATATATGTTAACCTAGACCTAAATCCTTATTACAGCAGCTATCTATAAACAAAAAAAAAATCAACTACACAACAGGTTCTTTCTGTCTTATTTCCTTCCATCTCAGGTTCGTTCTTCTTATTTCCTTCCATCTCAGGTTCTTTCTTTCTTATTTTCTCCATCTCAGGTTTTTGAACCAACAATTTCAGTCAATTTCGCCGAAAATTTCGGGACCGAAATTTTGAACCGAAATAGTAGGGAAGGGCCGAAAACCGAAATACCAGTGGTATACCACCGAAATTGACTACATAGCACAAACAGACATACTACAAGAGCATTTTGCCAGTACCCAAAGTAAAAATGAATATTAGGAACACAATATGGCAGGGAAAAATCCTCACAAAATATTCTTACATTGGCTGAAACTCGAGGCCACATACAATAAGGCTGGACATAGTTCCTTCATAACTTGCCAATCTTAAATTGATAG
The DNA here is from genome assembly GCA_019973895.1 of Chrysanthemum seticuspe. NCBI lineage: Eukaryota > Viridiplantae > Streptophyta > Magnoliopsida > Asterales > Asteraceae > Chrysanthemum > Chrysanthemum seticuspe. Next base: position 357,045,819 of record BPTQ01000008.1, on the reverse strand, counting down.
GAAGAAAATTATCTTTAAGATCACGTGTTGAGTTGAACTTCCACACTTCAACCTCCATCAATCCATCTATCCTTTGTCTTGGAATCTTGATAAAAGCATGTATATTCCATGGGCTTGGGGGTATGAGGTAAATAATTCCAGCCTCTTCAGTTTTTCTTTGGAGTAGATCTCGTACTTTCACCGGATAATGCAACCCGTCACATTGTTCAGAAAGCTTGAACACAAGGTAACACACATAATCTGTATCTGGTGACAGCATATGGCTTTTGATCGCGCAATTGATACGGAATACTTGCTGGGGTAGAAGCTCAATCACCTCGTGAAATCTGCATATACAACATATCATGTTATTGCTTACTCTTACAGAAAAAGTACGTACAACTCGAAGACATAGTGCCACATCCTTATAATGGAACTTTTGTCAACTATCTGTCGACTCATCCTTGGTATGTTATTAGCAAGGTTATAAATAGCGCGAGGCGTGACGTGGCGGCATGACCAAGCCTCACGCCTTTGGCATAAGGCAGCACAATATGAAAATATCTATATATTTATATCATTTTCATAGATATCGAGTTTACAAAAAGACGTGGCATAAGGCGGTGTGGTGTGGCGGCAATACCGAGCCTCATGCCTTTGCGAGGCCTTTGTGGTGCCTTTGTGAGCCTTTTAGAACCATGGTTATTAGACAACACACAACAATATGCTTTCAGTTATCAAAATCAGTATATTATGAGCAAGTCCGCATATTTGGCTTAACATAAGTGAGGAAGTGGTGAAATTTCATAAATGGAGAGTGCAAATTTGCAAACCTGGACTCTTCTGATGATTTTAAAGTGAAAAGCTTGACATTAGTAAAGTCGTGTAGAGCTGCCTTTGCTGGAAGCATAAGATGTTTTTTACCGTTCACTTCGGTTAGCGAGAACAACTGTTCAACAAAGGTTCAAAGATAAATTGTTATAGAACCACAAGACAATTTTTGAGTTCTCCAACAGATAAAATTTGTTACAAGTAAAAATTTCACCTTTTCACCCTCGTCATAGTTAGTCAGCAATTGTTGCACCTGAACCACATTCATGTCTGATTCCACGACCTGTTGGATGTTATTTTTCTGTTCAATTTCTTCATGCTTCACCTGTTTAGAAAAATTGTAAGACAATGTTAAAACCCGGTGCATCCACATGAGTTAAAACTATAATGAGTTTTTTTAATGAGGAATAAAGAGTATCTGCAAACTTGCATTGTGAATTGCTCGAAACTCAATGCCTTCAACATAGATAGCCTCATCTCCACAATAGTATGTTGAAAAGCTCTCAAGTAAAAACGTTAAAGTGGTAACTTCCTTTTCATTCAAGAATTGGCACAGCTCAATCATCATCCAATCATCGTCTCTCCATGTAGCAAAATATGCATGTAAGGTTTCGCTCCCTTTCTTGTACTTCAGATTAACATACGTTGGTTTACTTGAAACCTTTCTTGAATCACAAAATCTGAAGAGTAAGCGAACCCCATATGTCACATTCGGAGATAAAAGGTCAGTTCCTGTCTCTATCTTTATCATCAGATTCGTAGTATCTAACATCTCTGCTACTTTCTTAAACCTGCACATGTTATAGTATATCAAAGACCAAAATCTTGTAAACTATGTTTGTGCCAAAGGTAGTTGAGTTGTACAAGTTGCTTAAATGCATTTATAGACTTGATTTGTTTTGATGGCTTGTAATGTTTTTTTTAACTGCTTAATGGCTTGTCATGTAAATATAAGTAATCTATATATGTGCCGTTCAAAAAAAATAAAAATAAATAAGTAATCTATATATGATGCAACCCTCAAACACTCTTCACGTCTGAGATGGAAAAATTGACTGAACTTAGAAATCAAAGAAAAGCCGCTAATAAACATATCTATTAGAAAGAAATAAAGAACACAAAGAGAGACATAGAGAGATACAAGCATACTTTGATTCTGGAATTGAATGCCAGTCATGTGGACTGCGGTCGTTTATGTATGAGAACTCACTTGCTGATATCATTTTATTTCTTTCACCATTATCTCCGAATGAAAACCACTATTATGCAACACAAAGTCTTATCATTTGAATTATTTAAAAGAGCAAAAGAAACTCAGCATGAAGAAATTAGACAAAAATTAATTGAGATACAAGAATGAGGCAGTTACCTCAGTGTCCTCTTTAAGGAGGATCCCTTCAGTTAGAAACATGTAGTATAGCTCCCTTTTACTTTTGTCAGAGTAGATCTCCGGAGATTTGGACATTTGGATTATTTCCTTGTAGTCTTTAGGCAATTTAGGCTCCCATATGTCATAACCCTCCTGCATATAGTTAAGCAATATGTATTTAAATCTGATGCATGCACATTCATTTTGTTAGCCAATCTTCATATTTCATCTTCATATTCAATTTTTTTTGTTACTGAACTGATTTAAGAACAATGAATAAGGGGTTATAAATAGTAAGATAAGCCGTTTGGACTTTGGATAGTGCTATAAAGACACCAAAATTACTTTTGATAGAACAATATATATAGAAACTTACTTGAATTTCCAATGCCTTTTTAAGTTGTCCCAATACCTCTTCTGCTGTTGGTCGTTTTTCCCTTTCATAATCTATGCATTGGCTAGCAATCTTTCGAAATGTATTTAATGATTCTGGTGCAATGTATCTCTCTATATGCTTGAACACAATGTCCTTAGTCGCGGTAAGATCTTGTTGGTCATACTTGTGTTTATCGGTCACTATTGATCGTCCAGACAAGACCTCAAATAGCACAACACCGAAGAAGTATATGTCAGATTCTTTGAAAGGTGCATCAACATAGCCACCTACACGTTCGTTGTACTCTATTGGAATTACTGACAATCCGAAATCAGTTATTTTTGCCCTCCATTCATCATTCAGTAGAATGTTGGAACTTTTGATATCGTTATGTATCACCATCTCTTTTGTTGGAGCCCCTTTATGAAGAAAAGCCAACCCACTCGCAACGTCAATGCATATATTAAGGCGTTTTACCCAAGAAACATTAATGTCATCCAGATGTTTATCGAGACTTCCATTATGTGCATACTCACACACAATGATTTTTTCATCCTCTTTGTTATAATAACCAACAAGACCCATAATATTCTCATGTTCATGCTCAACAAGAATTTCAAGTTCCATCAAAAAATCATAATCTCCCTGAAGACTGCTTGTATTCAACCGCTTTACCGCAGTGGTATTACCGCCGTGAGCATGTATACCTTCTCCTTTGTACACCTTGCAAAATGGCCCTTCTCCTATAAGATTATCATCATTGAAGTTTTGTGTTGCCTTACTAATATCTTCAAATGATATCTGGAGTTTGTTCTTATGGTTTTTCTGTGAATTGTGACAAATGTACCATCAGTGACTAAATATGTCGTCATACTTGAGTATCTGAGCAACTGAACTATTTATATATACAAAATAGGGGTAATTCGATCCACCTATGGGTAAGATAAAGATGGTCTAAGGTTTGAGTTCATTATTTAACTGGATGGTGTTGTTAGTCGACATAATCTATGGGTTTAAGCAAAACTTTTTAATAGCAAATAAACAGCTTGTCTTAAAGTTGTAGCAAATGAAATCAACACAATCAAAACTCATTTACAAATTATGTTATAATCACAAAGACATTATGTATTTTTCATGTAAGACGTGTTTCACCTTAATTATGCTAAATCTTTTTTTTTTTTTTCTTTCTATAACAAAATATGGTTTTTAGGCGTCTACGTCTAACCAATCAAGTAATGATGCTAATGTGGTTAATACGTCTAATGCTTTTGATGTTCTTCGTAATTTGGACTGAGGATCCTAATTCTATTGTAGACTAGAGCTAACTTTGCTTCAAGCAACGTGAATAACTTATGATGGAGGACATGTAAGTAAAGATTCGGATTTTGGTAATGGAAGTGGGAACATGGATAAGCACGCAAGTGCAACTATTGATTCATTTGGCAGTCCAAGTACTACACCACTCGTTGATAAGATTAATAAGCTAGAAAGTTAAATAATTGAGGGGAAGCTTGTGCTTCTGGGTGATGATGGAAAGCCGCTTCCTATGCAAAATATGGGACACGTGAGAAATAATGTAGGTAGTCCGTTTTCTAAGGTTGGGAATTTGGTTCTTTCGAATAGTGATAGTGATGATGAAGTCAAAGATGTTTATGATGAGATCTTTTGTTTCATGACTAGTGGAGGTGCAAATGATGTTAGTTTACAAGAGGATGAAGATTATGATCTATATGACACTTATGACCCGCTTCATTCAGATACATGTGAACAAAATATCTAATCCATTGCTATCACTATTTGTAACTGGACAAAACAATCTACAGTAATAATTTCATAGTTCTAAACAGTGATTATCTAATTTAGCTACTACACTTCTTTTATAAAAATTAACAGTGAATGAGCACAAATACTTACTACGAGGGTTAAATAATATAAATACAAAAAAAAAAAAAAAAAAAAAAAAAAAGATGAAATAAAAAAAGTCTGTGTTATCAACTTACTTGTAAGACTAGAGCTTTCTCGAGTTCTTCGATGATGATTTCTGCTGTAGGACGCATGTCTTGTGTCTCTGCCAGGCATTTATATGCGATTTTTGAAAACGTGATTAGAGAATCTTGATTTAGTCCTTTATTCAAACTGGAAATGTGTTCATCTACTTCTTCCATAATCTTTGGATCCATCATCTCATGTAGAGTACCCTCTTTGAAGCGTCGTTGTGCATACGGTACGAGCCCCTTCTTATCCTCATTTGTGAAAATTCGATCATTGGCAATCTTCCCGGATAGGATCTCAAATAAAACAACCCCAAATGAATAAATATCTGTTTCTCTTTTCAATTTACCGGTAGCTGCGTATTCAGGATCCAAATATAGCATTGTGCCTGCAATAATGTTCGTATAATAGCTGCGTGCTTCTGTTCTGTTAGGGTAAAATTTTGAGAGCCCAAAGTCTGAAATCTTTGCCTCCAAATTCTTTCCTAACAGAATATTTCCACTTTTTATGTCACGGTGAATAATCCTTTGATCGAACTCTTTCATCGTGTGAAGGTAATTCAGCCCTTTTGCGATACCAATGCAAATATTTATGCGTTGCTCCCAATTGAGATAATTATACTTATTTCCCAAATAAGCATCGAGGCTTCCATTAGAAGCATACTCATAAACAAGTATCATATGAGAACCTTCATGACAGAAGCCAAGAAGCGAGACTATGTTGGGATCCTTACATTTAGTTAGCAAAAGAATTTCTGCTATGAACCCTTCAATTCCTTGCTCGTCTTCTCTAATCAATATACGTTTTATAGCTACAGCTCTTTTGGAAACATCATTTTTATTTTTCTTTTCTCCTGGTAACTCAAGTACCCCTTTGTACACCTTACCGTATGTGCCTGACCCAATAAGGTGTTTTTCGGCAAAGTTTCCAGTGGCCGACACTATAGAGCTGAATGGAACCTTTAAATGCTCCAAGTTTTTCGCCTATGCAAAAGAAAGTGCAAAGTTTTAATATAAGCTACCAAGGAAGAAAATTAAGTTAGAAGAATTTTTTAGCAGTATAACGAGGTCCATTTCACAAACAATATAATGAATTATATACATATAAAATACCACCACCAACAACAACAATAAACTGCCCAATCTCACCGAAGCGGGGTATGAGAAGGTAGAATGTAGACAGATCCTACACCTACCTCAGAATAAACCCGTGATTAAGGAGACTGCTTTCAAGAAGACCTCCGGCAAGTGTGTGCGGTGAGAGCGCTCATAAAAAATGCATGTGTTGAAGTGAGCAGTGAAAGTACGCAAAAAAACAAGGAAAAGCATGCGAAAGACAAAATGATAGAAGCAAGCAAAAAAGATAGACATAAAACAATTAAAGAAAACATAAATAAGCAAACGCCACAAGAATGTTCATCTTCAGCTTCCTTACCTCCAGGGGTGGTGAGCAGAGTAAGAGCGGCCAACAAGCAACCAAGAATACAGAGCAGATAGGCAGAAAAACACATAAAAAAAAAATGTATCCAAGTTACCACTTTTTATGGAGTTGTGTTTCATTTTTTTCCCTAATAAATGTGACGATATTGCTAAACTTTCAATTGTATGTATGATTACGGAAAATAGTGACATGGCACATGTTAATCATCTTAAACCTCTTATAAACCTTGTCAACGTGGACTTTCTTTCTTCTTTTTGTCTAAATAACGAATAATACAGTAGAAGTTTTCATTTTATAAATACAAAATTAATCCACCATTTCATCCCCTTCTCCATACGTCACCATCCCTACTAAGAGCACTAGGTATCGTTGGCCCGTTTTTATGGATCTTTAATCAAAATATACCAATACTAAGAAGAAACAATTGAATCAAAAGACTTTTCTTATTTATCAGTCATCATTTGTTCATACATGAAATCTATCTATATATACATATTGAAAGGGTACATAGTGAACCGTTGTGATGGTTCAGGGATATGGCAGTTATATCATAACTGTCATATAACCGTTTTGTAACTGCTTCAGTTGACTTTCGTTGACCGGGTCATAGTGGATATTGTGATGGGTCGATTGGGATTAACAAAATATTCTCCCCCTTAATCACAATCGATGCGACATAGGTCTTTACGCCTTCTTGATTCATCTTCTGGTTAAATCCACCATCTGAGCTTTTAAATTCTTGTGATCATCCTTATATCCAGGTAGATCAAGTTTCCTTCAGTTATTTCCACCTTCTTCTGTGATCTTCATTATGTCCATGTTGATCTAGTTATTTCCACCTTTGTGATCTTCCTTAAGTCCAGGTTGATCATGTTCTTCTCGTGCTTCTTCAACTGTTGCCATAAGCAATGTTGGTTCTAAGTCTTCTTCAATGAGATTAGATTCTTCTTCTTTCTTTGATGGACAATTGTTTGCAAAATGCCCATACTCCTTGCATTTAAAACACATCACCTTACTCTTATCATGAGTAAATTTATTTAAGTTGCTGTTTGATTTTTCCTTAAAATTATTTTCTTGGTCTCGCAACAAATCATGTCCACATTTTTCACAGTGTCTTCCGTGAGTAATGTTATCATTGTGACGTGTAAACAATAACTTATATTGATCGTTATTGTCCTTATTCTTCTTAAACTTTATTATTTCCTCGTACGTCTTGAGTCTCCCAATTGCTTCTTCCATCGTCATTTCACTTAGGTCGTAGTATTGCTCTATTGATGCAACTATTTGCAGATACCTATCGGGTACAACATTTGATAGTTTCCGTACTAAGGTTTCATCTTCTATGGTGTGTCCTAGACTAGCGGCTTTGTTTACGAGAGTTTTAAGTTTTGTAGCAAAGGTGTCAATTGTCTCGTCTTCCTTCATTTGTAACATCTCAAAATCAGATTTGAGTGTTTGTAGTCTTGCTTGTTGAACTCTGTCTTCGCCAACGTGTCTAGTTTTCAAAGAATTCCAAATGTCCTTCGCGGTTTTGTGCTTTGTTATTTGAAGTAATTGTTCGTCGGGTAAGGCTTGATAAAGAAAAGCAATAGCGGTTTTGTCTTTTTTCTTATCGGGTTGAGTCGATTCAGTCGGCTCTATTGTTTTCCATAAACCATTCGCTTCGAGAATGATTTGTATTTGTATTGCCCATAATGAGTAATTCGAGGGCTTTAGGATTGTGCATTGAAATTGGGGTGTACTATTTGTAATATTAGTACTAGGTTCCTTATTACCACTTCATTTCGTCATATTTTAAATATATTGATAATAAAAAATATCTTCAAAAATCTAACACGAGGTGTGTTGAAAAATGTTTTATTTTTCCTTATAGGCTATAAAACTTTACAAGACTGGTTTTTAAATCCAAAACTATCCTCGGAGATTATTATATTTTAAAACGAATAACCTAAGGTTAATTATTCCTAATCAGTATACTAAGCAGTGTAATCACTAGGTTAATATACTATCCAAAATATAATAAGATACTAATTTTAAAAGGAAACTTATCAAAATAAAAATCAATATATATCAAAAGTAATATATAAAAAATGAAATGTGGTATTTTTAATCTTTTAGAACCTGAAGGGGTTGATGGTCTAACCCGATGCCCTAATAATAAAATCCTTTGTGTGTGGCCCTTAAGTGTATACGCGCCTCTCTTTTTTCCTTTGTTTACTTATCTCCTTTTGTTGAGATAAATATAACACGTATATTTTCTTTTCTGAGACAAATACTTTTAGTCTCTCTCCTTTGGGAAGAAATCTGCTTCTTCTCCTTCTCCAACTGATGATGGTTAACCACCTAGTTCTGGCTGTGTTTGACCGTCTCTCCTTCTTCTCCAGTGTTGGGTGTTCTTCGCGAGCACTATTAAGCCTCCAATTGAAACCTAGGGTTTCGGATGGTTTGGGGGTTTTCAAATCCGTGAGAAGTTTAATGATTGGAGTATGCAAATGAATCAATTGGGATTCAATTGATCCTTCTGGGTTTGATTCCTTTTATGAACAGGTGTGTTTGTTCTAATTCGAATCTTGATTCTGCCCTAATTGATGACTTTCGTTTATTGGTTTTTCTTTCTTCTTTGTTCATGAATTTGATTCGACTATTTTGCAAAAAAATGAAAGAAAAGAGGAACCCTTTTGATGCCGGTAGCAATTCACTCTTGTGATTGATACCTTGGTGACAAAAGTTGTTGTTTTCCTTTGATGAATTATCACACCGAAAATGATCTTGTGATTAATTTTTGGTTCGACTGTTTTTTTTTGCAAGAAAAAAAATTCGAATCTTTTTCAGTTTTTTTTATTCAAGAACTGAGTTTGAAAAGCCTTGGTATATGATGATTTTTAGCTCTGATACCAATTGTTGGCCCGTTTTTATGGATCTTTAATCAAAATATACCAATAATAACAAGAAACAATTGAATCAAAAGACTTTTCTTATTTATCAGTCATCATTTGTTCATACATGAAATCTATCTATATACATATTGAAAGGGTTCATAGTGAACCGTTGTGATGGTTCAGGGATATGGCAGTTATATCATAACTGTCATATAACAGTTTTGTAACTGCTTCAGTTGACTTTTAAAGTCTCACTTTGTTTGGTTGACTTTCGTTGACCGAGTCGTAGTGGGTATTGTAATGGGTCGATTGGGATTAACCCAATAAGTATCGTGTTGACGTTTAACATGTTATTTATGCCAACTCAGCGCCACGTCATCCCCTCCTCAATAACACACCAATCACTCAAACACCCTCCCTCATAACACACCACTAACATGTTATTGGGTCCCACAAAATATCCCACTAAAAATACCCACACACTCACAATACACAAAAAATAATATTAATAATAATAACACAAAAGACAATTGGCTTGAGCCACTCTAGTAACTCAAAACCATTTGGCATGTAGATGGCATGTTGGATGGTATGGTAATGGCATGCCATTGGTTTTCTTTCTTTCCTTTGGCATGTTATCTTGCTCCCATACCCTTTGCTCCTACATCATAACTACACCCATCATCTTCCAACTACAACACACGACCATAATCGATCCGCCATCTGCTACATATATTTTCAATGCAAGGGAGATTTCCTTTCAAATTCTTTGAAGATTGTGGCCCCAAGTTCTTGATTTTTTGCTTGAAAAAATAGTAGCAACATTTAAAACGCTTGAAATAGTGGATAAAAATGTTTTTAGAGGTTGTCCTCGAATCCACACCCACAGCAACCACCTCTGAAAACCCAAACCACCGCCGCAACAATAACCGTCGGTTAGACAGGAACTACCATCGTTGGAAACTACGCAACAAACATCACGTTTTTGTGTAGATTTTTATTGCGACTTGTGCTTTTTGTGTACATATGCTTTAGATATTGGGATGTTTTAAGGGAAAATGGGCTAAAAAGGAATCCAGCTTGTCACTTTTTTCTTTTGTAGGCATCAGTCTTTTAATTTTTCTATTGTAGCATCTAACTTTCTTAATTTTTTTTATTGTAGCATCTAACTTGTCACTTTTTCCTTTTGTAACGCAAAAAAGGGAGGTGACAATAGAAAAATTAAGGATGTTGGATGCCTACAAATATAAAGATTAAGGAAGTTGGATGCATACAATAAGATGATTAAGAAAGTTGGATGCTACAATAAGAAAATTAAAAAGGTTAGATGCTATAATAGGAAAATTAAAAGCTTGATGCCTACAAAAGGAAAAAGTGGCAAGTTGGATGCCTTTTTAGACCACTTTCCCATGTTTTAATTGCCATTTTATTCTAGGCAGGTTTGGTCTTATATAAATTCAAAAGGGAAGTTTAAGAAAAATATATAATGATGGCGGGTTTGCTGAAGTGACGAGTGTGGGTCGGGTAGGTGGTGGGTAGGAAGTGGTTGCTATTGGTGGTGTTGGAGTGATGGTTGGTACTTAGTGGTGGTGTTGGTGGGGTGGATGGGGTGGTGGAGTGAAGGGTGAATGGGTGTTTGTTTAGTGGGTGAATGGGTGTTTGGAACTATAGATATAACATATAACGAAAATTCTAAAATATAACGGATATTTTTAGAATAAAATGGGGTCAAATGTGGTTAACTAGTTCCCCATCAGCTTAAAATAGTAATCACCTCATTTAGTACGCAACATAGGAGGTTGAAAGTTCCCATGTTGTTACCACCCTTTTTCAGCGCTCTCCACTTCATTCACAATAACCTAGGGTATGTTTTACAAGGAGCGGTATGGAGCTTTTTGGAGCGGCGAGCGGTGAGCAATAAGAATTTTGGTTTTTAGTAGTCGTTTGGCAATGGAGCAGTGAACTTTGCTATTTTTTAGGAATGTTCATTTTTTCAATGTTTCTTTAAGAAGTTATGAGCGGTGAGCGTTGAGCTGTGGCTACTTATCACAACTACTTTTAACAAACACACCCCTGAAGTAATGTTCCCATGACCATTAGTGTTGTGGGTTTTAAAAGACGATGTCTTGCTAATATTAGTGGGTATAATACCTAAACGGATAAAATGGCCAATGCTAATAGAAGGTGCTTACGTATATTATGAAGTCTTGAACAAATGAGTAACTAAGTGAGGCTAGTCGTATGCTTGGTTTCTGTTTACATATAAAATGTGATACAAATTATTAAGTGTGTGTAGGATGGTAGGAGCAACATTAAGATAGTTAGGGGTTTAAGTGTATTTTGTAATTAGATTAGGTGTTAGACTTGAACTAGAACGTGGATACTTGCCTTGGAAGGCAAGTAAAGGCCATATGGACGGTTTTTCATGGAGGGGTCAGTTGGGGTGATTCCTTAGCCGACTCTAACATGTTTTCTTTATCCACTCATCTCTATAAATAGAGGTGAGGATGCTATTTCTCAGCATTTTACTTTCTTGAATTGTAAGCTTTATTGGTTTTAATAAAGGGGTGTTCGAAGGTAATATCGTGTGCTTATTGTTTATACTTTAGTCGATATCTTTTTGGTCTTCTTGTTCTTCTTCGTTTGTCATCCAACAAGATTTTTTTAGTGTTGCAACTTGTGATCGATCGACGTTACGGTTCTGGATTTCGTATTCGACATCTTCGGGTTTGTTGTGGTTTTGTTCAACAATGTGTGAGACTAAACGTATGTTCGGTTTTTGTTTACGTAAGAAATGTAAAACAAATGATTACGTGATTAAAACTGGTCTTATGCTATTTTCTATTACTTTTGATTACGACCCTCTGAAAAGATCAACGGACCATGTAATCGCGGTAACACTCTCATACACTAAAAATGAGTATGTGTGTCTTTACTTTATGTAGATTTGTGAAGATGGTGTTGTGATCGTTTTAGTAATGCCCGTCTATTTATAGAAGAGCTTTAGGGTTTTGGTAGACCCTTAGGGTCATTAAACGGTTTAGATTATGCCATGTGTTGATCGTCTGATGGGCATACACAAATGACTTGTGTCTTTGTATCCTTGGTCTTGGTACAAAGGACATAATCTCTGTGAGTTGAATTGTAGTGCATGATCTGTGTCTGCCACATTCACGTATGCACCAATAGCAATCTACCATGTGGAGATTCGGTATACAATCGGGTAACATTTGTCTGCTTCCTTAAACCACCTGGAAATCCTAGTTATCTCAAAACCCTAATAGCCTAGAAATCAGCCTTACATGGAAGATTGGTATCACTAGCATGGACATGTTTCATGATGGACCTTCACGTATTTGGCCTAATACATACAAACGTTATCCGTAAGGAAACTTGGGCGCTGTTTAAAAGTGGGGGATGAGGTAATGGATGGTGATGATGCAGCTTTAAAACTTAAGAAGGCGTCTGATTGTCTTGCATAAAGCTACATAATTTGTCAAAAGTAATGGTCGAACATGAATCGCTATTAAGAAGTTGATATATCTTGGTAGTCATAATGATAATATTGGATTTGAAGTCAGTCAGGAATATTGGTTGTCCGATAGTCAAACGAGTGATGCGCGTATCTCACGTAGCAAGACATCCTTATATGACAACTTCATTTGTCTCTTCTAAAGAAAAGAAACTACGTCGTAGAAATAAAGACTCAATTTGGAGCAAATGGGTAGTAACATCATCATTGTATTACTTTTAAGGTTTGTCTAACTAGTGTCCTCAACCTCAAGGCACTAGTTTAGATGACTATATAAGGAAACTTTAAGTTTATTAATAATGAAATCAGAACTAATTAGGGAAATTATAAAATAATTTAACATGTATTAAATGCATTTTTCAATTTGAAATCCCCTTTTACTAAAAAAAAATGCATTTTTCAATTTAAAAAGAAAGTTCGAGATAAATTATTGCACCTTAAGCGACGTCTTGTGGGTATTTATTAGGAAATCCCTTACTTTTAAGTGAGAAACTTGGGCTAACTTGTTGGAACATGGTCATGGTACAATATAAAATTATATGACTAAATACACATGAGTTTTAGGGTCATACATATATACACTTAGATATCGTTTTACATAATATGTATAATATTTTAGGGTCAAGTATTTATTAATAATTTTTAAATAAATAATCACTAAACACAAAATATGAAAATTTTATATTTGGATGTAGGGAAGTTCACCGATGGGAAAGTGAAAAAAAAAGTTTGGTCGATAAGTTATTCTATCTAAATCAAGAAAATATAGGCGGATTTATCCTTATAAATATCACACCTCTCGTAATCAAATATTTAGGCCTAAATTAAATCTTTCTCTCCTCAACTCCTTTTCAGGATCGACCATAAACCTTAATAGGGTTTTTGATTCTTGCTCGTTCTAAGGAGATTATGGTGTTCGTTACATCCACGATGAGGGCTAGCATTCTAAAGACGTTGGTGGACGTGTAGTGTGGATCAACTAAACAAACAATCTATTTGTTTAGCTTCATTGATCTTAAACAAAACAAAAGTATACGATTTCTATTTTGTTTATAAATTTATCATACTATCATAAGGATCCGTATTAGTGATTTTAATTAAATCGCTATTTGATATTATCTATATGCTTGTTTCATAATTATGTGGTAAAATGGTTTTATAAAACTTAATCACCAACATAACCATGGAAGGAGCACTTTTATACTTCAAGTATAAAGGTGATATTATTTCCCTATAAAGGAGAATTACATTTATTGACATACTCTATTAGAGTATGTCATTAGACAGTTATATTTGAAGTATAATCTCCTTTAACTAGGACTGAGCAGAAGAAACCGAAATAATTGAAACCAACGAAAAACGAAAAAACCGAACAAAAAAACGATGGTTCGGTTTTTACTTTCTCGAAAACCAAAAAATGTTGTTCGATTTCGGTTTTCGTCCAAAAATCGAACCATAAAAATCGAAGCAAACTGATTTTATTATTTGATAATATATAATTGATATAATAATAACTAAATAAATCAAAAGTATCAATTCATATTCATTTAGTGGGTGGATTTATCATATATTTATCTTAATGTTTATGTTATGTGTGTTTTTTCGTGTCGTGTGTTTACTTGAGAATATATCAATAAAGACATGACAATGATCATATTATGTATATGTTCACTTGTATGTGTGCGTGTCTCATCTATATGTGTGTAATTCTAGAATTATGCAATAAACATTATTAGGCTTAGATTGACAAAAAATAAAAAAGAATAACCAAATTTTCATGTAAAACAAGTTTGTTAGTATAAATGTTCATGCCCAAATATAAACGGTTAAAAACCGAAAAACCGAACTGAAACTGATAATAAAATGAAAAAAAACAAACCGCCAAAAACAGAACGGTTTTGGTTATGAGCTCTATTAAAACTAAACATTACAGTTCGGTTTCGGTTTTAGCCAAAAAACGACCCAAATCGAACCATGCATACCCCTACTTTTAGCTGTTTTTATATTGAAGTGTACCAATAAAAATTAAAAGTGTACAAACATTTTAACTTGACCATTTAATTTTCACAAATAAATTAACCCATTGTTTTTTTCCAATCTGAAAAACCATTATATTCCTTTTATTATTGTAACGTGGTTTTTTTGAACTTGATATTCACCTCTATTTCAATTGGCATCTTATTTACTTTATCATAATAAACTTAGAGTAAAAAAATTTGTACCTTTAAATTCTTCAATGATAAACCTTCAACTTCAACGGCAGGATTGGATTGCATCTTCATTATCAGTTGTAACAAACACAATGGTAAATAGTTAGAGATTTAAAGAGAAAATAAAATGACAACTTCATTTCAATTAGTGAAAAAGTTTTTTCAACTTGTCTACAAGATTAAAAGCATTAAATGAATTTAAACTACTATTTTTAGAATTTCCTTAATTTGTGATCAAACGTGTATTTTTAGTACAAAAAGAAACATAGACTATTTTTTCAAGCAATTTAGACAGAAAAACAAATGACGACATGATGTGCTTACCAAATCATGTTCTCGTTGACGTTTTAATGCTTCTTCAAGTTTTGCGACAACCTGATCTATATTTGGACGTTGTGGTCGTTTCTTCTTTATGCAGCTATATGCTATATCCGCGAAGAGATCGAATGCTTGTTGATCCATCTGTTTTCGTAGATCGGGATCAATTATATCACCCAGTGTGAATTTGTTATAATGGGATTTGGCTAATTGGGCTAAGAACTTATCATTTGGACTAGGTGTGTACTTGTCAAGTCCTTTCATGGTATATAGCAGATTGAAAGGCTGTTCCCTGGAAGAGGAACCGATTGATGAATGCGACAAATGTGTTTGTTCTGGTACCTCGGTTTGTGAATCATGTTGAGCTATCGCATCAGTTTGTGTAACAGTTTGAGTCGAAGGTTGCTCATGCTCAGAGGAATCTTCTGTTGATATCCCCGTAGGTGGTTGTTTGACATAACCAAATGGGTTATAGTTCCTTAAACACAAAGAGGAAAGGCAAAAGTTATTAAAAACAATATAATGTCAGTATCATGAGTGTTGATTTAATTAGATTAGTACCATTCTTTAAAGGAAGTTGCAAAATTGCCGATTGCCCCTAAGATTCTGTAAGGAGAAGTTGTTTTTGTTTTTTCAGGAATAAACGCTCTCCTTCCGCACAAGACCTCAAACAATACAACACCAAGGGAGTAAACATCTGATTTTTGGGTCACAAATCCAGTTTTTTTAAACGTTGGGTCGACATACCCTATCGTGCCAATATCTTCAGCAAGGAGAGCACGATGCCTTCGAGCTTTTGCAAGATTCAAGGAGATTTCGAAACCATATAACTCTGGTTCCCAGTTATCGTTCAATAAAATTTTGGAGCTTTTGATGTTACGATGGACAACACAGAAATCGTGATAATGGATGTATTTCAAGGCATGCGCAACATCAACACATATTTGCAAACGTTTCATCCATGTGAGAGTCGGGTTACTTAGACATTGGTCGAGACTTCCATTGGCCTCATATTTGTTTATGATGATCTTTTCATCATTCTCATCACAAAAGCCAATTATTTTGACAACATTTTTATGATTAAGATTCTGAAGCATCATAATCTCTTGCCGAAACTCGGCCCCTCCTTGAACATAATGACGGTGAAACCTTCGTGCAGCAATATTCTCCGATTTTCCTAAATGCAAGAGGGTCCCTTTATAAACTCTGACGAATCCACCTTCGCGGATGAGATTTTTATCATCAAAGTTGTTGGTGGCAACAAGTATATCTTTAAGTTGGATTTGTAGTGGAGGCATAGTGAATGCTGTTTTCTGAGATAAAAATTGATGGCTAGAAAGGAATGTTTGGGCTACAAATGGATTTCAAGAAAGAAAGAAAGAGGATAATCAATTACTATCAAGGGACAATTGTAAGTTATGCAATGAGGTGTATCTTTCTATAAATAAAGAAATAATAGTGATAACCGTGATGATTTAGAATTAAATTATCTAACAAATGATATTTCCTCTTAATCAACTACCAAGTACTTAATTACTAATTAAATCATTCACACAAATTACTTTTAAACTAGAACGATATCCGCGCATTGCGATGCATGGCACACTATTTGATATTAAAATACTAAAACGGTAGTAAATAGTATTACAAAATTGTGATGATTGGCGGCGAAAGATACTTGCTAATCAGTAAATGTTGTGTAATATCGTCAATATATTATACGTGTAAGCATAAAGAAGTATAAATTAGTTCATGCAATATATAATTAATAATATATATATGACATTGCTTATATAAATTACGGTATTTTAAAAATTAGACATTTTCATGTTTTATTAATCGCATGAAAATCTTCGTTATTTGACATGCACGATTCTTTTCAATCGAATTTATTAGCAAAATGATCATAATTTTGACTAAACTTGTACTAAAATACATACATAGATGATGTATGTTTTTTTAATATGCAATTCTCAATAATTTTTAAATGTCTATAGACAAACAAAAATTTGACACTAAACTAACATTATTGAATGTTTTAAATAATTATGTATAGAAGAATTATTGTTTATGTATTATACATAGCATTAACCATTTTTTAATATTGCATATTAATTTATATTCCTTAAAAAAAAATTTAAAACGGCAATTTAACTATCTCACAATGTTTACACTCCAAAGCAGGACTTGAACTCGCAACCATTTAGTTAGAGCGCTTCTCACACAACATGGTGTACCATTAAGATACAAGCCTTTTGGTTCTTTAAAACTTTAAATATACATTTAACGGAGAAAAAGACATTCCTTCATTATACGTAATGAGCAGGATTACGCTCGCGCGTTGCTGCGCAATTTTGGAGGAAACGTTAAATATTATAAAATATATACCGAGAAAAATAGCACTCGTGCGTTGTGGTGAGGCTGGCAAAATTTTATTTATGTCTGACTTATGCATAGCTTTTTAGTAGTCCGTTTTTTATTGTCATGGCCAAGCTTTTTTTTTTTTTTTTTTTTTTTTTTTTTTTTTTGAACGGCGGCTTTATATAAAACTAGCAAAAGCTAGACATCATAACAAAGAGGTTATAGTAGCAATAGGGTTTTGCAACCAACCTAACCAACTAATCTTAACTTTAGGAGATCTAGACGAAATCCATAAAAAAGATTGAGAAACAACATTATCCCATATCATAGCCTTCTTAGGAGGGTGAATAGAGAAAACAAGCTCGTTGCGATAACACCATATAGACCCATATAACTTTAATATGAGCTTTGCTAATATTATAGATAGGTTTTCAGTTATAAAATTCAACCTATTTTTTTGATCATTTTGAAAGTTTAGGGTAGCTGCGTAGATTATTATAAAAAATTATGATAGTTTTAAAAGTTACTTGGTATGGTAAAGGTTCATTTTGAATTTTTAAAAAATATACATATATAGTGTAGCGTTCAATGCAGAACCAGTTTTTTGTACAGAACTTTACAGAACCATATAAACCAATCTAGACCATTGAATGAATTTGATCAAAGGCTATAATAAATTGGGCCATTAATGTAAATAACTAAAAGATTAAACCATTGATTGTAAAGGTAAAAGGGTAAATTAGGTATTTTGTATTAACATTTATTTTTGAACCGTATGATAAAATTTCAAAACCGTTCCTAAATTAGGGTGATATCTTTATCACTTTCACACTCATATCTCTCTCCCCTCTAACAATCAACCATAACCTAATCTCTCTCTCAGCCGACACTCACTATGATCCAACCCAACCCTACTTTTTTTTTTATTCCATCATCAAACAAGATGTTTTTTTGTGCTTGTTTGTGGTTTTATATCAGTCAAACACGAACCTCAATACTGACTATAAAAAATATAGTGTGTTTGATGTCGATGGAGATTTCAGAAGATAGAAAAGGAGGAAAAGATGGCAACATTTTTGGCACCGATTCTTGTTATGGTTTACATCTTGATGGTGAAAATAGGTACATGGTCTGTTATTGTAAATTTTAGTTTGTTTCTTTGGTTAGTTTAGATATCATTGTGTCTATTGATTATGTGTTGAGGGTGATTATATAAACAATTAATATATTTATGAACCAGTCATGTGATTATAGATTTGAGGTGTTGTATCGAGAAATCACAAGAAAGGTAGTTGCACTTGTGGTTTTCAAAACAAAACTGAATGTGGATTAAGATAATGCTAAAGTGCTTTGACTTTTATTCATACTACTCTACTTTATATTTTATGAGACTAATATATGCTTTTACTTGCTGGCAATTTTATAGTATTAGTTTGGTGCTAATAAGATATTAATATGTCAATTAAAGAATCATATGATAAACAGGTTTTAACATGCGAGTTTAATGACTGCCTATTTTGGTGCATTGATGTAATTGGTCTGCTAAGAACGTTTTTTAAGTATAGAGTTTGTCATGAAGTACGGTTATGATCGATTTCATTTTTAAGAACAATAGTATTAGTTAAATGTTATAATAATCATGCTTGATAAATTCATTTATTGGTATGAATGCTAAGGTATTTGTTTTTTCTGTCTCGTTGATTGATTTTCGAATATTTGATTTTAGTTTTTGTTTTGTGACAGGGATTGTGTTTTTGGTCTTTTGATTATGAAGTATATATGGTCACCGCAAATATACATGTTTTTGGAAGTCATGCATATATGTTATAATGAATTTGACGAGAAAGCGCAGCGTGCATATATGTTCTTGGAAAGTACTCATATGCTCTAACGATTTGATCCGAAAGTGAAGCTTGCACGCATGTTCTTCGAATAGTGCACACATGTTCTTCGAATAGTGCACACATGTCTTTGAACTTCTAGTACATCTATATTTAAGAATATACATTTGTATTTGAATTGTATTTCATTTGATATCAAATTTTGTGTATTGTATTTATGTTTTTCCTTTGTTATAAATGTAGAGATTACATGATATGTTTATATTTTTTGTTATAAATGGTTAGAGGTTACATGTGTATTTTTATGTTTTTGGTCATAAATTTCGATAATCAAATAATGTACACTTGAAACATATATGCAATTACCATTTTAAGCAAATAAGTTTTGATGTCTAAATGCAAGAAACACATGTAAATTTACCATGTTTAAGGAAAAAAAAACACTTATGCACATGATTTATAAAAAAAAAAAAAGCCGAAATTTAAGGGTTAAAAAACGTTTTTAATCAAAAAATACAAAAAGAAAGTAAATATAAGTTTTTACTATTATACCCTTTTCATTTAAATAAAAATATTTAATAATACTCAACTCTTATTGGTCCAAACTGGTTCTGTAAAGTTCTGTACAAAATAATGGTTCTGCATTGAACGTGACCATACACATATATAACTATTAAGTTTAAATATTTTTTTTTTTATAAAATTGTACATATGGTATAAGTATATCAATATTGAACTCGATTTGTTTGATTGGTAGGTATTTGGTACATAACTCAAACTTTTATTGAAGTCTACGATTTTTCGCCTTTGTCGTTTAAATTAATTAGAATAGTTTTTAAAGTTATTTGGTAGGTTAAGGGTGCATTATAAAAGTTCTTTTATTTTATATATATTAAAGTTTAAATTTTTTATAAAATCATGCATAAATAAAAAGTATATCAATATTAGGCTCGTTTTGTTCGTTATCGAAAGATCTTTCTGGCAATAATTTTTTTATTCATGAATTCGTTAGATATATGTTAGATATTTAACAAATAAAGTTTGTTATATAAAAAAGTCGTAAATAGCTAAAAGTTTAGAGTGATTTTGCAAGTTGCTGCATAGTTTTTTATTTATTTTTTGTTTCTTTACGCCTGTTGGGCTACTGTTTTTGGCTTAAATTTTATTTATTTTTATTATTATTATTATTATTATTATTATTATTATTATTATTATTATTATTATTATTATTTGCAATATCTTAATGCCGATGGGACGCCGTATACTTATAATATAAATAAGTTACTTATATTATTATTTTTAAAAAATTTTCTTTTATTAATATGTCCTTGTAAACACAATTTAATGTTCTCTTGAAGGCATACCCATTAGTTAATTTATTTTAAAAACCTTATGTTATCATAAGCTCTCACAAGCTTCGCATAAAAATACACTCATAACTTTTGTAGCTCTTTTCTTGCATAATATATAAGCCTTGTGGTACATTCCAGCTAATGGAAACACCCCCCTATAGTTTTCATGTTGTTGCCAATCTCATCCCTAGTTAACAATTTTTCATTGTGCTATAGGTTCTTGTGATTTTATTTTATTTTTATTTTTATTTTTTTTTTAGAAAGGCACTGACGATCACGAATGAAATCCGACCCCCGAGTTGAAACCATCCAATTGGGCAGGCCATGGGACCTGAACCACTAGGGGAGACCCGCGAAGGGAAACCCCTACAACTCACGGTTTCTCACTAAGAGGAAACCCCGGATTTTTGGGAAAACCCCTCCCTAAGCTCCAAAAGGAGCCCAGGTGGCCAACTGGGCTAAGCAAGTTGGTTCTTGTGAATATTTAATACAGTAACATCTATGCAGGACATCCTAATATTATGATATTAAACTATAAATTATACACTTTAAAGGAATTGCATGATTATGCATGATGTATCATCTCTGCAAATGACATTTTTAATGGGATACCATATATCTTTTGCCTTAAAAAAAGAAGGCAAATTTGATCATATATTTATTTGTATTGGGAATATATTGGGGTTGACTAATTGTGTAATAGTTTATCAAGACTAACATGTTCAACCTAACATAGATGCTGAACCATTCACATGGACAACTTTGCATGTGTTTTTAAATATACATAGACACCCGCGTTTACTATTTAAAGGTTTGACATTCAGCTAAATTGTCAGCTATATGAGATATGCATTTAAGTTCATTATGATGTCATAAATCGATTCATTCACCCGTTCATACATTGATAGTTCTTTGACCCGTTAGTATGCATTGAGTAATTGGTTCAAGTTATGTTTATCAATATGCAATGAAAATGTATAAAATTACAAATCTTATGTGGATAATTAACCTGCGTTGCAAACAAATTGTGATATCACTAATTTGAATGCATTGTAGTATGTTGTAACAACTTTAATCAATGCATTTTTAGTTTGAGTATGTTATTTTATGCACAGCTATATCAACCTGCAAGTAAGATCTAATGACACACAACTATACTAGAAAGCAAGTAAGATATAATGCTTGTGGAATGCATGTTTGCAGTTTTTCTGAAAAATTAAGAACTGAGAATTTCCAAAAATTTACAAACGGCACAGAAAACGAAAAACTGATCATCATGTTTTTATATAGCCTGACGTCGTTAGGCTTTAATCCTGACACTGTCAGATTGTCCTGACAGAAAGTGGTCTGATGCGTTTTTCTGGAAAAATTACATCATTAAAACATGGAAAAATTCATGCAAAATATCCATTATAGCTCGATCGGGTTCGACTATTGAGAAGATACGGGTTGAATACGAGTGGAAACCACCTCATTGTGATAAATGTAAGATTTTTGGTCATACTCTTATAGAATGTCCGAAAGTTGTTGAACCTACTGCTCAGCCTACTGTTAATGATGGATTCAAGACGGTCAATAATAAAAAGAAGGGAAAGCAAGGTGGTGCTACTATTCCGGGTAAAGGAGGGTTTACTAAACCTGTTATGGGTAAGCAGTTTCAATATCAACCCAAAAAGGCTCCTCCTGAACCGAAGAAAGTGGAAGTAACTAAGAAGAATGCTTCTGATGTGGCTAGTTCAAGTGGAACTAAGATCTCTACATCTAACCAGTTTGATGCTCTTAATATGGAATCTACGGATGTTTTTGGTACTCCTCCTAATGACACCAACAAGGATGTGGATTCTGGTCGTACAATGGAAGCTAATGAAGATAAGTCTACTAAGACAAGTAATGCATCACAAGAACCCCCTGTGAGTGATTTGAAAGAGAGGGAGTCGGATGTGGCTCCTACAACACTAGAACAAAAAGTGGATTTGGCCACAGCGAATATGTGTGACGATATACATATAGTCACACATGTTTTTTCGGCCGTGTGTGACTAAAGGTCGCGCGACCATAGGTACCCTATGGTCACGTGTTTGACTTTTTTATAGTCTCTATTGCAAAAGAGTAACCAAAACCGTAACATGTGTGACTAATTAGGTACAAATTTTGTAGGATTAATCCGTATTCGTGACCATAAACACTGTATAGTCAAGCAAAGCATGTTTCTTTTAGGTATTTAGTCACATACAATTAAGCATAAAGTGGCCAAAAGTGTTAATAAGTGTGACCATATGTTGTTTAAGGTGAAGAAATATGTATTTTGTGTGACTATTGATCATCCAATGGCCACTTGAATTTTATGTTTGTGTGGCCTTTTGTAACATTTAGTCACACAAAGCATGTTTGTTTTGTGTATTTAGTCACATACAATTAATCATAAAGTGGCAAAAAGTGTTAATAAGTGTGACCATATGGTGTTAAAGTGAAGAAATGTGTGTTTTGTGTGACTATTGATCATCCAATGGCCACATTAAATTTATGTTTGTGTGGCCTTTTGTAACATTTAGTCACACAAAGCATGTTTCTTTTGGGTATTTAGTCACATACAATAAATCATAAAGTGGCTAAAAATGTTAATAAGTGTGACCATATGGTGTTGAAATTGAAGAAATGTGTCTTTAGTGTGACTATTGATCATCCAATGGCCACATGAATTTTATGTTTGTGTGGCCTTTTCTAACATTTAGTCACACAAATCATGTTTGTTTTGGGTATTTAGTCACATACAATTAACCATAAAGTGGCTAAAAGTGTTAATAAGTGTGACCATATGGTGTTTTAAGTGAAGAAATGTGTGTTTTGTGTGACTATTGATCATCCAATGGCCACTTGAATTTTATGTTTGTGTGGCATTTTCTAACATTTAGTCACACAAAGCACGTTTCTTTTGGGTATTTAGTCACATCCAATTAATCATAAAGTGGCCAAAAATGTTAATAAGTGTGACCATATGGTGTTTTAAGTGAAGAAATGTGTGTTTTGTGTGACTATTGCTCATCCAATGGCCACATGAAATTTATGTTTGTGTGGCCTTTTCTAACATTTAGTCACACAAAGCATGTTTCTTTTGGGTATTTAGTCACATGCAATTAACCATAAAGTGGCTAAAAGTGTTAATAAGTGTGACCATATGGTGTTTTAAGTGAAGAAATGTGTGTTTTGTGTGACTATTGATCATCCAATGGCCACTTGAATTTTATGTTTGTGTGGCCTTTTCTAACATTTAGTCACACAAAGCATGTTTCTTTTGGGTATTTAGTCACATTCAATTAATCATAAAGTGGCCAAAAGTGTTAATAAGTGTGACCATATGGTGTTTCAAGTGAAGAAATGTGTGTTTTGTGTGACTATTGATCATCCAATGGCCACATGAATTTTATGTTTGTGTGGCCTTTTCTAACATTTAGTCACGCAAAGCACGTTTCTTTTGGGTATTTAGTCACATCCAATTAATCATAAAGTGGCCAAAAGTGTTAATAAGTGTGACCATATGGTGTTTTAAGTGAAGAAATGTGTGTTTTGTGTGACTATTGATCATCCAATGGCCACATGAATTTTATGTTTGTGTGGCCTTTTCTAACATTTAGTCACACAAAGCATGTTTCTTTTGGGTATTTAGTCACATACAAATTAAGCATAAAGTGGCCAAAAGTGTTAATAAGTGTGACCATATGGTGTTTTAAGTGAAGAAATGTGTGTTTTGTGTGACTATTGCTCATCCAATGGCCACATTAATTTTATGTTTGTGTGGCGCTTTCTAACATTTGGTCACGCATCGAATTAAGCAAACTGTGACCAAAAAGTGTTAATAATTGTGACTATATGAATCTTTTAGTCACATATAAGAAATCAATATATATCAAAACAAATTCTAATATATAAAAATATATTCAAAATATATTCAAATACAATAAAATTGGAATGTATATAAAATTGTAATGTCGTACATAATAAAATTCTCAATAATTTAACGACTTCTGACTCTTGATCTTCTTAGCTTCCTTTTGCATGGTATGACTAGAGACGTAGCGCTTCGTATTTAATTTAGGTGCAGTTCTGTTCTCACCAATCAGTTTTATGGTACTTGGTGGTGTTACCTGTAGGAAACAAAAGCCGGGGTATCAAACACTGAATTAAATATGAAGAATGATATATGTAGGTTTATAAAACACATGCATCTATGTACCTTTTCATCGAAAACCACTTGATCCTTTGGCCATGCATAAAAACCACCTACTGCATCCTTAACTGTTTTGAGACCGTTACTTCCTACATCCGGTATGCACGCTGCATCCACTAAAGATTTTTCAATAGATACTCTGTAGCAATCCTTTGGGAGTGGTTTGTTATGAAGCATTTGTTTTCCATCAGTTTTGTACACGGTACCCTCCGCAATAATAGTTGATTTCTTTAAGTGCCACAGTCTGCACTTAATTACCTAAAAAGATAATTTGTTGCATGTATATATGTATCAGTAATTAATTTTAATTAAACTAAAGAACATATGAAAATGTTTAAATACATACTTGTGGTAGTACTGTTAATGGAGACTCCTGTTCTTGTGATCCAGAAAGTTGACGTGAAGAATCCTTTTGTTTTGATCTAGTCGATTTCTTAGGTGCGACAGATTTAACAGTTTCCTATATGTATAATACACGGTAAATAAATAATGTATGTAGAATTCAAAAATCCCAGGGGGGGGGTGATTTATTACTTACACTTATTTGAATTTCCTTTTCCAAAGTTGCAAGTCCATTAGACTTTTCAATGCTCGCAACTTTCTCACGTCCAGCAACACGTGTTCCGGCATCCTCATCAGCACTGCTATTTAAAAGATTAATGTTCACCGGAGACACCTGAAATATAAATTGTTTAAGAAGACTGAAGCAGTATTTAAAAGGGTAAAAAAAGACGGAATGTTAATTTCTTATGTCTTACTTCCGTTTCTGTCAATGGAGTTGAAGTTGACTGCAACTGCCCCCTTTGTGCAGCCAATTGTTTCATCAAATCCTGTATTACCGCCTCTTTTTCTTGACATTGGCGCCTCTCATCAGCAAGTTCACTTTGAAGTAACACCACTCTTTCATCAGATGCTTGTCTGATTCGAGGCAGATCAAAATACCTCTTGTAGGTTACTCCACCTCCCACTCCTCTCGCATATCCTCCCTTTTCCTTACCTAATACAACTGTCATGGCATCAGTGCCATGATCAAGCTTCAAGATTCCTTGTTTGATCTTGTCGTCCGTTTCTTTCTGCACACACAATATGGGAAATAGGTTATTTAATTCTACCAGTATTAACTTATAAATAACAGTTTTAAGTAATACAGTAGCAGTATTAACTAAAAGTATTAACTAAAACACTACATGTATTAACTTATAACTAACAGTTTTAAGTAATACAGTAGCAGTATTAACTTATAACTAAACAAACATAATAATAAAATTTGCAGTCAAAATTACAAATTTTTCTCCCACTGATCTGATATCTTCATCGTGATATTCTCCGTCTTTTTTCACCCTTCCTTTCAACCACAGCGTACCACGCGGTGGTTCTTCATCTGGTTCAATTTCTTTACTCTCGATCTTATACACATCAAATACATACAAATGTAAGATAAACGAATATAAACGAAACTATGATGCTATTAAATGCAAATGTAAATGTGCAAATGTTTACTGTTACCATTTTTTCTATCACACGGGCGTATCCACCTCGTCCCATTGTATGATCATAAACAGACTTGGAACGCGACACTTTAGCTTTTGCTGATCTCACCTTGCAACACAAAATCATACGGCGTTTAGATGTAGTAATGCTGATAGTATACAACTAATACATATGGAAACATATGAAAAGGTGAAAGATATTTGAACTTGAATAAAAATGAATAATTAACACCTTGTATTCCACGCTGGCTGTGTAGTTTACAAAATTAACCCAATCTTCGGCTTTTATAATTGCACTATACTTTGCCGGGACTTCATTTAGTTTTGAAAGGGTATTTTGGTTGGGCAATATGTAGTTTTGTATCAATTTCATTCTGAAATTCCTTAGAAGTTGACCAAGACGATTCATTATCAGCTTTCTGACCGTCAAGTCAACATCAAAATATCGCTGCAAAGATTAACAAATTGTTGTTAATTAGTTGCACATACTGTAAATGCAGAGATAAACTTATTAACACCTTGTATCTACGACAGCCAAGCCACTACTAGTTAAAAAAAAGTATATGTGTACCGTGATTTCACCCCACATTTTATCTCTTGCTTCTGAATCAACCTTCCTCCAGGTTAGAATCCTGACACCTATATGCTCACGAACCAAATCACCCAAAAAACTTGAAAACAATGCTCTGTTTTTTCCTGATAACCTATCCAGTGCATCGAAGGTTACACTGACCTTTATTCCGTCTGTTTTTCCATATTCCCTGCGAAACTTAGCTAACCTAGTTATGCCCCTCTTAACAACATTCGCATTTGAATGGTTGTTTCCAGCATCCTCACCCTCATCTGAATACGTCTCTGATTCATATTCTAAAGTGTTTTCAATTTCACGATCAGAATAAACCAAATCATCCGTATAAGTGATTTGCGTTGACATGATTCGTCAGAAGTAATGTGTTAAAGAAAATTAGTAAACTTAATTGGTAAATAATGGTGTAAAAATTGAAGTTCTGGTTGTTTTGCTTGAAGGCTGATTTATTGGAGTAAAAATAAGGCTAATGATGGGGCAGTTTTTCAATTAAGGAAACCATAATTTCCAAATTAATTTTAAAAATTTTGGCTAAAATTTGGCTCCAAATTTGATAATTTTAAAATGTGGCTCCAAATCAAACAATTTTTAAACCAAAAACACCCCTGACAGAAATGGTGCTTACCCACAGTCCCAAACACTCATATTACTTAAAACCAGCTGTGTCAAAAACACATATAACTGCAGATACACTAAAATCACCACATGGCGCATACAAATGAACAATCAAAAGTTAAAAATGGACTTAAAGCAACTAATTAAGCAACTATAACTAATAAGCAGTTCCAGATAAACAATTAAGCACAAAAATAGGCAAATCAAACCAAGAACTGCTGATACATCAAACAGCCCTAAGACCTTACTTTAAGGCTATAAATAAGCTATTTATAAGCAATTAGATAAGCTCTAACATCCTCAAGTAGTCAAAAAAAATCAAGAAAACATGTAAATGCAATTAACTTAAAGCAGAAACAACAACAAAAACACCCAATATAGTGGTTCAATCAAAAATAATTGTCATGAACAAACGCCTCCAGTTCTAAACTTCATAATCAGTCATAAAAAAATTGACAACAATCTAAAAATTGAACATCCTAATCCTACAATAATACATTATACTAGTGCGAATATGAACTTTAACACCACAACCAATTCCTAAATTCAAAACAACATGAAAAAAAAAAGATGAAACAAACTAGCAAACACATTACTTATATTAACAAACATAATTAGCATTCGTATGGATAAACCATCAAAAGATCCATACATATTCCATTGTTAATATATCTACATACCATCCCATTAAACCAAGACATTAGACATTAGACATTAGACATAAACAGATGACACTAGAGCAAAGAAAACAATCCCATTCCATAGCGAGAAACCCTTCAACCATTCATCGCCTGAATTTGTTCTTCCTTGGTATCGATTTCCTCCTAAGATTGAGTAATGAGATCATTCAACCCCTGCAGCTTAGACCTCGCAGCCTCCCTGTCATCCCTAAGATCCACCAATCTCTAAGGACCTAATGTTTAAAAACGGCAAACTAAGTCCTCCTTCTTTTAAACTATGACTATAAATTAGGGGTGTGACAACTCGTACTTTCAGGTCATTTCTCAAAACAATTCACGTTTCATAATTTCATCATTTATCGTAAACTAGGTTTACGTGTTCCAAATTCGCGTAACCTTAATGGTTTAGCGGCGAATTCATGATCATATCATCACGGACATTTCATATAGACTAAGTTTAGTCTACGTTTCATTAGCATCATTTTCATCATGTTAGTTCATTCATGACTTTGCATTTCACATTAAACGCGTAAATTTCATATTAAATAAACGTTATCGCGTAAGTTATTATTTTGAACATTTAATCCGATACTTCCAAAAATTATCCCGACACATTTTTATACTTACATTTAGTTATAAAAATAATATTTTGAGTTTACCTAGTGTTTTAAATTTATTTTGTATATAAATCGTTAAATTTATATTATTACGACGGTTTTCTTCAAAACTACACGATAATTATTATATCACTCAAATTTTACAAGAAATGTATTTTTACAATTTTTATGATCTCAATGTACTTTACTTTGATCCATTAAAGTTATTTTTAGTCAATACTACTCTAATTTCACAACTATATACAAGTTACAACACATTTTACCTAACTACATTTTACTTACAAACAATTACATGCAATATAAAAGAAAAAAAAAAAGTATTTTTGAGATACATCCCCCCCCCCCCCCAAAAACCGGCCATGTGGGGAGGGTATGCATTAATTGATTGGTAACAATTTTCTTCATGTATAGATCTATACTCCAACTTATCTTTTCACTTCATTCATTCAACAATAATTCAAGATTTGTCAAGATTTTTCTCTCCTCTTGTTGTCTCTCTCAAAACCGGCCATTCAAGTGAAGAAGAAGATTTCATCAAAAATTTTCCAAGTCAAGTGTTTAACAATCTAGTATACACTCTTGTTAAGGTTTTGAAATAAAAACCTAGGGTGTTTAGGTTTAATCCTTGTTCTAATCACCTCATCAAAGTAACTAGTAAGCATATCATTATCATTTTACATATTTCATTATCATTTCATATGTATTTCATGTTGGTGGGTATCTCCCAGTACAGGGTTAAGACAATCAATGACAGTTGCAATACCACTAGGTGGTTACCGGATATCACTTGGAATCGTGTGATCACTTTCCAAAGTAAACTATTCGACCCTAATGCCTGGGTATCACGAATATCTACTTGGGATAAGACCAAATGCAGTTAGAGAATTAGGCACAATTCTATAACCCTTTCGCTAATAAGTGTTTACGTTTTCTGTGTCTCCTTCATGCATGATCAGATCTCCTATTTATAGGAGGTTACTCTTGAGCTATTCCAATGGAATTATGAGTATTAATCGGCCCATTAATAGCCTCATAATTATCCCCATTATAGCCGTTAGTGGTTACATGACCAATTAAACGTGGTCATAAAGAAGTTGTAACTGCCATTTAGCAGTACTTTCCATAAGCAGTACTTTCACAGTGCTATCAGTGGAAACACTGCCTATCAGTGGAAGCACTGCTTATCAGTGGAAACCACAAGCAGTACTTTCCACAAGCAGTACTTTCCACAAGCAGTACTTTCACCAACAGTACTTTCACCAGTACTACCAATACAAACCACTATAAGAGTCAGGGTGTTCATGGACCTTATGGGTGTACACTCCGTACCTCCTAACCCATTACAAGGTGTGAACTAATCCCACAAGTGCACTAAATTTTCCAACAATCCTCCCCAAATTTAGTTCACTTCCTTTGCATGAAAATTAAACATCAATCAAAACATGTGCATAAATGAAAATGTCCTGAGGATTGAATTTCCATCTTAGTAATTACACGTTCAAATATTCGAGAATCAGGGTGTTCTAAGAATTGAACCCTTCAACCCATTTGAATACCTGAAGATAACTACACACAAGTTTTCAAACACTTAAAAGCTCCTGACACTATACAAGCCATGTGTCCATATCCAAATTCATAAATGTTGTAAAAGCTAAAAGTCCAAAGCTTCCTGAAGCGGCAAAACTTCAACATTCACATAGGTGGTTCCTCTTTAGTCATGCTCCTGCCAAGCACTTTTTCAAAGAAAATTAACCATTAAGAAGTAAAGACTTCATCCTCCTTTCAGCAGGTTCTGAGCACAACCTTGGGATGTAAATAAAACATGTGCTCCAGTCCACTGAATGTTCAGCTTTCCACATTGAACTCAGCTCCCAAGTTTCCTTAGGAGGGAGTTGGGTGTCCTAGCATTCAGTGACTAAGTTGGACTTAAACCCATCCCTTTAGCAGACTTTATAACCAAGTCTCTAGCCAGACCCTTCGTCAAGTGATCAGCTAAGTTCTGTTGAGATCTCACAAACTCTATAGATACCACCCCATTCATGATAAGCTCACGAATCATGCTATGTCTGACACCTAAGTGTCTAGACTTACCATTGTACATCTGGCTATAAGCCTTAGCCAATGTAGCTGCACTATCACACCGGATAGAAATAGGTGCTATAGGTTTAGGCCACAATGGAATCTCAAGAAGCAAGTTTTTCAACCATTCAGCTTCTTTACCAGCAGCTGCTAGAGCCACAAATTCAGATTCCATTGTTGAACTGGTGATGCAAGTTTGCTTCTTGGATGCCCAAGAAATTGCACCTCCACCAAGTAGGAATACCCAGCCACTGGTAGACGAATTGTCTTCAGTGTTACTGATCCAACTTGCATCAGTGTAACCTTCCAACACTGATGGGTAACCAGTATATGAGAGACTATAATCCATAGTTCTCTTCAAATACTTCAGTACCTTCTGAACTGCTTGCCAGTGATGAGCACTAGGATTACTAGTATACCTGCTCAATTTTCCCACTGCAAAACCAATATCAGGTCTTGTACAAGTCATGGCATACATCAGGCATCCAATTACCCTAGAATACTCAAGTTGAGATACAGCCTTGCCATGATTAGGCATCAGCTTCTCACAAGTATCCATAGGAGTACTCACTGGAGTACAATCAAAGTAATTGAATTTCCTCAGTACCTTCTCAATATAATGAGACTGAGAGATAGAAATTCTATTACTTTCATGTTTAATCCTTATACCAAGGATAACATCAGCCTCCCCCATGTCTTTCATGGAGAACCTTGATGACAAAAATTCCTTTGTCAGGTCAACCTGATTTTGGTCAGTGCCGAAGATCAACATGTCATCAACATATAGACAAATGATGACTCCTCTACCAGATTCATCAAATTTGCTATATACATATTTGTCAGCTTGGTTAAGAACATAACCACTAGACAAAACCACTTCATCAAACTTTTGATGCCATTGCTTAGGTGCCTGTTTAAGTCCATAAAGAGACTTAATCAGTTTACACACCTTGTTTTCATTGCCTGGCATGATGAAGCCCTGAGGTTGGTTCATATAAACCTCCTCTTCCAATTTACCATTCAAGAAAGCTGTTTTCACATCCATCTGATGAATAACCAGATTGTGAATAGATGCCATAGCAATCAGCAGTCTTATGGTACTGATACGAGCCACAGGGGCATAAGTATCAAAATAGTCTATTCCTGACTTTTGTTTAAAGCCCTGAATGACTAGTCTAGCCTTGAACTTTTCAATAGTTCCATCTACCTTCATTTTCCTTTTGAAAATCCATTTGCAACCCAAAGGTTTGCAACCAGGAGGTAGATCAACCAACACCCAAGTGTTGTTGCCCATGATGGAATCCATCTCATCATTGATTGCTTCTTTCCAGAAAGCAATGTCCTGGGACTTCATTGCTTCTTCAAATGTTTTGGGGTCATCCTCAACAATGAAGCAATAGGAGTATTGGTCTGAGACCTCATCCCTAGTACCTTCAACTAAGTATAGTTGAAACTCAGGTCCAAATGACTTTGGAGTCCTGACCCTTTTGCTCTTCCTGAGCACAGGTTCAGGTTGCTGAACCACAACCTCATCAGGGACCACTGATGGTTCATCATCAGGGACCTCTGATACACCAGTGTCATGAGTTCCATTAGGAATCCTCTGACTTGGTCTAGGGACTGATGAGAATCTATTCTCATCAAAGTCTGCATCCCTTGATTCAATTATTGAGTTAACTGAAACATGTTCATTAGGTTCAATAACATAGAACCTAAAAGCCTTGGAATGCTCAGCATATCCAACAAAGATGCAGTCAATGCCTCTTTCACCCAAAGTCTTTTGCTTTGGATCAGGGAGTCTTACAACAGCCCTACAACCCCAAACCTTGAGATAGTTCAGGTTGGGTTTCCTTTTAGTCCAGAGTTCATAAGGGGTAACCTTGTTCCTTTTGTTGGGAACCCTATTTAGCAAATAGCAAGCTGTTAACATAGCTTCACCCCAGAACCCTTGACTCAGTCCTGAATAGGACAACATGGAATTAACCACCTCCTTCAGCACCCTGTTTTTCCTTTCAGAAATACCATTTTGCTGAGGAGTATAAGGGGCAGTCGTTTCATGGATTATTCCAACAGACTGAAAGTACTGGGTATCCATGTACTCACCTCCCCTATCAGTCCTTAATCTTTTGATTAAAGACCCAAGTTGTAATTCAACTTCAGTTTTAAACACTTTGAATTTATCTAATGCTTCATCCTTGGTATGTAACAGATAGACATAACAAAATCTAGAAGAATCATCAATAAATGTCACAAAATACTTCTTATTCCCCAAAGAAGGAGTGGCATGCAAATCACACAGGTCACTGTGAATAAGCTCCAAGATCTTAGTCTCACGACTAACACCCTGAAAGGGTTTCTTGGTTATCTTGGTCAACATGCAAGTTTTACACTTTTCAGTGTCCATGTCAAAAGCAGGGATTAAACCATCCCTAGACATATCTTGCATTCTTTTATAGTGAACATGACCAAGTCTAGCATGCCAAAGGTTAGAATCACTCTGATCATATGTGGTCACAAAAGCTGAAATAACACTATCAGTGGTAATATTAAGCCTGAACATTTGATTACATAAATAACCAAAACCAATAAAAACACCATGCTTAGAAAGCACAAATTTATCAGATTCAATAACTTGTTTATATCCATGATTATTCAAAATACTACTTGAAACCAAGTTCTTCCTGATATCAGGAACATGAATAACATCAAACAAAGTTACAATCTTTCCTGAACTAAACCTAAGATCTACACAACCACGACCATGCACCAAGGCTGTTGACTCATTTCTCATGTGAAGAATAGAACCATCATTCAGTGACTCATAAGTCTTGAACCAGCTTCTATCTTTACACACATGAACTGTTGCACCAGAGTCAACCCACCACGCAACATCATCATCCTGCACATAAAAAGATTCAGATACATATGTAACATAATAAATCTGAAAAGACTTATTAAACATATTCTGACGTTTCAGTGAGTTGGCTGAACCACCACTCCCTGAACCATTAGTGCCTGATCCATTGGTTTTACCACCAATTTTAACACCCTTGCAGTCCCTTTTAATGTGACCAGTCTTGACACATTTCCAACAAGTAGTTGTTGCCTTCTTGTTAGGATCTGCCCTTGTGTTATCATGATATTTGCGTTTGCCTGTGTTGTCATTGTACCTGGTGGAGTTGTTATGCTCCACCATATTGACAACAGATGGTCCAGCAGCATTGCCACTCTTTGGCTTGTCATTATCCTGCACCTTGAGAGATTCCTCAATGCGCAGATGACTGCCCAACTCAACCAGAGTTAACTCTTCCTTCTTATGTTTCAAGGTATGCTTGAAATCTTTCCAAGAAGGAGGGAGTTTGTCAATAACACAAGAGACTGAAATAGCCTCATCCATGTGCATATTGTGTTGTGTAAACCTTCCAAGTATTCCAAGAAGTTCATTGTATTGTTCCATAACTGGTCTTGAATCAGTCATTTTGTAATTTGTGAAATTACTAACAAGGAACTTCTTACTTGATGCATCCTCAGCCATATATTTGGCATCCAAGGAATCCCACAGTTCTTTGGAAGATTCAAAGTTCTGATAAATATCAAACAGAGAATCAGACATACCATTGAGAATAAGACCTCTGCATATGTAGTCATCATTCTCCCATTTGCTCCTCCTTCTGATCTGCTCCACAGTAGCATCATCTCCATCATCAGGAATTGGTGTGGTCAGCACATACACCACACTCATGCTTGACAGCAAGAAGTGCATCTTCTTCTGCCACCTCCTAAAGTCCACCCCTTCAAACTTGTCCAGCTTAGCAAAGTTTGAAGCCATGTGTTTCATTGCAGCAGTTGCCATTGATTATCACAAAATAGTTTACTTTGATTGTTGGTGGGTATCTCCCAGTACAGGGTTAAGACAATCAATGATAGTAGCAATACCACTAGGTGGTTACCGGATATCACTTGGAATCGTGTGATCACTTTCCAAAGTAAACTATTCGACCCTAATGCCTGGGTATCACGAATATCTACTTGGGATAAGACCAAATGCAGTTAGAGAATTAGGCACAATTCTATAACCCTTTCGCTAATAAGTGTTTACGTTTTCTGTGTCTCCTTCATGCATGATCAGATCTCCTATTTATAGGAGGTTACTCTTGAGCTATTCCAATGGATTTATGAGTATTAATCGGCCCATTAATAGCCTCATAATTATCCCCATTATAGCCGTTAGTGGTTACATGACCAATTAAACGTGGTCATAAAGAAGTTGTAACTGCCATTTAGCAGTACTTTCCATAAGCAGTACTTTCACAGTGCTATCAGTGGAAACACTGCCTATCAGTGGAAGCACTGCTTATCAGTGGAAACCACAAGCAGTACTTTTCACAAGCAGTACTTTCCACAAGCAGTACTTTCACCAACAGTACTTTCACCAGTACTACCAATACAAACCAATATAAGAGTCAGGGTGTTCATGGACCTTATGGGTGTACACTCCGTACCTCCTAACCCATTACAAGGTGTGAACTAATCCCACAAGTGCACTAAATTTTCCAACATTTCATCATTTTTGAGCAAAGCATGCAAGACATATGGATGTTTATACCATTTTTACATTGTTTTTAAGAGTTTTATATATATAAGTCATCCTATATTTATCCCTTGTTATATATTGGTCTTGATGATGTTTAGGAACCCATGACACCCTAAGAAGGTGTATGGTAGGATTAGAATAGCTTTGGAGTTGTTTTGAAGGGATTGGAATAGGTTTAGTACGAGAAAAACTCTTTTCGACAAGTATAAATAAGGGTCTGATCTTATTATGTATTTCTGGAAAATCCGACTGTAGACGTAAATTTTTGGCCTTGATATTTAGAAAATATACTTTAAAACGAATCCGTGGCCGCTTGAACGGATTAAAACGGAGCTATAACGAAGAAGTTATGAATTTTTCAAGTTTGACGACGAAATATATATGTCCTGAAATTTCAGCACACTATTTTTGTTTTGTACGAGTAAAAAACGAGTCTTAAGCTTTATAAATTATTTCGACTTATCAAAAATATATTAGTATACTTTGATACGAAGCTAAGGACGTATAATACGTAGAAAACGGATTTATAACGACTAAAATATACACGTTTTTATAAAATTGCCGTAACTTTATTATTTACGAAAAACTATATTATTTTTAGTTGACAAGTGTTACGGTAAACAAAACGACCATGTTGAAGGCTATTTTTAACGTTGACGTAGAACTTTTTGTAACGAGATGTCTTCTAATAAAATCGAGATCACCAAGCATATTTTTCAAAACGACCAACCGTTTGTATATCGGAGTTGTAATGAATTATTTACGGTTGCTTAAACTTTGCCGAAACTCACTTTTAAACCACATTTGGACAAAATCACCCTACTTAACCTATATTTTTCTTTATGAACGAGACCTCTAGGATAAAAACTTAAATGCCAAAACTTCGAGATTTTGATACAAGCTTTCCAAAACCGTTGAATTCGTTTCCTAACGTTCGACGTACACCATTTTACGACTAGCTTTTCGAAGCCATTTTTGTTACTTTCATGAAATTTCCAACGACATTATTTTACGACGAAAAGTTAAAATTTCACAATAAATCATTAATAAACTATTGTAGGATGGCATTTTGACGTAAATACTTGTAAAGTAATTTAAGATTGGTCAAGACGTCAAAAGAGTATTTTTCGACGGTAAGTATTATTTTCAAAACTCACAAGTGGTATAAATATCATCCGAATTGCATGCATAGCATTACATCATGACTTATTATATATCATATCATTCATAATAGGTCGCAGTTAGAGATTCACGCTACATTTCAGTGTACTCACTTTTGTCTTCGCATCATTTCATCAAGTGAGTCATAGCCCCTACTCTTTTAACTGTTATGAATTACTTTTGGGGGAGATACATGCTCAACTATTTTTATGACTATCATGATTATTTGAAACTACATGCTTAACTGAACTGAATGTTTAGTCATATCCTATATCATAAATCATGGAACTGAATGTCTTGGGATTATTGTTGAGCTGAATGTCTTGGGATTATTGTTGAGCTGAATGTCTTGGGATTATCATTGAGCTGAATGTCTTGGGATTATCATTGAGCTGAATGTCTTGGGATTATCATTGAGCTGAATGTCTTGGGAACATCATTGAGCTGAATGTCTTGGGATTTTCATTGAACTAAATGTCTTGGTATAATTATGTCAAGTAACTATTGATACATAAAGTCATGCACTATTGTGAACTCATTGACACTATGTGTTTGAACATGAACTATACATATTTTGGCAGTGGATTGTGAACACACAGGTTGCAAGTTTTGTATGGGCGGAACTTGGAACTGAGTGGATTCATAATGCCTTTGCTGCATAAACGATTTTGAAAGACTTTACATTTCAACATAAACTCTATGAACTCACTCAACCTTTGTGTTGACACTTTTTAGCATGTTTTATCTCAGGTATCTAAGGCATTCACTTCATGGCATGCATGTGGACATATCATAGAGTCGCGATGACGACGCGTCTCACTTGGGTTTTATGAACTTTAAAAACGTCGTTTGACTTGTACCAAACTTACTTTCCGCACAAGTTGATTTTCATTTGGGACCTACACTTTGTAAACGTTGATTGTTTTATTAAATCAAACGATGTGTTTTCCAAACGACACTTTAGGTCGTTCAATATAACTGTGATTGTGATGCTATGACAGTCAATCCCCAGGAATTCCATTCCGCTGCAAAACAGGTAATTTGGGGGTGTGACAAGGGGTGTTGATCCGTTCGGTTATCGGGTTTTGTTTCGTTAAATCTGTTATATTTTTATTTTTGTCAACACGAAAACCGAAACGAACCGAACTATAATTAAACCAAAGCGAACCGAAAACCGATTATGAATTAAGTTCGCTTCTTGGGTTGACCCGAAATTAAGCTTGATTATTGGGTTGACACATATGGTTTTAAACCGAAAATGGATAATTAAGTTCGCTTCTTGAGTTGACACAAAAATTGTTAAAAACATACGAAAATGGGTAAAAACGAATGAAAACGGGGTAAATGGGACGAAAATGTGCAAAACAGCTGCAATCGGCCGAATGTGTGTAAAAAGTTATACAAACGGATTAAAAGATGAAAAAACCAGCGAAAACGTGCAAACACAGACGAAAACCAGTAAACAAAAACGGGAACGTATAAAAACTGATTAAAAGGGACAAAGACGTAAGAAAACGGACCATAACGTATTAAAACAGAAGAAAACGTGTTTAAACGTACGAATCTGTGTAAAAGTGTAAGAAAACATTTGAAAACGGTTGAAAAATTGTTAAAAACATACGAAAATGGGTAAAAACGAATGAAAACGGGGTAAATGGGATGAAAACGTGCAAAATAGCTGCAATCGGCCGAATGTGTGTAAAAAGTTATACAAACGGATTAAAAGATGAAAAAACCAGCGAAAACGTGCAAACAGAGACGAAAACCAGTAAACAAAAACAGGAACGTATAAAAACTGATTAAAAGGGACAAAGACGTAAGAAAACGGACCATAACGTATTAAAACAGAAGAAAACGTGTTTAAACGTACGAATCTGTGTAAAAGTGTAAGAAAACCTTTGAAAACGGTTGAAAAATTGTTAAAAACATACGAAAATGGGTAAAAACGAATGAAAACGGGGTAAATGGGACGAAAACGTGCAAAACAGCTGCAATCGGCCGAATGTGTGTAAAAAGTTATACAAACGGATTAAAAGATGAAAAAACCAGCGAAAACGTGCAAACACAGACGAAAACCAGTAAACAAAAACGGGAACGTATAAAAACTGATTAAAAGGGACAAAGACGTAAGAAAACGGACCATAACGTATTAAAACAGAAGAAAATGTGTTTAAACGTACGAATCTGTGTAAAAGTGTAAGAAAACCTTTGAAAACGGTTGAAAACTTGTTAAAAACATACGAAAATGGGTAAAAACGAATGAAAACGGGGTAAATGGGACGAAAATGTGCAAAACAGCTGCAATCGGCCGAATGTGTGTAAAAAGTTATACAAACGGATTAAAAGATGAAAAAACCAGCGAAAACGTGCAAACACAGACGAAAACTAGTAAACAAAAACGGGAACGTATAAAAACTGATTAAAAGGGACAAAGACGTAAGAAAACATACCAAAACGTATGAAAACAGACGAAAACTTGTATAAACGTACGAATCTGTGTAAAAGTGTAAGAAAACCTTTGAAAACGGTTGAAAAATTCTTATAAACATACAAAAATGGGTAAAAACGGATGAGAACGGGGTAAATCGGACGAAAACGGACGAAAACATATGTAAAACATATGAAAATGTATGAAACGTTTGAAAATGTACGTTAGTATGTAAAACAGACTAAAACTTATTCAAACGGACGGAAACATGAAAAAACTAGCAAAAACGTGTAAACACGGACGAAAAACTGTAAACAAAACCGGAAACGTATAAAAACAGATTAAAGGGGACAAAGACGTACGAAAACGTATTAAAACAGACAAAAACGTGTATAACCGTATGAATGT
This sequence comes from Chrysanthemum seticuspe, assembly GCA_019973895.1. NCBI lineage: Eukaryota > Viridiplantae > Streptophyta > Magnoliopsida > Asterales > Asteraceae > Chrysanthemum > Chrysanthemum seticuspe. Next base: position 357,006,456 of record BPTQ01000008.1, on the reverse strand, counting down.
GTATATAAACGTGTATACACGGGCGAAAAAAGTTTTCAAAAAAGTAAACAACCCCTAACTCATATAGTATGGCTAAACATATGTGTGAGCATCCTATTGTGTCAGCAATTTACGTAATATTGTATGCAAGTAGTTACATGTAAGGTATTGCAATTGATGTTATCATGTGTCAGCATCCTATTGTGTCAGCAATTCTTGTTGCGTAATGTTGTTGTAACCTTGTCGGGTAATGTTTACGTGGGTTTTGTTATGCAAATTTGCATGGTTCGCAAATTAATAACCACCGAATTAATTGTTTGCCAAAGTTGTAGTGATGACTAACTTTGATTTTTGTCAATGTGCTACATTGTAAAGATGACTAACTTTGATTTTGGTCGATGTATTGCAGTTGACATAAATTTTAAGAATTTGAGCAAATCCGATAACCGCTAAAAACCGATAACCGAAGAAACTGAAATCGAGAAAACCCGAAACCGAAAAACCCGCTTATCACGGTTCATAATGCATTTTTACATATCATTAATGTGATCGTAATCTATAAACGTCAAATAAGTAGTATTACTTATTTTGTTAGATATGGTAATTTGAATGTTGCTATTGCGACACAACAACATTACTATTATTCTAATATCTTTAATGTTATTTAATTTTACTAAAATGACATATTACGTTATAATTTATGTTATTGTTCGCCCGATTCGATTCGATTAATTTTTTTGAATGGTTAACCGTGACCCGAACCGCGGGTAACCGCTCATTTCGGATACCCGCATGTCCGGTTACCCGCCTAGTACGGTTCGGTTTTGGATAGTAGAATGAACTACCCGCCCCGTGATGGATAGTTAAAATCTCTAAACGAATCGAGCCGAACCGCCCAGTGAACACCCCTAGTATATAGGGGCTGGTTTAGATCCAATGAAAAAATGAAGGGTTTAAATTGCAATATTAGATATCTTCCTAAATACTCCTCCTGCATATCACTTTTTTCTTTTCTTTTTTCTTGAACTATTGCATATCACATTTATGCATGGAAGAATATGAAGGGGCTACAGTAACACCCAAAATAAATTTTCCGATGCCTCTTAAGTGTTTTTTTGTGATTATTTGTGCAAATTGTGAGGTACATTGTAATTATGTATACTTACCTAACCATAAAATCAACACACAAGTATCAATCATTTTACTCTAAACACACAACTATCAATAATTTTACACCTAAACACACACAATGTCTTCCACACCTAATATCGATGAAATGAAAGCCGCCACTGAATCCGGCAAGCTCAGCGATGCTTTCAGGTTGTTGATATTGCAAGACATAGCAGAGGAGAAAAAGTTGATCGAGCGGATGGGAGAAGAGAGCAGCATTCTGAGGGAAACTGTTGCCAAAAAAGAACAGACAATCGATGAGGCTGGTGGATTGTTTACTCGTTTCAATGCTGTTGCAGCAACTGGTGAGTATGCCCTTCGTGAGATACAGTCGAAGGATCGAAGGAAGATTGATTTGCTGGCTCAGATTTTGGTGCCATGTCGTCGTAGTCTGTCGGAGAAGGAGGAGTTCTTGGAAGATTTGGATGAAGCTGATGAGTCTAAAGATGGAGCATAGGAAGCTTTGGAAGTTTTTTTTGTGTTTTGATGATGTATAGTTGATGGTTGTATGGATGCTTGCTATTAACTGCTACTTTGTTTATATAAGTAACTATATGTAAATGATCAATGATCAATGATCAGTACAATGGTTAATTTTAGGTTTTAATGCTTTATTAACTTGAAGAAATAAGTTAGTTTTATTTATTTATTTACTTTTATTAGAAAATGGTCAAGTAGTGTGTGTTTGACTTTCAGTATTTCACACATTTATCTCTCTTACACTCGGTCAAAACACACAGTTAGATTATAATTAATAGCAGATTTAGGGTTTTCAATCAAACGCAAAATCAATGAAAATAAATGTTAGTCAATGAAATACTCTTGAGGGCTATTATAAAGGGCTTGATTCTCTTCCTATTGAGCCTAATATCTCAGGTATAAATGTTATAATTTAATGCTAGTTTGTTAGTTTAGGATGTTTATTGATTTATAGATGATATTGTGTTATGTTAGTTTAGGATGTTAGTCAGGGTATTAGTCATTTGCATAGGAAAAGTAGTTGTTTGATGATTTATGGATCATTAGTTAAGGTAATAACGATTACGTGCTATACATGCAGTATGGGTACGTGAAGAATGAGACACAAAGAATGAGATTAGTAGACGCGAAGAATGAGATTTGCGGGTAGTGGTGCTAGGTTGGGTTTTAGGTGTCCCCTTTTGCCTCCTTGCGTGTTTTGTTTTGCCGTAGTCTTAGGCCCCGTGCATGGTTTGCGTTGCTCTGTTGTTGCTCCCTTAGGTTGGCCTGCTTTTGGTGTGCCTGGGCTTTTTGGTTTTATGTCTGTTGCGCTTTGCTATTGGCGTATTTACGGCCTGCTTGTGCGTGTTTCTTTTTCCTGTATGCCCTGTTTGCTTGTTTGCTTTCTTTCTTTTTACTACGCTATTGCCTTTTGGTTTTGTCGTATGCTTTCTCTATCCTTTCGCACTACGCTATTGCCTTTTGTTTGTTGTTGTTGTTGTTGTTCTGATCGCATAATAGTCAATAAGGTATGCAGTTTAGTAAATATAAAAAGCATAGTTAAATGTTAATGTATGGGGACTCAGAAGGGTTAACTATATGCTTCTTTTTTAGGAAAACACTTTTTTTATGATCTTAAATACACAATCAAACCCTTTCTGAGTTCCCATACTGTTCCTTTTGTTTTTTCAACAATCTAGCAATTTGCCTGGTGCAGGCAATTGCACAAAGGGAGTTGAAACGACAAAAGGACCAGTAGGGGATCTCAGAAAGGGTTTGATTGTGTTTCTTTTTTATGAGGTGTGTTGATTGAGATAATGATATAGTGTGTATTGTTCATGGCAGGCCACACTCCTTCATTATCCCATTCAACACATACACTTTCGTAGAATCGATAATTATTTACACTTGGTACTTTGAGCTTCCCCTCGAAAACCCATTCCTATGTCACTGTCATAGCAACAGGTTTGGTGCAAATCTTTGCAGCCATTTCGTAGACATGGCAATGGGATTTCGAGTGGACGTTCAAAGTACTAAGCTGTCTCCACTTGCTTGCTTATAACATATTGACATTTAACTTTTTTGACCATTTCCTTTGCATGTATAAACTCTATTTTGTTCATAAGTGTCTTACTTTGATAGAGGTTGTGATGATATATCTTAATAAATCAATCAGATGATGTGATAGAGGTATGTTCAACTTCCTTTTGAATCCGCAACTATATCATATTGTTCCTTAACTTTTTTTAACAATCTAGCAAAACTATAATTATGATTTCAAAAAACATAATTAACCCTTCTCAGTTTCCATACAGTTCCTTTTGTTTTTTCAACAATCTACCAAATCGCCTGGTGCAGGCCTTTGCTCAAAGGGAGTTGGTTTATTTTGGGCCACATGTGTTTATTTGTGATATGCAAAAGGCTGTGATGACGATTATCTTATTTGATATGCAAATGATGTGATTTACCGTATGTTGGCATGGCAATTTTATTACATTATTTTGCAGCCATGGCGGTTATATCCTGATGTTCCGGTGTTTATCCAACCTTTTCACAGGTCTGAGCCTTGCTAATGCATATCACACTGCACACTCAGTTTGGAAGTTTATATGAGTCTGATATACTTGTTATAGACTTTTGCTAGATTGTTTAAAAAAGTTAAGGATCAATATGATATAGTTGCGGATTCAAAGGGAAGTTGAACGTACCAAGGTGGCCACGTTACTTTGTAGATGAGTAGGGAATTTCAGCATAGTTACCCATTCTAAATTCCCAAACAGTGCCTTTTGTTTTTTCAACAATCTAGCAAATCGCTTGGTGCAGGCCTTTGCTCAAAGGGAGTTGAAACGACAAAAGGTACTGTAGGGGGATTCAGAAGGGTTCACTAAGTTTAAATTCCATACACATCTATAAAGTAACGCGGCCACATTGGTATGTTCAACTTCCGTTTGAATCCGCAACTATATCATATTGTTCCTTAACTTTTTTTTAACAATCTAGCAAAACTATAATTATGAGGTGTCAGTGTGTATGAGGCTGTGATGACAAGTATCTTATTAAATCATGCAAATGATGTGATACTGATGTTTTTGAAACTATTGATTTATACATATCTGAGCCTCACTATTATGTGCAAAAAATGAGTCAATTTTTTTTTGACTGTATGGTAGATGGGTTACCTGTATACAATATCTTATTCCCTAGTTTCAACATTAAAATTTTAACCATTGCACTTAAAAGTCTTTTCATCGCTGGATAGGCTTTTTGTCTTTTCATCTCTATAAAATTAACTTTTTGTAGAATCGATAATTATTTATTCGGCACACCTTTGGTACTTTGAGTTTCCTCTCGAAAACCCATTCCTATGTCACTGTCATAGCAATAGGTTTGGTGCAAATCTTTGCAGCCATTTCATAGACATGGCAATGGGATTTCGAGTGGACGCTCAAAGTACTAAGCTGTCTCCACTTGCTTGCTTATAACATAGGTGTCTTACTTTGATAGAGGTTGTGTTAAGCTTACCATGACCATCAACGCTTTGATCAATTATGACGGGTAGTTTTAAACTTGAGATTGCCCATATCTTGACCTGGTTTATAGCAATGTATAGACGATTATGTCGCATGTTTGTGACCGTTTTATTTTATATGCATAATATTATCACAACCTTGTACTTTAATGAAGTTGGTAAATTTCTTCAGGTCAATCATGTTTCATTGTGGCTGGCGTCCGTTGGCGTCACGTGTATATATAGTTTCTGTTAGAAGCTATATATAATCATTGGTCCCTATCATACACCCGTCCCAATGAATCATGATTGGCTCGAAGATGTTAAGCATCTGTGTATATAGTCGTAGTTGAATGGGCTGGAATTTGACATCGAATAAGAATGGGCTGGAAGAAGTTAATACTGTCAGTGCTAAGTTAATACTGGTAGTGCTAAGTTATTGAATAGTATATTTCTTATTTAAAAAGTATCTACAATTATATACTTTATTACAACGTATAACTTTTTTTGTTACTTGGATTCCACAGGTTTTTTATCATCACAGTGAACGTGACATTCAAGGACGGGAAACATCGTACAAAAACATTGCAAACGTTGATGCACTGGCAGTGATTCAATAGCTACATTGTATATTCGATTAACCAATATTGTATTCGACATATGTATTTATTTGCGAGAAGTTACGATATCGTGTATGTTAATGTAATATTATTTATTTGTATGTTAAGGTACTTAATTTTTAAGGTGATTCTACCAAATATTTTGTATGTATTTAATCAAGGGTTTAGGTCATACAATAGTTGCGTACTTTTTTAAATGTACCGTTTTGGTACGTAATTGTTGTGTAAAATTTACATATTTGCATATATACCCAAAACATGCTTAAGTTGCATTAAAAAATTGTATTATGGAGAAATATGAAACTTTTTGAGTTTTAGTGGGTATATATGCAATGCTCCTATAATACAAGCTAAAAAAATAAAACAAAAAATCCTTCCCTTAATTAATAGTAATCATTGCAGTTTTGAGAACCGTGACATATTACGGCTACACTTAATCACATAGTCAAAGCAAAATATTCAAGTCTATCTTCTTCAACACAACAACCGCATCATCAGGTAATGTTACACATTGTTTTTTGTTTTTTTAACCATGAACTGCAAATGTAAAGTGATTGATATGTACGCATGTTTCTGATATGTTGATGGATACAAATGCATGTTTGGTAATTTTTCAGCAATGTTTAACATATCCTAAAGAATATAGTATCCTTTGATCATAATGTAACAGCCGTTTTATTAGAACTATATGCGATTTGATTCTTTAGAATATTGTGTGACATGTAAATATATGTGGATTGTGGAAAAACGTAGCAGCTATTTGTTAAATAGCTAATTAGACAACTTGTAAACATATGTTTAATCTAGGTTAGTATAGCTTATATATGATTTGGTAAAGCACTACACCTTATGTAATTAATTATCTGAGCTTAGGTTTAAACATTGGATGAAGCAATGGCGTATGGTATGTTGGGTATATTATGGATTTCTTACTAGATTTTAACAAACGTATGGGGTAAGATGAATAAACGTAAAAAAATACAGATTTTTACTCTAAACGGACTATATGATTATTGGTTTTTGAAACATAGTTAAATATGTAGTAGTACATCTTCAATCATATTTTGTTTGACACCTTAATGATAAAGATGTATTGATCATCTAAGACTTGTATTAGTTGAATGTTATGCATATGAGATAACCTTATTGACCATTAAGACGATTGTGGTTTTAAAATAGAATGAGCATCCAATTGTTGGTGGAGGCAAACCGCACAAACATTAGGACATTGCAGGTAAGTTGTACTTAAAATGCTTACTTAAGGTTATAAATTTATCGATGTAACCATCAAATTGATATACGTGCTTACTTTTAAAATTTAAGATGCTTCCTGCTTTGTTTACTGAAACACTGTACCCCAACAAGCGCTGGATATACCTAATCCACAATAGGGGAACCAAACATAAGGTTTACTGGAAATTGGTTCGTGGTCGCATTTCTTTGCAAGGGTCCGAGTGGCAAGCTTTTATTGATCAAAGCCAATACATCAATGTGGCAACATTCCATTTCATTCGTCAGGAAGAAGACTGTTATTATGTAACAGGGTACAACGATGCAGGCCACGAATGCCCTGGATACGATCTGGCTCTTCTAGGTTACAGACAACGTAGGTGCCTGGTTACGTTGGATGAATATCCTGCACAACCTCTGGTAAGAAAAAAAATGTTAATCAATACATTGTATAAGTTTGTTGAAAATGGGGAATATTTTAATTGTTTGACCCGCTAATGTTTTCTTTAAACTAAACTGTTACGTAGGTCATTCCTTGCAATTTTCGGGACAATACTGACAATAACCAATTTGACGTTCTTGTTGCTGGCGTGCCCGTAGCAGCTATCACTCACCGTCAAATTGAAATACTGGAGGAAAACAGACACGTGCATGAGTTTGGTGGGCACGGATGGAATGTATTGGTTCACGATGAAAACCTGTTTGCTGGCACAAGAGTTGTTTTCACAAATCTCCTAAACAATACTCTTTCCCTGATGCCCTTTGCTGAAAATGGACTGATGATGCGTTCTGAACTTGTGCAACGTATGGAGCTGAATCGTACAAGACCGTTCATGAGAAACCCCGTAGATGAAGGTATGTTAATCAAAGTGTAGACATAATCTATGACTTTATTTTAAAAATAAACATTTCCATATAATAGCTTTTAAATTATTAATTACCATTTTTATTAAATTCCAATTGCAGATGAGAATATGAAACACATATGTGCATGGAACGAATGTACAGAGCATGAAAGTGAAAGGGATTGTTTTTACGCGCCCATCCTTGCATATGTCACGGACAGGAGTCGTTTGGTAAGTAATGATACAAATCGGACCATTTCAGTCATTATCTGCTTTCGCAAAAACTAATATATGCTTCAACACATGGACATACTTTTGATTAGCATACTACATTGTTCTTTTTAATGCAGAACATACCACATAAGTTTACGAAGCGAAATCACATGTGGAAGTACCATAACGCATTGCTGAGATACCGGGAAGACATGGAGTTTTATGTGAACGTGAATCTGCAACACCACAGTGATAGGCCTAGAAGCAAGAACCACGTTACCATAAACGCCATATGGAGAGAGATTGTTGAGGAGTGTCAGTGGGAACAAAACAAAATGGTCAGATTCAATCTTGTTGACTTTGTCATCGACGACCAAGCTTCGGTGTCTTCCCGTAATCCAGTTATAATTCCAGTATTTAGCATGTGCTAAAACGTAATTCCAGGCGTTATCAGTTGTTATTGATAGACACGTTTATAAACAGATTTTAGGATTGTGTAGGATTTGGTTGGCTTCATTTAGGGTGTGTGTTCCCAAGTAGTTGAAGCCATTCATGAGATGGAATGTAAACTACTTGGTATAGCCCCTATCTGGAAGTGTATGGTTCATACTGGTGCATTTAAAGGTGTTCTTTGTGATGGTTTTGTGCTGGTTGTCATCTGTCCATGGTTGTATGATATGGGCAGCTTGTTTTTGTTATCAGACTTATAAGAACAGATATATCAGATATTGAATAGAGTTGCCTAGTATGCAACTTGATATGGGACTTGTCCATATCAGTGTGTGTTGATTTTTTCATTTTACAAAGTTTCCTTGATTAATACAAGTTCATCTTTGCACCAAAAAAAATATATATATTTTGTGTTGTGGTATACTTATAAACAGAAAACTTTAGTGGTTAAAGCTTCCAGTACAAAGTTAAGTCTGGTAGGTTAGTTTTAGTGGTTAAGGCTGCCAGTACAAGGTTAAGTCTGGCAGAAATAAGATAAGTCTGTTTAGTATTCGTAGTTAGTTCTGTTTATGAAAAACATAATAGTTTTTTGTGTGACTATTGATAATCCAATGGCCACATCAAATTTCTTTTTGTGTGGCCATTTCTAACATTTAGTCACACAAAGCATGTTTTTTTTGGTTATTTAGTCACATACAATTAAGCATAAAGTGGCAAAAAGTGTTAATAAGTGTGACCATATGGTGTTTAAGGTGAAGAAATATGTCTTTTGTGTGACTATTGATCATCCAATGGCCACTTGGATTTTATGTTTGTGTGGCCTTTTGTAACATTTAGTCACACAAAGCATGTTTGTTTTGGGTATTTAGTCACATACAATTAATCATAAAGTGGCGAAAAGTGTTAATAAGTGTGACCATATGGTGTTTCAAGTGAAGAAAGGTGTCTTTTGTGTGACTATTGATCATCCAATGGCCACATGAATTTTATGTTTGTGTGGCCTTTTCTAACATTTAGTCACACAAAGCGTGTTTGTTTTGGGTATTTAGTCACATACAATTAACCATAAAGTGGCTAAAAGTGTTAATAAGTGTGACAATATGGTGTTTAAAGTGAGGAAACGTGTATTTTGATTGACTATTCATCCTCCAATGGCCACATATTAAGTTACGTGACCATATGTACTGGATTTTGGCTACACTTGAATAATATGTGTGACAAAACGTTTAGTGTGACCATATATGGCATTTGGTCACGGTGTTAGTAACAAATGTGACTTTATAGATTAGCTTTCGGCAAGCTAACACAAACTAAACTTTAAACACACATATTAACATACGTTAACATATGTACTGGATTTTGGCTATACTTAACGAATGTGTGACAAAACATTTAGTGTGACCATATATTGCTTTTGGTCACAGTGTTCAAGTGTGTGACTTATATTTGTCACTGTTTATATGTATATCGTGACTAATGCTTCAACCTTACTTTTCATTTGTCACTTGTTCCAATTTCAGGTGTGGCTAAAGAGTTGGCAAAACATATCAGTCACCCTTAAATAATGTGTGACAAAACTTGACTCTATGATTTAGACACACAAAAAATTACTTCATGTGACTAACGCATCAAGGTTACTTGTATTTGTCACGCATTCCAAATTCATATGTGGCTAAATGATCTGAAACAAAATCACCAGATACCTTTAGCCACACAACGTTCAATTGTGTGGCGATACAGTTCTAATGGTCACACAATTAAAATTTTCATGTGTGACTAATTAGTACATGTTGTCAATTTTCGTACCTTCAGCCACACAAATATGCGAATGTGTGGCTGTTCCATTTCGACCATGCGTGACCAAATCCCGTTTTTGTACTAGTGCAACTAGTGATTCTTCTATTCCGCCCGCCTCTTCTACTAAGAGAGTTAACCCTTTTTCTAAAGTGGGAGATATCGTGGTGTCTGATTATGAAGATGAGGTGATTGCTAACCCATTTGATGAGTCTGCTAATCTATTCGGAGGTGGCCAAGAGTATGAAGATGAATATGATGACTATGACTATGATGACTATGCGAAGCAGGTTTCTGATCTTCCGGGGAATTTGGATGCCTTTAATGCCATGTATGGCACCAAGCTTCAAGGACCTAGGAAGTAATTTTGTTTTTGTTAAGCCCTATGTTATCATTTGAGTAGTGGTTTGCTTGTTTGTTTTCTTGTTTAGAAAATAGATAGTATCCTGTTATGTAAGCTTTATGCCTATGTAACGGGCTGAGATATGGGATTTCACTCATATCCATTGTACTTAAACGTTCTTTTGGTTAATATATTTACCAGGGTGCAGGATTACTCCCCTTTACCCAAAAAAAAGCATTTGATTCTAACAAAAACACATATATATCAATTTCAACAATTGTGATTCTCATGTTCATGTTCTTAAAAACTTATGTGATCTTCCCTACACTTATCTTTAAGTAAAATACCTTTATATGTAATTAAGACGAGGTTAAAAACAAAATAAAGCATTTTCACAAAGTCTAACATGAGAATAAAAAACAATGAAAGAGATATAAAACACACAAATTGAAAAACAAAACAAGCAAACAATTAAGCAAGGGCTACCTCCCACGAAGCGCTTTTCTTTATTTATGAGTCTTGTAGCTAGACTCGAAGTCGTGCTCCTACGTGACTTCCTTACCGTCATCTTCTTCCTCATGACGATCTCTATTGGGGTTTTCCAAGACATAGTTATGTCCTATTGTGCATCATTCTAAGAAGTCATCTTGCCCCCAATTGGTTCTATATTCTGGTCCTAGTTTCACACACTCTTTATAGAACCCAAATATCTTATTCATCACATAGTCTACTCCTCTCTTCTTATCCTCCTCATTCCTATAGTAGACCGATAGCTTAAGTTCCTTTTCATCATTGGATAGTGATGAAAATTTCTCAATCTTAAATGACATTTGGTAGGCAACGTCATCGGTCTCTTCCTTGAATCTAACTATTCCTAACGACGGATCATAAGTCTTCCTGGTGCTATCTACGAATGGCTTTCCTAGAACTACATGGGACAAGCTAGGATCTATAGCCGTACTAATATCCTCAACAATTACGAAATCCGTAAGGTACGTGAAGCTACCTACATAGACGGGCAATCCCTTAACTCTACCAAGGAAATTCCATCTAACTCTAGGATCATTGGGGTCTTGTCTATTTGGGATAGGTTTTTTCATCACCCAATTATAGTACGTGCTATTCATGATGTTTATTGAGAACTTGCGATCAATGTAGGCCTTTGCCATGAAAAGATGTCCTATGCAACATGCTATGTTGAGATTTCTAGGATTTCCAAAGGTGATTCGTGGGCATCTCCTAGTATAAATGGGACGAAGGTCGCGCACTAGGTGTGGGTGGTATGAAAGTTCCTCATTCGTAGGAAACTTATTGAAGTATTCATCACCTACTTTGTCTATTTCATCGGTTGATTCATCCTTAGGAGTCTCACTAACCTCAAGTACCGTCTCATGGTTCACTTCATCACTATTCCTATTTGGTTTCACTAGGGTGATGGCATTGACGAAATGAACATGCTTTGATGAAGATGGGTCCCTAGTTTTGAAGTACTATCTCGGGTCCTTAATCTTAACAACGGAAGTTTCGAGAGAGTGAGTCGAGATGTCATTAACCTTTTTGGTGGTTGTCTTATCATTATTGGTTATAGCTTTCAAAAGGTTATCCATCTTCCTATCCATCTCGACTTGTTGTTGGTTAAAGCGGTCCGAAAGCTTGGCTATTTGGGCTTCTTAGGATGTAACTAGGTGTTGCATCATCTCTTCTAGGTTTTGTTTACTGGGTCCATGAGAGCTTTGGTTGTTTTGTTGGGGCCATGGGGAGTCTTTAGAGGTGAATTCTTTGGTTTGACCCCAATTATAGTCGGGTTTGCCCCTCCATGCTTCTCGGGCTTCGTTGAAAGTCCTAGGTCCGGGTGTTGTGGGGAATCTTCCTCCCATTCCATTGGTACGCGAGGATGCATAGTCCACGGAAGCTTGTTCGGGGATTCTAGTGCAATTACGAGTGTCATGGGGACCACTACATAACTCACACAAAAAAGAGACCTTGTTCACTTGGCATGAGGGCTTAGGATTTTCGTAGGAGCTCATTAGGAATTTGACTTGATCTTTAAGTTCGAGCATCCCACGATTGGAAGGTTGTGAGTCAATGGGAGGCAAGGAGATTGCCTTGACGATTTTGGGAAACTCACGGGGGTCATTCCAACATTCGTTGTCATAGAGGACAAGGTCCTCTATTGTACCCCACGACTCTTCCGCGGTACGTTCACTAAGTTTGCCACCGGCCGCTTGGTCGATAGTTTGCCTAGTTGAGAGATTGACATGATCGTAAAAGATTTGGACTTGAAGCCAAAGATCGATGTCATGATGAGGGACTTTATGGAGCAAGTCCTTGAATCGAGTCCACGCCTCGTAGAGAGTTTCGCCTTGACGTTGTTGGAACATCAAGATGTCATTCCTTAGTTTGGTAGTTCTCTCTGGTGGGAAAAATTAGGCGAGGAAACGAGTGGTGAGATCATTCCAACTTGAGATGGATCCGGCGGGAAGTCGCTCAAGCCAATTACTAGCTTGGTCCCGTAGAGAGAATTGGAAGAGACGCAATCGCGTAGTCTCCCGTGTGGTAGCATCAAGGTCGATGGAGTCAACGATTTTAAGGAAGTCCTTGAGATACTGATTAGGATCTTCGGAACGAAGTCCATGGAATGCACATCCGTTTTGCACCAACCGGATGGTGTCGGATCGCAGGGCCGTAGTTTGAGCTTGAATGGGAAGCTCAATGGTGTTCCTATAGCCTTGATGGCTCGGTCTAAAGTGTTCACCAAGAGTACGGCCTCTTGGCGGGTCAAGTGGTGGTTGGTTGAGTGGAAGTGGTTGATGTGGTGGTGGATTGTCACCCATGTTGATAAGTGACAAGGTTACGAACAAAAACACGAAGAAGGGGGATAGACTACAAGAAAGCTAATGAAAATGAGAAAAAATCTTACTTGATAGGAATTAGGGGTGTGCACGGTTTGGTTTGGGTCGGTTTTTGGCTAAAACCAAAACCGAACCACGATGTTCGATTTTTGTAGAACCCAAAACCAAAACCGTTCGGTTTTTGGCGGTTCGATTTTTTCAATTTGTTAACGGTTTCGGTTCGGTTTTTCAGTTTTTAACCGTTAATTTTTGGGTATGGCCAAATTATAACAACAAACTTGTTTTACGTACAAAATTAGTTATTGCATAATTCTACAATTACAAACATATAAATGAGACATACACATATAAGTGAACATACATGTAGTATAATCATTATCGAATATTTATTGATATATTCACACAAAACACGCAACACTACAAACACACATATAAATATAAACATTAAGATAAATATATTATAAAGCCACTCACAAAATGAATATGAATTTATAAATTTGATTTATTTAGCTATTTAATCATATTATATTAATTAGATATTATTATATAATAAAACCGATTCGGTTCGGTTCGGTTTTTACGGTTTCATTTTTGGACGAAAACCGAAACCGAACCGCAATTTTCAGTTTTTGAAAAAGTAAAAACCGAACCATCGGTTTTTAGTTTCGGTTCGGTTTTTTCGGTTTTCGTTTCGGTTTCGGTTTTTTCGGTTTGTTTTGCTCACCCCTAATAGGAATCAAGCAAGGGAACCTAAACGAGATTGAAGTCTAACTAGCTATTCTATTCCCCGGCAGCGGCGCCAAAAACTTGATAGTAGGGTTCGGGGTCGAGAAAACCTCATTTTCTACGATCAGGCTTTTCAACCCTCTAGGCAGTGAACCTAATCGTTGTAGTGTAGTATGGGGTAAGCCTCGGGGATTGATATTGTTCTCTAGGGGAATAGGAATGCTAGAAAGAAATTTATGACGAGAAGGTAAGGTTGAGGATGATTTTTTTTTATATCTTTTTTAAGTTTTTTTAGAAAGCAAGGGTAAAATATCGGGGCAATTGATTGGGGAGTGGTACTTCTACCGATTTCTCTACTAATTATCTAATTTAACTAATTACTACGGATAGCCATGTTTAATTGAAGTGTGCCCGTATGGTGATTAAAGATGTGTTCACTTAGATACTATTACTCCCAAGTTATCTTTTATTGGTCGGTTGAATTGTCACGTCCTTTATCTTAACGCATTGTATTTCTATTAGTCGTAGGGTGTGCGTATTTCCTAGTTCTATGAGGTTATCTCTCCTATAGGATTCACGGGATCGGCAAGCACGAGGCGATTTCCTCTGAGCACCCTATCGTCTTCAAGCATACTCACGCAATAAATACAACGAAAGCCTAATTGCACTCCTAAGCCTATATTAATTAAGACAAGAAACAACCTAACAACAATCAATAACTAGGTTTTATAGATATAAGCAAACACACTAGTAATTTAGCTAGACATGTTAGACAAGCAAGCATAAACACAATCAATTGAACATGGGGTAGACATGATGATAAATTGGAATAACAAATTTATCTTGATGTGTAAAATAGGGTATGGGACCCTAAAATATTGTCCAAGTTGGACTACAACTAAGTTAGGGTTTGCTCTCCAAAAATCTACCTCCTAAAATACAGAAAAACCGAATTCTATATATAGATTTACAATCGCGACGGCGTCGCCTTTTGCTAGCGACGCCGTCAGGTAGCCGTCATTAGGGTTTCGTCTGGGCCAAGTCATCGATGGGACGGCATCACTTGAGAGTGTAACGCCGTCGGTCTTTGGTTGCGACGTCATCTGAGTTCTAGATCTAGGTAGTCTGGAGTGAAAAGTGTGAGTGACGCCCTCCATATATTAGGCGTGACGCCGTCAAGCTTTAGGACCAAAAATTCCACTGAGCCGTCACGTGCACTTTTTTATCAAGTCTTCATAGAGGGACGGCATCGCCCTTTGGTTGGGACACCGTCAGGTTCTGCTGAGCAGTGTCTTCGATCTTGACTTTGCCACTTTCTTCACGTTTTTGCTCCTTTTCGTCCAAATGTGCTTCATTCCAGCATTTTGCTTCCAAAAGACCTAAAAAGTGAAAAGGAACGATTTTAAGAAGTAACGGATATAAAATGTGTAAAAATAGGGCTTAAATGACCCCCTAAAAGCGCACTTTTAAATCCTTATCAGAAATCTTAGTATCAACCATCAAATTGTATTTGGTTGGTTTTACTCCAACACCTACATGCCTGCACGCAGGGCGGGGTGCATAAAATGGGTTCCAAGCTTGTGAACTTATGCGAGCCTGCGCGACATGTGGATACGAATGCAACCCCGAAAATTTGAGCTCGTGCGCGAATCTTTTTGCTGCAAATTCTGAATTCCTTTCCAAAAATCTGTATCAATTTATTTATGAACTGCTATAAACTTTCTCTAGAATTTTACACAGATTTCATTTGTGTTAATTAAGGATTTTCAATTCGTGTTACACGAATGCAACTTCAAAAATTCGAGCTTGTGCGTGAATGTTTTGCTGCAAATTCTGAATTTCTTACCATAAATCTGTATCAATTTATTTTAGGAACTGATATAAACTTTCTCTAGAAGTTTACACATATTTCGTTTTGTTAATCAAGGATTTCCAATTAGTGTTTATTTTATAGTAGATATGCAAATTAGTTTAATTTAAACAAGACAAGGTTTCACTATAAATTAAATTCATTCTCATTAAGTTTAAACACAACTGAAATTAATAATAGCTCCATACGTTTTTCCTACTTTGCGTTTGATTAAGGTACGCCATCGTTTCCATGAAATCTAAGGCAAGTTTGTAACGTCCGTTTGTACATCAGCTTTGGCTGTTGTACCATGGGAAACAGACGACAAATCTGTTTTAAGGGAATCATGTTAAACACGAGCCCGTGCCTCGACCTTTACTTCTTTCTTTTAATAATTGTTAAATAGTGTTTGTCTTATGCTTTTACCTCTTTATGTCTGTTTTTAATTTTCTATTCTTTATTTACTGTGAATATATTATTGTAATTTGATATAATTAATAAAAGTGTAATAGTTCCCTACATCAGTAACAACAAGCAGACAAAAATTGTTTGTTTTAATAAAGTGATGGTAGCAAAGTTGTATGGCTATAGTGAAAACGACACTTACTAGTAAATGCTACTAAAAGTAATGATTTGGGCGTTTAAAAAATTGAGAATGCTAGTTGCTTATTGCCAAACAAGCATATAATGTGTACAAGACGCTAACTAATAGATTCTAGCTGCTTCAAAACGATCTTTTCAACTATCCATGCCAAACATATCCGTTGGAAGAGTGGTGGAAAATTATCCAATACTAAAATTTAAAACGATTAGAATCGCACGATAAATTGGATTCCAATAATTGGTTGTCTTGGATGGAAACCTTAGCCATCAAAATGAGCTCTTGAGTTTTTTTTTTAGAGAATTTAAAACTGACATGTTACAATAGATTATTAGATTTTCTTAGATTTTATGGGTAACATGATCATGCACGATGTATCATCTCTGCAAATTACATTTTTAACGGGATACCGTATCTTTTGCCTTAAAAAAAGTAGGCAAATTTGATCATATATTTATTTATATTGGGAATATATATATATTGGGGTTGACTAATTTTGTAATTTTTATATCAAGACTAACATGTTCAACCTAACATTGATGCTGAACCATTCACATGGACAACTTTGCATGTGTTTTTAAATTATGCATAAGCACCCGCGTTTACAATTTATAATTACACAGCTTATGTGGATAACCTGCGTTGCAAACATATTTTGATATCACTAATTTGAAATTTTTAATTGTAGTCTTTAGTTTGAGTATGTTATTTTATGCACAGCTATATGAACCTGCAATTAATCAAATCATTTGGAAAATATTTTCCTATCAAATATGAACTCAAATATTGCCTTTCAAGATAATAAAATAAAAGTACGAACACATGCAAAATATTTTATAGACAAAGTCTACTCTAAATTTATGTATAATTACCTTGAAATGAAAGCTTAAACACGCAAGGCATCTAACTAATACTGTAGTAGACTTTTGCACTTGCAAATTCTAATGATTTTTTATATTCTTATGGTCTATTGATGTAAACATATTATCATCATTTGTAGTATACACATTAATGAACCCTTGATTATTGTTCATAAGAGTTTAGCAGTTTTTAATTATTTTCATATAACTGTAATTTAGTAACTAGCACGGCATTCACGCAAAGCAGCGAGTTCAAAGGCGAATGCTGTTTAATAATTTTTTGATTTTATGTTTTTTTGACGAATATTGTTTAATGAACTTCTATAATGTGGATAGTTTCTAAAGATTGTGAGTTTGTGTTGTGAGATTGTGAATAATTAATATGTCATAATTTAAAAAGCTATTAATTTTTAACTATAAACGTATTAAATTTATGATATTAGTTATATTGTATTATGTAACATCCAATTTAATATCATAATTTAAAGTGCAATTGGTGTATTTTTAAATTTTATTTTAATAATTACTAATAATAGAATGCGTGTTAATTTAGTTTTCAAAACTTCTAAAGATATAGAAGTCCATAAGGAGTTGAGATGTTAGAAAAATACTAACAAGTGCTTGCATGGATTAAATGGTAAATAGCTTGTTACGCCATCTTCAATCATGTAATTCATCCTCCTGCATGTAACATTCATCCTCAACTATGTCCAATAAGAAATCAAAAGATATTAAAAAATTATAATAATATTTTTGAATGATGAATAGTGCTTCAAATATGAGGGGTTTTGAGCAAGGCTCAAAAATTTTCTCCAAATTTAAAGCATGGTAGGACTTGAGTTTTGATGCTCCATTCTTCAAATATGAAGAAAATAAGGTTTGCATATCATGGTTTTTGGTTGTTGATGGGTTGTGGTAGTGGTGATGACAATATTATAGATTCCATGTTGTATGTTCATTGAAGATAATGAGAGAAAAGATTTGTATCTGTACCAAATGTTACTGGTTTCACTAAAGAACAATATCCACGGCCATCGCCGTTAGCTGCCACACTGCCGCCACTCAGAACAGGCATGAGCGTTTTACGAACTAATGCTATCTGAATCTGTACGACTGTATACGTACCCGTATCTGTATTGATTGACATTATATATGTATATCAGTTATAACTGCTGAATTGATGTTGGAATGTGTTCATATTTTTTGTATGCTTATTTTTTAACTTGTTTCTTAGAGATTTGTATTTACCACATGTCATACAGCTTTCACGATGTGTCAGTTTACGAAGCTTATGCAGATAATCCGTGTTGCCAAAAAATTACATATCATCGATCAGCCTCATATGCAGCGGTAAATATTCACTTTTACGATACTTTAGAAGTTTTACCATGTAAGATGTACTATCTTAGTATTGTTGCGAAAGATAAAATCTTATTCAAGTTTGCTAGTGATGTTAGATTGCTAATGTTATCCCAACTAGGTTAATAGCTGTGTTTCATGTTACATCCAGGAATCTGTGCACTACCTACTAAATTTTGAGGCATTAGGTTTTGCGTAGTTCGTTCATTAGTGGAGAGGTCTTTGAATGAAAAGTTACTACGGTATTCGAGAGTGTTGAGAAGTTGAGGGTTTCCGCTCTTGAAATTCATTATTCATTAGGTAGTTTTCATCTATAAATTAGACTTGAGGGGTCGAACCATCAAATATTGCTGTGCTGTTTTCTTTTTCTGCTTACATTGTTATTGGTTATCGGCTTATTGCTATGACAATTTCTTTTGAGGTCTCCCATTCCATCACAGAACATAATCTACTAATGTTAAAGGATTTGTAACTATTGAAGTGACACAAACACACATACTACAAGAGCATTTTGCCGGTACCCGAAGTAAAAAATGAACATTAGGAACACAAATACGGCAGGATAAAAATTCTCAGAAGATGTTCTTTACATCTGCCAAACCTCGAGGCCACACACAATAAGACCAGACATAGTTCCTTCATAACTTGTCAATCTTAAATTGATAGGAAGACAATTATCTTTAAGATCGCGTGTTGAGTGGAACTTCCACACTTCAACCTCCATCATTCCATCTGTCCTTTGTCTTGGAATTTTGATAAAATCATGTATATTCCATGGGCTTGGGGGTATGAGGTAAATAATTCCATCCTCTTCTTTTTTTCTTTGGAGTAGATCTCGTACTTTCACCGGACAATGCAGCCCGTCATATTTTTCAGAAAGCTTGAACACAAGGTAACACACATATTCTGTATCCGGTGACAGCATATGGCTTTCCATCTCGCAATTGATACGAAATACTTGTTGTGGTAGGAGCTCAAACACCTCTTGAAATCTGCATATACAACCATATCATGTGACCACACATACATCTTAGAGACAGCGCTAGCAAATCTATGCGCATAGCGAACGTTTGTTAGAATGCAAACAGGAAATGAAGAAAAGTTAAAACTTAAAAGTAAACGGCTAGAATGAGGAAAGATAACAAGTTATTTAAAAAAAGCAAACCTAGAACTGGCCGATAGTTTTGAAGTAAAAAGCGTCGCATTTGATGAATCATGGAGAGCAACCTTTGCTTGAAGCATAATATGTTTATTGTTTACTTCATTTAGCGGAAACAACTGTTCATCAATGGTTTAGAGAGATTTGTTATACACTCAAGAAAATTGGTAATTCTCTACTAATTTTTATTACATAATAAATTCAGACCTTTTCATCCTCGTCATAGTTGATCGGCAATTGTTCGACTGCCTTTTTCTCTTCGATTTGTTCATGCTTCACCTGTATAAAAAAAATGTATGACCTTATTCTAACAGTGTTACTTAGATTTAATAATCTATAATAAGGAACACAGAATATATATCCAAACTTGCATTGTGAATTGCTCGAAACTCAATGCCTTCAACATAGATTGCCTCATCTCCACAACATGTCGAAAAGCTCTCAAGTAAAAACGTAAAAGTGGTTACTTCCATGTGAGTCAAGAATCGGCACAACTCAATGGTCATCCAGTTGTCGTCTCTCCATGTAGCAAAATATGCATAAAAGGTTTCACTCCCTTTCTTGTACTTCAGGTTAACATATGCTGGTTTACTTGAAACTTTTCTTGAATCACAAAATTTGAAGAGTAAACGAACCCCATATGTCACATTCCGATATAAAAGGTCAGTTCGTGTCTCTATCTTTATCATCAGATTCGTAGTATCTAACATCTCTGCTACTTTCTTAAACCTGCACATGTTATAGTATATCAAAGACCAAAATCTTGTAAACTATGTTTGCGCCAAAGGTAGTTGAGTTGTACAAGTTGCTTTAATGCATTTATAGACGTGATTTGTTTTGATGGCTTGTAATGTTGTTTTTTTTAACTGCTTAATGGCTTGTCATGTAAATATATTAATATAGTTAATCTATATATGATGCAAACTTTTCATGTTTGAAATGGAAAATTTGACTGAGCTTAGAATTAGAAATCAAAGAAAAGGCACTAATAAACATATCTAACAATGCCCTATTGAGCACAGCAAAAAGAAAAAAGAGCACAAAGAGAGACAGAGAGAAAGATACAAACATACTTCGATTCGGGAAGTGATTGCCACTCATGTGGACTGCGGTCGTTTATGTATGAGAACTCACTTGCGGATATCAATTTATATCTTTCACCATTACTTCCGAGTGAAAACCACTATTATATAAAACACATTCTCGTCATTTGAATTATTTTTAAAGAGCAAAAGAAACTCGGAACGTAGAACCTAAACAAAAAATAACTAAGATATAAGAATGAGTCAGTTACCACTTTGTCCTCTTGAAGGAGGAGCCCTTCAGAAAACATTTCGCAAAGATCCTTTTTCTTTTTGGCGGACCAAGAATCTCGATATTTTGACATTTGGAGTATTTTTTCATAGCCTTTAGGCAATTTAGGCTCCCATACTTCATAATCTTCCTGCATATTATTCAAACAATTAGGATTCAAATAAACCAGTCAACTTATCTAAAAAAGGGTTGTAATGTTAATCTCATCATGATTGTTAAGATTTAATCTTTTTATCTACTTCTTAATAAATTTTGATTTGCATAGGGATTGTTTGGTATGTTCAGGATTGCTTATACAAACTATTTATTTGATGATTGTTTCTAAACCAAGCAGGGTCATAAAACCAATTTGACCTTGCTGCTTTTCAACAATCCAAACAACATAGTTTTAATAACATTACTTGAAAAGAGGTCACTTTTATACATGAAAACTTACTTGAAATTCCATTGCTATGTTAAGTTGCCGCAACACCTCTTTGGCCGTTGGTCGTTTTTTCCTGTCATCATCCAAGCATTGACTGACAATCATTCGAAAGGTAGACAATGATTTCGGCGCAATTTTTATCTGGACGTAATATGACACAATCCAATCTAGTTTTCGTTCATCATGGATGTAATTAAGGATCCTGGTTACAAACTGTTGATCAAAACCCCGAGTATTGGGCACCAACAATTTCCCATACAGGATCTCAAATAGAATCACGCCAAACGAGTATATATCAGACTCTTTTGTCAAGAAACCCGTACTTTTATACAGTGGGTCGACGTAGCCAATTGTGCCTACAAGATTGCTGACGGCATACTCCATCTGCTGATCTGTTGAAATAATAATGGACAACCCAAAATCAGAAATTTTTGCCTTCCAATCGTCATTGACTAGAATGTTGGCGCTTTTGATGTCCCTATGTATCACCATCTCTTTCGTTAGAGCACCTCCATGAAGAAAATCCAACCCGCTCGCAATATCAATACATATCTTAAGCCTTTTCATCCACGTAAAGCTATCCTTTTTCAAATGGTTATCGAGACTTCCATTGGATGCATGCTCATAAACAATAATTTTCTCATGCTTTTCATTACAATAGCCAACAAGACCAATAATATTCTCGTGTTTATATTCAAAAAGAATCTCAAGCTCCGTCAAAAATTCATGTTCTCCTTGACCTTGACTCTTGTCTAACCGCTTCGCAACAATAATGCTACTACTCCCATTTGCATGTGTAAGTTGGCCTTTGTATACCTTGCCAAATCCTCCTCCTCCAATAAGATTTCCGGGAGTGAAGTATTGTGTGGCCTTCTCGATGTCTTCAAATGATATTTGAAGGCTGTCCTTATGGTTTTCCTGTAATTCACATGAGAACTCAATGTAACACCCATGTTTTTGTAAAGGTTTATGTATTCTGGGTGAAATATACATTTGGAAAATGTATAAATTAAGAGAAATAGAGTACAGTAGTGTTTAACGAATATATAGAAAAATAAAGTAGTTATTTTATTTTTTTATTTTTTTAAATATATAACCAACTTACTTGAAAGGATAATGCTATTTCAAGTTCCTTCATGATAACTTCAGCTGTGGGACGCTCGTTTTGAGTTACTGATAAGCATTGATGCGCAATTTTTATAAACGTCTTTAATGAATCTTGATTGGGTCCTTTATTTAAAGTTGAATTGAGCTCATCTACTTCTTCCATAATTTTTGGATCAACCATTTTATTTATTGTTCCCTCTTTGAAGCGACGTCTTGCAACAGGTGCAAGCCCCTTGTTATCCTCCGCCACGTAAGTTGGATCATTGGCAATCTTCCCAGACAAAATCTCAAATAAAACTACGCCAAATGAATAAATATCTACAGCTCTTTTCAGCTTACCAAAATTCTGGTATTCTGGATCCAAATACACATATGTGCCTGCAATATTATCAGTATAATGAGTGTTTGCTTCGTGCCCCTCAGGGTAAAACCTGGAGAGCCCAAAGTCGGCAATCTTAGCCTCCCAATTCTTTCCCAATAAGATGTTATCACTTTTAATGTCACGGTGTATTATCCTTCTTTCATCCTCTACCCTCGTGTGAAGGTAATGCAGTCCACGCGCAATATCCATGCAAATCTTTATACGCTGGGCCCAAGTGAGATAAGTCAAGTTATCGGTCCTTCCCAAATAATCACCAAGACTTCCATTGGGTACATACTCATACACAAGCATCATATGAGATCCCTCACGACAAAATCCAAGAAGAGATACTATGTTGGGATGTTTGCAATTAGTAAGCAAATCAATTTCCGCAGCAAAGCCTTCTTTTCCATGCTTGTCCTCTCTAATCAATATCCGTTTTATAGCAACGGTTGTTAGCTTTTTGAAATGCTCATGGTTATTCTTTTTTTCTATCGGCAAGTTCAGTTTTGCTTTATACACTTTACCATATCCGCCTGACCCGATGAGGCATGTTTCAGCGAAATTATTAGTGGCCAACTTTATATCGCTAAGGGGGATCTCCAAATGTCCCAAATTTTTTCCCTGCAACGTTACGTGTTAAAAGGTGTTTAATAAGGTGAGAATGAAGTTTACGAATTATGTTGTGTTGGTAATTTGTAGATCATATGCAAAATTTTATAGAACTAAATAAAGAAAAGTTATTTGAGCTGTTATTATCTCTGTACATAGTAAAAACTAAACATAATAAAAACATCAGCGAAAATTAATTATAGCTATCAGATCATAAAGTGTTTGAGATCTCTAGGCTGTGTTTGGCGAAGAGCTTATGGGGGGCTTATGGGGCTTGGGCTTTTAAAATAAGCATGCTAATAAAATAAGTCTCGTTTGTCATGCAGGCTTATGAAATCATAAGCCCTTAAAAAGAGCTTAAACTTTAGCCCCCATAAAAGGGGGCTAAAAACATTAGCCTGAGGCTTTTGAACAATAAATTACTTATTTACCCACAAAAATATCTAACATTTACAAAAACTCATTTAATTATGCCCTTTTTAGTAATTTTGCGATAATAAGCCTAAGCTTAAGCCCATTTGCCAAACAAGTTTACAAATACACAAATTTCAACTTCGGCTTATAATAAAAGCCCCAGCTCCAGCCCAAGCTTCAGCCTAAGCCCAAACCCCAGCCCCAGCCCATTGCACCAAACATACCCATATAAACTGCTTATCTTAGTGTGAAGGTCCCAACCGTTTGCAATGCTGGCCAACATGTTTCTCTTAATGAACAGGCTACTCTTGCAGCATGTCATAGTTTCGAGGAGGCCATGATGAAAGCTGTTGAAACACATATGATAAGTGTATCTTCTGAGATAAGTAACACTTCTTTGCTTGGCGAGGCTGTGGACTCTGGTAAGGTAAATGAGCCTGGTCTTCATTCAACTTTATGTTAAGGAAGCTAGTACACATGATGTCGTGGTTCCATCACATGTTACCTAGCTAATGCTGACTCAGTTCAGCTGCCATTAATTAAGCACACGCTGAAAAGAGTGTGCTTAACGTAAATGTGAGTCAGAGATCATTCACGAGTTTGGTTACAAAGGAGGCTGCTACTAGTAAGGTTAACTTTAGATCATTGGACACAGATAAGCCTACTAATGCTAAAGCTGAAGTGAAATCCCATTGGCGTCTGTTTTGGAAGTTCATTCGAGGTTTGGTTTCATCTTGTATGGGTATTTTGTGGGTAAAAAAGTAGCATTCCCGGTTGTTGAGTACTATGTTAAGAATGTTTGGCAAAAGTATGGCATAGTTCGAGTAATGATGAACACTAAGGGCTTCTTTTTCTTCAAGTTTGCTTCGGTTGAGGGTATGAATGATGTATTGGAAAATGATCCTTGGTTTATTCGATATGTTCCCATCATTCTGAAAAAATGGGCGCCTAATGCTAACTTACTAAAGGAAGATTTGAATTAGGTTCCTATTTTAGTCAAACTTCATGATATTCCGGTTGTTGCGTTTACTGCTGATGGATTCAGTGCGACGGCTACTAAACTTGGTAACCCGATTATGCTTGATTCATATACGAGTTCTATGTATTTGCAATCATGGGATCGTATGGATGATGCTCGTGCATTGATTGATATAATGGTTGATCGGGAGTTAAAGGATGATATGATTATTGCTATTCCAAATGTGAAGGATGATGGAGAGATTTTTCACACGGTCAGGGTGGAGTACGAATGGGAAACACCTAGATATGGTGTGTGTATGATATTTGGGCATGATAGAGTACTAACGTGGGTTCTAAGGTTCAATATAAGCCTAAGTAACAAGTTTATCAATCGGTCTCTAAAAAGAATGGTGCTAGTTCAAGTGGCATGAAAAAGAATTCTCAAGTGCCTAGACATGGAATTCAACTAACCATTTTGATGCGCTTAATATGATTGAGAATGATGAGGAGCTTGGATCAAATGGGGGGTCGTCAAATTCAGGTAAGAAAGTTGTCCATGATGTGGTTGGTTCGGCATCTAGTAGTCCAAGTACTACACCTTTGGTTGCAAGGATTAATGAACTGAAATATTAGATGCTTGATGGGAAGTTTGTGCTAGTGTGTGATGATAGGAAGCCGCTAAAACCTTGTAAATCAACGCTTCCTAGTTCTTCTAATGTGGCTTCTAAAAAGGTTGATGATCATGTTAATTACGATAGTGATGATGAAGTGTTAGAGGTTTACTATGAAACTGCCACTTTTATGGCTTCTACGAGCTCAAATGTTAACAAAGCTTCTAAAAGTAGCAGTGGAGGGGGACATAAAAGATTTTTTGAACAATGGAAGGAAAATTATTATGAAGATCCGTATGATTATGATGACTTTGATGTTCCTAATTTAAATGATGCTCAAATGCAATTTGCTGATGCTTTTGATATTAGTCTTCGTGGTCAACTTAAATAGCGTCTGTAATTAGTGTGCCATGTCATTCTTACGATAGGTTAGGTTTGAAGCACAGTTGGTGGTTTGTTTTCGCCTAGTTTTAGGTTGAGATGTGGGATTCACCCACATTTGTCATACTTAATTGTTTTTTGCAGTAATAAATTTACCAGGAAAAAATCCTTTAAAAAAAAACTGTATAGTCAAAACAACCCTACTATTTCACAGAAAATGACTAAATAAGATCTTAAGTTTTTAAAGTACTTTTGTGGTTACTTGGTGTTCGAAAAACTATTTTATTCACACATAAATCAAAAATTATATTTTGTGAGTGATAAAATCCTCAAATTTTGTTAGTGCATAATAATGACTAGTTACCTCCCTAAGGTTTATTTGGGTGGTATAACAGGAGAAAGAAGGATAAAATTTTCAACGGGCTGAGTCGTAGGGTGCTACCCGTGATCTAGCGTTCTTCGTATCGTGCTTCAGGTTGTTGTCGTTATTATCCAACAAGTGGTCTTAGAGTGAAGTAATATAAGAACACCCAACAATCAAATGGTTTGTGTCTTAATGGTACCTCATGTGGTGTGAGAAGCTCCTTAATCAAATGGTTGTGGGTTCAAATCCTGCTAAGGACATGTGAGATAAATTTGAGGTATAAATATTGTGAGATAGTTAAATAAATAATATTAGCAATCCCTTAAACCTTGAGGTAGTGATATGTAAATAGTCAAGAAATGTAGGAAGGTCATTTGCCTTAGGATGGAAGACACGATGGGTCGCCTATTGAAATCCCAAACCAGATGGCATTTCGTTATGGGAGATGATTTGTACACTCCACAAAATGATTGGTACACTCAAATTTATTGTGTTTGGACGTTTATACCCTCACATACCTTTAGCTGGTTTTGAATATTGTATTCTTCTTTAAAGTGAGTGACCGTTTGTTATATGGGTATAAGTGGGTTTGGATTAAAAAAAAATTAAAATCAATTGTTTGGTATATATATATATATATATATATATATATATATATATATATATATATATATACACATGAGGTATGTTTGGCGCAATGGGCTGGGGCTGAGGCTGGAACTTTTATTATAAGTCGATGTTGAAATTTGTATTTTTGTAGACTTGTTTAGCAAATGGGCTGGGGCTTATCATTGCAAAATTACTAAAAAGAATATAATTAAATGAGTTTTATGGTATATGTTAGATATTTTTGTGAGTAAATATGTAATTTATGGTTCATAAGCACCGGCTAAAGTTTTTAGCCCCTTTTATGGGGCTAAAGTTTTAAGCCCTTTTTAGGGGCTTATGATTTTATAAGCCGGCATGACAAACGAGACTTATTTTATAAGCCGACTTATTTTAAAAGCCCAAGCCCCATAAGCCTCTCCATAAGCCCTCCCCAAACACACCCATGGTATAGAATGATAGATATGATAGAAGGCTAAATTGATATATTTTGATGATACGAACCAATAAGAATTTAGTGTTTTATTTTATAACTTTTTTCTCTCTCTTTCATATGGGGTCATTCTTTTTTTTTCTCTCTATTTCTCTCGTTTATTTTAATAATACTAGCATGGTACCCGCGCAAAGTGGAATACCAAATATGCAGTTTTTGTCGTATTTTGATCTTTTAACGGTATACAATGATAGTCGGTATATGACGGTTTACCTATTAGATAGTTCTAAAAAAAGTAAATGTGTGTTTAAATTTCTGTAAAACATATTAATACACTTATAGATTTCATAATTATATTCATTTGAACTTAGTAAATTTGAATGTATATGACAAAATTTAGAACTTTAAATTTGTATTATTTTAAGTTGTATTATTTTAAGTTTGTAACTTTCATTTTAATACTAAAATTTAATATGTAATTAATGTATATTATGCAATTAATGTAGTGTAGTATTTAATTATATAAATTACTAAATATAGTAACATGTGTAAGTTTAAAAAATTAATACTTCTATTTATAAAAGTACTAAATGCATTATAGATAGTTATAGAATAGATTATAGATTATAGATAATATTGTAAATATTAATTCAAAATATTCAGAACCAATATTTTATATATAATTAAATGTGTTTTTTTTTGTCCCCACCATCTTTTTTCTCTCCTCCTTTTATTTCAATATATACCAAATCCAAATCATTTTCTAAACCCATGAGCATACCAAACGCACCCTCAAAGTTATAACTTTTGGTAAACTAAGTAAACATTTGAGGGTATATCGTTTAGTGTGTTATTCAATCCTAAATATTATTCCGCAAACACTTGGGTAAGAGTTCTATGATTTATATCAATAAAGAGTTTAACGTTGAAAATTATATTTGTGTGTTTAACTTGTTCATTCATATTAATTGAAAGATGGTAAACTCATATCTTAAACATGTTACTTAGTTGTTTAACTTCATTATAGATAAATTAACCGAGTAAGCGAGAACAACAGAACTTTCATATTAGTGTTATATGCATATGTGATATATCAAGCAAGTTTTAATATTAAAAAAGTTTTCTTCAATTTTCTCTAACTTTTATTAATAAACTATATTGATTTAAATGTTCAAATATTATGTGTGTTATATGGTTCGAAAGCCAATTATGTGAATGAAAAAAAGGCGAATCTTTTGAAGTTCTATACAAATACTTATGCTTATTTTTTGACAACATGTTGAGTGTTTGAACCTACAGATTAGTGTTATATCACATGTGACATATCAAGCGAGTTTGAAGTTAATAATAAATAAATAAATAAAAATTTATATTTTCTCCAACTTTTATGAATAAAATGTGTAGATTTGGAGGTTCGAAAATAATGTGTGATATATAGTTGGAAAACTAATGATGTGTCTTTTTGGATAAAAAAAATGATGAATCATTTGGAGTTCTACATAAATACTATGCTTATTTTACGACAGCATGTAAGTTAAGTGTTCGAACTTATAGATTAGTGTTATATCACATGTGATATATTATGCAAACAAATATCCCGAGAGAAAAAAAAGCAAAAAATTGTTGGTTTGTGGGAGTTTTAAATACGACAAAACGACTAAGAGTGTGTGAGCCGATGGGGGCACACACGATAAACACGATAGTACGTGTCGAACGTTTAAACTTGAATACGTTATACCCGTTTTATGCGTGCATGTATATCCGATCCATCATATGATCCATGGACTTGTTCTAATAGATAAGTGGGTCGGGTTAGATTGCCTTTGGCCTTGTGAATGTCTAACTGATCGGATACAAAGGGATTTTGGGTTTTGATGCTTGTTGATCAAGAAAAAAGGTCCAAGTAAGGATTGGTTAAAATCATATATAAATACACTCCTTATCCCATGTATGTGATTGACGAGAAACCTATCCCTACACCCTATATTCTAATCGATTTATCATAACAGGTGATGGCCTAACTGGATTTCTTTAGATATTCAATTATGGTTTCAACTTGTCTTGAATTAGTTCTAAGCTTGCATCATCTTCATGATCCAAGATGTTTAGAGTTTCGTTTAGGGTCCATGCTTCCAGTTCCAAGTTGAGCTATGAATAGCAGCAAGTTTTTTTTGTGAACTTCTGCTCTTCACGATTTCGGACAATAAAGGGATAGATATCGGACAGTCTTGTCCGATATCGGGTAACACATAAATCTGCTTCTCGGGTAGATTACTTATTGGGCAGAAAAAGGAGACTTGGTCTTTGGGTTTTTCTTGTTCGTGTGATATTCAAGTTATCAAGGGGTTGATTGTTTTATACATTCTCGACTAGCTTTTATCGAATGTACTTGGTTTATGTGTTTGTGTGTGATACTCTTCGAGGTATCTATTTTAGATACTTAAGGTTTCGTTTTGGTTTCTTGTTCCGTTACTAGAGATCAATTGCCAAGCAAGGTTAGCTTTTCTATATCCCTTTTAATTAATTAATATTGTATTAATTATTTGTTTATTAAATACGTGCTTAACATAATTGCATTAACTAGATCCAATATCCGCTGCGTACTCGTAGAGGTTAATGGTTAACTGGTTCTAAAATCCCAATAAAAATCAATAAAAATTGAAGTTTATCGAAAGAATATGATAGTCACTCAAATTTTGTCACAAATTAGATAAACAATTTTATGTTAGCCTCTTCAATGTTACACATGGGATGAACTTGGGTATCCATTGGTAAATTCCAAGTCTCCGAAACTAGATCACCCATATGGTACATAATGTTGAAGTACGACAAGATATTTTCTTCTTAACCATTTTGTAGATCATTTTATAATTACTTAATCAGTGTAAAATAGCCTTAATTACCATTAAATGAGCTGAAAGTAAAATTACCTTAAAGTGATTGGATGAGGTACCTTCAACTGCAACTTTAAAGTGGTCCTCCTATCAATATCATTGTGATAGAAAATTAATTAGAGGTAAATATCTATCTTTAAACTCTTTGGTTGTGAGATCATGTTTTATCATCTACGAAAAGTATAAGTTAGCAGATTGAAAATGGCTCAAAATAAGTTTTGAGACACAAAAACTTTGTTAAATGATAAAACAAAACACTTTGAATCATTGTATTATCGTTTTGAAACTATCATTTTTATTGTGACCTTACCCTATATAGTAATATAGACATAGATATAGATTTATCATATATTTATACATAATAAGTACTTCACGTTGGTCGATTTGACTATTTATAAGTTATAACTCATACGTGACATGCCATTTTACCAAACATGAACAAAAAAGAAATAGATGATGCACTTACAAGAATCTCATGTTTAAGTTGAAGTTCCAATGCTTTCTCAAGTTTAATGACAATCTGATCGATATTTGGACGTTGTGATCGTTGTTCCTTTAAGCAACTATATGCTGTTTCTGAGAAGATATCGAATGATTGCGGATCCATTTGTTTATGTAGATCCGGGTCGATGATATCAATCAAATTTCCCTCTTCATGATGAGATTTAGCTAACTGAGCTAAAAACTCTTCGTTTGGACTATGTATGTATTGATCAAGTCTTTTCATGGTAAATAGTGGGTGCAGTAGGAAACGCTGTTCATCATCAAAAAACTGTGAATATGTTGATAGTACCTCGGAATATAGAAGGGGATCTCTAGTTATATCCAGCTTTTCGTCGTAAGTTTGTGTCGCAAATTGCTTTAAACGCTGCCCATTCTGGTTTGTCTCTCCCGTTGAATTTGGTTGCTCTGTTCCTTTATAACAGAGTAGGGCCCTGGAACACAAAAGGAAGTCTCACTCAGGATCATTGTGCAGAATTTGAATGTGTATAACTAAGGGTCTTATGCTATATATAGCGGTATTGTAGTGTCTCAAACAAGTTGTTATGACTTATGAAAGGATCTCCTTGTACTAAATATCTCACTAAATTTGATGCAAAAAAACATTTTTGAGGAATATGTTTTCACCAAATTTGGTTCAATATCTTACGCACCAAATTTTTACACCCAAATTTTGAGTTTATATACGTTAATAATTTTTGTGGACCAATGGTGAAAAAAAACCACTTTGAGAATTTCCTCTATAAAACTTTTTCAAACAAGACGTTCCTAACCAGGTCGGAGCCAAGATTTCAAGTTAAGGATGTTGAACTTAATGTAAAAATTATAGCAATAAATATCTCTCTAAAATGAATCTATAGTTCTTTTAATCCATAATTCAACTTAATTAACACCAAATAATTAGGGACTAAGCTAAATTATAAAATAAAATAAAAAATTGACAAATAAATTTATTTTGATGTTGTAACTAACCAGTTAAGTTATTCGAAATATAAATGAGAATACAAGGGGTAATTTCAAATATTATTAAGAAATTAGCTTATAATTATATATCTAATGAATAAAGTGAACTGATTAGGGGTGACGTAACACCCATTCATCACCGTAATAGCTCAGTCTTGATCCCTAATAAACTCCTTTAAAGCTTTGTTTCGTTTGTATTTTCTGGTTGATAAATCCTACCGCGTCAAATAGTGATTATCGGTATTCCACAATTCTAAGTTGATCAATATTTACTTTGGAATATGTTAGTCTAAAAGGTTATATAATATGTTAGTCTCATCCTCTATTAAATTAAACCATTGTAAACCCTCTTGTATTATTTAATAAATCTGACTAATAAATTTTTCCAGTTTCTCTTTAGTTTTTACATGGTATTAGAATCTTAAATCATTATACCCTAATATGTAAGTCGGTTGTTTGTACATGGTGTTGGTAATGTAATGCAATTGAGGGATGCGGTTATACTTGAAAATGAGATTGGAGATACTGAATGTATTCCTATTAATTTTTTTTAACCGCCCTAACTCAAATAGCGGTCGGTGTTTATCAAGCTGATAGTTGTACTCTCCCGTGAATTTATCATGGAGTAAAGGTGTGTTTGTCTTTTGAAAAAATGTCTTACTAGCCTCTTACTCTTACCAAGTCAGAGGCGGTAAGAGATGGTCAGACATTAGTGTTGTTTGTTTTTTTTTTGAGTCAGATCCGGTCAGATATATAACATCTTACTCAATAAGAGGTTGGAGGATTGTCTTATTGCCTCTTACTCAATCACTTGTGTTAATATAATATATTTGATGGTTAATTAACTATGTTATATTTATGATAAAAGGTCTTGTTTCATATTTACATAAGTTAATTATTATCGCATTGCGTTTGTTTAATAAATAAATTGCAAAAAACGAGCACCTAAAATAATATTGACAATTATACAAAAACTAACAACATTATTTCGTTCAGATTTAGACTTTCTAGCCACCTTTTACCGGTAAGATGTAGTAGTCAGATTCAGACCTAAAACATCTTAATGAAACACAGCACACCCGAACTCTTTAGAAGGTTTAATCCTTCAGAGAGTTATTCCATAAAACGTTATGCTCTTTCAGTGTAAACTCATCAGCACGTTATACTATTCAACATGAGAACACTTCAGGATTTAACCCTCTGATGAGAGTACAACATGTTGATGATTCACTTTCTAAATAGGTAGAGAGTGTACCTCTATTAAGTCTCTAAACCTCTATGATTCAAATAGTGGTGCTCAACAAGCTCATGAACTCATCAGAAAGTTCTAATCTTGAGTAAGTAAACTTTGAGTGAGTTCATTAAGGAGTAACTCTTCAAAGGGTTAAATCCTGTTATCTCATCGTGTAGTTATACTTTTCAAAGAGTAGACTCATCAGCACGTTGCATTCTTTAGCAAGACAACACTTCAGCATGTATGCTCTTTTGGGAGTATGCTGATAAGTGATTATGCATGATATTGAACGAACACTTCGCTGGACTTGTTTTGTAACTCCTTTCACTCATTAATGAGTAGTTTCACATTTGATTTAAGATTCATAATGAATTAGTCTCATAAACAATATTATTATAATGGAGGAACCAGGGCCGGTCCTGAGTTATATGATGCCTGGGGCGAAATGATCGGAAAATGCCCCTCCTGAAATTTGTAAACTAAACTATACATTATTTATTTTGTATAATTCACACCTTAAAAACAAGAGTTAATTTAAAACTTTGTCTATGTGGTTTACACACGTAAACACACATTTCGTTCTTTTGACAAGATAAGTACATGCATCTGCAGTCCTTATAGTTGATAGATCTTGCATCTTTCGTTATTTTGACAAAAGGAAAAACAATTAGTCGTGACTCAAAAGGACCAAAGATGCAAAAAATTTCAACCATAGAGACTGCGTTCATACTTATTCTGTAAGAAAGACGAAATATACGATTGTGTAAAAGTGGTAAGAACAAATTTTGAAAATTATTGTTAAAACAATAAGGTGTTAATAATGCTGAACAACATATTTGTTAACTCGTAAGAATGGATAACATTTCAAACCGACCTTCCAATTGGTTCAACCAGTTGAAACAAATTCAAAAACCACGTTATAGTTTTTATTTCTAATTTCAAAAATTCTATAAAAGGTAAACATCGTCTAACTTATTTGTTCTATTCAAATTTTACAAAAAAAACTTTTAACTATATTTTATCATGTCAGATAAAACAATCTAATATAATTCTTTGTTAATACAAGTTTGTAATAAGGCTACCTAATCCTCTTAAATTAAAGTTCTTTGATAAATTGATAAAACAATAATAAATAAAAAATAAAGTTATAATTGGGTTTGGTTTTTGATAGGGTTAGAATTATTTCAAGTTGTAAACACAATTTCAGTCAAGTTAGGGCATAGTATATAATAATGTGTATTAAAACGTATATAACAATGTGTATAAAAACGTATATAAACACGTATATGTTTTTATAAATATGTATCAAAAAACGTATATATAAGCGTATAAAAACATATATAAAAATGTATAAAAAGTATACAAGAACATATATAAAAGTTAAAAAAGTATATGAGTTTATACAAAAACGAATATAAGAACGTGTATAAAAATGTATATAAAAATATATATATATAACGTATATAAGAGCGTATACAAAAACGTATATAAAGACGCATTTAAAATGGTATATAATAATGTACGTGTTTTTATAAATAAGTTTACAATAATGTATAAAAAGTATATAAGAATGTATACAAAAAAGTATATAATAACGTGTATAATAATGTAAAAAATGTATATAAAAACGTAAATGGTTTTCATAAAAATGTATATAAAAATCGAACCGAAATTTTTTAAATTATAAACGGTCTACTATAAAAGATGGACGCTGCAACGATCGTTAGCCAAATAGGCTAACGTGTAACTGTAAACGGAATCTACTTAACGTCAGTAAAACCAGGGACCAAAACAGACCAAAGTTTTCCCCACAAAGGAGCCGCCTGCACTTTTGAATGGCCAGGGACTAAACCTGCAATCTAATCAAATGACATGAACCATTTCTGCAATTTACTCTTTTAATGAAACAAACATCTTAGCTTAATAAAGATCATATATAAGCCTCTACTAGTTTAGCCTGTTATGTTTCTTTATTAGCTCTTAGGGATTTAGGTTGTGTTTGGCGAAGGGTTTATGAGAGGCTTATGTGGCTTAGGATATTAAAATAAGCCGGCTTATAAAATAAGTGTCATTTGTCATGCGGGTTTATGAAATAATAAGCCCCTAAAAGGGGCTTAAAACTTTAGCCCATAAAAGGGGCTAAAAACTTTAGTCGGGTGCTTTTGAACAATAAATTACTTATTTACTCACACAAATATCTAACATATACAAAAACTCATTTAATTATGTCATTTCTAGTCATTTTGCAATAATAAGCTTAAGCTTAAGCACATTTTCCAAACAAGTTTACAAAAATACAATTTTCAACTTTGACTTATAATAAAAGCTCTAGCCCAACTCATTGCGCCAAACATACCTTTAGTATTGTCCTATATATAAATAGTGTATACGCTACAAAAAAACTAGCTGAATTTTTCACATTTTAAAGTCTAAATGTCACGGTTAAGAATGTATAAAATTATAAAGTTCACACTTTCTCAAATGTGGTAATAATGGGTATGCCAAATTTTTTTTACACATGTAAGTGTGAAGATATTATCCAAATTTGTATGGTTAAAAGTGTGGAAATATTTTTTGAATGTCCCCACCTAAAAGTGTGGCAAAATTGCAAATAATGTTTATAATAACAAGGAGGAATTTTCTTTTGATTACTGTTATTTTAGTGTTTACCAAGGGATAAATCCCACCATTCATCTAGTTTGATCTGATGGTGAGGATTAACCTAAGATTTAGTGGATAAACATAAGTCCATATTTTTTTTATTATCTTTTCGTCTTTTTTTTCTTCACTTTTTTTTTTGTCTTTTTATTTTTCTTCACTTTTTTTTTCTTTCTAATTCCCGTTTTTATTTATTAACGTATTTTTTTTTACGTTTTTAACTTTTTTTTAATTCGCGTTTCTTTTTTCTTCGCTTTCATACATTTTCATACGTTTTCATTTATTTTCGTCCGTTTTCATACATTTTCGTCCGTTTTCATACGTTTTTGTCTGTTTTCTTACGTTTTCGTCCATTATTCATACGTTTCGTCCATTTTCGTCCGTTTTCATACGTTTTTGTCCGTTTTCATTCGGTTTCTTTCGTTCTCGTTCATTTTCAGACGTGTTTTTACGTTTTCATACGTTTTCGTCCGTTTTCATATGTATTCGTCCGTTTTTTTACGTTTTCGTTCGTTTTTTTACGTTTTCATCCGTTTTCTTACGTTTTCATATGTTTCGGACTATCACAAGTGATTTTCTGTGATATTCAGAATATCATTTTGTGATATTTTGAATATCGCTTGTGATTTCTGTGTGATATTCAGAATGTTACTTGTGATTTTTTGAATAACTACTAATTACCACACTTTTATTGCTAATTTTTCGTGTATCTCATTCTCACGATGTTCAACTTTTTGGAGGAGAATTATTTGATATCACTGGTGACATCACAAATATATCAGATTCTTCTATTTTGTTGAATCATGTGTGATATCACAGATGATATCACTTGTGAAATCACGTGTGATATCACAGATGATATCACTTGTGAAATCACGTGTGATATCACAGGTGATATCACTTGTGATACCAAACGTGATATTGATATCACCTGTGATGTAACATGTGTTTGAGTTTCTTCAATTTATTTATGAAGATGTTGTGTTTTGTTTAACCATAGCTTCGTCACTGATCAACCATAGATATTTTCAAATCCCGTTATAAAACATATTGAAATACTCACAATGTATCTATTAAATAGACAAATTTAATCACAACTTCAATAATAAACAAAAGTACACTAAATAACTATGTGTTTAAAGCAAAATCAACTTGTTTAAGTTGTTTAATCTAAATGTAAACAAATGAAAACGTAAGAAAAAAGACGAATACGTATGAAAGCGTAAAAACACGTCTAAAAACGTGTGAAAATAAAAGAAAACTGACGAAAATGGACGAAAACGTATGAAAACGGACGAAAACGTATGAAAATGGGCGAAAACGGGCGAAAACGAACGAAAACAGATGAAAACGTTGAAAACAGACGAAAACTATGAAGCCGAAGAAAAAACGCGAATTAAAAAAACGTAAATAAAAAAAACGCGAATTTAAAAAAAAAGCTTGAATTTGAATAAATAATAATAATAATAATAAAAAAATAAAAATATGTGAATTAAATAAAAAAAAATGAATTTAAAAATAAAAGACAAAAAAAAATATTTGAATAAAAAAGAAAGATAAAAAGACCAGAAAAAAATACATGGACTTAAGTTTACCTTTTAAATCTTAAGTTAATCTCCACTATTAGATTAAACTAGATGAATGGTGAAGATTTGTTATTTGATAAGCATTGATTTGTTAAAAAGCAAAATAAAGTGCCTCTAATAACAAGTCCATAGTTGATAATACAGTGACAAAATACGTGTGGTAATTAGAACTATTTTTTGTAGTGATACCTCTTTGTTTTTAATTTTGATCAATATAATTTTTAGTTTTTCTCTAATTTTTACTAAATAAACAAAATTAGAAATAAACATATATTTCATGAAGAATGGTTACCACTTTTTTATTGCATCCGTGATGATTCTGTACACTTTGTGGTCCTTAGAAGGTAGTGTGGAGTCGCTTAAGTCCTCTACTCGCTCACCAAATGCTCTCCTTCCAGTCATGACTTCAAACAAGACAACACCCAAGGAGTACACATCGGACTTGTGGGTCACAAATCCGGTCTTTTCATACATCGGGTCTACATACCCTATCGTGCCAATAACTTCAGCAAGGAGAATACGGTGCCTTCGAGCTCTTGTATTTCTCAAAGAAACTTCAAAACCAGATAACTTGGGTTTCCGGTTTTCATCCAATAAAATCTTAGAGCTCTTGATGTTACGATGTATGACACTCATATTATGTCCAACATCGTTATGAATATATCTTAAGGCATGCACAACATCAACACATATCTGCAAACGTTGCATCCATGTGAGAGTCGGGCTACTTAGATGTTTGTCAAGACTTCCCATGGCCGCATGCTTGTTTATGATGATTTTTTCATCTTTCTCGTCACAAAACCCGACAATTGAGACTACATTTTCATGATTAAGCCTAGCAAGTATCATCATCTCGGTCCAAAACTCAATGACTCCTTGACCGTAATCATGGTGCAACCTTCGTGCAACAATATCTACGGATTCTCCCTTCCATGAGAGTGTTCCTCTATAAACCTTTCCAAAACCACCTTGACCTATAAGATTTTCATCAGCAAAGTTGTTGGTAGCCTTTACTATTTTCTTAAGTGGGATTTGTAAGTGAGCAAATTCTTTGGGTGCAGGCATAATGTTTGTTGTGTTTCAAGTAAAGACGAGATCAAGATTGTTTGGGATACAAATGAATTTGAAGGAAAGAAAGAAGAAAGATGATTTATAGGCTAAATACACTCGGGACGATTTCATAAAGTAAGAATTGATTTGGGCATTCATGTTTTTAATTGGTGCACTTAACTTTACGTATTACATAGTTGTGCATTGTCTACAATATGTTTTATCTGCTTATACACTTGAGTGTGTAAATCAATATAAATATTATGCAAATCACCTCTCTTTTACAATGGACAATGAACAACTCGAGACGATTTCATAACGTAACGTAAGAATTGATTTGCGCATTCATGTTTTTGGGGTTCGTTTAGTGTCTTAATAAACGAACATGAACAACTCATTTTCTTAACAAACAAATATAAATGAGAAAACTTATTCGTTTAGGGGGGAGGGAGTGGTACCCTAGTACCCGAATTGCCACATCACCTCTATCCAATAAAAACACTCCAACTCAAAACTACCCAATTCTACCCTAACACTACCCTAAGTGGAGGGAGTGGTACCCTAGTACCCGAATTTCTTTTTTTATTCTTTTTTTTTTTTTTTTTTTTTTTTTTTTTTTTTTTTCATTCATTTTGTAAATAAAACAATATTTATTTTTTGTTAGTGCATTATTGTTGAAGGAAGGATACAAACACAAGTCTTCTTCCTGTACCTGCAAAACCAAAGTCTTCATCCTGTACCTGCAAAACCAAAAAACACAAGTCTTCTTCCCTAGCACCCAAGTCTTCTTCCTGCACCTGCAAAACCAAAAAACCAAAAAAAAAAAGACAAAAGAAAAAAAAGAAATACAAACACAACACACAACACCGATCGGGCTTGGAACCCGAATTCTTTCACCGATTGCGCTACCCGATTTACTCGTGATGGTGTTACCGATCGGGTAAGGGTACCCGATCCCCTACCCGATCACCACTCCCTCCCCCCTTAAAGTTTGTGTACGTTTATTTGTCCCGTTAAAATTAAATAAACGAATATTAATAAGGTTGGTTTATGTCCGTCCGATTAGCTTATGGCCAAACTCCTGATTGATTGATATTTTATAATTTTATATTATGATTGCAGTGGAAGACAGAGCTAAAGCAAGTTGCCATTTATTTTATAATACAAAATATAAAGGTAGCTAAAGCAAGTTGCATTTGTTTAGCTTTAATAGATGTACTAGAAGGGTACCCGCGCAATGCGGCGGCGAGTACCCGGTGATAATTTTTGAAGCGAGCAATTTTTTTATTTATTTTAAATCTTCATTATTAGAGGGGGTTACTATATGGTTTAATAAGACTTAAACTTTTTAATTTTACATTAATTTTTAATTTTTCTTTTATAGTAATGTTGTTTGTCTTTAAATTTTAAAACTTTTTATAAGAAGTCCCAAATAGTTTGTTTGTAGTATAGATAGATAATAAAAAGCCGTAAGCAAGCCTAACAAAGAAAAGTTAAAAATTTAAACCACATGAGTAAACCGTTGAGGAAAGTAAATAATTGACTTTACATGTAATGCGTCCACTTTCTCTTTTGCAAACAAAACATTTTTTTCTCATTTCAAAACCTTTTACGTCAAAAGAGTAATTTTGTATTTTCTAACGGTTAGATAACATAAAGTTAAATGTGTAATAAACTTATTTATTGATACACGCATATACAATTCAATACTTTCGGTGGGTTTTGGAAAGAATCAAAATTCACAACCTCTTGATAATTATGGCTACTTTACTTACAAAACTTAAACCACAAGGTCCACAACTCTAATTAAAATGGTAAAAGTTTCCAGCCCAACTTCTATGTTAAACACAGAGCCCAAGTCCACTTATAACTATACAATATTTTTTCGGTTAAAACACACCTATCACACTCAACCCTAGCTTTAATACCCTAATCTCCCTTCACTTG
Source organism: Chrysanthemum seticuspe (assembly GCA_019973895.1). Classification (NCBI taxonomy): domain Eukaryota; kingdom Viridiplantae; phylum Streptophyta; class Magnoliopsida; order Asterales; family Asteraceae; genus Chrysanthemum; species Chrysanthemum seticuspe. The sequence goes on along the minus strand of BPTQ01000008.1, from coordinate 356,966,520 downwards.
AAAAAACGCAACCACCCTCCTTCTTGCAAAACAAAACATACAAATTCGTCCCTTACAGATCGATGTTTAGTTAGATGTTTCATCTTCTAAAGTTTCATCTTTCGAGAGAGGTTCAAATGGCTTTTCTATCTTTCGTCGATAGAGTTCTCTTCGTATCCGTCTTCGTCCTATCAGCTGTTCAAGAGTAAGCTCAGAAAACAAAAGTTTCATCTTCAAGATTCTTTAGGGGTCTCGGGTAAGGTTTAGTTAGATGTTTTTTTCTTAAACGAAAGTTTCTCACAGATCGATGATGAAATCTCTTGTACTCTATGTTTTGAGAACAAGCTTTGTGGGGGGTTTAAAAGAGAATGTCGAGATCTTTTCATTTTCTTCTTTCAGAAACAAAAGATAAAAAACCACCGAGCGTTGGTGGCCAATTTGGCATATGGCGGTAGCAGATGGTTTAGGGAGAGAAGATGAAAAATGAAATCGTGGTTGTGTTTTGTTATGTTTTGTCACACCCTCGCCGGAGGCGGAAACACGAGGTGTAACGGAAAGGAACATAAGCACAAGATAATAGAACATACCAACGTTAATATTTAAAAGAAAGAGTACACCATTACAATACCAGTTTAGCCGTCATCGGCAAATATATTACAAAGTTTAGATTCCAAAATATTTCGTTCTATTACATAACGATTTGTAGTGACAAGTGAAAACTTCATTATGCAAGACCTGGTAGAAAAAGCTTATTAACGATCACCTGAAATGCATGAGAGAAAAACGGGTCAACTATGAAAATAGTTGGTGAGTATACACGTTTCGTAAAAATAAGAAAACTCGTAAGAAATATTCAAAGGTTTCAGTCATCGGAAATAGTCCACAAAGCAAAGGCATTGTAAATCCACTCAGTTCCAAGTTCCGCCCATACAAAACTTGCAACCTGTGTGTTCACAACCCATTGCACAAAATATAGCGTGTCAAGTAGTCAAGTATAAGCGGTCATAATAGTTCACAATATAGTACCACGAATATAATAATTCAGGGATGCTCCTGATGAAACCAAATTATGCTGGGTGCCACTACCCAAAGTTATGTTGGGTGCCTCTTCCCAAAGATATACTGGGTGCCTCTTCCCAAAGATATATTGGGTGCCTCTTCCCAAAGATATACTGGGTGCCTCTTCCCAAAGATATACTCCTAACATAGGAGACTTTATAGTGATGCTCCGAACATAGGAGACTTTAGGTCAAGGTCATAACATGTACGGTTCAATAAATTCCAACAAGTCATAAATTCGTAATTAAATTCAAGGATTTGATTCGAGTTCACAAAAGTAAGAATCAATTCAATTCAAGTATGGTTCATGCATTTCGCCCCAAAAATATAGCAAAACGGTAAAAAAAGGGGGTGTGATTACTCACTTGATGAATAAATGCGATGACAAAAGTGGTTACACCGAAATGTAGCGCGAATCTCGAAACTGACCTATTATGAATGATATGATATGCAATAAGTCATGATGTAATGTTATGCACGCAATTCGGATGATATTTATACCACTTATGTATTTTTGAAAACAATACTTCTCGTCGAAAATATAATCTTTTAACGTCTTGCCCATTTTTAAATTACTTCACATGTATTTACATTGAAATGATATCCGACGATAATCATTTAGTGATTAATTGTGAAATTATAACTTTTCGTCGTAAAATAATGTCATTGAAATTTCCATGAAAGTGACTAAAACGGCATCTAAAAGCTAGTCGTAAAATGGTGCACGTCGAGTGTTAGGAAACAAACTCAATGGTTTTGGGAAGCTTGTATCATTATCTCAAAGTTTTAGCATTTAATTTTTCATCCTAGAGGTCTCGATCTTAGAGAAAAATATAGGTTAAGTATGGTACTTGTGTGTTTAAGAGTGGTTTTCGGTAAACTTTGAGCGACTATATTTTATTCATTACAACTCCGCTTGACGAACGGTTGGATATTTTGGAAAATATGGTTGGCGAACTTGATTTTACTAGAAGACATCTTTTTATAAAGAGTATCCTATCAATGTTAAAAACGACCCTCAACATGGCCCCTAGTTGCCGTAGTATATGTTTAATAGAAAATATATTAATGTTGCTAATAGAATAAAGTTACGGCAACTTTGTTTATCGCGTGTAATTTACTCGTTACAAGTCCGTTTTCTACGTTTTCTATACCCTTAGCTTCGTGTCAAAGTATACTAATATATTTTCGATAAGTCGACACAATTTATAAAGCTTAAGACTCATTTTTGACTCGTAAAGAGTGACATTTTTATGCTGAATTTCCAGAAATTATTAGTTTTCGACGTCTAACTTGAAAAATTCATATCTTCTTCGTTATAACTCCGTTTTAATCCGTTCAAGCGGCCACGGTTTCGTTTTAAAGTATATTTTCTAAATATCTAGGCCAAATATTTTTGTTCACTGTCGGATTTTCCAGAATTTAATTTTAAGGACAGACCCTTTTCAAAACGTGTCGAAATGAGTTTTTCTCGCGCCAAACTTATTCTAACCCATTCAAAACAACTCCGAAGCTATTCTAATCCTACCATACACCTTCTTAGGGTGTCATGGGTTCCTAGACATCACCAAAACTAAAATATAACAAGGAGTAATTATAGGATGGATTATATATATATATATATAACATATAAAAACCTTAAAAACCTTTAAAAATGGTATAAACATCATGAGACTTGTATGTTTCTCAAATAAAATGATATGACCATAAAAATGAATGTGAAATAAAAATATGAATATGAATGCTTACTAGTGATATGATGAGGTTTAAGGACAAAAGGTTTATCCTAAATACCCTAGGTTTTTATTTCAAAACCTTGATTAAGAGTAATACTAGATTGTGATGAACTTGACTAGCAAAATTTTTTATGGATTCCTCTTGGTCTTCTTATGGTGGCCGGTCACAAAGAGAGAAGGGAAGAAGAGGAAAATCTTTTTCACACTTTGAATTTTTGTGTGTATGTGTAGTATGAGTTATTGTTTGAGTATAATATCATAAATTTGTAGACAAGATCCACAATTTGAGGAGAGTAACTTGTATACATATTTTTTTTAAGTAGTAATGTGTAAGTAAATGTGATGTTTATTAAAGATAGTGAGTAACTTGTATACATATTTTAGCATTTAGGGTAGCATTAAATAGAACTAAATTTTAATTGATCAAAATAAAGTGTATTGAAGTCATAAAAATTATAAAAATACTTTACTTGCAAAAATTGAGTGAAATAATAATTATCGTGTAATATTTAAGAAAATCGTCGTAATTATGTAAATATAACAATTTATATACCAAATAAATTTAAAACACCGGGTAAACTAATAATAATATTTTTATCATCTTAATATGAGTATAAAAATATATCGGAATAATTTTTGGAAGTATCGGGTCAAATGTTCAAAATAATTAATTACGCGACAGCGTTTATTTAATATGAAATTATGCGTTTATCGTGAAATGAAAAATCATGCATGAACTAATATGATGAATATTGAGTTTAAGAAATGACCGAAAATTGAGAATTGTGACATGTTTGGTGTGTGGGTAGGGAGATTTATATCCCTAGGCTTGTGGTGTTACAGATTTATATCCCAAGAAAAAGAGAATAGCCATTTTGTTATGATTCTTTTTCTTTTAGTTCAGATAAAAAATGAAGTTTTGACTTCCAAATTGGTCAGTGATGATGTTTCGTGTGAAGACCTTCAAGGTCAGATTTATCTATGAGCACGAAATAAATCTGAGATACAATAGTTTTCGAGTCTTCAGTTTATATACGTAATTTAAGACATTTAATTTTTTTTTCAACTTTAAAGATGTGCATTAATGTGGTTTCTATATTTAATATGTGTATAAATGTGTTGTATATTATGCATATGTGGTTGTAAGTCTGAATTTTTGGGCTTTAATGTGTTGTACATCATGCTTTAACACTTTCAAGTCTGAAAAGTCTAAAAATTAATTAGGAGAGAGAGTGGTTTGTGTATTATAAGTAGTAGTGATTTCATTTACCTTGTTACGTTAGTACTAATATTCTTTTTTTAATGTTTTTTTTCTTCACGAGATATTTAATTTTTTAAAATTCATTGTTTGACAGCTACATTGTGATTTTCTTGTATCACAAAACTTGTTTTAATTCTCGTATATAAATGCGAGTTATAAAAATAATAATTTTTTTGATATCTTATTTAAACTTTAAAATTTAAAATATTAAATACTTAAATTAAATTAATTGTAATACTCACAATATCAAATGAAATGAATTATTGTGATATGCAAATTAACATACGAGGTTTCACATGTAACAACTACTTATATAATTTTTTTTAGAATCTAAGTAAAATATTTGAAAAATTATTATTTTTACAACCTTTGTTTAATAACACGCGAGTACACGGGTTTTCTTAGTATTTGCAAGTTTAATCATTTATGGTGCGAGCGACATCGTTTTATACATTTACAGTGCAAGCTATGCCGTTTTATGCTTGGTCTAAAACGTCGTCCGTTTTAATTTTAATTTTTTTTCTCTTTAGTAGGATGCAAACGACGCTGTTTCATGTTTGGATGTAGGCTTGATCCAAAACGAGGCCATTTCGTTTTTTCCTTTTCATTTTACTTGTTTGCTTTAAATATGAAATATTAGTATTTTATTTACCAACCTTCATTCACAAAACACTAACAGCTAACTAAAATCTCATAATTACTATGAAACCAAGCGTTAACATTAAATGACCACCTTTACGTGCAAAAAACATAGAAGATTGCCTTTTCATATTAATAGATCCAGTGAGCTTCCTTGAACATTAAATCACACATAAAGACAAATATTGATATTAAGACATACCTATAAAATACATTTATGAAACCCAAAATTTTAATACACAAAGATACATAAATTAATATTGATACCACACGAATTTTACATTAGACATTCAAGTAACAACCATTTTGTCTATAATGTAGCCATACTCATAGAAACCTAAAACTAAAAACCAAATGTACCAATATATCTCAAAAATAGAACAAATATCAGACTAACATAATCCCTTATCAAACATAGACAATTTATAAATTTGCTCCTTCGCGACGTGCACAAGCCTAATCAGACTCAAATTAGCTCCATCACAACACGGGGAAGCTTAATCCCTCATCAAACATACCAAAGATAATTTAGAGCAAATATCATACTTAAATTGATTCCGCTACAACGCAAGGTAGCCTAATTCCTTGTTAATGTATATTGTTTGCATACTTATACACACTTGTTAATTAACTTGGCACTAGAACTTTAAAGAACATAAAAAAAACGTATACACATCTTCTACGATTTTACACTTATTTTATAAGTATAAAAAAATTAAAAAGTTATGTGTGCATCATTGTTAATGCGATATACTTCCTCCGTCTCACATTAAGTGTCCACTATAATTTTTTTAAGTCTTTTTTCTTCAACTTTGATTTTAAATATTTTCGTTCGTTTTATATAATACTTGATGCGAGACGGATGTAGTAATAAAAATGTATTATATAACACAAACTAAAATATTTAATTTTTTAAATATATTTTCATTTGTATAATTTTCATTAAGTATTGGGTTGTACTATTAGAACGTGGTCTATCCCCTTGGACTGCAAACCCTCCCTAGTGGGAGGGGTACTTTTCTACTGTTTGCAGATTTTGTCCCCTTATTTTATTTTATTTTTTTTTTGTCTGTTTGCTTTTTTTTTTGTGTCCCAAGGATTGCACAAAGTTTTTTTCTGTCCCAAAGTATTTTTTTTTGTCCAGGTGCATAAGCACACAAGCAGTATTGCACACAAGCACTCCCAAGTTTTTTTTTTGTCCAAGTGCATTAGCACACTAGCAGATTGCACACAGGCTCAGATTAGAGTAATCATCATTGCCAATGTCCAAGTTTTTTGTCCAAGTGCATAAGCACACAAGCAGTATTGCACTCAAGCACTCCCCAAGTTTTTTTTTGTCCAAGTGCATTAGCACACAAGCAGATTGCACACAGGCTCAGATTAGAGTAATCATCATCGCCAAGTTTTTTTTTGTCCAAGTGCACAAGTACACAAGCAGATTGCATTAGCACACAAGCAGTCCAAGTTATATTTTTTGTCCAAGTGCATAAGCATACAAGCAGATTGCACAAAGGCTCAGATTAACACGTAATCATCATCGCCGATTTAGAAAACCATTTGCACAATTGATAGAAAAGTGTTAGGCTCGGATATGAAGGTTGCAAAGTGATAAAAATATCACTTTGCCATCCTCTCGGTTATAAAACCAATCGTCATCGCCTTTTTTGAAATTTTTTTTTGTCCAAGTGCAGATTGCACACAAGTGCACATATCAGATTGCACAATACCAGATTGCAACCAAGTTAGATTGCCCAAGTGCTTCCACAGATTCCACATTATACAAGTGAAACACATGTTTCACAATGTTCACAAGCAAGTACCAAAAGCAAAAGTAAGATTCCCAAACTGCAGGAACTCATAAGTGAAGAATCTCAAAGTGGTAGGTAGTGAAACCTCCCGTGTTATATTCAGCCTCATCACCACAAGGCAGTATCACATTCACAAATTACCACAAACAAAGCAACTATCACCAAGTATCTCTCACCACAAACAAAGCTAAAATACTACCCCCAAGTTACCACAACCAGATTCACAAAGTTACTCTCACCACAAACAAAGGGGTTTTCAAAGTACCCCCAAGTTACCACAAGCAGATTCACCAAGTTACAACAAGTGAAGATTCCACAAGTTACAACAAGTTAGAGATAGGGTTGGGTTATATTGACGGTGCCAGGTTTTTTAGATTAACCCTCTCTAGTACCTAGGGTTGGGTTATAACACAAGACAAGTGAAATACAAGCCGCAAGTAACAAACCACAAAGAAACAACAAATATCTTAGGCTGCCGATATGTCTCAATCACCAGAGGCAATGACAATTTTACACATTAATAATAGAGATAACATTAGGCTCAGATTAAGTTTCACATATTATCATATATGGCTGCAACATCAAAGATTGCAAAATAAAATTTTTTTTTGCCGTCCATTCGGAAATGCCAAGCCAAAATCATGTTTTTTTTAAATCATCATTGCCTTATCGAAGTTTTTTTTTTTTTTTTTTTTTTTTTTTTTTTTTTTTTATTTTTTTAAAAACAATTTTCAAATCAGCTTAAAATAACAAACTGCTTATCAAGCATATAAGCAGTTTGTTATTTTCAGATTCATAAGCAATTTCATCTCCAAACCCTCTAAATAATACTATTGGAATGGGGACGGGGTCTAATCTAAAATTATAGCCACAGTCAATATAACCCAACCCGTAAAGTACTATTGTAACGGGGTCTAATCTGAGCCTGTGTGCAATCTGCTTGTGTGCAATAAGCAGTTTGCCAAGAAATCACACAGAGCCTGTGGACTGGGGTAGGCCAGAGCAGGTATTCATACCACTCAATGGTGGCAGATCAAGGTGTTAACCTACCCTTTTGCACCCACACAACTCAGGCAGTTTCAATAAGCACATAAGCACATTTTTATCATAAGCAGCAGTTTCCCAAGAAACCACACAGAGCCTGTGGACTGGGGTAGGCCAGAGTAGGTATTCATACCACTCAATGTGGCAGATCAAGGTGTTAACCTACCCGTTTGCACCCACACAACTCAGGCAGTTTCACATAACATCACATAATCACCCACTCACATAAGCAGTTTGTAACTGCTTTTACCATAGGGTTTGTTAAATTAAACCCCCAAATCACATAAACATCACATCATCACCCACTCACATAAGCAGTTTGTAACTGCTTTTACCACAGGTCTGTTAAATTAAACCCAGAAAACACATAAAAATCACACAAACTTCACATAATCACCATCACAGAACCAAAAAACCCAAACCCTAAAAAAGAATTAGGCGTTTTTTAATTTTCAGACAGATCTGTTAAATTAAACCCAGAAAACACATAAAAATCACACAAACATCACATAATCACCATCACAGAACCAAAAGAACCAAACCCTAAAAAAAATTAGGCGTTTTTTAATATTCAGGCAGATCTATTAAATTAAACCCATAAAACACATAAAAATCACACAAACATCACATAATCACCATCACAGATCCAAAAGACCCAAACCCTAAAAAAAAATTAGGCATTTTTTAATTTTCAGGCAGATCTATTAAATTAAACCCAGAAAACACATAAAAATCACACAAACATCACATAATCACCATCACAGAACCAAAAGACCCAAACCCTAAAAAAAATTAGGCGTTTTTTAATATTCACGCAGATCTATTAAATTAAACCCATAAAACACATAAAAATCACACAAACATCACATAATCACCATCACAGATCCAAAAGACCCAAACCCTAAAAAAAAAATTAGGCATTTTTTAATTTTCAGGCAGATCTATTAAATTAAACCCAGAAAACACATAAAAATCACACAAACATCACATAATCACCATCACAGAACCAAAAGACCCAAACCCTAAAAAAAATTAGGCGTTTTTTAATATTCAGGCAGATCTATTAAATTAAACCCATAAAACACATAAAAATCACACAAACATCACATAATCACCATCACAGAACCAAAATACCCAAACCCTAAAAAAAATTAGGCGTTTTTTAATTTTCAGGCATATCTGTTAAATTAATCCTAGAAAACACATAAAAATCACACAAACATCACATAATCACCATCACAGAACCAAAAGACCCAAACCCTAAAAAAATTAGGCGTTTTTTAATATTCAGGCAGATCTATTAAATTAAACCCAGAAAACACATAAAAATCACACAAACATCACATAATCACCATCACATAACCAAAAGACCCAAACCCTAAAAAAATTTAGGCGTTTTTTAATTTTCAGGCAGATCTATTAAATTAAACTTAGAAAACACATAAAAATCACACAAACATCACATAATCACCATCACATAACCAAAAGACCCAAACCCTAAAAAAAATTAGGCGTTTTTTAATTTTACCAACATAAACATCATATAATCACATAAACATGAGATAAACATCATATAATCAGTGAGAAAGAACCAAAAAACCCAAACGTGCCATAGAGCTAAATTAGACAGAGAAAAAGAGAGAACATAGTGAGATAGAGAGAGAGAATGAGAGGCGTGTGTGTGTGTGTGTGGGTGATAAAGAGTGTGAGAGAGAGAGAAACGCGTATAAAACGCGTTTACTTTTTATTTTTATTTTAATTTTCTTTTAAAATGTAAAAAATGTGTTTATAAATGTAAATGTAAATGTAAATGTTGTAAAAAGTAAATGTAAAGTAAAGTATTTTGTAAATGTAAATGTAAAAAAGTATTTTGTATTTTCAGGCTTTCGGTTTTCACGAGGAAGTATCATAGGATTGCCCATTTATCAGACAACAGGTAAATATAGCCTCAGGGCTTTCCGTTATAAAAGTATTAAAAAAGTATTAGTTAAAAAAAAGTGTGTTATAAAATTTGTTATGTATTTTCAAGCTTTCCGTTCTCACGAGGAAGTAACTGAGTGGGTGCAAAATATAGCCTCGGGGCTCAGTTTTGTCATTGTTAAAAAGAGAACCAAATCAGAAAATGGTCAGATGTACGAAATTAATTATAGGTGTACAAAGGGCGGGATTTATGAATATCACGGTAGTGGAAAACGGAAAACCAAAACAAAAAAAAAGCAATTGTCCATTCAGATTAGTTGCGAAATATAGACCAACACGATATAATTGGATTTTGAGGGTGAAGTGTGATAGCCATAATCATGAGTTGCTAGAGTCGTTGCATGGTGTGCCATATGCAATGCGATTAAAAGATGATGAGTTGAGTTTGGTCAAAGAATTGTCAGAGTATAGCGTACGACCACGTAATATACTTTCGACAATAAAGGGACGTAATCCGGATAACGTGTCTAGCGTTAGAACTATATATAACGCACTTGATAAGTTCCAGAGAGCCAGAGTAGGTGATAGAACTAAAATTCAAGTCCTTTACTCGCATCTGACGGATTCAGGGTATGCATATTACCAGAGGGTGAATGAGCATAATGAGCTTGAGGAGCTATTTTTTGTTCACCCCACTTCGTATGCTCTATGGCATACGTTCCCTGAAATCATGCTGATGTACTCCACGTACAATACCACCATGTTTAAATTGCCATTGTTGGAAATTGTTGGAGTAACTCCAACGAATAAAACATTTTCAATGGCGTACAGCTTTCTACACGGTGAAAAGGGGCATAATTTTCAGTGGGTATTGCAACGCGTGAAAGAGGTGATAGACGAAAGATACTACCCCACGTGTTATTGTCACCGACAGAGATTTAGCGTTGGTTGGGGCATGTAGAGCAGAATTTCATACCGCTCACAAATTACTCTGTCGATGGCATATAGAGCAAAATTTGCTCAAGTTTATGAGAAACAGATGTAGTGGGATAGATGAGTATGACTCCATTAAAAGGAGATGGGATCGGTTGGTTAAAGCTCCGACACGCCTCTTGTTCGAGCAACATTATGAGCGCCTACAACAACGCTTGGTCAACCATGGTGAGAAACTTCAATTAGTAAGCACCCGAATGACCTTTGATTAATTCATTGTTTTTTTTTTCAGCTATCGCTGAGTATCTGGATAACTGGCTGCGAGATTACAGACACATGTTTGTCTCGTACATCACCGATGAATATCGCTCCTTCGGCCAGACAACAACGTGTAGAGTTGAGGCTCACCACGCGTTGTTGAAATTATATTTGGGCGGCACACAGTCTAATTTAGACAGGTTGTTGAGTGCAATCGATAAGATTGTATTTGCGCAAGAAAACTGCAATAAAAGAGAGTTTTAATAGAAGCATCAACGAGAAAATAAATAATTGTAATATACTACTATTTCAAGAATTTTGGTATAAAGTTTCTCACCATGCTTTCAAACTCATGCACAAAGAACTCCACCTGTCTATCACCGTAGAAGATTGTAGCCATAAGTTGCGTACAATTTACGGACTGCCATGCTTTCACGAGATGCAATACTATGTATATAATGGTAAGTAAATTTATAACTATCAAGTTGTTTTCCCCATTAATATCAGTGATTTATTTACGGGCGGCATTGTAATATACTACTTTTAATGATTTCAGGATGCCCCATTCCACTGGAAGAACTTAATATTTTTTTGGAGAACCCTACATGTTCCACCGCCTGAAGATGGCTCTTCCAGTGATGATGATGATGATGATGATGATGATGATCAACCAAAAATAAGACACAGGTTGTACGATGGAGATGCAGAAAGTGAAATGCTTATGGGTATGCTTCCAGTCCTTTGGCATCCATACATAATCAGTATATATAATGTGGTGGGTGACGGAAATTGTGGGTTTCGGTGCGTTGCCCATGGTGTTTGGGAACAACAACATTTGTGGCGCCAAGTTAGGCAGATGTTATTGCAACAGATGGACCTACATTGGCAGGTTTACATGGGTTTGTGGGGGCAAGTTGGTTTTAACGATCTTCGCTGTACAATAGACTGGTTCGGACATGGAAATGCACCAAATGATCGCTACATGGAAATGCCAAACACGGGGTTGGTTATTGCAGAACTGATTAGACGACCCGTTGCATTTATATCTTGGTGGGGTTGGAATATGTGTTTTCCGCTTCTCAGTGGTCCAGACTTCTCACAAAGAACTGACCCCCTTGTGATAGCCCGTGTGGAGGACGAAGTAGGTCATTACATTGTTCTAACGCTAGACGAACATTATCCACTTCCGCATCTCCACCCACAATGGAGGAGGAACAGATCCGAAGCTGCATCCCAGTGGGAATCATTATATAGGCATCGACTACCAAATTAGTAAATAATATATACATACAAAAATTGTAAATGATTAATGATTCATGTTGTAAATAATTATAAACATAGTGATTGATTACTGATTTATGTTGTAAATAATTGATTAATGATTTATGTTGTAAACATAGTGATTGATTACTGATTCATGTTGTAAATGATTGATTACTGTTTATATTTAAATTAATAATAACATTGTAAATGATACGTGTTTTATGTTGTAAATGATTGATTACTGATTTATGCAAATTCTTTTGTCAGGTGGGCCAAGGAAATCCTTTCTGGTGTCGATGTAATAGAGGATTTATTATAGAACAGAAATCCACGAAAGAAGGTAGTCGGGGCCGACCGTATTATGCATGTCCTCTTTCAGTGGTAAATAATCATACGTTTGCTTAGGGGTTTTATGTAAATAATTTGTTTGTTAAAAATACATTTCTTATTATTTTCTTAACATGTAACAGCCAGGTACATATGACTATGGGTGTCCATACTTCAGTTGGAAAGATGAATTTGAAAGACGGTACTTTAGTCGAGCCTCATCTTCAACGCAGTGCTCAAACTGCGTTGCTAAAGATAATGAGATCAAGCTGTTGAAGACAATGATAGGTCACCATATATGTAACACAAGCATCAATAGAAGAAATAGAGAGGAGAAAGGATCGGATGAACAACGAACCAAACACCCATACACGAATAAGTAGAGAAATGTTATGCGTAGAGTATGAATGAGAGATAAATTGAACAACCAACCCTCAAGTGAGGGTTATTACAAGGTATTTATAGGAAGGGGAGCTAGGTCAACACTCCTAGTCCCTTCTTTTCCTTAGTGGACTTGGGCCTAGGCTTATGGGCCTTTGATGAGTGTCTAAATACTCATCATTTTTGTACCATTTAAACTGCAAAAACATCTGAAAACACTCAGAAATGTATCAAAATGATAAAAATATCACAAACAAGTGTTTTATGTGTTTTAAATGCAAAAATATCAAAATCTGGTGAAAAACGTATCAAATTTGCATAATTGGCAGTTTTAGTCCCCCAAGTTTCAAAAATTGTCAAAAACAGTCCCTGGTAAAACAAAATAAAGAGAAATGTTATTCAAGGTCCCTGAAATATTCTAATTTGTCAAAAATGGTCCTTGAATAAATCTTTTGTAAAATGGCAGAAAAGGTCCCTGAACTTTCAAAATTGTCAAGTTTGGTCCCTGGAAAATTTGAAATTGTCAAAACTGGTCCTTGTACTATTGAAGTTTGGCAGTTTTAGTCCTTGTATCAAGTTTGGAAAATTACAGGAATGGCCCCTCAAGTTTGAAGAATTACATGTTTAGTCCTTATCATTAATATGCCTTGTCAAAACAATTTTGGACCCTATCAAAGCCCATATGACCCCTGCCATTTTAACCCTTGACCCTTCCATTTGACCCCCTGGTCAAACTCAAGTCAAACACTGCAGATAACTTTCCCTCCCACTGGGTTTTCTCCCCCACTAGGCCCTGCAACCTCTGCAACCTCTTACACCACCCTCACCTTTTCCCCTTATCTCTTCCACACTCAACCCACCTCATCATGACACCTCTCACCCCCCCTAGTTGCAGTAAATAAGCCACAGAAGTCAAATAGTAGCCTTCCCGCCAAAATGATAAAACCAGGCAATCCACTCATTACTCACCCATTGGTCCAATTGAGAGGTGGGATTCAATCAGAAAGCCACGTGGAGCTCAGTTGGAGCATAAAAGAGGAAGAGGAACAAGTGAAAAGGGAAGTAGTGTAATTTTAATTTCTGTCATGTCGTTTTAATTAAATTAAGATTTCCAGTCTTTGTTTAAGCTTTCAAGCACTGTATTATGTAATCTTAGTGTGATATTAAACTTTTTAAATAATCAATTTCAAATTCCAAGTACGAATTCGTATTATGCAATTTTTAAGTTCATAAAAATATTTGAATAATGTTTGTAGTGGATGTTATGAAATTTTAAGCTTGTATAAGTTCCAATATAAGCTTTTATAAGCTTATTCTAGCTTACTACTTACTCAGAAAACCTCTACTCAGAATAAACTCTCAAATCACCCTTTGGTCAACGAAAGTCAATTGAGGTGGGAATTGGTATGGAAATTGAGTTGGGTTGATGATAAGCTGAATTCTGAAATTGGATTTGGTCTTAAAAGGATTGGTGTGGTTCTGTGATAAGCTGCATATCAGTTTGATCCTTTGTAAGTTAAAATTCCTTTTATAAAGTACTGTTTGGATTAGCTGATTTAATGGTCATCTAGCTTATGTTTTATGTTGTTAGTTGTTATCTCATGTCTTACTAGTATTTAGTAACTCAGTTCAAGCAATAAAATTAGTCCTTATTCTATTTAAAGTCAAAATCACAGTCAAATCAATTTATCTATTAACTGTTAGAATTTTAAGATTGCATAACCATGTATACTATTGTGAAAGTTGTTTAAGTAGCTTAATCTAGTTCAATATCAGCTTAATATAGCTTATTCAATCCAATGAATCAGTTAGAATTTCAATAAAGTCAAACTGGCAGTTTGAATGAAAAGTCAAAAAAAAAAAATGTTCTGTGCACAGTTTACCCCTCCTGTTTCACAAGCTCACACAGAGCTTATGAGAGAGGTTTAGCTTATGTTATTTAGCTTTTTGAGAAGCTAACCTGGTCATCTTGAAGTACCAATGCTCATTTCTCAGTTTACAGCTTATTTGATAAGCCTGCTTAAGGTTTATTGTTCTGTCCATTTTCTCTATTTCACCTATTCAGTGGTTTTCCAGCTTTTCAAAAGCTTGTCACAGGCTTATTAGTGGAAGCCAGCCCTTGTAATTTAGCTTTTTAGGAAGCTCAGCTGGTTAACTTGACAATACCAGTTTTTATTTTTAGTCCCTAACTTATCTCAGTACTTAATTTTAAGCTTAAAAGTGCCTACCAAACTCATATTGTCCTGTGCATCAATCAGATAAGCTTTTGCTTATTTGAGTTTGTTTAGAGCTTATTTTTCATTCATTTAGCTTTCTCAGTTGTTACATTAGCTCATTACTAGTCTCTTAGCTTATTTTCAATTAGCTTGTGCTTTTTCAATAGCTTATTAGCAACTTTGCTTTAATCTTGTGCCTATTTCATTTTTATTGCTTACTGTCATGAAAAATAAGCTGATTCTGAGCTTATTGGTCAATTTTATAAAAAGTTTCAGTTGTAACATTTGCTTATTACAGTTTACTTAATAAGTTGCAAAAAGAAAAAGTCCAAAAAAAAATGTTTTACAAAAAGGGAGAGGGAGGGGTCGAACCTGAGACCTCTCCCTCAAGAGGATGCTAGGGGTGTACCTGGATACCATTGCGCCCTTGGGTCTTTCTCGTTAAAACTTTACACAACTAATCTCTTATAGACATTCTACCAGTTTAGCTTATTCGAGCTTTTTAGCTTATTTCTAGCTTATCCAGTGTAGTTTTTTCCAGTTTTGCAATTTTCTTAAGTTAGTATTGTTATAAAGTATTTTCTGTAAAAGTTTGAGATTTTTCTCATTAGTTTTACTATTTTTTATCATTTAATTAGTGTAAAAATGTATTTAATTCATAATAAATAAAATATTAATCAGAAAATATAATTCTTTTTTGTAAAATTTTCTTTTATCAAATAGGACGTAAGAAAATTAGTTTTACATTCGTAGGACCTTTATTTCATAAAATTTACGTTTTTGCTTGCGCTCCAGCGCCATTTTCGTAAATAACGCTCGTTTCCGTTTTAAGTAACGTTTTAAGTTTATTTAGGTTTACGTTTTAGTTAATATAGTTTATTTAAGTTATTTTATTTTATAAAATCACAAAAACATCATTGTAAAAATAGTGATAGCATTTATTTAATAGATTTTATCTTTTTAATTTCTTTAATTTGCATTTAAGCCCCTGTAGTTTATGGGCTTTTCCTTAGTTATAATCATATCTCAATCCCTTTTTCCCGTTCAAATCTCCCGATCACTACACGTTTGACTATTCTCGCACAGCTCGTTGGGACTTAACGACCTGGGGAAACACTATACTCTCCTGATCTTCATTGAGTTGGTGTGTGAGCTGTTTTAAGTTCCTTACGGCTGATCATTCACAAGTGATCAGCTCGCGTGAGAAAACTTGACGGTTCTGCACCAATCAGCCTTCTACATAAGCCTAAGCTAATAACTAACATAAAGGCCATAATTAAGCTAATTATTACATATGAATCACTAACACTTTAATTAGGTTTAGGAGTGATTCCAACAATCTCCCCCTAAGTGTTGGTGATGAATGAATGTAAACGGTGAAGGTGCAGATGTAATAGTAGCTTTGACGTCTTCTGACATTCTTCTTTTTTGTGAGAAGAATTGCCTTGATTTGAACAATCTCCCCAGTGTAGAGAAATTGTTTTCTTTAAACAGTTCTGCTTTGACGTCATCTTTATCTTTGTTCTTTGATCATTGTTCGTTGTGATGGTAGTGATAGTATGTTGTTGTTGTCTGCATCAAGTCTGCCTCAGGTCTGCTTCGTTGCTCCAGTGTCTCCACGTCATTCTTCAACATGCTCACACGCTCTTTGACGTTGGATTTCAGTACTGATGAAGTTCTTTAAGTCTTTAAACTTTGTAGATTCTTTGATTTGACGTAGAATCATTCTGACTTTTGTGTTGCCTTTTGAGAGAACTTCCATTAGTGATGATGTTGGTATGAGCATGTGAAGAGTCTGCACGATCAGTTCACTCCAGAGCTTCCATAAGAAGAAAACATGAAAACGGTTAGTAATAAGCGGATTCCGGCACTTACAAGTTTGAACTTCGAGAGTGTTAACAGCATAGTGTGAAAACACAACTCTAATTCTCACAAAGGCCGTTCCTGAACTGGAGTCCCACAAGTGAGATAACGCGATGTACCGAAGTACACCTACAGTTCAGATGAGTCGCTGAGGTACACCAAAGCATCACCTCACGACTGTAGACCGTTTGAGACACACTAAGCGTAATCCACGGGGAGTTACCGAAGTGACCTGCTGTCAGGGCTGTTTGATGTTGACCCTGGCAGGAGTTTCCATTCAATCACTGAGGATCACGATTGTGAACCTCTCATAAATGTTCTCGACAGATTGCTAAGATCTGTGAAGGACTCGATAACGTACCACTGATGTTCTTATTGTTGAACAACAAGTGATGAAATGTCAAGTGTACCTAAGAGATCTTTTGATGAATCTCGTGGCTCTAGACTCAATAGTGCGTTTTGGTTTTCCTGAGCGGAGACTAGGGAGAGGGTCTCCTTCTTCAATATCAACAATCTCTAAGAGAAAGCCGATAGATTATGTAGGGTTCCCGGTGAGAATGAAACAAGCTTCTGTTGAGAGAAACTTGAGGGGCCAAGAAGGTTTAGTGCATACGTCACTGGGTCCATGACGACTTTTAATCTTCAATACCGGCGTCATCAAGTGACAACCAGTAGCATATGAATTGAACCCGGTGTCTGCCCTAAGTTGAATAATTTGGAGGGCTATTTCTTTTCACCCTTTTCTTTGCATTTTTTTAATTCTTCAACTCTTTCTTTTTCCGATTCTCATTTTCTCCTTTTTATAATCATACCTAAGGACTTCTAATTCTAACTATTGGTAGTGTCCTTGGGTAGATCCCTCCGGCTCTGGCGGATCATAGGACGGTTATTCCTAACCTTAATCACCTTATAACTCCATTGCCATAAAACCATTTTTCATGAAAATCTCTCGAAGTGTTTGTGAATGAAAACATGTTTGAACACTTCAAGAGTTTTAGATTTTCAGAAATACTCCCCCTCCACATGTGCTTAAGAGTTTTTACGGAAATTTGCACGGTGAGGAAAGAGTTCGCACATTTTGAATTGATCGACTCAAGATAGACAATTCCTTGCGAGACACGATTACGTTGCATAGTTAAAGAAATACATTGTCAGCTTTTAGGTGACAACTAGCTCTAATAACTACCTTGAAGATGTGAACAACCCCGAAAGGTTGTCAAACCCGTCACAGTTCATGTCTATCAAGAGCTTTTCGAATAGGTACAATTTACTTGGATAAATCTTGGAAGACAAATCTTTTCAATGTAAGACTGTTTAGATCCCGTCAATTCATGGGTTGAAGTATTTTCACACGAGGATTCAATAGCATTAACACAACATATTTCTTATCACATATTTTCTCCCCATAAAAAATGGCATATAAATGTTATTTTTGAAGAAATGTTGAGACTAAATATGACCATTTTGAGTTTTGTGGGAAGATTGCACAAAGAACTTTTTGTGAAAAAGGTTTTTAAGTCAAGTACTCCCCCTCAACAAGTGATATAAACGGTTGAGGTTTTGAAAAAATCATAAGGGGAAGTACTTGTTCTTTTGAGCAAAACCTTTGAAAATTGAAAGGTTTGATAGGTTTTACTCAAAAGTAAGAAGCTTTCGCTCCTTTTATAAGGATTGTGGCACTGAAGCGTACCACAGGGTCCTTTCTTTACAAGAACGGGGTTGTACACTGTTATATCTGCACAAGCCATAGTCATTATAAATCACACATCCAAATGTATATGAAATAGAAGCAGTTTAAGGGGTACCAGGTAGTCCAGTGATGTTGCCAGGAATGCGAACCGGGCGTTGATAGCCGGTGAGATTAATCCTGGGACGACCACCTACAAAGCTCTCTAATGTTCTGAACTGGTCCCTTCGATACAACCGTTCATCAATCATAGTGATGATCCTCTTCACATTCCTTCTGTCCTGAGAGTTCCATCGCTTTTTGTTCCCAATGTCTTCATGTATATCCTTTAACCTATAAGCCAATCCGTCCCTAGCCTTCTTCAATGTGTGATCCCCAAACTTGTGAAGATCTCTACACGCCATCAAGCAATTTCGTTGAAGTTCACTGCGATAAACTACGCCGAATGGTTTGCTGACGAGGGTGTATTGTGGAAGCTGGTTGATGTCGGGAAGTTCTAGCTGAGGTCTGGAGAAGTTGACACGGGTCTGATAAGATTCAACAGCGAGTTGTAGATCTTCTACACATTCTTTGATAACTATGCTTCTGATGAAGATAAGCAAGGACTTGATGAATTCACGCTGTACTTCAGTCGAGAATTGTCTCATGCGTCCCTGTACTTTGGCAAGGTACATATCTTCAATGTCGTTGAGAGACAAATTCTCAAAGTCCGCTTCACAGAATGCATAATCCCTTTCGTCTTGCCGTTTGACCACGATATTCTTTAGGAAAGTGTAGTCCCATTTAGACGAAAGATCAACTTGCTTAATAGCAACGATTCCTTTAGTACTATACACTGCATGTTGAGACTTTCGAACCTGGCAGCTCTTGTAATAGATTCGTCGACATTCTGGCCAATGGTGAATCCCGTACATTGCATCGACGTCATACTGTTCCACATTGTTAGAAACAAGTGAGTAGCCTTTTCTTCGATGGCTATGCAGTTTGAGTATATGGCTGCCGGGAACGGAATCATAAGTGATGTAGCGTATTTCCTTGAACCATCACCACCGTGTAGAAGAAATTCCAAGTCGTTGTTGAAGAAGTAGCGAAATGGAATCTTAGGCTGATCTGGTTGGCCAATGGTTGGTAGAGGTTTAGACCAATCGGTGTAATAAGGAGCATTGTCTTTCCTGGAGAAGTCGATGTTTGCTTCAGGGTTGAGCCAATCAATGTTGTTGGACATGGCTCGTGCTATGTTTTCAAGATGGTATTCAACCTCTATGGCACTCTCCGAGCTATCTTTTAGCAGTTGAAATGCGTCATTCTTGATTCGTTTCAACTCTGATTTCGTCATCTTCTTCACTCGAAATTTTTCTTGCAGTATCTTTGCATGCTCCAATGTATTACCGTCTTCCAGATCTTGACCTCCAGGTGGGTATGGAGTAGAATTAACAAGTGTAGAAAACTAGTCATATTCATCGGTGTCATCTTCATCTAGCCATGATACGACGTCAGCCTTAGGCGTCTTCTTCTTCTTTTTCTTAGGCCTGGATGAGGATTCTGGTTTCTTAACTTTGTCGGGAGAGGTGGGTTGTTGTTGGGGCTCATGGTATTCCTCATCGTCACCACCCGTATACTCAAAGTGATCACCGGTTTTCTGAGTCTGGAGTGGTAACTCAGAATCCTGAGGTTTTTCAGTAGAAGAGCGAGGAGGAGATCTTTGTTGAGCTGGAGTCCGTTGGGGTGGAGGTTGCATCGAGGATGATTCACCAGACTTCTTCGGGCGTTTAGGCTCGTTATGCTTATCCTTATCTTTATCTTCATCGTTTCTTGGACGTTTAGGCCTTTCAGCTTCTTCTCTGCATGCTGATTTGAGTTGGTATTCCAACAATGCTTCAAACAATTTACCTTCGTAGGAGGCAAATGTTGCAAAGCGTTTAGACATTTGAGCTACCAGCCGGTTGACCAATTCAGCATCTGAGAAGATTATGGGATCAACTGGATTGATGTTTACATGCATTGGTGTTGATTTCATAGTCTGTTTGGCCAGATGTAATAGATTCGGATAGAGTTGTATGGTAAACATCTCCTTTGTAACTCCAGGAACGATGTCAAGAAGGTACTTATGAGTGTAACCTCTGATCATCTCATTCATTTCCCCTTGAAGATCACGTTTCATGAACTTCTGAACGTATTCCCTTTTAACTTGCATCTTGTCGTTCTCATCATGAAGGTACTGTATCTGATCAGCGAAAAAATTCAGCTTCTTGTAGAGCACGTCTTTCTTTCTGACCTGTTTGACAGCTTTAACGATTCGTGTCTTAGCTTGAGAGATCCAAGAGGCAGTTGGCTTCTTCACTGATTTGGATGTGGATTTGGTTGATCTTTTTGATGGTGGTGGTGAGGAGTGAGAAGATGAATCCGATGATGATGAGATGTGAGGAGACTCCGGGTCCTTTGGTGGCTCAGAAGTTTCCTCCTTTGAGCGTGCAGGACTATCTAGAAGAAACTTATCATAATCAACATCTTCTTCATTTCTAGACTTAGCTTTTACATCAGCTTTATCTTTCTCGGACTTATCAGTTTCTGGTTCTTCAATGTCATAATCAATAGTATCTTCCACGCGCTTTTGTTGTTGCTCCAGAGTGGTGGCACCAGTTCCCTTATCGGGTTGATTAACCGCATCAGGATTTGGTGTAGGTTGAACTCCACCACTTGACCCTCCGGGGCCACCCATTTGATCCTTAGCAAATTCTTTCGCAACGTGTTGGAGTCTAATGAATTTGAACTTCTTCCTGTATGTTGTATCCAGTGGCTCTTCATCTGAGCTTTCATCTTCAGGCTCAATTACTGGAGTCTTCCCTTTGCCGTGTTCAGCTATAGGACTGGGAGGTTTGACTGCTGAAGGATTAGTATCGATTGCAGTTTCAGAGTAGAAGATCTCTTCTTCTGATTCTGTACCTTCAGAGCTTTCGTCCACTAGCTTTCTTGGCGGTTCAGGCTTAGGTTCGGGAATGGGAACATCTTCCTTGGCGGGAACTGTCCTCTTGCGTCCAGGTTTCCTCTTGGGGAACTTTCTTTGACTCTCATTGCTTATAGCACTTCATGCACTTCCTTTTCTGGTTCTTTTGTAGGCGTACCAGAAGATTTTTCATCGAGAAAACCAACTTTGTTCTCTTCCACAGCAACCAAATATCTTTTATAAGAGTAGAGCTTTTTGAGTTCATCTGAGAGGAGGAGATCTGGTAACACAGCACCTTGTTTCTTTGTAGTTGACTCCTTAAATCTGACTGTTAGAGTAGGTTCAGACAACACGTCGTGATTGTTGGGGTCATTAATTCTTTTGGGGATATCAGGGTTGTATCCAAGTGCTCTTTGGATCAACAATTTTGTGTATCGGATATAAGGGATCTTTGAGCCAAGCTTTTTGAGGAATGTCATCATGTCATCCCATATCAGAGCTTCAACTTCAATGTGCTTCATGTTGATCATAGCCCAAAAGATTTGCAGTTCCATGAGCTTGGGATGCTCATAGCCACTGTCACGACCAGAAACAGATTTTGTGATGATGATATAGAGGGTTCTCCAAGGCTGAGGAATATTTTTAAGATCCACGTGTGAATGCTTAGTGATAACTCCTGAAGCTTCGTCATACCCAATATCAATCAAAAATTGCAGAACAGTCTCTTCAGTTGGTGCAGCGGAGTATTCAGTTGGTATGATGTCAGGAATGAGGAGGACAGCCCTTAAATCTGCAGGTGTGATGGTGACTTGTTTATGGTTGAGAGTCACAGTCACAGCATTCTGTCCTTTGATCTTTTGCATTGTATTCCAGAACTGATGAATGTAGATTTCTGGAACAGTAGCAGAATGAGAGAGCATGTTCTGATAAGGATGATTCATTAGAATATCCACAGCAATCAAGCAAGAAAACTCTGAGCAGGTGAGAGTTTCAAAGTCAACGCGAAGGTTATTCTTTCCAATCTTCATCGGATAGCCATTTGGGAAGATATCAGCAATGGTGAGAACATTTGGTGCATCCACATTCATTTGAGCGTCCATGTCGTGAGCTGAAATAAATTTAGCCAAAAGAACCAACATATCGAAAGACATTATGTTAGTCAACAGATGGTTTTATTGTCTAACTATTGAACGTGCTATGTCGATGATTGTTACGAGTCCAAAATCACTTGTTTGTCCAATAGTCCAATGACATCGTGATAAGTTTCGTGAGTTAGTTAACTTTAAGTTTTAAAGTTTATGTTATCACTTATTTTTCACAACATATCAAACGATTAAGCTTATTAGTGACATTATTGGATTCGTGACGCTATAATTTATTTATTTACAAGTTTGCACGCGTAACAATTCATGATGAAGGTTTAATCAAGGCTTAGGCGTAGAAATGGTAGCTTATGCGTAAACAGGAGTTATACGCGTAAAGGCGCAAGCTTATGCATAGGTCTTTGTCTTACGCGTAGAGCTTACGCGTAAGCGCATATAAAACCTTACGCGTAAGGCTTACTCGTAAGAGTAGACCTTATGCGTAGAGGTCACTGTTTAAGCATATCCTTCACAGGATACCCGTAGTCCCATATGTAGAACCTTACGCGTAAACGCTACGCGTAAGATTTCTCTTACGCATAACATGCTACGCGTAAGGTGATCCTTATGCGTAGATGTCTAACAACCTTGATTCTGATTTTTACGTGTTGCAAACCTGATATAAAATCATCATAGCATCAATTTAAACATTAACATTCATTTATTTTTCAGATCATAGCATGAAAACGCATTAAACTTTTACGCGTAAGAACAGTTTATGCGTAAAACTAAACCCTAGATTTCAAGGATTACGCCTAAGAATTCTAGCCATAGGATTTGCACCAAACTGATTCTGGGAGGTGTTAGATGCCTAATGAGATGTTTTGTTCAAGTTTTAACATCAAACATGCCATAGATCAAAAATACCCAAACCGTATGAACATAAACCCTAAATTCCAATTAATGAATCAGTAGCGTTACTGGGTGATATCTGGGCCTCTATATGATCAATTCAACTTGACAACAACCTCCTACAACAATCTTTTTCACCAAAAACGTTCTCATTTGAAAACACCCAAATTAACGCATAAACCCTAGTTTTTCAAAATCAATCAATACGTGTTTCTGGGTGCGTATTGAGTATAAAAATGTTATCAATGATGTTGTAGAAACGTTTTGACACAATTATCTTAACAACAAACACACAAACATGATCATGTGTTCATACGCTTATGCGTAGAACACAAAAATTATTAAATCTCACGGTTTAACCGTTGGATTAATGAAAGATTCAAAACCATTGTTTAAAAACGTGTTCCAAACATAGAAACACTTACAGATTGATGATCAAAACTTCGGATTAGTGAAACGATTTTGGATCGTGGATGAGATTAGTTGAGATATTAAATGTGAGAATTAAATGTGTTTGGTGGAAAGTTTTAATAAAAATAACTTTAACCTTTTGACAGTTTTGGTCCCTCCACCTTAACATTTTACTCCAATGCCTTTTAACTTCCATTTTGGTTATCAAACGACGGATATCTTGAAAATAACTTTGACGACACTCCCCCTCGACTTAAGAAAATATTGAAATGTTATAAATTTTAGTCCGAGGAGTGTCAGTAAACCAGAAATGTGACCAGAATTATTAAAGAATCAACTGGGATAAGGTAACA
Organism: Chrysanthemum seticuspe; assembly: GCA_019973895.1. Classification (NCBI taxonomy): domain Eukaryota; kingdom Viridiplantae; phylum Streptophyta; class Magnoliopsida; order Asterales; family Asteraceae; genus Chrysanthemum; species Chrysanthemum seticuspe. The sequence continues at coordinate 356,942,444 of BPTQ01000008.1, read as the reverse complement.
TGCAAGTACACGGTTATTTTGAAACAGTTAAGTATATATTTTCTCCCCCTCAACACTTGATCGGAAAAATACTGAATTTTAAAAGATTTGAGTGTTGACGGAATAAATTTACTTGCCATGTTTGAAGAAATATAGATAGAGGAATATTTTTGTTGTTTTATCTGATTTTATATTTTTATATTTTGTTTTTGAAAAATATTTACAAAAGAGATTTTGGTGTTTGACTGGTTTTTAAGACTGTTTTAAGAGTTCATCCAGTTCCTCTTGAGTCAAACACCGCATACCAATCCGGTGGACCAACTCATTAAACCTAGCGGGAGGCAAGGCTTTGGTGAGAAGATCTGCCAATTGGTTTTCTGTACCCACGAAGTATAATTCAACTGTACCCTGTTCCACGTGGTCCTTGATGAAATGATATCGAAGATCGATGTGCTTTGACTTTGAGTGTTGAACTGAGTTGCACGAGATCGCAATAGCACTCCAATTGTCGCAGTACATCAGGATTCTGTCAAATACGTAACCATAGTCTTTGGGTTGTGTTCTCATCCAAATGACTTGAGCACAACACGCCGACATGGCTACATATTCTGCTTCGGTTGAGGACAGCGATGTACAATCCTGCTTCTTCGATTGCCATGACACCAGTTTATCACCAAGAAATTGTAATGCTCCTGAAGTACTTTTCCGTGAATCTAAGCATCCTGCGTGGTCAGCGTCTGAAAAAGCGATTAGTTCAAAACCAGAATCCTTCGGATACCAGATCCCCAAATTAATGGTTCCCTTGATGTATCGGAGGATTCTTTTAGCCTCAAAGAGGTGGGTTTCAGTTGGTCTCGACTGATAACGGGAGCAATGATATACGGCAAATACAATATCAGGCCTGCTGGCTGTTAGATACATGAGAGACCCAATAATACTGCGGTATTTGGTAGGTTCCACCAATTTCTCATGTAAATCAGCGTCTAGCTTCTTGGTAGTAGCCATTGGTGTGGCATAGGTGTCACAGTTTTGCATTCCAAATTTGTTTAACAATTCAAGTGCATATTTGGACTGACTCAAGAAAATACCACGGGGTGATTGATGAACCTGCAGTCCTAGAAAGAACGTAAGTTCACCCATCATTGACATTTCAAAATGTTTCTTCATTAGTTTTGCAAAAGCGATTGAGTAATTTTTATGTGTTGACCCAAAAATGATGTCATCTACGTAAATTTGAACAATTAAAATATGTTCCCCGTGATATTGTATGAAACGAGTTGGGTCGACCGAACCTTTGGTAAAATGATTGGCAATGAGGAAAGATGATAGCTTATCGTACCACGCCCGAGGAGCTTGTTTGAGACAATACAGAGCTTTGTTCAGTTTGTAGACATGGTTCGGGAACTCGGGAACAACGAATCCTTCTGGTTGGCTGACATAAACTGTTTCTTTAAGTTGCCCATTCAGAAAAGCAGTTTTGACGTCCATCTGAAAGACCGTTATATTCACATGAGTTGCGAACGCGAGAAAGATCTGAACAGCCTCAAGACGAGCGACCGGAGCAAATGATTCTTCAAAATCAATCCCCTCTTCTTGTCAATAACCCTTAGCCACCAGACATGACTTGTTTCTGATTACGTTCCCTTCAGCATCCAATTTGTTCTTCCAAATCCATTTGAGACCAATGACGTAAACCCCTGTTGGTCTTTCAACCAGTTCCCATACTTCAAGACGTTTGAATTGGTTGAGTTCTTCTTGCATGGATTCAATCCAGGTGTCCTTTGTCATTGCGTCTTTAATGTTTTTAGGCTCAGATTGGCAGACAATGAGTGCATAAATGCAATGTTCACCATCTGTGTGAAGACGTTGTCTCGTAACGACTGGTTGATTCGGGTTGCGAATAATATTTTCCAGAGGATGGATTTTGTCCATCGATGTGTAGAGGGTTGATGTTGGTATACATTGTGCAGATTCTGAGGATTCAAATGGCTTGTAGATGGTTCCGCGACATCAGGTGCAGCAGTCTCATTAGCAAACGGGTTAAAGAACGCATTTGGATCAAAATCTGCAGGTGGGGGTACTTCATTAATAACATCATCAGCTGGTTCTGCGTCGTTGGATGCAGTTTGTTCAACTGTTGTTGTAGAGTCAACTGGTGGTGCTTCTTCAACAGTAGTTGTTGTAGCAGGTGTATCAGGTATAAGAATATTATTAGGTTGAGCAGCGAAAACATCGGATACACCTGGAGCACGTTCATCAATATCGTCACTGAACAGAGGAGCAAATAGTCTTTCCATTTGTTGACGAGTAAGCTGAGGGCTTTGTTCAGCTGATGATGGGGTTTGAGGGAAGTTTAAGCGGTTGTGACCGGGTTCCAAGCTGTTATACTCAGAAGCCATTTCTGTAAGTTCATCAAAATTAGCATGAATCGTTTCCATAACCTTCTTTGTATGACGATTCCAGATCCGGTAACCTTTAGAATTCTCACAGTATCCAATAAAGACTCCAATGTCAGCTTTGGCTTTAAGCTTTCCAAAGTCATCACGATCATTATTTGGGTAGCAAAGGGATCCAAATACATGAAGGTGTTTGAGATTCGGTTTTCTGTTGTGGATAAGGTCAAAAGGTGTTTTGTTGTGGCGTTTTGTAATCATTGAACGGTTTTGAGTGTAGCATGCAGTTGATACAGCTTCTGCCCACAAGTAATCTGGAAGTTTAGCATTAATTAACATTGTTCTTGCAGCTTCCACTAACGTTCGGTTTCGTCTTTCAACAACTCCGTTTTGTTCTGGTGTCCGTGCAATAGATGTTTGATGCTCTATTCCCACTTTCTCATAAAATTCTCGAAGAGTTTGGTTCACAAATTCAGTTCCTTTGTCTGTTCTGATTTGGCGGACGGTGTTCCGGAGCTGAACTTGAATTTTTGTGAGAAAGGTGATGATCATCTGTGGAGCTTGGTCTTTGCTTCAAAGAAAGTAGACCCAAGTCGAGCGTGAGTAGTCATCAACAATTACCAAGATGTAGCGTTTGCCATTAATCGTTTGCACGCGCATCGGGCCACACAAATCCATGTGAAGAATATGAAGCACATGCTGAGAGCTGTGTTCCACCTTTGAAGGAAAATGAGCACGAGTGCTTTTCCCTTGTTCACAAGCTGAGCAAAGGTGATCTTTAGAATACCAGAATCGTGAGAGACCTTCAACAAGTTTGTGTCGAGCAAGGTTGGTGATGGTTTGAAAGTTTAGATGTGAGAGACGACGGTGCCATAGCTAGGATTTTGTTGATGAAGCCTTTGTGTCACAATTCTCAATTTTTGGTCATCTCTCAAACTCTACTTTCATCATACTAGTCATGCATAGTTTTGCATTTCACATTAAACGCATAATTTCATATTAAATAAACGTTATTGCGTAATAAATTATTTTGAACATTTGATCCGTTACTTCCAAAAATTTATCACAATATATTTTATACTCATATTAAGTCTATAAAAATATTATTATAAGTTTACCCAGTGTGCTAAATTTATTTTGTATATAGCGTTATTGCAAATAAATTATACTTTAATACGCAAATTACACTTTACGTTTTGATACGTACTGATCATACTACTTTCATCTCAAACTCTCTACTGGTTTTTAACTCTTAACACTGTGTTTCCGAAGTAGTTGTTTTAGGATCGATACCGTGGCAGCAGAGAGTGTAGATTTGAAAGTTTGGTAGTGGTTGGAACGAGCTGTGTTTGAACAACTTCCAGAGAGTGCTAAGACCATAAGATTTCTAGTGGAAACGAGTCGAACACTTGTTCCCTTTTCGTGAGCACGAGTAAAAGGAAGTTTCCACCTTGTGTCGAGAGTCGTACACGAAGTATAAGAAGTGTACCTAAACACACCGGGCTACGCGCACGTTTGCTAATTACCGTTTGCGATGTAGAACCA
>BPTQ01000008.1:356836918-356931035 GCA_019973895.1 Chrysanthemum seticuspe | reverse complement strand
ATTTACACGCGTGCAATACTTACCCAATACCGTCACCACCTTTACAAATACCCTAAATACCTATGCACTATCAAATTTACTCACTTTCCCTCTCATTTAGGTATAAAATCAACCTCCTCATTTTATTATACAAAACATATCATAAATATCTCAATTAATATGTATTTAAACTCAAAAGTCTTACACAATCTAGCTAGATATCAAATCTTCACATTTTTCTTTTCCTTCCTCCTTTACCTCACGCCACAATCAACTCCACCATTCTTCCCTTACTCCTCATTAATATTATTGTCCAAATGTTCCTTGACTTTTCACAAAATATCTAACTTATACAATACATATATTCATATTATACTTTAAACAAACACATAGTAGCTTATTTTCTAAGGTGAAGCAAGATCAAATATCCATCTCTTTTCTCTCTCAAATATTCGGCAGCCAAGGGATCAAGGAGGATCACTTCCAATTTTCAAGACAAGTTTAATTACACACTAGTATCATTTGTTGCTAAGGTTTTGTAATACAAACCTCAAGTGATTAGGAAAAACCTTTTGTCCATAAACCTCATCATATCACTAGTAAGCATCCATATTCATATTTTTATTTCATATTCATTTTTATGGTCATATCATTTTATTTGAGAAACATGCAAGTCTCATGATGTTTATACCATTTTTAAGGTTTTTATATGTTAAATATATATAATCCATCCTATAATTACTCCTTGTTATATTTTAGCTTTGGTGATGTCTAGGAACCCATGACACCCTAAGAAGGTGTATGGTAGGATTAGAATAGCTTCGGAGTTGTTTTGAATGGATTGGAATAGGTTTAGCACGAGAAAAACTCATTTCGACAAGTCTTAAAAAGGGTATGTCCTTATTTTGTAAATCTGGAAAATCCGACAGTAGACATAAATTTTTGGCCTAGATATTTAGAAAATATACTTTAAAACGAAACCGTGGCCGCTTGAACGGATTAAAACGGAGCTATAACGAAGAAGTTATGAATTTTTCAAGTTTGACGAGGAAAACTATTAATTTCAGAAATTTCAGCATGAAAATGTTACTCCTTACGAGTCAAAAATGAGTCTTAAGCTTTATAAATTGTGTCGACTTATCAAAAATATATTAGTATACCTTGACACGAATCTAAAGATGTAGAAAACGTAGAAAACGGACTTGTAACGATTAAATTACACGCGATAAACCAAGTTGCCGTAACTTTATTCTATTAGCAAAATTAATATATTCTCTATTAAAAGCATACTACGGCAACTAAAGGACCATGTTGGCGGACGTTTTTAACAATGATGTAGAACTTTTTATAACGTGATGTCTTCTAGTAAAAGTAAGTTCGCCTAGCATATTTTCCAAAATGTCCAACCGTTTGTTGAGCGGAGTTGTAACGAATAACATATAGTCACTCAAACTTTGCCGAAAACCATCCTTTAAACTATATTTTTGGCCTAAAGTGCAATACTTAACCTATATTTTTCTTGGTGATCGAGACCTCTAGGATGGAAACTTAAACACTAAAACTTTGAGATAATCACACAAGCTTTCCAAAACTGTTGAGTTCATTCCCTAACACTTGGTGTGCACCATTTTGCGACTATCATAGGGGGTTGTTTCAACATAACTACATGTAGAGTATTTTTTTTATATACGACGAGATGTCATAAACATATATTTTGACGATAAACATTATTTCCAAAACGTACAAGTGGTATGGATATCATATGGAGTTGCATGCACGACATTGTATCACGTATCCCCGACAACATATCATAACTCAAGTCATGACATTCATTTTAGGTCGCGGATAGTTTCCGAGCCTCATTTTAGTGCAATTCATTTTGTTAGCATATCAATCATACCAGGTGAGTTCATACCCCGCTTTTACTCATTTAAATTCCTATAAACTATTTGGGGCGAGATATATGCTTATTTATCCAAACATTTAAACTCTTTTGCCAAACAACATTACTTATACTTTGCACTTGATTGCGTTATATACTTGATTGGGTTATACTTGATTTCATATGCATATTTGGAACAAACATACAAGAATTAGTGGCTCCAAATTAAGTTGTTGGAAGGCTATTAATTTACAAACATACAAGAATTAGTGGCTCCAAATTAAGTTGTTGGAAGGCTATTAATTTACAAACATACAAGAATTAATGGCTCCAAATTAAGTTGTTGGAAGGCTATTAATTTACAAACATCCCAATATTTATATGTTGGAAGACCCTTGTGGTGACATTTATACTTTTAACTACCTTAATGCGCATATTCATGATTGTCATTCTATTTTAGGCAATGGGTTGTGAACACACAGGTTGCAAGTTTTGTATGGGCGGAACTTGGAACTGAGTGGATTTACAATGCCTTTGCCGTGTGAACATTTCTATAAGTATTTCAAATCATTTTAACACAAACTTATGAACTCACCAACCTTTGTGTTGACACTTTTTAGCATATTTATCTCAGGTTGTAAGGCGATAGCATTTCATGGAGCTTTTGGGTCTCATGGCATACATTGGAGTCTAGTGTTTTTATCTATTACCATTCGACATGTTTTGGAAACCTTTATGTATTATCAAACTTTGGGATCTCATGTGTTGTAAACTTTAACTTATTTAATCGAATGGTAAACTCTTTAAAACGTCTCATTATAGAGGTCATTTTCTTTATCCATAATTTGTGCTATGACGTCATACCCCAATGACACTATCGTTCCGCTGCGATATTTTGGGGGTGTGACACTTTGAGAGTAGACAGATGGGAGATGAGCAACCATGTCTTGCATTGAGATAGTGTACAAACTAAATTGCGCGAGCCAGACATAAGATTGTTTCCTTGTAGATCACGAATGAAACAAGTTTTCTCCCGAAAAGCAACTTCCAAGTCTCCATCACATAATTGACCGACTGAAAAGAGATTGTGACCGAGACCTTCCACATAATAAACCCTGCTAATTTCAATATTTCCATTGATATAATCTCCGTAGCCCATGATAGCTGCGAAGTGATCATTCTCGAATCTGACAGTGCCAATAAACTTTGCAATAAAGTTTGATAACAATTTAAGATTTCCTGTCATGTGTCGGGAACATCCGCTATCAACAATCCAGAGAATGATCTGTATCACCTGCATTACACACAGACGACACAGATGGAATAGAAGTAGATGTGGAACCCGAAATGTTAGAGGGTTCCGAAGCAGTTGTAGGAGAAATACACACATCAATGACTTTAGGCATACATTTAAATCCTAGTGTGTTATATATCCATTTCTGCCATCTCCAACTAGTATTTTCTTTAGTCTTAGTGAATGCACTAGGTGGTACTACTTTCTTTGGAGGTGATACTGGAACTACAGGGACATCAATGCGGTTCTTAGAATCTAAAGAGGGCGGTCTACCAAGCACAGACTTAGAATGATTAGTGGGCCTAGAGGTATTCCGATTCTTAGGATTCCTTAAACGAGAGATGATAGTTTTAGCAACACATTTGTCATGACAATCAGAATTCATACTTTTACGACAAATAACACAAGATGCATCAGACTGAATATCAAAAGTACTTAAAGGTTTAGCATTTGTTACATCACTTTTTCTATTACATTTGTCAGACGCAATATCTAAAGTAGGTGCAATGTGAGTTTTATTCAAAATCCTATGGTGTTCTTCTACTTCAGCATTCCTTATTGATCTTTTCTTAGGTCGCAACTTCCTATTCTTCCTTGTAATGCTCCTAGGCTTTGAAGTGCGGACAATAGGAAAAGAGGCAATTATTCCTGTTGCAGTAGAGGGAAGCACATTAGTATCTTGTGATTTGGCAGTAGGGATTCTAGGGTCACGATTACTAAGTGTCACTGGTGCTATTCTCTTAATGACAGTAGGTGGAAGTTGTTCATACTTTCCTAACATTTCTCTTAACTTAAAGATAGTGTGCACCAATTCTTGATTTTCAGAACAAAGATTTCCAGAAAAATTCATGACTTCCTTAGTGTGAGCAAGAAAATGATCAAGTTCATTTGATGCTTCATCACGAGTCTTTTTAAGTAAAACAAATATGACATCATATTACTGTTTAACATTTGCAAGTTCTTGTTCATATTTTGAGATTTGACACTTCAAAGACACGTTTTGATCATCCAGTTGCTCAAATTTTGGATTAAACGTTTTGGATTGCAACTGGTTGATTTTGTTTTGCAAAGCAAGTTCACGATTTTGACACCATTGAAGACGAGGTTTTGCATTTGAAAGCTCGTTTAACAATCGTTTATTTTCCACTTTTAAAGACTCGATCAGATGCACATTATCAGTATTATCAACAATATTAACAGAATCAACAGAATCAGCAGAGATATGATCAGATGCACACGGAAAAGAATGCAATAACACAACATTATGGATATCAGCACAGAGAACATCTTTCAAGAGTCGATCAACATCTTTTCTTAACAATTTATTTTTACGTTTAGTATTTGAAATTGATGTTTCTGTTTTCTCGAAAACTGTTTTCATGAGACCAAGTTCCTTATGAAAATCCCTTTCCCAATATTGTGCACAGGTTTTCAAATTTTTGACATGGGGTAAAAGTCTTTTCTGAAGAATATCTCTATGTTCTCACGCGAGAGGCGATTGAAAATGATTAACTTTTATTTCAGAATGAAATTCAATCTCACGTTCCAAAATTTTGAGGTCAGAAATGAAAGTGTCAAAGTATTTTATAACTCGACAACTTTCAGCTTTAGTTTTAACTTCACTAAGTGAATGTAAAGGACCATTAATTTGTGCACCATTGTGTTGGGGACTAACTTCAGAAACTGGTGAGATAACCAAAGGTTTGTTAGAAGTATCTTGTTGTGTGACAAAAGTTACGGCTTGTGAATAGTTAAATGGTTTGTTATAAACGACATTTTCCATTTTTGACCGACTCTCGTCATCTGCATCTAATTCCTCCATGCGATTATATTCAACAACGGTCATAATTGAATCATCAATTCTATGTTCTGCACTGTAAACTTTAGGATTTGGTTTGAATGATCTGTTTGAAAACTTGGGTTTGTAATCAGCAAGAATCGGACCATATCCATTTGGGTTTGGTTTAAAAGTAAACTTGTGAATCGTTGTGATTGACTCACCATGTTTATAAACAACATTTCGAAACTCTTTGATTTTGTTTTGTAAGTCGACAATTTCTTCAAGATAGGTATCGATTCGTTTCGTGGAATGCTTTTTGTACTCAGAGAACTGTTTTTGGCAAGTTAACAGCTCAGCCTTGGCTTTTTTGAGTTTCCAAAGTAAGAGCGTTAATTTGTTGTTTATGTTCATGTTTCAGTTGTTCTATGTCAGACAATAAAGCATTCTTCGAAGCGGCTAGATCACGCATCTGTTGTTCTAAATATTGTTCGTTTTGATTAGATTTAGCAAAAGCGACTTCAAAACCTGTTTCACGGTTTTCTTGAGTTTTGAAAAAATTGAGTTGCAATTTTAAACATTCAAGATCCTTGGTTAACAGTGCATTTTTACTTTTTAAGTCCTGATTTAATGCATGACATTCTTCCATTCGGGTTTGATGGTCTTTAAGTAAAAGAGCAAGATCTGGATGAGGCAACGATTCAGCGTGTTCAACGTGATTCACAACATGATCATTATTTAGATCCTCAATTATAACCACGGAGTCAATTTAATTATCAAAGGTAACCATAAGGTCATCTTGATAGTCAAATATAACTACGGGGTCTAGTTGAGAATCGTCGAAATGAGATGTGGTTGACTCATTTTGAACAATCTGAGTCTTGCCGGATTCAGATGTTGGCAGAGATATTAGATCAGAGATAAATATGGTTTGGTCGGGTACTTGAGACAAGCCATCAATGTCGTACACTAGGCCTGTGTCACTCATATGTAGCTCATGCATATTAGCCATCAACATAACTGCTGCATTGGCCTGCAAGTCCTCCATATCATCATCTGAGTCTGCATCTACCATAAAGCTCTGTTCTTTGTCTGTGAGAGTTCCACCAGCTTCATCCTTAAGAGCCAGAAGTAGAGCCTGCTTGTGATAAGCACTGCCCCTGGTCCTCGGCTTTGGACATGCATTAGCCAGGTGTCCCTTCTCATTCCAGTTGTAGCATCGAAGACCATTCAACCCATTCTGAGCATTTCCCTGTTCCACCACTTGAGCTCTGTTGTTATTCCTACCCATAGCATTAAACCCTTGACCACCGCCCATCTGAAGACCATAACCACGATTCTAAACTTCAACTCGTCCATTGTTCACAACAGCCTGATTCCTTGTGTTAGATGAGGAACAAATGTGATTGTTGGATTTGTTTGTATAACGACCAAAAGCTTTAGCAATCATAACAAATCCTTGTTGCAATGCATCGAATGGATCGGAGTCCTCATTAGCTTCACTGACAAATGCTTGATCATTGTTGTTGTTCTATGGAACCAATTGAGTTTGTTGCGATTGTTGCTGTGATAGATCATATGGTGTGATTGTGGCAGTTGGTTGAGTTGCTGGTTGAGGAGGATAATTGGTTTGAGCCCACAAAGCAAGTTGTTGATTATCCGGAAGTGAAGGTGAAGCAGTTTGGCCACGGATAATCCTTTCCTTATCAACTTCTTTTTTATGAGGCTTCAAATAGTCGTACAACAATCCGTATGCAGCATGATGAAGATTCTTAGCTTGACGGAGAAAAATGACATACTTCTCCCATTCCGGACCAAGACTACTTAGGAACTTTGTGTTGACAGCAATTCGGGGCATAATGATGTTATGTTTGTCCAAATCATTAATGATGTCTGAAAAGCGATGATGATATGACTCTAATGTCTCCTTTGGTTCAATCATGAAGTGTTCATAAGCCAAGTAAATTTTGGATTCCATGTCTTCCTGATTGAGTGATGTGCCTTCCATTAGAAGATGAATATGTTCTCACATTGCTTTAGCTGTCTTTTGAGCATCAACACTTTGAAGGATTGGATTTGGTAGTCCCAAAAAGATGTATTGCATTGCTAGTTCATCGGCTTCATAATGTAGAAGTTCATCACCCGTGAGTTGGGAGACAGTTGCAATGTTGGTGATAGCATCTCTTGGTGGATTGGCATCTGGATCTGCGGGTGTGACGTGAGTAGGCATCTGAAACAGACCTTCCATAATGACCTTCTTTAAGAACTTTCCATGTGGCTTCTTTAGATCACAAAACCTAAAGAACCTTATCACCCATTGATCATAGTTACCGGGAGTGAGCATTGGAGGTCTATCAAGTGAGCCAGCTTCATGAATTGATTGTTGGCTGCTTAAGGCTTCACACATCTTGCCAAACCATGACGGTTCCTTCATTGTGTTCATGGATGGATGTTGATTGTAGAAGTTTGTGTAAGGTTGTATGATGAGTGTCTAAATACTCATCATTTTTGTACTATCTAGACTGCAAAAGCATCTGAAAACACTCAAAAATGCATCAAAATGATGAAAATATCACAAATCAGTGTTTTATGTGTTTTAAATGCAAAAAGATCAAAATCAGATGAAAAACGTATCAAGTTTGCAAAATTGGCAGTTTTAGTCCCCCAAGTTTCAAAAGTTGTCAAAAACAGTCCCTGGTATATCAAAATAAAGAAAAATGTCATTTAAGGTCCATGGGATTCAAAAGTTGTCAAAACAAACCCTTGAAATGTAAAATTGCAAAATTACAACTTTAGTCCCTCAAGTTTTGAAAATGTCAAATTTGGTCCTTGGAATATTGGAGATTTGGCAAGTTTAGTCCATGGTTTATTTGGGAGTGACATGAATTACCCTTGAATCACTTTTCAGAATTTACACGTTGGTCCCTGGAATTTCAGTTTGGCAGTTTTAGTCCCTAATGTCTCAAATGAGTTCAATTTTAATCCCAAGCCCAATATAAGCCCAACACCCCTTTATACCCGGCCCTTATATCCAACCCGGTCAACAAACCCGTTTACCCCGGTCAAACAAACACAACCCCCATTTCCCTCTATTTTCCCTCTCTTCCCCACCCACTGTCTGCTAATACTCAACCAACACCATTCCCCCAGCTCACCTAAACCACTCCTTGTTTCCCCCACCTCTCCTAACAATCCAAGATACATTTAATGCTTCATCCCCTTTGCACTCAAACTCCCCAGCTGTCAAAATATCATTTCCCGCCAAAAATAAATCCAATGGCCATTATCACCTCAACTCATCCAATGGCTAAAAAGTGTGGTGGGATTTACTCAGAAGTCAAGTGGGAGCCAAATTGGTGTATAAAAAGGAAGAAAGAGAAGAGAGGAAGAGGGAAGTAGTGTAATTTAGTTTTAGCTTATGTCGTTTTAAAGTTTTCCAATGCCAGTTTAAGTTTTAAAGTGTTTTATAATTGTATTTCAGTGTAATAAAAACATAATTTCAGTTTCAATTTTAGTTTTCACGTACGAACTTAGTTTATTTCAATTTCATGGTTAAAATCTCAAATTTGTCTTATGTTGTTTATGGTTGTTGTTTTGGGCTCATTAAGCTTACATAAGCTCCTAGCAGCTTGTTTAAGCTATTGAAAACATTTATAACTCAGTTTAGACTCAAACCTCAAAAATCACCAAAAATACCAAAAATTTAGCTAAAAATAAAAAATCATGGAGATGGTACAAGAAAGATGGAGCAGAGCTGATTTTGGATTGATGTTGGTTTAGAGCTTCTTGGGAAGCAATAGGGTATGATCTCAGACTTTGGTTTTCTGTTTTAAGTTTGTACTCAATTTGTAAGCCATTTCCTTAAATTTTGTGTTTCTTAGTTCAAGTGTTTAAATAGAGTTAATTCCAGTTCAATTCTGTTTTATTATAGCTAATTTAAGATAATAAATAGATTACTTGGTTTACAAACTTGTTTTAGTATAAAAAGCTTCATAACAGTCTAATAAAGTGGTGTTTGGAATTGCTTAGTTATCTGATATAGAGGTCTGTGGTGTTATTGTTTGTTATTGTTTCATGTCCCTTTAGCACTTAATAGCTCAATTTTACCAAGAAAACCAGTCTTCATTAGTTAAAAAGTCAAAATAGCTTCTAATTGCTTATTGTCAGTTAACTGTTAGAATTTCTAATTGTAATTACCATCACATTAGCTTATAACTTGATATAGTAGCTTAATTTCACCTTAGTATAGCTTATTATAACATAATCAGTCATAAAAATCAATCTCAAGTTCATAAAAGTCAAAGTGTTAGTGTAATAAAAAAAAAAGTCAAAATTTTCATTAGCCTGTTTTTGAATAAACTTTAGAATTTCATTGTGTATTTAAAATTAAGATTTAGCTTATAAACTTCTGGGGTAGTAAAATTTAGTTGCTTAAAAAAATTAGAAAAATATTAGTTCAATCTTAATCAGCTTATAGAGTGCTTAATTCATAGCTTCTTTTGAGACCCTTGTTTGAAAACATGCTCTGTGCACATATGTGGTAGCCTAGTTCATAAGCTCTTAGAGAGCTTATTAGTGATCATTAGCTTGTACATCTTAGCTTTTTGAGAAGCTCACCTAGCTAACTCAAGGTTACAAGAGCTTATTTTCCAATTCTAGCTTATTTGCTTAGCCTGCAATAGCTTTTTAGTTTTGTCCATTTTTTGTTTAAGTGTACCAGTTAGTTAGAGTTTTCCAGTTTTTCAAAAGCTTCTCACAAGCTTATTTGTGAAAGCCAATCTTTGCAAATTAGTTCTTTGGAAAGCTCACTTGGTCAACTTGTTGATTGCAGTGCTTGTTTTCAATTCTTAGCTTATTAAAGTGCTTAAAAATAGCTAGAAAAGTGCCTAGTGATTCAAAGGGTGTACTGTGTAACAGTGGTAACTTGTGCTTATTTATAACTTAATCAGTGCTTAATTATAGTCAAGTTGCTTATTCAGTTTTAATATTAGCTTATCATCAGTCCATTAGCTTATTTCCATTGTAGTTGTGCTTATTTAATAGCTTATAGCCGTTCTTAGCTTAATCTTGTGCTTATTTCCAATAAAAGCTAAACTGTGATAAAATCATAAGCTGAATCAGTGCTTATGAGTGGTTTTGAGAAAAAGTTGTAGTTAACAAAAGTGCTTATTTTCTTGTGTTTATTAAGTTTATAAAAAGAAAATCGAAAAAAAAAATGTTTGGCAAAAAGGTGGGGAGGCAGGCTCGAACCTGAGACCTCCCCCTTAGGATAGCGTTAAGAGTGTACCTGGATACCAGTTGCCCTTGGGACTTGTCTCGTTCATATCTTGCAAAATCTAATATATAAGTACTCTTTGTCTCATATAGCTTATTCGTACATAATAGCTTATTTAGAGCTTATTTAGACTAGCTTTTGCAACTTTTGTAATTTTCTTAGATTTGTATTAGTGTTAAGTATTTTATAAAAAAATTTCAGATTTTTCCTAATAGTTTTAGTATTTTTAAACATTTAATTAGTGTAAATTAGTATTTAATTCATAAAAAAAAAATATAAAAGTCAAAAAAATATAAATCTTTTTTCTAAAATTTTCTTTTGTCATATACTACGTAAGAAAATTGTTTTTACACTTGTAGGACTTTTATTTCACAAATTTTACGTTTTTGCTTGCGCACTCGCGTAATGTTTTGACTTAACGTACGTTTTTATTTTAAATCACGTTTTTAGATAATTTAAGTTTACGTTTTAGTTAAAATAGTTTATTTAAGTTATTTTGTTTTATAAAATCACAAAAACATCATTGTAAAAATAGTGATAGCGTTTATTTAATATATTTTAGCTTTTTAATTTCTTTTAATTTGCATTTAAGTCGCTGTAATTTATTAATCTTTTCTTTAGGTATAATTATCCATTTAAATCCTTACTGATCACTATCCTTAGTGATCATTCTATCATCTGATCAAGTGTTTACACACCATTGAGTCTCCGTGGGACTTAACGACCCGGGAATTCATTATATTCTCCGATCTTCATTGCATTTGTGTTTTAACTGTTTTAAGTTTTTTACGGTTAGCCATTCACAAGTGGCTAGCTTTTGTGAGATAGCTTGACGGTTTTGCACAGATCAAATTTTGGCGCCGCTACCGGGGAGGCTTTAGCGTGTTCTAAACCTTTTTCAGACCCGTACTTGCACATATACCACCTTTTGTAAATAGTTTTCTTTTGTAAAGTTATCAATAATCCAAAAAGTTCATTAACACTTTTCCTAAAGTGTTAACAACACCAAAAATATTTTCATTCTTTGTTTTTTTAGCATGTTTTTCAAAAATCCAAAAATATCCATCCTTTATCCTCTAATTTGTTTAATTCTCCATTCCTTATCCTCTATAACCGTTTAATTCTTCATCTCTTATCCCTCTTATCCGTTTAATTCTTTATGTCATGGTTTTCGACATGTTCCTGGTGTGGAGGTCCATTTAACGGTGGAAATTGTCAGCGATGTACCAATGTGAGTTTCGGAGACAAATTTGTCGGTAATCCCGATCCCATTTCTAATAATGAAACACCCGATTTTTCCTACCTACCTCCACAGCCCCAATACGAATCCTACTCATGCGAGTTTTGCGGGAATGATTCTCATTACGGTTTTGATTGTCCACCACGGGTCCCGCTTGTCTATGAGCCAGAACCATGTTACAATCAGAACTTTGGTGAAAGTTATTTTCCCAATTATCTCTGTTGTGAGAATTGCGGGGGTCCTCATGTGACTTTTGAATGTCAACCGATGAATCAAAATTTTCACAATTCTAATTCTCCCGGTTTTGACAATTTCCAACCCCCACAGTATTCCATCATTCATCAATATCCTCATGATAAAACTATTGGAGAGATACTAGCTGAGGAACGAACGGCTAATCCTAGTAATCAGACTTCCGAGCCTTCACAGCATTTCAATGATTACGAGGAGTGTAATCTTCCACAAAGTTCTGAAGAAATACGCATTCGAAAGAAACTACAAATGAAAAGAATGGTATGTAAGCTTCAGCAGATGAATATAAGAATCCGATATGATGACGATGATGATGAGGATACTATTCAAATGAGGGAATATTATGAGGACGACGAGGAGAGTGCTATTCAATTGAACGATTTCATTTCTCAACTCCCTCAGTCTACTGCTATCACACCCGAAGCTCCCATTGACTCTTTCATAATGGGGGACGAGCCTCTTAGCACTATTCCAGAAATGGAATCGTCTAGTGTTGAGAGCCTTGTCCCAATCCCAAGTGAGTCCGAGGTTATCTCCGGTAATATGTGTGATAAGCCTCTTGATGATAATTCTTACCCTCCTCTTGACATTCCAAATGATCATGTTGATATGTTCTCCGATTCTGACAACGATTGTACTTCGTTTGACGATTCTTTATCCTATGGAGACATCGATTATGTCAAGGAGCTACCTTCTGAGCTAGTTAGCTTAGAGGAAGTGAGAGATTCTGATGATCTGGAAATTGAGGACGAGAAACTTCGTGAAAAATTGTTCAATATAAATCTCCTCGTTTCTAAGATCGAATCATTCTGTGCTAAGTCAGCTTCATCTCCTATCCCCGTTGTGGATAGTGACTTGGAAAAGCCCGAACCATTTCCTGAACTTAAGGCTTTTTCCAATGATTCTCTTCATGAAGAGTTCTCAGATGAACTCACTCATATCATATCTCCGCCGGAGTATGATAATTTCTACTTTGATCTAGACACTCCCATAATATGTCTTGATCAAGCAAGCTTAACTGATGAGATTCATGAAACTATGAATTCTCCTATTGAGGATGAAGAGTTAGTCATGATTTCTATCATGATTTTCTTTCTTTTCTTCATATATTATGTCACTTCTCCTGTTCTTCACTCCTTCGGGAATGAAGACATTATCTTTGATCCCGGCATTTCCATGTACCATTATCTTGAGCCGGTTCTATGTATATCTCATCGGTGTGGAACTTTCACGTGCTTCAAATGTTTGTCCAAACATTTTGAATGAAAGTCCGATGGAGATTGTCTCTTCCACTTACTTCCCCATGAACCAATTAATTCGGGGTCGAGTCAAGCTAGCGACTCGGGAATCAAAAACAGTAGCATGCCATATGGGTTTTCACCCATACTTCTGACTTCTTTCTATCTTTCTACCACCCTAGTGTGGGGGGGGGGGGTTGCCCCACATGTTGTGTATATAAGTTTCTAAAAAAAAAAAAAAAAAAAATCTTTCTAAATAATGGCCGTAGTATTTCCCTTTTACGTTCTTTGTTTCGGCATAACCGCCGGTACTTTGAATATTTAGGGCAATATTCATTTCTAAGTGTGGGGGGGGGGGGGGGGGGGGGAATTCTCACGAATTTTATCATATGTATTACCACCTAATTCCCTCATTTTTGGCCAAATTTTTTTTTTTGAGTAAGTGTTCTGCACTTACTCAACTTACGGTTATCAGTCCGCCTTGTCTAATAAACAAAAGGATTGGCTAATCCAGGAGCAAACGGCTCTTGGTAAAGATATATCAAATCCGTTTACGGCTTGCAATTTGCCCAAAATTGTATGGTATTCAACTCACCATATCCTAAAAAGTGAAGAGTTGGCTAGCCCGCAAGGTTATGGCTTGTGGTAAAGGCAGTGGAAAAACCATAATTGGTAATCAGCTCACCAAAGATAATACTGATAATTTATCTAAGAGTTGGCTAGTCCAGAGCAAACGGCTTCTGGTAAAGACAAATCAAATCCGTTTACAGCTTATGATTTGCTCAAAATCATTTGGTTATCGTTGTACCAAGGTTCTTACTTGAACTGAAATAATTGGCTACTCCAGAAGTGATGGCTTTTGGTAAAGAGTTTTTAAAATCCATTAAAATCTCAAAAGATTGCTAGGGACTAGCAATAGTTTAGTGTGGGGGATTGATGAGTGTCTAAATACTCATCATTTTTGTACTATCTAGACTGCAAAAGCATCTGAAAACACTCAAAAATGCATCAAAATGATGAAAATATCACAAATCAGTGTTTTATGTGTTTTAAATGCAAAAAGATCAAAATCAGATGAAAAATGTATCAAGTTTGCAAAATTGGCAGTTTTAGTCCCCCAAGTTTCAAAAGTTGTCAAAAACAGTCCCTGGTATATCAAAATAAAGAAAAATGTCATTTAAGGTCCATGGGATTCAAAAGTTGTCAAAACAAACCCTTGAAATGTAAAATTGCAAAATTACAACTTTAGTCCCTCAAGTTTTGAAAATGTCAAATTTGGTCCTTGGAATATTGGAGATTTGGCAAGTTTAGTCCATGGTTTATTTGGGAGTGACATGAATTACCCTTGAATCACTTTTCAGAATTTACACGTTGGTCCCTGGAATTTCAGTTTGGCAGTTTTAGTCCCTAATGTCTCAAATGAGTTCAATTTTAATCCCAAGCCCAATATAAGCCCAACACCCCTTTATACCCGGCCCTTATATCCAACCCGGTCAACAAACCCGTTTGCCCCGGTCAAACAAACACAACCCCCATTTCCCTCTCTTTTCCCTCTCTTCCCCACCCACTGTCTGCTAATACTCAACCAACACCATTCCCCCAGCTCACCTAAACCACTCCTTGTTTCCCCCACCTCTCCTAACAATCCAAGATACATTTAATGCTTCATCACCTTTGCACTCAAACTCCCCAGCTGTCAAAATATCATTTCCCGCCAAAAATAAATTCAATGGCCATTATCACCTCAACTCATCCAATGGCTAAAAAGTGTGGTGGGATTTACTCAGAAGTCAAGTGGGAGCCAAATTGGTGTATAAAAAGGAAGAAAGAGAAGAGAGGAAGAGGGAAGTAGTGTAATTTAGTTTTAGCTTATGTCGTTTTTAAGTTTTTAAGTTTTCCAATGCAAGTTTAAGTTTTAAAGTGTTTTATAATTGTATTTCAGTGTAATAAAAACATAATTTCAGTTTCAATTTCAGTTTTCACGTACGAACTTAGTTTATTTCAATTTCATGGTTAAAATCTCAAATTTGTCTTATGTTGTTTATGGTTGTTGTTTTGGGCTCATTAAGCTTACATAAGCTCCTAGCAGCTTGTTTAAGCTATTGAAAACATTTATAACTCAGTTTAGACTCAAACCTCAAAAATCACCAAAAATACCAAAAATTTAGCTAAAAATAAAAAATCATGGAGATGGTACAAGAAAGATGGAGCAGAGCTGATTTTGGATTGATGTTGGTTTAGAGCTTCTTGGGAAGCAATAGGGTATGATCTCAGACTTTGGTTTTCTGTTTTAAGCTTGTACTCAATTTGTAAGCCATTTCCTTAAATTTTGTGTTTCTTAGTTCAAGTGTTTAAATAGAGTTAATTCCAGTTCAATTCTGTTTTATTATAGCTAATTTAAGATAATAAATAGATTACTTGGTTTACAAACTTGTTTTAGTATAAAAAGCTTCATAACAGTCTAATAAAGTGGTGTTTGGAATTGCTTAGTTATCTGATATAGAGGTCTGTGGTGTTATTGTTTGTTATTGTTTCATGTCCCTTTAGCACTTAATAGCTCAATTTTACCAAGAAAACCAATCTTCATTAGTTAAAAAGTCAAAATAGCTTCTAATTGCTTATTGTCAGTTAACTGTTAGAATTTCTAATTGTAATTACCATCACATTAGCTTATAACTTGATATAGTAGCTTAATTTCACCTTAGTATAGCTTATTATAACATAATCAGTCATAAAAATCAATCTCAAGTTCATAAAAGTCAAAGTGTTAGTGTAATAAAAAAAAAAGTCAAAATTTTCATTAGCCTGTTTTTGAATAAACTTTAGAATTTCATTGTTTATTTAAAATTAAGATTTAGCTTATAAACTTCTGGGGTAGTAAAATTTAGTTGCTTAAAAAAATTAGAAAAATATTAGTTCAATCTTAATCAGCTTATAGAGTGCTTAATTCATAGCTTCTTTTGAGACCCTTGTTTGAAAACATGCTCTGTGCACAGATGTGGTAGCCTAGTTCATAAGCTCTTAGAGAGCTTATTAGTGATCATTAGCTTGTACATCTTAGCTTTTTGAGAAGCTCACATAGCTAACTCAAGGTTACAAGAGCTTATTTTCCAATTCTAGCTTATTTGCTTAGCCTGCAATAGCTTTTTAGTTTTGTCCATTTTTTGTTTAAGTGTACCAGTTAGTTAGAGTTTTCCAGTTTTTCAAAAGCTTCTCACAAGCTTATTTGTGAAAGCCAATCTTTGCAAATTAGTTCTTTGGAAAGCTCACTTGGTCAACTTGTTGATTGCAATGCTTGTTTTCAATTCTTAGCTTATTAAAGTGCTTAAAAATAGCTAGAAAAGTGCCTAGTGATTCAAAGGGTGTACTGTGTAACAGTGGTAACTTGTGCTTATTTATAACTTAATCAGTGCTTAATTATAGTCAAGTTGCTTATTTAGTTTTAATATTAGCTTATCATCAGTCCATTAGCTTATTTCCATTGTAGTTGTGCTTATTTAATAACTTATAGCCGTTCTTAGCTTAATCTTGTGCTTATTTCCAATAAAAGCTAAACTGTGATAAAATCATAAGCTGAATCAGTGCTTATGAGTGGTTTTGAGAAAAAGTTGTAGTTAACAAAAGTGCTTATTTTCTTGTGTTTATTAAGTTTATAAAAAGAAAATCGAAAAAAAAAATGTTTGGCAAAAAGGTGGGGAGGCAGGCTCGAACCTGAGACCTCCCCCTTAGGATAGCGTTAAGAGTGTACCTGGATACCAGTTGCCCTTGGGACTTGTCTCGTTCATATCTTGCAAAATCTAATATATAAGTACTCTTTGTCTCATATAGCTTATTCGTACATAATAGCTTATTTAGAGCTTATTTAGACTAGCTTTTGCAACTTTTGTAATTTTCTTAGATTTGTATTAGTGTTAAGTATTTTATAAAAAAGTTTCAGATTTTTCCTAATAGTTTTAGTATTTTTAAACATTTAATTAGTCTAAATTAGTATTTAATTCATAAAAAAAAATATAAAAGTCAAAAAAATATAAATCTTTTTTCTAAAATTTTCTTTTGTCATATACTACGTAAGAAAATTGTTTTACACTTGTAGGACTTTTATTTCACAAATTTTACGTTTTTGCTTGCGCACTCGCGTAATGTTTAGACTTAACGTACGTTTTTATTTTAAATCACGTTTTTAGATAATTTAAGTTTACGTTTTAGTTAAAATAGTTTATTTAAGTTATTTTGTTTTATAAAATCACAAAAACATCATTGTAAAAATAGTGATAGCGTTTATTTAATATATTTTAGCTTTTTAATTTCTTTTAATTTGCATTTAAGTCGCTGTAATTTATTAATCTTTTCTTTAGGTATAATTATCCATTTAAATCCTTACTGATCACTATCCTTAGTGATCATTCTATCATCTGATCAAGTGTTTACACACCATTGAGTCTCCGTGGGACTTAACGACCCGGGAATTCATTATATTCTCTGATCTTCATTGCATTTGTGTTTTAACTGTTTTAAGTTTCTTACGGTTAGCCATTCACAAGTGGCTAGCTTTTGTGAGATAGCTTGACGGTTTTGCACAGATCATTGTACTTGAAGACTTGGTGGTGGTTGAACCATTTGAGGTTGTGGAATTGCTGCAAGTTGTGGAGTATGTTGTTGATTAAATTGTTGTTGATAAATTGCTTGTTGTTGATTCCATTGTTGATGTTGTGGACTTAGTTGTTGTTGATTATAAGTATAAGGGAAATAGTTAGAGTATGGTGGTTGTGACATGTTGAAAAACTTGTGTTGTTAAATGGATCTTTGTAGTCGAATGAACCTTTGTTGATGAAGTATCCTTAGGCGTAGAAATCACAATAAAGCCAAGTAGCACTTATGCGTAAAAACACAAAAGTTACGCGTAACAGCAAAAGTTACGCGTAGGTTTAGCTTACGCGTAAGTAAGGAGAAAAGCACTAAAGTTATGCGTAAACAGTAAGTTAGACGTAGAAAACTTAGGTGTAGGATTAACTTATGCGAAAGACAAAGCTTAGGCGTAAGATAAATCTTATGCGTAAAAAATTCTACGCGTAAGCTTATGCTTATGCGTAATTTTAGGGTTTTTGCCCAAGTGATCTTTTACACTATCACAGTGCAAAAGATATCCCAAGTCGACGTATTTTCAGGCTTATCCAAGCAAGAAAACTCGGAGTAAACCACGAAAACTGAAGATCAAACCAAGGAACAAGTTACGCGTAGTTTTAGGGTTTTGATACGCGTAGAACTACTCGTAAAATGACTTTTGCCCAAAGATGTTTCTAAACCAGATTTTTGTGATGAAATAGCTTCAATATCACCAAAATAGCACAAAAGTGTGAGACTTGATGATCCAAAGTGTCTAAAACAGTTATGCGTAGAAGATGAACCACGTATAAAACCAAGCTCAAAAACAATGATCCACACGTAAAGGTTGAAACTTTTTGCCAAAAACAGTTATTTTAACACCTTAAAACGTTGAAAGTACAAAAATCTTGGATTAAAAAGTGTAAAAAATGTGTTTTTAAGCGAACCAAAGTATCACCCGTATGCTTTACGCTTAGGACCAAAACCTACTTCAAAAACAATACGTTCACCCAACTATTTGGCGAATGATACCACTGATAGGTCACTATATATGTAACACAAGCATCAATAGAAGAAATAGAGAGGATAAAGGATCGGATGAACAACGAACCAAACACCCACACACAAAAAGTAGAGAAAGGTTATGCGTAGAGTATGAATGAGAGATAAATTGAACAACCAACCCTCAAGTGAGGGTTATTACAAGGTATTTATAGGAAGGGGAGCTAGGGAAACACTCCTAGTCCCTTCCTTTCCTTAGTGGACTTGGGCCTAGGCTTATGGGCCTTCTACATAAACCTAAGCTAATAACTAACATAAAGGCCATAATTAAGCTAACTATTACATATGAATCACTAACACTTTAATTAGGTTTAGGAGTGATTCCAACAGACAAGAATAAAGACGCTGGAGATGGAGTTAGAATTGGCAAGGAATCCTGAGGATCACGCTTGTCAGTTGGGTGCAAGGCTCCATGATCTTTTAAACGAGATGAATAATATCCATATGTCGTAGATGTTGTTGTATTTAAATAATATGTTAACGTTGACGTTTAATTTAATAATAACAGTTGTTGTTGCAGTTATTTAATGTGGTAATATTCAACGTGCTATTATACAAACAAAATAATTATACATATACAAAACATTATTAAACAAAAGTATACAAAACATTATACATGTACAATACATTATTATACACACACACACTTATTTCTATTTATACAAAAAAAAAAAAAAAAAAAAAAAAAAAAAAAGGGAAAAAAGGGAGGACAAAGTACCCCTAAAACACTTGAGAGGGTTAATCTAAAATTATAGCCACCGTTAAAATAACCCCACCCTAAGTATTATATAACACAAATAAATATATTTATGGTGAAAGTTGAAAAAAAAACTTAAAATTTATAATAAACACTTAATGTGAGACGGATGTAGTAATTAAGATGTATGAAATTTGTAAGTATTATAAGTAATAAAAATAAATAATGTCACAAGCACAATAAAATGAAATACGAGTACTTATATTATAAATGTGATAGTTCAATAAAAACATTTATGCGTACATCATTGTCTCTCCGGTTAGTAAGGGCATCCACTCTAAGAGGTTTATAAAAAGGTCTAAAATCTATGAAAAGTTTTATCTTTTGTTTCATCCATAGTGAGTTTGTGGTTTATATCTATGTGGCATGAAGAGGTCTAAGATCCTAGATCTTTTCATAATTTAATGCATGTTTTATGGTTAAACATTTGATATAATTATAAAATGTTTATACATAGTGGTAATAGATTTATAGTTTATAAATTAATGATTTGACATGTTATAAACCTATTTAAAAGGTCTACCATTGTGGATGCTTTAAAAATGTATCCAAATTGTGATTATTATCTATGCATTCATTAAAATATTAAAGCATTCATGACATGATGTTTGATAAGCTTACGGGACTAGTGAAAAGTTTTTTACAGAACAATATTTATCTAAAGATGAAATGATTAAATATCACCCATCCACTCGCTTTAGATCTGACTGTGTAGATTAATGCTTATTAAAAAACGGAGAGACATTTTTGTAATTGTCCCACTCCACCTCACACCTCACCCTTTCCACACTCACACTCACACTCACACACTCACACTTTTTTACACACACATACTATTCTCTCTCATCAATTTTTTTTCATAAGATTCAACTCTTTTTTTTAGGTAAAAGGTCAATGAACCTGTAAATATTATACTCCAAAAAACGTTTAAGTACAAAGGATATGGATGAATCCCATATCTCAGCCCGTTACATAGGCGAAAAGCTTACATAACAAGATACTTCATATTCTCTATATAAGAAAATAAACCACTACTCAAAATATAACATCGGACTCCTATGGAGATAACATTACTTCCTACCAAGGCCTTGGAGCTTGATACCATACGTGTCATAATAGGCATCCAAATTACCTGGAAGATCGTAAACCTGATCCACATAGTTATCATAATCATAGTCATCAAAGTCATCTTCTCGATCATGACCACCACCAAATAAGTTACTCGACTCATCAGAGGTGTTCACAACCTCATCATCATCACTATCAGAATCCACAATCTCCCCCACCTTAGTGAAGGGGTTAACCCTCTTAGTGAAAGAAGTAGCTGGTAAATCCTTATTATAACCCTGATAATCAACCTTTTAATAGGATTACCATTATCATCAACAAGAGTAGCTTTCCCATCGATAAGAAGCTTTTCAAACTCCCCAATTTTCTCAACAATCGGGGTAGGACCAACCGCGTTAGCTTCCATTGAATCAGTCACAAGCTGATCTTGTGATACATTACCTGTCTCGAGAGACCCAACCTCCTTAGCTTCCATTGCGTTACCAGAAACCTCTACATGAGTAAGATTGCCACAGTCATCAGAATCGATCGTATTTAGTGTAGAAAAAGGATTAGATGTAGCAATCTTTGTCCCACTCGAACTAGCCACATCAGTGGCTTTCTTCTTTGCACTATCCACCTTTTTGGGTTCAGGAGGAGGCTCTTTAGGTTGATACCTAAATTTAGGACCCAGTTTAGTAAAACCTCCCTTACCTATAACAGTTTGACCACTATTGTTATCCTTATACTTGTTAGTGACAGTTTGATAACCATCATCACCAGTCTTTTTAAGTTGAGTAGGAAGTTGAACAGATTTAGGACAATCAATCAGCGTATGGCCAAACAATTTACACATATCACACCGAGGTGGTTTCCATTCGTATTCCACCCGAATCTTCTCAATAGTAGATCCTGTCTAGCATCTACCGAATCTCATCACTATTTTGTTAACTGCAGATTCACACATTACGATCATTCCACCATGGCTAGCATCTACCGAATCTCATCACTATTTTGTTAACTGCAGATCCTTCTTCACTATTTTGCCCTAATTTGCTTAGAGGTTTTCTTTAAATCCTAATTATTACGAGTTAATTTCATCTAATTTCGATAATATTATGTTACTTGTATGAATTTGTTGTATAATTCATATCTATTTGTGTTTCATCTACTTGTTTGAGTCAACAAGTTTAGTTGAGTGTATTGCCTCTTTGATTCTGACCTAATGCTGATAAAATTGTGGTTATTTGATTGCTGGTTTGAGTTTAGAATGTGTAGGTTTAGCAGATTAGATTTAAGCATTGCATGCCAAGTGTTCGATAAAATGTCTAGCAAATTGCAAAGTCAATGTAGCAGTAGTAATGGTTCCACTAGTTCATCGAAATGATAGTTTAGTTGTGGATGATGAGGATTGTGGTAAGTCACGGTAGGTTTGCGCTAAATGGCATCTTAATGAGGTGATTATTGTTTCTGTTTACGGCCGGTTTTATCGGATTGTTTTAATACGCTTAAGTTAGCAATTTGGCCATTTTTAATATGGCCTGTGTTGATTTGTATTAGATGAGTAACAAGGATTCGGATTAAATTTGAAGGACCTGTTTTGATTGGCCGACTGATCAATCAAGCTAGGCAAAGGAGAACTCGCTTGTTTGAGTCGTATCCAGTTGTACAAGGATAATGAAATAGGATCAAAGAGAATAGTGTACGTCAGTAAGTGGAGTGTGTGTTGGCGGTAGTAAAGTCTAGTTTAAGTTGGTACTCTGCCATATTTCTTTTTTAGATGAATAAAAAGTATTCATAAATTATTCTTCATGGTCGTTATAATTGAGAGATTAACCTATGTTGTCAAATGTACAATAGCGTGCATTGACTTGCCGAAATCAGTTGTGAATAAGCATCAAGTATAGTTTCGTTGTAATGGTCAATTAGGGTTGTGAGTATTATATAAGCATGTTGATGTTTGTGTCCTAATTACGGTTGGATAATGTAAAATAATATAGTGGTAGTAAGAAATGGTTGGCAAATAATAAGTATGTTATGAGCAGCTCAAACATTAATCATATCCTATGTGGTAAGACTAGAATGAGTGTCCTTGTTTAAAAAAGCAAAGCTAAAGAAACTAATACATCATCCTCATAAAGGCACCAGAAAAAAGGCTGAATTATCGTAGTTAGTTTTGCTTATCCTGAAAAAGCGTAGTAATGGGAGAAATGAGTGAGTGAGTGAGTAATAGTAAAAGGTAAGTGAGAAATGTATGCCTGCACTTATGGAAGTTTAGTAAACTCTAATGATTAGTATTATAGATAATAGTTTAGTAAAGCAGGCAGGGAGGCAGGCATGCAGGACGTATAGTTAGGTTGTGATGGTGATGAATTAGGCAGGCAGGCAGGCTTGTGAGTGCGATGATGAGGTTTGTGTAGACAAGGAAGGAAGGAGATACAACAAGTAGTATGTTAAGAATGTATCTCCTTATAATACACATATATAATAGTATGTTAAGTAATATTTTTCTCAGCTCGTTGAGGAAGCTTGTTGTGAAACTAATCCATCATTGTAAAATAATAATTTGTATAGAGAGTAGAAAAATAACATGACAGTTAGATAAACAGATCAGAATTAGAAAAGTAGTTTTGCGAGATGCTTCTTTCAAGTTTGTTATTTTTCCTTCGGATAATCAGAATTAGAGAAGTATAGGTTAATGATGTGTTATATGATAGATGTAACGGCTAAAACATGTTACGGATGGTACATATGTTCCTCACTTCTTTAGATCATGAAGTATGATAAGCTGACTAAATTGGATTTTTGAATGTAGGGTATACATTGGAATTCATAGTTTTTGGATTTAGAGACTTTCTTTTGAAGCCGGAGCTGCTTCGTGCTATTGTGGATTCTGGGTTTGAACATCCTTCTGAAGGCAAGTTATTTTACAGTCACACAACTAATAGATTATAAATATTTCATATCTATTGTTTGAATACACGTGTAAATATGGTTGGACTGTTCTGACTTCTGACTACTGTCATGACTGTTAGTCATATGTCTTGAGTTATGTTTTGAAACTGTTTCTCGGTTAGTAAAATTGGTTGATATGCATAGAAGGAAGCTTTAAATGCTATTATGTTGTGTTTCATGTTGCACAATGCTTAAATGTCAAGTCTGATAATATTGATAACTGCTGTAGTAAAAAATGAGTCTGTTAGATATAAGTTGTGATTGAACTATGAGTCTGTTAGATATAAGTAGTTTTTAACTATAATGTCAACATTTAAAAGCTAAATATATGAGTCTGCTAGATATAAGTTATGATTGAACTGAGATCGTGTCCGAGATTATGATTGTAATAATAACATGAGACAATTTAAAAGCTAAAAGTGAATTTTGAAAAATGAGTTGTATATTTTTTTCTCCAGGTTTATTGATTTTACCATAAAAAATGGATAAGTCTTGGATGAAAATACATGATACGATAAATGATCCAAGATATGAGTCTGGTGTGATAGAGTTTCTAGATTTTGCATACTATGACATAGATGAGTCAACGGCTATTCCATGCCCCTGCAAAAGCTGTAACAATTTTCGTGACAAAAATAAAGAAATTGTGTATGGACATTTGATGCAAAATGGAATTTCTAGAGGCTACAAAACGTGGAATTATCATGGAGAGGACTCAGATGATGACGGTGGTGGTGATGATGTGTCATTTGATGAAAGTAATGGAGCTACCGATGATATGAGCGATGATGACCTTGGTGAGATGTTAGATAACATAGGACAAAGTACTTGGGGTGATGATTGGCAGACTAGAAGCAACTCTTCAAGTCCCATTGACAAAAATTTAAACACGCTTAGGAAATTATTAGATGAATCACACGAGGAACTTTATGAAGGATGTGAAGATTTTTCAAAGTTTTCTTTTGTTGTTACCATTTTACATTTGAAGACAACTAGTGGTTGGTCAGTGAAATCATTTGATGCGGTGCTCAATTTATTTAGAAAAGCTTTGCCAACTCTATCCTCAGTTCCAAAGAACTTTTATGAAGCAAAAAAATATGTGCGTGATTTAGGGTTCGGAGGAGAGAAAATACATGCGTGCGTTAATGATTGCATTCTTTATAGAAATAAGTATGCATATCACACCCACTGTCCAAACAACCAGTGTAAGGCACCTCGATTTAAGAAAAAGGTACCACAAAAGGTTGTTAGATATTTTCCACTCATACCTATGCTTCAAAGGTTTTTTTATTGATAAGCAAGTTGGGTCTGATATGAGGTGGCATAAGGAGAAACAAGTTCATGATGATAACATAGTTAGACATCCTGCAGACACCGAGGCTTGGAAACACCTTGACAAAATTGATCCTCCATTCGCTAGTGATCCCTGAAATATACGCTTAGGTTTAGCAACAGATGGATTCAATCCTTTTGGTAACCTAAGTAGTTCACATAGCATATGACCTGTCTTTATTGTCCCATATAACTTGCCTCCATGGAAATGTATGAAAGACCCCTACATGTTAATGTCAATGTTGATTCCTGGTCCTCAATCTCCTGGACTTAATATTGATGTTTACTTGGAACCTCTAATCGATGAACTTAAGGAGTTGTGGGCCGGTGTCAACGCTTATGACGCATTAAGAAAAGAGTATTTTACATTACGTGCGGCGTTGTTGTGGACTATAAATGATTTTCCAGCGTATGGCATGCTTTCTGGTTGGACTGTTAAGGGTTACAAAGGTTGTCCAACGTGTATGGATGAAACTTCTTCTCAATATTTGAAATGCGGTAGAAAAGTATGTTACATGGGACATCGAAGATTTTTACCATTGTCACATAGATGGCGAAAGGATAAAAAGAATTTTGACGGGTCAGTGGATGATCGGGAACCAATTGCACCTAAATCTGGAGATGAAGTTTTGCATGATATTGATTGATCCATTGGTGGCACGCATTCCTTTGTTAACAAAAAGAAGCGTAAGTACTCAAAAGAACAAGGATGGTGGAAAAAGAAAAGTGTGTTCTTTAATCTCCCGTATTGGGCTAAACTAAAAGTGAGACACAACATCGATATCATGCATGTCATTAAGAATGTGACGGAAAGTCTAACGGGAACATTATTTAACATAAAGGGTAAGATTAAAGACACGTGGAAATCTCGTCAAGATCTAATGGACCTAGGGTTGAAGAAAAGTTTACATCTACAACAAAGAGGTGAATCATTCATGATTCCTATGGATTGCTACCATTTGACAAAGGATGAGAAACACAAGATACTAAACTTGCTCATGTCACTCAAATTCCCGGATGGACTTGCCTCAAATATATCTAGGTGCGTAAAAGAGGGAGAACTTCAAATGTCTCGCATGAAAAGTCATGACTTTTATGTTTTCATTCAACGAGTTTTACCTTTATCAATTAGGAATTGCTTAAAAAAGGAGGTTCGTCTCGTGCTATATGAGCTAAGCGAATTTATCCTGATAATATGCTCACGCACTGTGCACCTAGATATTCTTGAGAAACTAGAGGAGAAAATTGTTGTCATTTTGTGTAGGCTGGAACGAACATTTCCTCCTTCGTTCTTTGACATTATGACTCATCTTTTGGTCCATTTACCCTATGAAGCAAAGATGGCAGGTCCGGCCCAATATCGATGGATGTTCCCATTTGAGAGGTAATCATATTTATCAAATGTCTTAAAACTTCCTAATTGTCTTGATACCAATTACTTTTTGTTTCATTAGGAAAATGTGTATTTTAAAGGGATATGTTACAAACAAAGCTCGTCCAGTAGCATGCATAGCTGAAAGATGTATAGAAAATGAATGTGTGACATTTTGTTCTATGTATCTCAATGATGTTGACACTGTGTTCAACAAGATTGAACGCAACAATGAAATGTTACATCCTGGTGGTGAAATTTTTGTTTTCTCAAGCAAAGGGCATCCAATTGGTGGTTACAAAACATGTGATTTAAGTGAAGCTGAATTAATGAAGATTCATACATACATATTAAATAATTGCCCTGAAATGAGAGAACTTATAAAGTAAGTAAGCTTTCTATATTAAGAAGTTTATAGTTTGTTTTTTTGGTTATAACTTACTAAATTTTTAATATCTTCAGTGAACACAAAGTTGAACTAGAAGAAGAAAATTTTAACTATGTAAATGAACGTCATGACAAACAATTTGCCTCATGGCTTCAACAACGTGTAAGAACTACTTTTGAGATTTAAATTTTCTCAAAATTTAACAATGAAAATAATAAACCTTGGTTAACCAATAAGTTATATGTTGTATTTGTTTAGGTGAATACTTGTTTACATTCGGTTGCTTCTGAAATCCGGATACTATCCCGTAGACCTTTTAATTCAATGAATATCTATAGTGGATGTATGGTGAATGGGTATAAGTTCCACACCCAAAGTCGTGAAGAGAATAGGAAATGTCAAAACAGCGGGGTAGTAGTGAGAGGTGACCATGGGTCAAACATGATCGACTATTTTGGGATTTTACAAGAAGTGTTAGAACTGGTATACTTAGGAGGAAATAAAAGAGTGTTGGTATTCAAGTGTGAATGGTTTAAGGTTGATAATGCGAATGGACTGCAAGTTGACAAAGAATCTGGAAGTACTAGTGTAAATATGTCTAGAAAATGGTACATAGATCAACCATACATTCTTGCATCCCAAGCTAAGCAAGTTTTCTATGTACCAGATTTAAAATTAGGCAAAAATTGGTATGTGGTGGAAAGGAATGTCCCGCGCACGTTGTATGATGTTCCAGTAGCAGAAGTAGCAGAAGTGTATCATGTAGAAGAAGTATATCAGGAAGAAGAGCCACATTTGAATATGCCTGTTGATTCAAATCTAAATCAACCATCCTTAACGAGAGGTTTTGTCTCATTAGAAGTTGTAGATGCATCGACTGTTCATGTTCATGGTGACTCAACAGATGCCAAATTCAATGATGGTGGTGATGATGACATTGGCTCAACAGAATCACTATCTTCTTCTCATGAGGAATTGAGGCTAGATGATTGTTCTGATTCACAATAGATGTTGCTGCAGGGTGTTTGGTTACAACGGCCACTTATCGGGTTTTTCATTATGTGGTTACTCTGTTTTTGTGTCCTATAGTATATGAATTGTGTCCTTGAATTGTGTCCTGTAGTATATGAATTGCAGTTCTTTACTTTTATGGATTGCGTTAAGAGTGTTACATGTCTAGTGTGTTTGGATTGTGCCATGCTATTTACCTCTATGCTACATGTGCTTGAGCCATATCATGGTAGCACGAGATTGCTTTATATTTTTTTATGTGACAGGTTTGTAATGTGTTGTTTCGATATTATATGCCTTGATGTGTTATATAGGAACAAAGAATGATGACTGCTAGGGGAAGTCAAAATAATGAAAGGACGGTGAACCCAAGTCATCATAAGTTGAAGCAAACGCTAGTGAAAAACAAGGTAAGTTTCCTGATATGACTATCGTCAGGTATTTGTAGCAGGTTCCTCTGATGGATAAGTAACACTATTTCTTCAAATTGTGTTATATAGGAACAAATAATGATGACGGCTAAGGGAAGTCAAAATAATGAAGGGATGGTGAACCCAAGTCATCAGAAGTTGAAGCAAACGCTAGTGAAAAACAAGGTAAATTTTTGTTATAATCTAAACGATTGGTTCTTTGTCGATTAAAACATCTTTTGTGTTAGTGGTAGTTTGTTTAGGATTTGTTTCTTCATTCTGGTTGGTAGACCTTTCAAGTATTCCAGTTAATATGGAGACGATCTACAGGTGTAGTAACTCACTAACACTTCCAGCCTTGATATGTTATTTAGGAACAAAGAAAGATGAATGCCAGGGTAAGTCAAAATAATTAAGGGATGATGAACTTACGTCATCAAAACTTGAAGCAAAAGGTAGGAGAAAACAAGGTAAAAGATTGGACCTTTTTTTTCCGAGTCCAGTTAGTTCCTCATTCATTCAGCTAGTTCCTTAACCTCAAGTTTTTTCGAGTCCACTCTTCCATTATAAATCATAAGTTGTCATTCTTTGGTTGTTAGGTATCCGGTGGTGTTCTTGGATCAATTCCTAGGATGGAACCTGGGCTTCCTAGACGAAAAGGTCACATGGTAAGGAGATGATATTTGAGCGAGTCCAACGACCTTTTTATTTTTATGGTTTTTTAGTTTAGTCTTCATACGATTGATGACTTTTCCATCCTTAATCTTCTTCTGTTTCTTTAAATGCAGATTTATGATCATTCTGTGAAGAGTAAAAACCCTTCCAAAATGATATATTCTGAGTTTAATGAGCTCATTAAAGGACCTGGAAAAGGAGTATTAAAAAGGCCTGATCCGCAAAACGCAAGTACTAATCATGATAGTCAGCGTATCCATAAGGGACATGGATATTTGCGGTTCCAAGATAAAGGATCGGTTATACATGAAGATAATGTGACAACGGAGAACCTGTATCAGGAATATCACCAAGAACTAGAGCATGTAGTTGATTCTCCACAAACTAATACAGACACAAGTGCTCATCACCAAGAAAACATTGGCTCAAATTCAAATGGTGTGTTTCTTAATCTAATACTATGTATTTCAATGAATAATATATTGATTCTTATTTCAACCAACTCTATCTAGGTCCAGCTATTACTAGGAAGGAATCAAGAGCTTTGAGTGCAAATAGAAAGAGCAGATCGAATCAAAGAAAATTGGTTTTTGAGGTTGACGAATGTGCGGGACGTATAGTTAGGGACGATAGCCAAATCTTTATCACCAAGGGTGGATGTGTGATGCGAGAACGTGCTGTGTTTGATGGAAGTACTTGGACAAAACAACCTGATTCGTTGAAACAAGATATCATGAGCAAGTGCGCGGTAATTATTTTTCTCCTAATAATGGATTTTTAGCTATGTTTCAACTATTTATGACAACTTTAATAGAACAAGGTTGTAGCAAAATTGATAATCTATTAATGGATTTTTCGCTATGTTTTTTTTAGGAACACTCAAATTTTAAATTTACATGCCCACAATGGTACGTGCTATGGGAACACAGCTAGCGAGCCACCATAGAAGCAGGCAATACAGATTGCACAAGCAATACCTGAAGTACCCTACTAAAGAGGAGGCAACCACACATCCGCCAAATGGGGTAAAGGTTTCGGAGTGGGTCCTCCTATGTGAAAGGTTTGCGAGCGAAGAGTTTCAGGTTCTAACATACCACTTCTAATTTATATGCTCTGGAATTTAAAACTGAATATATGTCTGAATATAAAACTATTTGTTTATGTAGTTTTATTGTAAAGTTACATATAAAACTAACTATATGTCTGATGTTATGCAGTGTTGACATATAAAACTGAATAACCCCATTCTTTTTCTTTTAATCTCACAGAAAATAAGCACTACAAATAAGCAGAACAAATCTTGTTATGAGATTCCACCTACTAATGGCACGAAGTCGGTTGCAAGGGTAATTCACGGGGTAAGTGTGACGAGATATTATTCTTTTAAAATTTAGGCAATTGTGAAATTGTTAGTGCAATTGGTTGGGAGTTGCATATTTCCAAACAACTACTTAGAGGGGGTTTTGGATTGCTTACTTATTTGTTTCAGTTATGTGTTTATAGCAGATCAGATAGCAAAAAAGTTTATAGTGTTTGGATATAACAACATGTATATGACATGAGACTAAAATTACTTTCAGCCCTTCATAAAACAGTGTGTTTTGCATTGGTTATAACTGTTGATTATAATTTGAAACAGAAAAAGAAACGAGGGGAAGAAGTAACGACGATTGGAGGATTCAAGATAGCCCATTTTTCAAGAAAGAAGCAAGCAATGATCAATGATAAAGGCTGA
The DNA here is from genome assembly GCA_019973895.1 of Chrysanthemum seticuspe. Classification (NCBI taxonomy): domain Eukaryota; kingdom Viridiplantae; phylum Streptophyta; class Magnoliopsida; order Asterales; family Asteraceae; genus Chrysanthemum; species Chrysanthemum seticuspe. The sequence goes on along the minus strand of BPTQ01000008.1, from coordinate 356,900,752 downwards.
TGAGCTTTGGGTATTTTCTACTATTGCATCTTTGGCACTATTCTTTAGAATCATTTCTCAATGTGATTTACAAAATAATGATCTGTTCTTTTGTTATCCAGCGTGATTTACAAAATAAGGAAGCTAGTTCTTCCAGTACATCGGCTGAGATTTGCATGGAAGTACTAGGTCATATTCCGGGACATATAAGGGGACGATCAGCTTCTACTAGGCATATTTTTGAGACTGAAAGCTTACGAATGGATCTCAATTTAGAAAAGGAAAAATCAAAGCAGTTAGAGAAAGATCATCTTGAATTGAATGAAAATCATCTCAAACTACAAAAAGAGCACGTCAGCCTTACAAAAAAAGTGAATTTTAGGTTGAAGCACTTTACCGCATGGCAATCTGCAGGAAATGTAAGTTCATATCTCATATTTGAAGTAATTTTACTAGCCTATAGAGATCAGGAAATGTAAGTTCATATCTCATATTTGGGCATCTATGATGAAAGTTATCATGAAAGTATATGCGACTTTTTTCTTATTAACTCGAAACTCCAATGTAGATCGACTGTATGGTTATGGCTTAGGATAGACCAGTCACCCACCGGTTCTTGTCTGCAGTTTGCTCCAGGCTATGTCTTCCCGTACTGTTTCTGGAATAGAAAGTAGTTGTAACAGACCTAGGGAAGTTGCCAATCTGCTATACATCTTTAGCACGTCTCTCACTTCTATATGCATTCCGTGACTTCAGTTCTAAACTTAGGCCAGTAGGACATGCTTGAAATGCTTTTTGCGGTTGCACTGTAATCCCTAACTTTAGTCCTCAATATCCTATATAACATTTTCTCAGGTAACTGTACAGTTCACTAAGGTCTGGGAATAGCTTATGTGGCCAGTATCATATCAATTTGCTTCCCACGTACAACCACCAGTCACTAGTTTTCGGATCCTTCAATATTAAATTTTATAGAATTAAATACTAGAAATCAAGCCTGGAATAATCTTCTTTGAAAAAGCATTTTTGTTAAAACCAGAATGTGCACCGAGAAGAAGCCCAAAAAGACCTAAAAAAACTATCCAGTTTAGAGTGGACCATTATTTGTTGATATTGGATCAATAGCAAAACTTTTGTGGCAACTAGCTGCTTGATACTGAAATTTTCAAATTTTAGATGTTAGTATTATTTAGAAAGGTATTATTAGAAGAATAAATAAGTAACATTGGATTAAAGTTTGGGAAGAAAAAGAAAAATGCAGAACTTACCGTCCAAGAAATGTAAAGTCTAGAATCATTATTTTTGTGTATGTTTAAATTAACCTGTCACAATAAACATCATTGTAAATTGCATACACGTGTAAACATATTCTCTCATCAGACGTTGTTTCCTGTAGGTGATGGGCAATGACACTGATGATGATGGCAATGACACTGATGATAATGAAAAGGTATTTTCTAATCTAGTTGGTTTTGTTCATTGATTCAGATTGTATAAGCTCTATTGATTTAGATTGTATAATCTCTATTCAGATTGTATGTTTAAATTAACCTGTCACAATAAAATCCCATTGGTCTGTTTGTGGGTCTGCATATCAGTTCACATCTGCCCAAGTAGCCTATTTCATTGCTTATTATCTATTTATTGATAAGTGCATATGGTCTGAAAGTTGGCATACAAATTAGCTTATAGTATAGAGATTATCTTTTTTAGCATATCAGGGAATGATAAGTTAGCTTATTGATAAGTGCATATGGTCTGAAAGTTGCATACAAAGTGCATATGGTCTGTTTGTGGGTCTGCATATCAGGGAATGATAAGTTAGCTTATAGTATAGAGATTATCTATTTTAGCTCTTTGTAGTGTTTATTGCTTATTAGGTAGCCTATGTCAGGTCTTGAAAGTATTGCCTCGCTGTTTTTGAACTTGATCCCTCAGCAGCCCATAATGCTCATTTGCTTCTTTTGAGCTTATTTGCTTATTAGATTAGCTCATTTAGGATTAGTTTAGTTCATTTAGGTTACCTTATCAGTATCTGTTGCCTCATTTTTATGCAGGGGATCGAGGAGACCGAGGATTTTGATGAGCCTGAAGATTATGGCGATTATGTTGACGCATGAGATGATGTGTAACTGAAGCATAGGTGGAAGATATATAATACTAGTATATTTGGAAGATAAGATGTATTGATTCTCTTACAGGAACAATTAGTGCCAACAAGATACTCTTTCTTTTCTTTTGTACCTTTATTGTTGGAAACAAATGGGATAATTGGTTGAAACAATTGTGATGTTTCCGCTCTAAGTATGGATATATTATTTGCTTAGTATTGAGTATCGATTAAACAAATGTTTCGCATTTCCTCTTTGGTTGGTATGATGTAATTATTGACTAATATGATGTAGCCTTTTAAAGGTGACGGAAACAATAGTTAGAGACGAGGTATTTCGTCACTATTGAACGTTAAGGTTTTGTTTGGTTCAACCAAAAATGACGCTTTTCTTTCGTCACTAATTCCATCATATAGTGACGACTTTAGCCACTTTAGTGATGAAATTAAGTGACAAAATGGGTTGTCACACACCCATAAATGACGACTATAGCTCGTCACTAAATTTAGTGTCAAATTCCAATTTCGTCACTATTAACTTAGTGACGGAGCTATGATGACAAGTGACGACCTTGATTTTCGTGACTAAACTGGTTTAGTGACAAATTTTCCACCTTTAGTGATGATTTTCCTGTCGTCACTATAGCCCTTTTTTCTTGTAGTGTGTCTACAATATATTTTATCTGCTTATACAGTTGAGTGTGTAAATCAATATAAATATTATGCAAATCACCTCTCTTTTACAATGGACAATGAACAACTCGAGACGATTTCATAACGTAACGTAAGAATTTATTTGCGCATTCATGTTTTTGGGGTTCGTTTAGTGTCTTAATAAACGAACATGAACAACTCATTTTCTTAACAAACAAATATAAATGAGAAAACTTATTCGTTTAAGGTTTGTGTACGTTTATTTGTCCCGTTAAAATTAAATAAACGAATATTAATAAGGTTGGTTTATGTCCGTCCGATTAGTTTATGGCCCAACTCCTGATTGATTTTTTTTTTTTTTTTTTTTTTGAACATAACTCCTGATTGATTGATATTTATAATTTTATATTATGATTGCAGTGGAAGACAGAGCTAAAGCAAGTTGCCATTTATTTTATAATACAAAATATAAAGGTAGCTAAAGCAAGTTGCATTTGTTTAGGTTTAAGGCTAGTTCCAGTCGTGACCTGGGACAACCTGGATCATCCAGCGGCACGTCAACTTTCTCTTTCCAACGACCTGGGACAATCCTGATGCCCCAGTCGACGATCCAAGCTTTTTTTTTTTTTTTTTTTTTTTTTTAATCATTTTTAACTTAAACAAAAATTTCATTAATAATTAAAATGTTACAATGCTAAATAAAAACAATACGAAATACATAAATGATAAGGTTTTAAAAGGTACCATTTTGAGGGGTCGTTTAAGTCCTTATTTGATCACTTTTGTATCCGTTATTGCTTAATATCGTTCCTTTTCACTTTTTAGGTCTCTTGAAGGCAAAATGATGGAATGACACTTATTTGGACGAAAAGTCGCGAATATATGAAGAAAATGGCCAAAGTCAAAATCGAGACACTCACAGTTGCTGAAATTAGAAGGCGACGGCGTCAGGTGCTAAATTGCGACGCCGTCCCAAAATTGTTGTGACGGTCCAGAACCCAAAACTCGTATTTTCAAGCTACGACGTCTAGTTTTGAAAGAGTAGGCCGTCGCTACTCAGACGGCCTAGATGCAATCCAGACGACGTCAGAAGCTGAAGAGGACGGCGTCACAGACATAAGGTGACGCCGTCGCAAGGTTAACGTGGCCAAGACGAAACCCTAATGGCGGCGACACGACGGCGTCACAAAACATAAGGTGACGCCGTCGCATATGTAATCTTATATATAGAATCCGAATTTTTCAGTCTTTTGTGGAGAGTCTTTTGGAGTGAAAACCTAACACCGAACCTAAGGTGTCTTGTACAGTATTTTAGGGTTTTAAACCCTATCTTACATCAAGATAAGTCTTTACTTCATTAATTCAATTATGTCTTTGATTATTTGTGTGTATGCTTGCATGTTCTCCATGTCCGGCTAATTTATTTGTGTGTTTGCTTAGAAAGTATGAAACTTAATTATTGAATATTGATTGGTTGTTTCTTATCTTAGTTGATTAATGATCTAGTAATGCGATAGGTCATTCGTTGTGTACTTAATGCTTGATTCATCTTTGTGAACCTTAGAATATAATTACCTGAGTAGTTGTAGGCTAAACCATCCAAAGAGCGCCTTAGAGTAGGAGTTTATCATCCCTAGTGGGTTTGTAGACGAGACCCTTTGGTAAGTTCAAAGAGTTAGGGAGAAACGCATACCCTACAACTTTAGACACACAACGCAACTAGGAATAAGGACGTGACAACTCAACCATCAATAGGAGATAATTAAGGAGTAGTATAACATAAGTAAACACATCTTTAAACTATCATACGAGTACACATTAATTAGACATAGACTCCCACAACCTTAGTTTAGATAATTAGATAATAGTAGAGTAATCGGTAGAAATACCAACCCCCCAAATCCAATACCCGAGATTCGTACCTTTCCCTTTCATAAAATATAAAAAGATAAAAAATAATCTTCCTCAACCTTAACCTTAGCGTAGTAACTCCTTACTAGCATTCCTATTCCCCTAGAGAACGATATCAATACCCGTGGCTTACCATAATTACTACACTACAACGATTAGGTTCACTGCCTAGGGTGTTATAAAACTTGCTCGAAGAAAAGGAAGTTTCCTTGACCCCGAACGACGCGTGTAGCGTTATCAAGTTTTTGGCGCCGCTGCCGGGGAATAGAATAGCTAGTTACTAGTCCACCTCATTTAGGTTTCTTTGCTTGATTCCTATCAAGTAAACTTTTTTCTCATTTTTAGCTTCCTCATAGTCTATCCCCCTTCTTCGTGACCTTTGTTCATAACCATTTTCATTAACTATTCCGTTAGCCGTTATGTAGAACGCGAATCTGCCAAAACTGTAACCCAATCAACGAAATCCACTACATAATCTACCCTTTCCACTCCAAAATGAGATCTTGAGATTCCAGCAATATCATGATGAATCCTTTCCTGAGGCATGGACTCGAATTAAATATTTATTACAAAAAGTCCTTTATCATGGTATTGATTTACTGTTTCCACTACAATTCTTTTACACTCGTATCGCCCACGAAACCCAAAGGAGACTTGACTATGTAGCGGATGGGGATATTTGGGGACGTGGTGTTCGAAATGCATGGGAAACCTTTGAGATTCACGCCCAATTTAGAAGTGGAACATGGGACCCAAAAAACGAATCTTTAGACCTATTTTCAATTTGGAAACTTCGGTCGGAAAGGTTGTTTAGGAAGGAGATGATTAGAGTTGAGGTACCAAGGTGCATGTCATGGTTAGGCGCTACCACAGTACAAAATGAATACATAGGTGAGTGAACTTGATAAGATGGAGGATAGAGTAGAAAATCCAATCCCATCGGATAACCCACAAGTCCTACCATCACTTGAGGAACACACATCGCCTATAACTTACCCGGAAGAAGTAGAAGAGACTATAGGAACCCCGATTGTAGAACCTTTGGACCAAACGCCACTAGGGAATATAGGTTTAGATGCTTGTTGTCATGACCTCTCTCTTAGTCCTAGGAAAGTTCCTAATTTTGATGAACCGGAGCCTCAACCAAAAGCCTTACCCAATTTTCCATCTTTAGATGTGAATCTTGGAATTGAATTAGGCCCTAATCCACCCATCAAAATAGATAGTCCGGGTAGTTGCTTGATAAAGGTGGTAGATTCTAGGCCATGTAGAGTAGAAGCTAATATAGGAGTAACCCATGACCTTACACACTTACATCACCCATTCATGGTTGATAACAAGAAACACTATGGGTTTAAACCGGGTTTATTAGGTCAAGATGGATCCTTAACTAGGAATCTTTTGAAGTTGATAGAAAATGATTCATTTTTAGGAGAGAGATTTGATTCACCCGCTACACCAATAGACTTAGGTAAGGTTATAATAAATACAACACACTCCTTTGAGCACATAAATCACCCATCACCCTCTCCTCACGTGGCATATTTCCACCCTAAGGGTGTGTATCGCTACTATCACCCGCACTTAAACTTAAGTGTAGGGAAAACTTCCCCTTTATCTGTTAAATAAGGGTAGAGTCAAGCTCGTGACTCGAACAAAAACAAGCGCTTCTTGGGAGGCAACCCATGTGTATTTGTTTTTCATTTTCATTTGTGTGTCGTATATCTTTTATTAATTGTTTATCCTCATGTTTAAATTTGTAAAAATGCTTTATTTTGTTTTTAACCTCGTCTTAATTGCATATAAAGGTATTTTACATAAGGGATAAGTGTAGGGAGGATTACACACGTTTTCAAAAGAAACGTAAACATGAGAATAACAATTAACTAAAAGATATTTATGTTTGTTTGTTCGAGTCAAATGCTTGTATCGAGTCATAATGGATGTTTTTGCAGAAATTTTTCCAGATTCTAAAGATGTAAATTTTCCAGAATTTTTTCCAGAAAATCGCAGACCAGTTTTTGTCAGGATAACCTGACGGCGTCAGGATTGCAACCTGACGGCGTCAGGAAGGAGTAAAAACATCAGATTACTTTTTTCTCGTTTTCTGAGCTACTTATAAATTTTTGGAATTTTCCAGGTCTTAATTTTCTTAGAAATTCTGTAAACATCCATTCCACAAGCATTATATCCTAGTTTAAATCGAGTCTTATATATATTATTACCGTCGATTTTACGCGAAGGTTTCGTTTGTTTTCTTCTAGTGTGCAGGTTTAGTTTGTCAAGAAGAAGTTACATAAGATTGGAAGGAGCTTTTCACGCAATAATTCTTCTTGAAAAGGATTTAACCATCACTTTACACGGATCCTACCGAGCTAATCAGGGGAGTACTAGTTTCTTTCGTTTTTGATTACCTTCTTTTATCATAACTTTGATACTTTCGGGGAACATTGGGGACAATGTTCAGTTTAAGTGTAGGGAGGGAAAATAAAACGGGAACTTTGAAACTATGCTTATCCTTGATTATTTGCTTTGTCCAATTGTGATTGTGTAATAAACCATGAGAAAATGTCGGTTAGGGTAATTTTGGCACCAAATTTAAAATTTTTTATGACATATAGGAGTGGGCCATTAGTTTTAACAAAAGCGTCTCACGGATAGGAAGTTGCATGACTAGCACAAAAACCCTTTACCACCTAAATTCCACCCAAAATGTGAGGATCGCCCTTAGATTAGTAGGAATTAAAGCATTCATCTTCAATGCTTAGAGTGTGAACCGGTAGTATATTAGATTCTAGAACTTGTTTTGTGATGCATTCCGAGATCGCAAGTGAGGCTACACTTGTGTAGTTAGGAATAACTAAATGATAAGAGGCATTAGGATAACCCTTGTTTGATACCTGTAATATAATTACTTCTTCCACATCGGTTAAGTAATTCCCCCACACCCTTTGCGTTGTACTCATCTTTAGTACACGATACCCCTAGTTAATCCCTCAGAGCCTATCCTTTTCGCGGTTCTCATGATGTTTCGGTTTTTCCGGAATATTAATGAAGAGCATTGTTTACACCCCACCCCCAAATATACACCCAAATCGCCTTAGCCTACCCCTTATGCACTCACTTTTAGTGCAAATGTTTGTTATCACCCTAAACCCTTAGTTCAATTATCTAGTTGCTTGCATAAGTTGCTAAGTCGAGTCATATCCTTTGTATACAGTTTTGGGACGATTGGGATTCATGGGAAAAGTTAAAGTTTATGAAATGACGGGAAGGGAACGTTAAATTCAAATTCCCTTTGTTTGCGTAATAATGTACCCCAAGTGTTTTGATCTTTTCAATTCGGGTCAAATTAGTGTTAGAGTAATAAAAACTCAAGTGTAGGGATATGCCTGTAAATCCCTAGTATTTTGATGTTATCGTAGAGGATGGTAGAGTAAAAGTGTATGAAAAAAAAAAAAAAAAAAAAAATCGAAAAAAAATAAAAAAAGAGAAAAAGAAAAAAAAATAGAGTGAAAAAAAAAAAAAAAAAAAAAAAAAAAAAAAAAAAAAAAACGGGCTACCATCCTACATCTATCCTTTAAATTTATGTTTATTTATTTCAGTTATCTAGAGTTTAGAGTGTCGAGTCTTGGCTTAGCAACGCCATTCTTCATATGCATTTAACATAGAGATTTTTGACTTGCCACCACTAAATAGCCTATCCCACCAAACCCTTTGTTTCCCTACCGTAAGCCTAACATTACAACCCTTTAAAGACCTCTTTGATAGTCTTTCCTAGGTGCTTACGCCAAAGCGATGGAGGTTTGATCTATTCTCAAGCCTATGGTAATCTATGTACTAGGACCGGTTAATGAGTGTTTATCTTCCATTTCCTATTTGTTATATTTCATATACACACCCGAGAGAGATGTGAGTATCCAAACACCCCATGTGAGGTGCTAGTATGTAATTTCCGTGCTTGTTATGACTTTTGCGGGGCTTATATGTGTTGTGGACCGTTTTGAATTAATGCTTCATGACCCCTAACTTATAAATTAATTGGCTAAAAGCACATTTGCTTGAGGACAAGCAAATAACAAGTGTAGGGATATTTGATAAGGTTTTAAAAGGTACCATTTTGAGGGGTCGTTTAAGTCCTTATTTGATCACTTTTGTATCCGTTATTGCTTAATATCGTTCCTTTTCACTTTTTAGGTCTCTTGAAGGCAAAATGCTGGAATGGCACTTATTTGGACGAAAAGGCGCGAATATATGAAGAAAATGGCCAAAGTCAAAATCGAGACACTCACAGTTGCTGAAATTAGAAGGCGACGGCGTCATGTGCTAAATTGCGACGCCGTCCCAAAATTGTTGTGACGGTCCAGAACCCAAAACTCGTATTTTCAAGCGACGACGTCTAGTTTTGAAAGAGTAGGCCGTCGCTACTCAGACGGCCTAGATGCAATCCAGACGACGTCAGAAGCTGAAGAGGACGGCGTCACGGACATAAGGTGACGCCGTCGCAAGGTTAACGTGGCCAAGACGAAACCCTAATGGCGGCGACACGACGGCGTCACAAAACATAAGGTGACGCTGTCGCATATGTAATCTTATATATAGAATCCGAATTTTTCAGTCTTTTGTGGAGAGTCTTTTGGAGTGAAAACCTAACACCGAACCTAAGGTGTCTTGTACAGTATTTTAGGGTTTTAAACCCTATCTTACATCAAGATAAGTCTTTACTTCATTAATTCAATTATGTCTTTGATTATTTGTGTGTATGCTTGCATGTTCTCCATGTCCGGCTAATTTATTTGTGTGTTTGCTTAGAAAGTATGAAACTTAATTATTGAATATTGATTGGTTGTTTCTTATCTTAGTTGATTAATGATCTAGTAATGCGATAGGTCATTCGTTGTGTACTTAATGCTTGATTCATCTTTGTGAACCTTATAATATAATTACCTGAGTAGTTGTAGGCTAAACCATCCAAAGAGCGCCTTAGAGTAGGAGTTTATCATCCCTAGTGGGTTTGTAGACGATACCCTTTGGTAAGTTCAAAGAGTTAGGGAGAAACGCATACCCTACAACTTTAGACACACAACGCAACTAGGAATAAGGACGTGACAACTCAACCATCAATAGGAGATAATTAAGGAGTAGTATAACCTAAGTAAACACATCTTTAAACTATCATACGAGCACACATTAATTAGACATAGACTCCCACAACCTTAGTTTAGATAATTAGATAATAGTAGAGTAATCGGTAGAAATACCAACCCCCCAAATCCAATACCCGAGATTCGTACCTTTCCCTTTCATAAAATATAAAAAGATAAAAAATAATCTTCCTCAACCTTAACCTTAGCGTAGTAACTCCTTACTAGCATTCCTATTCCCCTAGAGAACGATATCAATACCCGTGGCTTACCCTAATTACTACACTACAACGATTAGGTTCACTGCCTAGGGTGTTATAAAACTTGCTCGAAGAAAAGGAAGTTTCATTGACCCCGAACGACGCGTGTAGCGTTATCAATAAATCATAAATCTAATATGAATGCTCCCCGCATGCGGAGTCATACGAGGGAGTACGAGAACCGGCAAATCCCTCGAAGCGAGCCAAATCTTCCTCGTCTAGCAGAGGTTCCCCCGGTAGCTCGAAGTTGGTAGTCGAAGTTGATGCACCAACACCATCGTTTTTGTTCTCCCGATAGCTCCAAATGATTTTGGTGCTGACGTTGTTCGTTATCTTCTGAACACAGCGCCACAACTTGTCAGCAACCTCGCGATCTTTGCGGGCTTGATCTTTCAAAAATTTGTCGATCACAGCTTTTCGTTCAGGTGTAATGTCGTTGCAACTCTTGTAGTTTTGTCTCATCTTTTCCTTCTCCGCCTTCGCCTGGTGAAACAATTCGATGACGCTTATAATAGCGTTTTTTCGAGCTTCATCGTCGTTATGGCATTGATTTTGAACGTACACTTGCATATCTTCAACGGAATGGGGGAGACGGCAAGCCATAATAAATCTTGTGTTGAAAAGTATTTTGATGTTGAATTGTGTTTGAAATTGTGTGTTAAGAAGTGTGTTTGAGATTGGTATTTATAGGATATGAAAAGTGGTAAAGTTTAAAAAAAAGTTTTTTTTTTTTTTTTTTTTTTTTTTTTTTTTTTTTTTTTTTTAATGAAGGGTAACAAACGGTTGAAATCGAGTGAGATTTCAACCGATATCGTGATTTTTAAACCCCAACCGATCTAGCGACCCAAGCACCACAATCGTGCCAACCGATTTGAACATCGGTTGAGGGGGAAATTTTTTGGTGCCCAACCGATTTTGACCCAACGAATGCGACCAGCCTAAGGCTAGTCGCATCCCATAGGTTTACATCGGTCGGGCTTCAAAAAAATCCATCCCCAACCGATGTTAAAATCGGGCGCAACGAATGGGGCCATCGGTTGTGAGATCGGGCGAGGGGCAAAGAATAGGCATATCGAGTGAAAACTTGCTCGATGTTTAGGCTTCCAAATCCAACCATTTTTTGACCGTTTGGTCATTAAACTAAAAAAAAAAAAATTCAAACCTATTTTACCACTCTATAAATACCCACTTCACCTCAAACACACTTCTTAACACACAATTTCAAACACAATTCAAACTCAAAATACTTCTCAACACAAGATTTAATATGGCTTGCCGTCTCCCCCATTCCGTTGAAGATATGCAAGTGTACGTTCAAAATCAATGCAATAACGACGATGAGGCTCGAAAAAACGCTATTATAAGCGTCATCGAATTGTTTGACCAGGCGAAGGCGGAGAAGGAACAGATGAGACAAAACTACAAGAGTTGCAACGACATTACGCCTGAACGAAAAGCTGTGATCGACAAATTTTTGAAAGATCAAGCCCGCAAAGATTGCGAGGTTGCTGACAAGTTGTGGCGGTGTGTTCAGAAGATAACGAACAACGTCAGCACCAAAATCAATTGGAGCTATCGGGAGAACAAAAACGATGGTGTTGGTGCATCAACTTCGACTACCAACTTCGAGCTACCGGGGGAACCTCTGCTAGACGAGGAAGATTTGGCTCGCTTCGAGGGATTTGCCGGTTCTCGTACTCCCTCGTATGACTCTGCATGCGGGGAGCATTCAGATTAGATTTATGATTTATGTATTTCGTATTGTTTTTATTTAGAATTGTAACATTTTAATTATTAGTGAAATTTTAGTTTATGTTAAAAATGGTTTTTTTTTTTTTTTTTTTTTTTAAAAAAAAAAAAAAAAAAAAAAAAAAAGCAGCTTGGGTCATCGACTGGGGCATCCGGGTCGTGTCAGATCGCTGAAGAAAGAAAGCTGACGTGACGCTGGATGACCCAGGTCGTCCCAGGTCACGACTGGGACCAGCCTAATAGATGTGTTTCATTTACCTTGTTAAGTCAGTACTAATATTCTTTTTTGAATGTTTTTTTTCTTCACGAGATATTAAATTTTTAAAATTCATTGTTTGACAGCTACATTGTGATTTTCTTGTATCACAAAACTTGTTTTAATTCTCGTATATAAATGCGAGTTATAAAAATAATAATATTTTTGATATCTTATTTAAACTTTAAAATTTAAAATATTAAATACTTAAATTAAATTAATTGTAATACTCACAATATCAAATGAAATGAATTATTGTGATATGCAAATTAACATACGAGGTTTCACATGTAACTACTTAAATAATTTTTTTTAGAATCTAAGTAAAATATTTGGAAAATTATTATTTTTACAACCTTTGTTTAATAACATGCAAGTACACGGGTTTTCTTAGTATTTGCAAGTTTAATCATTTATGGTGCGAACGACATCGTTTTATACATTTACAGTGCAAGCTATGCCGTTTTATGCTTGGTCTAAAACGTCGTCCATTTTAATTTTATTTTTTTTTCTCTTTAGTAGGATGCAAATGACGCCGTTTCATGTTTGGATGTAGGCTTGATCCAAAACGACGCCATTTCGTTTTTTCCTTTTTATTTTACTTGTTTGCTTTAAATATGAAATATTAGTATTTTATTTACCAACCTTCATGCACAAAACACTAACAGCTAACTAAAATCTCATAATTACTATGAAACCAAGCGTTAACAATAAATGACCACCTTACGTGCAAAAAACATAGAAGATTGCCTTTTCATATTAATAGATCCAGTGAGCTTCCTTGAACATTAAATCACACATAAAGACAAATATTGATATTAAGACATACCAATAAAATACATTTATGAAACCCAAAATTTTAATACACAAAGATACATAAATTAATATTGATACCACAAGAATTTTACATTAGCCATTCAAGTAACAACCATTTTGTCTATAATGTAGCCATACTCGTAGAAACCTAAAACTAAAAACCAAATGTACCAATATATCTCAAAAATAGAACAAATATCAGACTAACCTAATCCCTTATCAAACATACCGAAGATAATTTAGAACAATATTAGACTTAAACTAATCCCTTATCAAACATGCGAAAGACAATTTATAAATTAGCTCCGTCGCGACGTGCACAAGCCTAATCATACTCAAATCAGCTCCATCACAACACGGGGAAGCTTAATCCCTCATCAAACATACCAAAGATAATTTAGAGCAAATATCATACTTAAATTGGCTCCGCTACAACGCACGGTAGCCTAATTCCTTGTTAATGTATATTGTTTGCATACTTATACACACTTGTTAATTAACTTAGCACTTGAACTTTAAAGAACATAAAAAAAACGTATACACATCTTCTAAGGTTTTACACTTATTTTATAAGTATAAAAAAATTTAAAAGTTATGTGTGCATCGTTGTTAATGCGATATACTTCCTCCGTCTCACATTAAGTGTCCACTATAATTTTTTTAAGTTTTTTTTCTTCAATTTTGATTTTAAATATTTCCGTTCGTTTTATATAATACTTGATGCGAGACGGATGTAGTAATAAAAATGTATTATATAACACAAACTAAAATATTTAATTTTTTAAATATATTTTCATTTGTATAATTTTCATTAAGTATTATATAACACAAATAAATATATTTATGGTGAAAGTTGAAAAAAAAAAAAAAAAAAAAAAAAAAAAAAAAAAAAAAAATCTTAAAATTTATAATAAACACTTAATGTGAGACGGATGTAGTAATTAAAATGTATGAAATTTGTAAGTATTATAAGTAATAAAAATAAATAATGTCACAAGCACAATAAAATGAAATACGAGTACTTATATTATAAATGTGATAGTTCAATAAAAACATTTATGCGTACATCATTGTCTCTCCGGTTAGTAAGGGCATCCACTCTAAGAGGTTTATAAAAAGGTCTAAAAGCTAAGAAAAGGTTTATCTTTTGTTTCAACCATAGTGAGCTTGTGGTTTATATCTATGTGGCATGAAGAGGTCTAAGATCCTAGATCTTTTCATAATTTAATGCATGTTTTATGGTTAAACATTTGATATAATTATAAAGGGATTGTCTAACAAGTGCCCTCAGGGCATCGCTTAAGGTGCATTAATTCATCTCGAACTTTCTTTTTAAATTAAAAAATACATTTAATACACATTAATTGATCTTATAATTTACTTTAAATAAGTCTGATTTTGTAATTAATAAACTGAAAGTTTCTTTATTTAATCATTTAAAGTAGTGCCCAGACAAAACCCAATTATAAAAGGTTTATACATAGTGGTAATAAATTTATAGTTTATAAATTAATGATTTGACATGTTATAAACCTATTTAAAAGGTCTACCATTGTGGATGCTTTAAAAATGCATCCAAATTGTGATTATTATCTATACAATCATTAAAATATTAAAGAATTCATGACATGATGTTTGATAAGCTTACGGGACTAGTGAAAAGTTTTTTACAGAACAATATTTATCTAAAGAAGAAATGATTAAATATCAGCCATCCAATCGCTTTAGATCTGACTGTGTAGATTAATGCTTATTAAAAAACGGAGAGACATTTTTGTAATTGTCCCACTCCACCTCACACCTCACCCTTTCCACACTCAGACTCACACTCTCACACTTGTTTACACACACATACTATTTCTCTCTCATCAATTTTTTTCATAAGATTCAACTCTTTTTTTTAGGTAAAAGGTCAATGACCCGGTAAATATATTACTCCAAAAATCTTTTAAGTACAAAGGATATGGATGAATCCCATATCTCAGCCCGTTAGATAGGCGAAAAGCTTACATAACAAGATACTTCATATTCTCTATATAAGAAAATAAACCACTACTCAAAATATAACTTCAGACTCCTATGGAGATAACAATACTTCCTACCAAGGCCTTTGAGCTTGATACCATACGTGTCATAATAGGCATCCAAATTACCTGGAAGATCATAAACCTGATCCGCATAGTTATCATAATCATAGTCATCAAAGTCATCTTCTCGATCATGACCACAACCAAATAAGTTACTCGACTCATCAAAGGTGTTCACAACCTCCTCATCATCACTATCAGAATCCACAATCTCCCCCACCTTAATGAATGGGTTAACCCTCTTAGTGAAAGAAGTAGCTGGTAAATCCTTATTATAACCCTGATAATCAACCTTTTTAATAGGATTACCATTATCATCAATAAGAGTAGCTTTCCCATCGATAAGAAGCTTTTCAAACTCCCCAATTTTCTCAACAATCGGGGTAGGACCAACCGCGTTAGCTTCCATTGAATCACTCACAAGCTGATCTTGTGATTCATTACATGTCTCGAGAGACCTAACCTCCTTAGCTTCCATTGCGTTACCAGAAACCTCTATATCAGTAGGATTGCCACAGTCATTAGAATCGATCGTATTTAGTGTAGAAAAAGGATTAGATGTAGCAATCTTTGTCCCACTCGAACTAGCCACATCAGTGGCTTTCTTCTTTGCACTATCTACCTTTTTGGGTTCAGGAGGAGGCGCTTTAGGTTGATACCTAAATTTAGGACCCACTTTAGTAAAACCTCCCTTACCTGGAACACTTTGACCACTATTCCTACCCTTATACTTGTTAGTGACAGTTTGATAACCATCATTACCAGTCTGTTTAAGTGGAGTAGGAAGTTGAACAAATTTAGGACAATCAATCAGCGTATGGCCAAACAATTTACACATATCACACCGAGGTGGTTTCTATTCGTATTCCACCCGAATCTTCTCAATAGTAGATCCTGTACCATCAAGTAATGGTATCTCAACAGTGATGCTCTCCCTAAGGGCATGATATGCCTTAACTTCAATCAAGCACCTAGCAAAACTACTGTGACCCCATGATTCCAAGCACATTTGACTAGTATAAGAATCTAACATTTTTGGCCTACTAATCAATGTAGCTAGGAGGCTGAGACTATCATCAGAAAACATAGCAAGGGACACGTCATGGAATTTAACCCATATCGGAATATTAGTCAAATCCTCTTTAAGCAGATTAGTATTCAAAGTCCACGTTTTAAGAATAATTGGCACATTCCTAATCATCCACGGTCCATTTTCAAGCACATCATCAACACCTTTACGAGTGAAAAACTTATAGAAAAAGAATCCCTTTGCATTCATCATAACCTTTTGAATACCATACTTGGCCCATGTATTACGAACGTAATAATCAACAACCGGAAAAGCAATACGTTTACCAAGGATGTAACCATAAAGGGTATTCTCAAATTTAGAGTTTACCTCCTCAACTACTTTCATAGGAACGGAGAGATCCACCCCATTAGACTTTTTACTACACTCCAACCTAAGAAAATTAGGTTTGCGCTTCGTCGAATCAATTGGCTTAGCACCATTAAGATTAGCAGAATTAGTACCACTTGTAGCACCAACATACGACCTAGGTAATGTTTTTACCTCAACAGTTGGACCAGTTAATTTGTCCTTAGGCGAAGAATCATAACTCGTATGCAAATGAGAAACATGAACCCTTCCAGCTTTAGGAGCTACACTAATACCATCACCACTAGGCAGATTAGTACCCCTAGTGGTGTCATCAACACCGTAGACATTAGTACGAATATTAGCATTAAGAATCGGGTAGTCATGCATGTTTAAAGTACTAGTAATACCTACAGGCTCATCCATATTATTCAAGGTACTAACAACACCAGTAGGACCAACATCCCAAAAGACATCATCAATAACAACCTTATTAGTTCCATCAGTTACAGATTCACCCTTACCCGACGGTGTGCCAGGTTTTGGCTGAGGCGAACGTGTACCTGTATCCGTAGACATAGCAGCTCCAATTACAGAAGAATCAAGTAGATCATTAGGTGGCTGGGACGTAGCATTACTGCCAGATTCTTGCTCATTACCAGATGAACGTGTACCAACTAATCGTTCAGAATCAGTATTCGACCCTCCCTTCGACATCTAAGCAAAACACTTAAACCCTCAATTCAATCGATCACAAACAGCACCAACACGAAGATATCGTCGCTCTTTAATAAACGGATAAAACCCTAGTTAAAAACTAGGTTTTATAAGCATGAACGGACCACAACACTTACATGATAGACCAGATCGTAAGAACAGTAAGAGGTTTGAATAAGTAATATGAATTAGAATAAAAAAACCGAGTAGACAAAGAAAACCCTAAAAAACAATTAAATGTAAATCGTAAAAAAAAAAAAGAAAACTAATCAGCCGATTAATCCAAGTCCAATACCATGTTAAGATTGATCATAAGAAGATATAATCGCACTTAAACTGAATCGGAACAAAGAATAAAAGTCAATTAGAAAACCAGAATTGCGATTAGGGTTTGTGAGAAAATCGCCATACAGAAAATCGTTTTTAGGGTTGGAGGTATTTTTTTTTATAAGATTCAACTCTAACCACTTCTGAAATTCATTGTTTACCAAATCTCTTGTAAATAATGGATATACGAGAAGAAATAGCAAGCTAAAACGATTGTTCGACGGTCCAACATGTGGAAGTCGTATGCCGAAGGTGGCGGTGGTGCTACAGGTGTCTGTAGGGTTGAGCATAAAACCGAGAAAACCGAGCTGATCCGGACCGAACCGACCGAGCCGAACCAACCATATTTTTTATGTTTCGGTTCTAAATATTTACGGTTTTTAGTTTTGGTTCGGCTCGGCTCGACCCAAAACCGACAAAAAACACACCTAAATCATATAAACCGGACCGAACCAACCATATTCGGTTCGGTTTCGGTTCTATATATTAGTGGTTTTCATTTTCGGGTCGGTTCGGTTTTGCGTCGGTTCGATTCAGTTTCGGACCGATGCTCAGCCCTAGGTGTTTGTGGTTGTTGTGCGGTACGTCGGAGGTAGCGGCAGTGTTACAGGTGTTTGTGGTGGTTGTACGAAGTGTTGTTGTTTTTTATGATTATGATTAGTGTTACGGTTTGTGTTTGATTGAAGGTGAGAGTTTGGTCTTGGGTTTTGTGCTTTGATGGTGATGATTGTTGGTGGTTTTATGGTGGTTAGCGGTGGAGGAGGATGTTAATTAGTTTTTTTATGTGTTCTCTTATGTAAATTTTGAAGATGTGATGGTTGTTGTTGGTGGTGGTTTCACATGTGATTCTGTTTTGATTTAGAAAGAAGTAAATCACACGTGATTATGTTTTTTTCGTTGTGCTTTGTTATAAAAATTGTAAATCATGTGTGATTTACCCTATTGTTGTCATAAATTGAATCAAATGTGATTCTCATTTGATATAGAAAGGAGTAAATCACATGTGATTCTATTTTTTGTTGTGTTTTGTTATAAAAAAATATAAATCACTTGTGATTTACTATTTGTTATTATAAGTTGAATCACATGTGGTTTTATTTTGATATAACAATAAGTAAATCACACGTTATTTCTGTAAATGACAAGTGAAACGGTGTGAAAAATACAAGTGAAATGTTTTGATTTTTCTTTTTAGTAATCATATGGGATTATAGGAAATAAGGAGTCTTTATTTTTTAATATTTTTCTTTGTTGGACAAGTCATTTTGAATTGTCTTTTTCAATGTCCTTTTCTTTGCTGGACAAGTCACTTTATCACTTTTGCTTTACACCGTAAATAAAGTGGGCATTTTTTTGCATGAATAACTGATAAGTGAGATTACCCATGCATTTTTAATTTGAAATTGAGAAAAATAACAAATATGATAGAATTATGTATAAATTTTTAACAAGAATTTCATATATTCAAGTAACTAACAAAAAGTTTTATAAAAATTCTAAAGAATTCAATATATTCAAGTAAATGAAAATTCCAAAACTCAAAAGTGTTCAAGCATCAATTGTTGTTTCCTTCTGTACAATTGTTGTTGCCTTCTATACAAATGTTTACATAAACATACCACCGACCCGTTTTATATAATACGTAGTACCTTTTCACAACACAAGAAACAACAAATTAGTTACTAAAATCGATGAGATTTTATGAGAAAATAACAAGTGATCCACTAAAGAATCACTTGTGATTGCTGTAAAAGAATCTCATAACTAATAAATAGTGTATAATTTGATATTAATTGTTTTGATGAAGAATCACATGTAATATATGCTAAATAAAAAATAAAATCACATGTGATTTAGGATAACCAAATTTTCTCATTTTTAGTTCAAAATATGTAAATCACTTGAGATTTATATTTCTTATAAACATAATCAAATGTCATTTACTACTTTCTAGATCAAAATACAGTCAATTTTGATTCAGTTTACAATTATAAAGAGCAAATCACACGTAATTTAAATTTTTTATAAAACATTACAACCACATAATCACGTGTGATTTACTCCTTTGTAGATCAAAACTCAGTAAAATTTGATTAAGTTTACAACAACAAAGCAAAAATCACACGTGATTTACATTTTCTCATAACAAAATAATACAACAACAGAATTACTCATGATTTACTCCCCTAGATAAAAGTACAATCAAATTTGATTCAGTTTACAATAACAATGAGCAAATCTCATGTGATTTAGATTTTTTTCATTACAAAATAGAATCACATGTGATTTACTACTTTTTAGATCAAAACTCAATCAAATTTGATTCAGTTTACAACAACAAAGAGGAAATCACACTTGATTTACATTTTTTATACCAAAACACTACAAAAACATAATCACTTGTGATTTTACCTACAATTTCTTGTACATCATCTGCTAGATCTATAATTTGTGGTTCATCATCTTCTTGTTCAACAACCTCGATTCCATTCATTTGTTGTTCAATTAACTAATTTTCAAACATATTTAGATCAACGGCGGACGACGGAACAACATATCGACGGCTGATCGGCAGTGGTTTTTTTTACAGTTAATCAAAAGTTTTTTTTTTTTTTTGGTTTTTTTTAAAGTTAATCGGAAGTTTTTTGATGATCCACGACGGTTAATGATGGTTATTTATGTGATTTTACGGTTAACTGGTGGTTAGTGCGTGTTTCTGTGTGTTTTTGTTGAGAGAGAAATTGGAAAAGACGACTTGTTAAATGAGAGTGAAATAAGACATTTTTTTGTTTTTATGTTTTACATTTTTGCCCCTGCTGTGAGATTGGATGCTTTGATTAGAGCCGTTGGATGAAAGCAAAATGAAGGGCCCACAATTGGCTGGTTTATTCTTCAGAGAATGTGTGATTGTAGTGTATCTCACCTCTATGAGACTAATGTGGGATAGTGGGTTTAGCAGGACCCGTGTTTAAGTTTTCACTAAAAAAAGTAGACTTATAATGACAGAGTTTTTAGTGAAGCAGAAAGTGTCACTAAATCTAACCTTTTAATGACACTTTTTAAAAAATGTGGGTAAAAGCTTAAAAATGTATCCTCACATTTTTTTGTGTCATCATAAATAAACATTAACGTACTGGACTTCTATCCACACTTTTTAAAGGTGGGAGAAGCACATGAAATTTTTAATGACACTTACTTTATACTTTTGTTGACACTTTTTACTTTTATTGACACATTTTTAATTTTTAGTGACATTTTTTTAATTCCACCAAAAGACAATATTTTTGTTGTGTTTGTGTTGTGTGTGTATATATACAAGAAACATCCATTCATCAACAATCATTAGTCAAGTAGTAATTTTATTGCTTTTCTGAAAAAAGGGAGAAAAAAGGCCATATCAATTTATGACTTACTAGTTGAACATGGATCACAAGTTAGACCATAGGTGCCAAATAGCCATAGCGCTCGCGTTCAAGTTTTGCGTTGTGTGTGTATATATACACGTAACATCCATTTATCACCAATCATTAGTCAAGCAGACCGCAATTTGCTTTTCAAAAAAAAAGTTAAATAAATAAATAAAAAACAGAACGTATCAATTTGTGACTTAACATGGATTACAAGTTAGAGCATCAGGTGTTCAAGAGCCATAACGCTCGTGTTATAGCAAAATGTGCTGCCAACTCAGCATTTTTCTTCTATAACTCAAAACCTACAATTCAGCACCCCCCAACCCTCCATAACTCAAGTTATATGACACTTCATGGCCTACACTTAACTCATTAAAACATAAAACAAGAGTAAATGTCATAAATCGTCCTTGTGTTTTACCGGGTATAACGAAAAACGTCCCTTTTTTTCTTTCCCGGATCCTCTCCCTATGGTTTTGACTCGTTACGGGTTTGGTCCCTTGACCAAGATTTACGCCAGTTGACCACTAATTCCTGTGACGTGGCTAATATGTGGGGGTATTATAGTCTTTCTATGTTTGCCTTATTTCATTTTCTCTATCGTTACACAACTAAAACACACACAAACACACACTGATGCAACAATTGTGAGATGCAACAACTGTGGTTCACAAGCCATTATCAAAACTTCATGGACACCATATAACTCAGGAAAATGATTTTAATTTTGTAGTAAAAGAGTAAGTCTTCAATTTCGTATTTAAAAAAAAACCCCTCATTTTGATATAATTTGACCTAATTTATTTATCTTATTTTTAATAGGGAACAAATTGTGCAATAATTGACTGGTATAACCCTCCTATGTGTGAGAGAGTTGTCCAAATCATTCCAAAAAAAAATGTTGAAGCTAAAAGAATTAAGAAGATGTTCATTATAAGTTGGTTGTTTTTTGTTCTTTATATAGTTTTTAAGTGATATGCTTCTGTTAAGTAGGTAATGAATGAAAGAAGCATGTATTTTGGTAATGGAAGAACGGTGTAGTTTAGCAAGACAGTCATGTATGTTATCAAGTTGTATTTTGGGTTTTAGATGAATGAAAATTAGCCGTTTCAACTTGACAAATAAGTAGTATTTAACTTTTACTACATTAGAAACTTCTGCATACATAGATGCATATTTTATTGCATAGTAAGAGCATACATAGATGCACATTTTCATTACATAGAAGTTGTTAAAGTACCATAAAAAGATAAAGACATACATATTAAACTTAAGAAATTATAAAAGGTTGAAGAAACATAAAAACCTAGCCAATGGTCCTTTCCCTTTTCCCTTTGATTGCTTCCCAAGTGTGCACATTTGCAAGGCGTAGCACTTGAACCTTTTTACCAGGGATTGACTGAGTTTGAACAGGAGCAGTGTTTGAGCTTGTAGCCTTTTTTGACACAGGTTGATCACTTGTACCCTTGTTTGACAGAGATTGATCATCTTCATAGCTTGAATGATAGCTATACACAAAGATATCATTAAAAGAGCTGAAATCAGAGCTTGAATCATCAACTCTTTTCTTAACTGAGATTGTAGCAGTGTATGGTAAATTTCAAGGTGGTTGAGGAGACATGAGTTCATCATATGAGGTTGAATCAGATGATATGTCAATGATATCTTGCTTGGAACTCATTTTTGAGAAGTTTGGATAAAGTATAGGGTTTGACAGATTTTTTTGGTTTATGTTGTGTGTATGTATGTGAATTTAAAGTAACTAGCAACACATAACTCAATGTAAAATTAAATGCAATTAAACTCTTGGTTGGTATGTGCAGTTATGTATCTGTATTTGGTATAGGGTTTGACTTTGAGTTTGAAAGTGTTATGAATGGTAATTTGCTACCACACTGCATAAGCATTTACTTTGTAAATGCAGGAAAGTGTTATGAATGATAATTGACTAGTATAACCCTCCTATGTGTGAGAGAGTTGTCCAAATCATTCAAGGTCTTTTACGTTCAATGAATGATCTAGAGGGTGCAGTACAAAAAACATGTTGAAGCTAAAAGAATTAAGAAGATGTTCATTAAAAGTTGGTTGTTTTTTGTTCTTTATTTAGTTTTTAAGTGACATGCTTCTGTTAAGTAGGTAATGAATGAAAGAAGCATGTATTTTGGTAATGGAAGAATGGTGTAGTTTAGCAAGACAGTCATGTATGTTATCAAGTTGTATTTTGGGTTTTAGATGAATGAAAATTAGCCGTTTCAACTTGACAAATAAGTAGCATTTAACTTTTACTACATTAGAAACTTCTCGCATACATAGATGCATATTTCATTGCATAGTAAGAGAATACATAGATGCACATTTTCATTACATAGAAGTTGTTAAAGTACCATAAAAAGATAAATACATACATATTAAACTTAAGACATTATAAAAGGTTGAAGAAACATAAAAAGCTAGCCCATGGTCCTTTTCCTTTTCCCTTTGATTGTATCCCAAGTGTGCACATTTGCAAGGCCTAGCACTTGAACCGTTTTACCAGGGATTGGCTGAGTTTGAACAGGAGCTGTGTTTGAGCTTGTAGCCTTTTTTGACACAGGTTGATCACTTGTATCCTTGTTTGACATAGATTGATCATCTCCATAGCTTGAATGATAGCTATACACAAAGATATCATTAAAAGAGCTGAAATCAGAGCTTGAATCATCAACCCTTTTCTTAACTGAGATTTTAGTAGTGTATGGTAAATTCCAAGGTGGTTGAGGAGACATGAGTTCATCAGATGAGGTTGAATCAGATGATATGTCAATGATATCTTGCTTGGAACTCATTTTTGAGAAGTTTGGATAAAGTATAGGGTTTGATACATTTTTTTGGTTTATGTTGTGTGTATGTATGTGAATTTAAAGTAACTAGCAACACATAACTCAATGTAAAATTAAATGCAATTAAACTCTTGGTTAGTATGTACAGTTATGTATCTGTATTTGGTATTGGGTTTGACTTTGAGTTTGAAAGTGTTATGAATGGTAATTTGCTACCACATTGCATAAGCATTTACTTTGTAAATGCAGGAAAGTGTTATGAATGATAATTTGCTACCACACTGCATAAGCATTTACTTTGTAAATACAGTTTCACTAATTCCAAACAAAAGACCATAAGACCATAACCATCCATAAATCCATAACAAGTGAATCCATACATATTGTCTTAAAATCAAGTCTGACTTAACATGAAATGGCCATAACTGAATAGGCCAAACTACCAAACACAAAATGAGATGCAACTTAACATGACATAAGGAACAAACATCCATATTGTCTAACATAACATTAAGTCTGATTAAACCTAAGTAGTAAACACAAACATCCATAATTTCAATTGACTCTGGTATTTTAGTTTCAATCCCATTGCTAGCCATATTCCATATGGATGCAACTGCATGTTTGCAGGGTATCCCACTCAACTCCCACCTTCTACAACTACAATCTATATCCCTTATGTTTACTACACACTGGTCACCTCAAGGACCATTTACTTGATACAACTCACCCCCATTCCACTCAACCTATAAAATTATAAAAATTAACTAGTAATGATTGGCTTGAGATTCCACTTAAGACACTATGACTTACAACAAATAAAAATGATATAGAATTTCATAGTGTGGCTTACCTTTAATTGTCCTTCTTCTTTAACAATAACCTTGAACATCCTAGCAGCATGAGGGATAAGAGGGCCATCAGTCTTGCTTATTACCTTCTGAACATTTACTATCCTTTTAATAAGGTATTCTCTTATGAATTCCAAATAAGTGATGATTTGCTTGTCCATTCCATCTACCAGTTGCCTGTTCAACACTTCACACATGTTGTTCAAAAGGACATCACACTTTGCCATGCCTGCAATTTCATGAATCAATATGTTAGACTGTTATACCATTCATGAGTTGGATCATATAATGTAAACATACCAGAAAAGTGACTTTTAGACCAATGTTGTGGTGGAATATTCTTCAACCACTCATAAGCTTCTTTGTTATGATCTTTAACTGCTTCCACGTTTTTGTCAAACATCTGAATATTTGTAGATTGGTACACTTTCATAGCAAATCTTTGTACATCTTCCCTCTCTATGACAGCTTCATGTTGTCATAAATGTGCTTTAGACAGTACCTATGTTCAGCACTTGGAAAAGTCTCTGCAATTGCTGGTATCACTCCCTAATAAAAAACAAGAATCATGTTGAGATAATAATAAAACTAAAAATAATATATGACAACTTTGTTATGAAATAATAAACAAGGTAATTAGAAATCATACCTTTTTTCTATCAGTTATGAAAGTAAATTTTGAGTTACTGAAGAGATTTAGATCATCACCAAGCCAATCAAGAAACCATGTCCAAGACTCTTTTGTTTCAGCCTCCACAAGTGCATAAGCAAGTGGGTAAATTCCATTGTTAGGAGTAACCCCTACTGTTGTCAAAACTTGACCAAGGAAAGGACCAAACAAAAAACAACATGTAACCCCAACAAATCTCTCTTTCCTTTACTAAAACCCTCTTTCAAAGCACCTAAAGATATATAAATCCTCTTGAACTTCCTTTCAAGAATTCTTATGGGGTCATCTGGCCTTTCTAAATCAATCCTAAAAGTTGTATTTGGATTCATTTTTTTTTAATTCCAAACAATAATCTCTCAGCTGTGCGTACTGCTTTGTATAATCACCAATCACTCTTTCTTTAGCCATTTGCTTAGCTCTATGCACTTTCTGCTTTGAAATCCCAATTTCAAGTTTTTTCTATAACCGGTCTTTAAGAGCATTCAATGGAATTTTTGGATTTGGTTTAATGCTTTTCTCTAATTCTTTCAACAAGAATGTTGTTGTGCATGTCTTAATAGTTCTTGACCGTAAACACTTGTGAACATCCTCAAAAGTTTTCACTTGCCATGTATCCTCGTTTGATAACTTGGAGCACTGCAAATGCCAAGGGCATTTAGGTTCACTATCTTTAATAGACACACCAACTTTTGTCTTATTCTTTGACCTAATTTTAGATCCACTACCTGTGTTGGACTTATTGGGCTTACTCTTTACTTTTGGCCCATTAGCTAACCCACTATATCAACTACAGGGTTCTTATTAGATGAAAAGTTGGTATCTTTCCTCTACAAACTGCCCTCACCCTCAGCTTGTCATTCTTCTTTAACCACAACTCTCTTCTTTGTTCAACTGCTACCCTTGGGACCATCTCTTTTATGAGTTTATTGCTGACCAACAAATAAATTTTCTTTCCATATTGTACCCTCACTACCAGCATGAACCTTATTCATCCTACCCACCTTCCTTAATGATTTTCTCCTTTCACCTTCATCATCTGATTCACTCCTACTACCAAAATCCTCATAATCAACTTTCTCATCATCAACCACCTCATTCACTTCTTCTACAGTCTCTTCACATCCAACCCATTCTACACTTTTATCTATGTTACTTCTAAATTCAGCCATATCAACGTCTACATCATAAATCATGTGGTCTTCATCAACTATGAAATCACTATCATCACTGTCTGATTCATTGTCACTGTCTGAACCATGATCACTATCTGAACCATGATCACTATCTGAACCATTGTTACCAACATCTACATTTAGGCTTTCATTCATACTTGACTGGCCTACATCTGAACAATTCTTACTTGACTCACCTAAATTCTTATTCAACCTTCCAACCTTCTTTAAACAATCCCTCAACCACTCATCCTCACTTACATCATCAACTACATCAGTATCCACATTTTCTAGTACAACATCAGTATTATGAGGTACATTTTTACTTCCAATAAGCAAAGCAGGAACTACAATCTTAGGTTTCTTAGAAACAGAGTGATCAAGATATAAATCAATAACCTTATACTTAGTTACGTACTTCAACAATTCCAACACATCTTTATCAGTTTCTAATTTTCTTAGACCATTATCTAAATCAGAGTTAGGTACCTTGTAATAAAAGTTCATATCTACATTTTCATAGCCTAACTCTTTCATCATAGTGGTAACCTCATGAAGAGAACTCGTCTAAATCAATTTTGTCTATCCCATTTACCTTCCTACCTTTGTAACGTATCTTAGGAGGACTGGTGAATGCACCTCCATGGTTAATCTTTAGACAAAAAAAGGGTTGGAAACTCACCTGATCATACAAAATACGATTTACATTAGAAACTCAAAATTATTACACAACTTAATAAACTAAAAGGAAGAGTTTGGTGGTAACAATAGTACTCACGATAATCATGATAGGGATTTGATGTTGAACCCTTTTTACGCACCCTCCATTCACACAACATTGTTGGATTTGGTTTTCCTATTTCAAGGGTTTCATTCAATTAGCAGGTTTAGAGAGAAATTTTGGTGAGTGGGTGGGTGAATTATTAGCTTAGGGATGAATTGTGATAATCTAGGGTTTGATAAAGTGACCCCTTATGGGCCAAACATAAAATTCCAATAATACCCCCCATATATTAGTCTAGTCAAAGGATTTAACGGTCAACTGACGTAAATCTTGGTCAAGGGACCAAACCCGTAACGGGTCAAAACCACAGGGAGAGGATCCGGGAAAAAAAAGTACATGGACGTTTTTCGTTATACCTGGTAAACCACCAGAACGATTTATGACATTTACTCTAAATACAATATAAAAGAAAATAATAATAATAATAACAGATAACTAGATAACTCGACTATTAGTTTTGGCACGAGACCCTCACTACTACACAACAGGTCTTTAGCGACAGTTTTATCTGTCGGTAACAGTTGTTTCCAACAGATTTGTGACCGAAATAGGCTGTCTGTGAATCTTGGTCAGTAATTCCTATCCGTCGGAAATCTGTTGGAAACAGCGACTGAAAAAACGCGTCAGAACTCTGTCGGTAATTACTATCCGTCGGAACTCTGTCGGTATACTTTCTCTCGGAAAATCGTAGGAAATAATTCCGTTAGAGATCCGTCGGAAAAGTGAGTCGATAAACCGTCACAGTTCCGTCACAAAAATACATATGATTTCTCTCATTAAAGCTCACATTTATAAACCTGTATCTATAAAAACTAAAAAGAGCTAATAAACAAAATGGATAATTCAAAATTAAATAGATCAATTACTAAGATTTAACATTCAAATCACAAAAGTTGTAGTCAAATCAAAATCAAATCCGAAGCATTTAAAACATTCAAGATGAAACTAGAGTATTTAATCAAGTATTCAAATGATATGCTGTTATCAAACTAAGGATCGGGACAGGAATCCATAAACTTCTTTAAGACTAAGTTAATGTCATTCATCCTTTGTTGCCATGCTCTCTCTCGAGCTTGTTCACGAGCATTCACCTCCAATAAGCAGAATGCATCTCACTTGGTCCACGTCCTTACGCTTGTTGATCTTCTTTTGTAGCTGAAGAAGACCGTATAAGAGAGCTTCGGCTGTTGGTGGGCAACCAGGAACATAGATGTCGACTTGGACAATCCTATCACAACCCCTAACAACAGAGTATGAGTACCTGATAATAACCACCTCCATTTGCACAGCTTCCCATTGAAATCACTCACCTTGGCTCAGGCATCTGATCGTACACCCTGCAACAAGAAGAAGAAGAAGAAAGAAAAAAAAAAAACAACAACAAGTTTAGCATGTCATGCGAGTTAACAAGGCAAATAGCAAACAAGATGCACACAATCAGAACTGATTACTGGTGAATAGACTAATATGGGTCATGTTCGATCTCATATACATTGACGTAAACGGTTAGCAAATAAGAACGGGTCAAAAGGACAAAAAGTGGCCCAAGATGTATCTTTTATGCATTAGACCTACAAAATTAATTCACATGCCAGATTCTTACTGTTATCTTTTAGTTTCTGTAGACATATGTTACTCATTAACTATCTATTGAAAACTTAAAAACAATGAAAAAAGGCGTTTAGGGGTCAACATAGCCCTTACCATTTTGTCAACATAGCTGGTACTTCCTTTGCTTCAAACACCTTTTTTAACGCATCAGCCTGCAGCAACAAGCAGGGGTGATGTTATGAAATGCAACATCGAAACACATCAAAGTTAGTAAACATTCTTTTATGTGATGTCCAATGAAAAAGTTGTTATTGCCTATAATTGCTGTATAATTACAGGTGTTGAGGCTGAATCCGTCGATAACATGTCTAAATTGGACACTTTTGTGCACGACAAAGGCAACAACGTCAGCGAGCCAGAAATCTGTCCGTTTACATGGGCAAAATCGCCTGAAAATTTGCTTAGGCAAGAGACATATTTAGCATTGGCCACTTTATTTGTGGTTCTCAGGTCACTTTACCTAAGTTACCCGTTTTTCATCACATCTGCCCAATATGCACGACGAACACAGTTCTTAAATATTCGAGTTAGAAGCTTGTGGGAACACCCTTTTGGTTATTTGAACCGAGCCATATTGTTATTTAGTTCACTTACTTGTTGCATGGGTTTCGGGTTTTTTCATGAACGGAAGCACTAAATTGGGGATAGTGGCTAGACGTCTTTCATAACGCAGTCAGTTTCATCTTTTTAGTGGTTCCGAAGTTTTGTTCTAATTGGTCTTTGAAGCACCTTGCTTCAAGTGCTTGTATTATAGTTTACAAATTGTATGTTCATTGATCATAATGAGAGAAAAGATTTGTATTTGTACCAAATGTATTATTCACGGGTCATCGCTGTTAGGTGCCACAATGCTACCCGGGGCAGGCATGAGCGATTCACGAACTAATGCTATCTGTATCTGTATGACTGTATATGTACCTGTATCTGTATTGATTGACATTATGTATATCATTTATAACTGCTGAATTTATGTTGGCATGTGTTCATGTTTTTTGTATGTTCGATCTATAAACTTGTTTCCAGAATATGATTACGTATTCATGAAAATGTTTGATGTACTCATACACATTTACCCATGTCATATAGCTTTGATGATGCACCAGTTTATGAAGCTTATGCGGATAATCCGTTTGCAAAGAATTTCATATCATCAGCCTCATATAGCAGCGGTAAGTTTTCACTTTTACGATACTTTAGAATTTTTACCATGTAAGATGTACTATCTTAGTATTGTTGTGAAAGATATGATCTTATTCAAGTTTGCTAGTGATTTTAGATTGCTAATTCTTCTTATATACTAAAAAGCGTACATGGTTCCTTTGCAAACACAAGCATTAAATGCTAAGTTTCACAACTTGGCAAAAATAGTCCCTGAGGTTTAAGTGTCGTTGCAAAGTAAGTCCTGTAGCATTAATTGCTATCTATAGCAATTTGGCAAAAATAGTCCCTAAGGTTTAAGTGACGTTGCAAAGTAAGTCCTGTAGAATTAATTGCTATCTATAGCAACTTGGCAAAATTAGTCCCTAAGGTTTAAGAATCGTTACAAATTAAGTCCTTTGAAGCCAATCCCGCTGCATCGCGCGGGTTTCCACACTCGTGTTATCCCAACTAGGTTAATAGCTATGTTTCATGTTACATTTAGGAATTTGTGCTCTGCCTACTAAATTTTGAGGCATTAGGTTTTGCGTAGTTCGTTCATTAGCAGAGAGATCTTTGAATGCAAAGTTACTAGGGTAGTCGAGAGTGTTGAGAAGTAGAGGGTTTCCGCTCTTGAAATTCATTATTCAATAGGTAGTGTTCATCTATGAATTGGACTTGAGGGGTCAAACCATCAAATATTGCTGTGTTGTTTTCTTTTTCTGCTTACATTGTTATTGGTTATCGGCTTATTGCAATGACAATTTCTTTTGAGGTATCCCATTCCATCACAGAACATAATCTTATTATGGTAAAGGATTTGTAAGTTGTAACTATTGAAGTGACACAAACAGACATACTACAAGAGCATTTTGACGGTACGCGAAGTAAAAAATGAATATTAGGAACAAAATATGGCTGGATAAAAATTCTCAGAGGATGTTCTACATCGGCCGAACCTCGAGGCCACACACAATAAGACCGGACATAGTTCCTTCATAACTTGTCAATCTTAAATTGATAGGAAGACAATTATTTTTAAGATCATGTGTTGAGTTGAACTTCCACACTTCAACCTCCATCAATCCTCCAGTCCTTTGTCTTGGAATCTTGATAAAATCATGTATATTCCATGGGCTTGGGGGTATGAGGTAAATAATTCCAGCGTCTTCAGTTTTTCTTTGGAGTAGATCTCGTACTTTCACCGGACAATGCAACCCGTTACATTGTTCAGAAAGCTTGAACACAAGGTAGCACACATATTCTGTATCTGGTGACAGCATATGGCTTTCGATCTCGCAATCGATACGGAATACTTGCTGGGGTAGAAGCTCAATCACCTCATGAAATCTGCATATACAACATATCATGTTATTACTTACTTCTTATAGACAAAGTACAACTCGAAGACATAATGCCATATCCTTATAATGGAACTTTTATCAACTATCTGTCGACTCATCCTTGGCTAAATATGTATATTATGATGGAGAGCGCATATTTTGCTTAGCAACACACAACAATATGCTTTCAGTTATCAAAATGTATATTTTGAGCAAGTCCGCATATTTGGCTTAGCATAAGTGGGCACGTGGTGAAATTTCATAAATGGTGAGTGCAAATTCACAAACCTGGACTCAGCTGATGATTTTGAAGTGAAAAGCTTGACATTAGTAATGTCTTGTAGAGCTCCCTTTGCTGGAAGCATAAGATGTTTTTTTCCGTTCACATTAGTTAGCGAGAACAACTGTTCAACAAATGTTTAAAGATAAATTGTTATAGAAACCACAAGAAAACTTTTGAGTTAATTTTTTTACAAGTAAAAACTAAAAATTAGACCTTTTCACCCTCGTCATAGTTAGTTAGCAATTGTTGCACCTGATCCACATTCATGTCTGATTCCTTGACCTGTTGGATATCATTTTTCTGTTCAATTTTTTCATGCTTCACCTGTTAAGAAAAATTGTAAGACGATGTTAAAAACCGGTGCATCCACATGCGTAAAAATTATAATAATTAAGAGTATCTGCAAACTTGCATTGTGAAATACTCGAAACTCAATGCCTTCAACATAGATTGCCTCATCTCCACAATAGTATGTTGAAAAGCTCTCAAGTAAAAACGTTAAAGTGGTATCTTCCTTGTCATTCAAGAATTGGCACAACTCGATCATCATCCAGTCATCGTCTCTCCATGTAGCAAAATATGCATGTAAGGTTTCACTTCCTTTCTTGTACTTAAGGTTAACATACGTTGGTTTGCTTGAAACCTTTCTTAAATCACAGAATTTGAAGAGTAAACGAACCACATATGTGACATTTGGAGATAAAAGGTCAGTACTTGTCTCTATCTTGATCATCAGATTCGTAGTATCTAACATCTCTGCTACTTTCTTAAACCTGCACATGTTATAGTATATATCGGGGCATTTCCATATATACCCAAAAGAAACATCATAATTCTATGTTTCTCAAAGATATGTTATAAAAGCATTTTACTTGTGCATTGAAAATTTGTCATTTGGGTAAATATATGAAAGTATGATATTTCTTTTGGGTATATATGGAATTTTCCTGTATATCAAAGACCAAACTGTTGTAGAACTATGTTTGTTGGCATATATAAATAGAATTAATTTATATATGATGCAACCCTCAAACAGTTTTCATGTTTGAAATGGAAAAATTGTGAATTCAACGAAAAGACACTAATAGACATGTAAGTAAGGGAGCATACTTTGATTCGGGAATAGATTGCCACTCATGTGTACTACGGTCGCTTATGTATGAAAACTCGCTTGCTGATATCATCTTATTTCTTTCACCATTGCTTCCGAGTGAAAACAACTATTATGCAAAACGAATTGGCACCAAATTTTAACATATATTCAAAGAGGAAAAGAAACTTAGAATGCAGAAACTATACAAAAATAACTAAGATATAAGAATTAACCATATATACCACTTTGTCCTGTTGAAGGTGGATCCCTTTGGAAAAAATGTTGCAAAGATCTTTTTTCTTTTGGGCTGAGTAGATCTCCGGAGATTTTGACATTTGGATTATGTCTTTATAATCTTTAGGCAATTTAGGCTCCCATATTTCAAAATCCTCCTGCATATTGAAAATTAAACAATTAGCATTCATATTTCGATGCGTGCACCACACATTTATCCACATTTTGTAATCTGTCTTTAGAATAACATCATAGTGAAGACTACATTGTTGATCTATCTGACATTTTTGTCAACTAATCCACAGAGTTTGAACCCATGACAACACATACTCAAACCAAGTAAAGTCCTCCCCTTTTAGAAGGTTGACTTGGCCACTTCATGCTAGGTTGTTTGTACCTAGCAGGAATTGAACTTGAGACCTTACAAAGTTTAGTGTGATAGTTATAAGCCTTTTTGCCACTAGGCCATCTTTGAGTGGTTATTAAAAACTTTTTATTTGCTTATTGTTTTTTACATAAGTTATTTCGGTATTGGTATATGCAACATCTGGTTATTCAAACTGCTAATTTCAAATTATCACATAAGCAATCCTAAACACACCAAGGCAAAGTTGTTTATCTGTCGTGTCAAAATTAAGAAGTATTTTTCTAAATATGAAAACTTACTTGATATTCCAAGGCTTCTTTAAGTTGCCGCAACACCTCTTCTGCAGTAGGCCGCTTTTTTCTATCATTATCCAAGCATCGACCAACAATCATCAAAAATGTAGACAACGATTCCGGAGCCATTTGTTTCCTGATACCATATAACACTATCCAATCAAGTTTTCCTTCGTCATGGATGTAATTAAGTATCCTGGTTACACGTTGTTGATCATAACTCCGTGTATCGGGCACCAACAATGCCCCATACATGATCTCAAATAAAACCACACCGAAGGAGTATATGTCTGATTCTTTTGTTAAAAATCCCATACTCTTATATAGTGGGTCAACATAACCAATTGTGCCTACAAGTTTGCTGATGACATACTCCATTTCCTGGTCCACTGGAATAATCAAGGACAACCCGAAATCAGAAATTTTTGCCTTCCAATCATCATTCAGTAGAATGTTGGCAGTTTTGATGTCCCTATGTATCACTATCTCTTTTGTTAGAGCGCCTCCATGAAGAAAAGCCAACCCACTCGCAACATCAATGCAAATCCGAAGCCGTTCCTTCCAAGTGAGACTCATGTTTCTCAAATGTTTATCAAGACTTCCTTTAGAAGCATGCTCATAAACAATTATTTTTTCATTCTTTTCATTACAATAGCCAATAAGACCAATGATATTCTCGTGTTTATACTCGAAAAGAACTTCAAGCTCCGTCAAAAACTCATGTTCTCCCTGGCCTCGTCTCTTATCTAACCGCTTGGCAACGATGCTATGAGGTCCAGTAGCAAGTGTGAGTTCTCCCTTGTAAACGATGCCAAATCCTCCTCCTCCAATGCAATTACTGTCACTGAAGTTATTTGTGGCCACTTTGATGTCCTTGAGTGATAATTGGAGGTTGTCCTTGTGGTTTTCCTGTAAATCACGAGACACACAATTATAACACACGTGAACTTGTAAACACAAATGGAAATTATTTTAAATGTAATATATGTTAATATATGTTTCAGAATGTTTAAATAATAGTAAGTTAACGCGTTTAAATGGTAATCTTACCAAAGGGACGCATTTCAAGTGAACAACTATTTTGAGCAATATAATTGGAACACTGCTAAGATTATGCAATTTTCATTTGGCGAAAAGTTCTGAAATATATATTTCGTTTATCATATGAAAGTAGACGAAGTAGTACTTTACGACCTTACTTGAATAGGATATGTTCTATAAGCTCATACCCTGTATTCTTGATTCTAAACTACATATGTGGATGTAACTTAAACTTACTTGAAAGGATAACGCTTTTTCAAGTTCCTCGATGATAACTTCGGCTGTAGGACGCTCGTTTTGAGTTTCTGATAAACATTTATACGCGATTCTTATGAACGTGTTTAATGAATCTTGATTGGGTCCTTTATTTAAAGTTGAATTGAGTTCATCTACTTCTTCCATTATTTTTGGATCAACCATTTTATTTATTTTTCCCTCTTTGAAGTGCCGTCTTGCAACAGGTGCAAGCCCCTTCTTATCCTCCGCCATGTAAACTGGATCATTGGCAATCTTCCCAGACAGGATCTCAAATAAAACTACGCCAAACGAATAAATATCTACGGTTTTTTTCAGCATACCAAACTTCTGGTATTCTGGATCCAAATATACATATGTGCCTGCAATATTATCAGTATAATGAGTGTTTGTTTCATGCCCCTCAGGGTAGAACCAGGAGAGCCCAAAATCGGCAATCTTGGCCTCCCAATTCTTGCCCAGTAAGATGTTGTCACTTTTAATGTCACGGTGTATTATCCTTCTTTCATCCTCTACTCTTGTGTGAAGGTAATGCAGTCCACGCGCAATATCCATGCAAATCTTTATACGTTGGGCCCAAGTGAGATAAGTCAAGTTATCGGTCCTTTCCAAATAATCACCAAGACTTCCATTAGGAACATACTCATACACAAGTATCATATGAGATCTCTCATAACAAAAGCCAAGAAGAGATACTATGTTGGGATGTTTGCAATTAGTAAGCAAATCAAGTTCCGCGAAAAAGCCTTCTTTTCCATGCTTGTCATCTCTAATTAATATCCGTTTTATAGCTACGGTTGTTGGCTTTTTGGAATGCTCATGGTTATTCTTTTTTTCCATCGGCAAGTCAAGTTTTGCTCTATACACTTTACCATATCCGCCTGACCCGATGAGGTATGTTTCAGCGAAATTATTAGTGGCCAACTTTATATCGTTAAGGGGGATCTCCAAATGTCTCAAATTTTTCGCCTGTAAGTGTCAAAAGGTGTTTAGTAAAGGATGAGAATGAAGTTTACGAATTATGTCCTGCTGGTAATTTGTACATCATATGCAAAAATTTATTGAACTAAATAAAGAAAAGCTATTAGAACAATTATTATCTATTAGTTATATTTTTAGTATAGGCCCGGATGTAGTTTGTATGGGCTAAAGCCCGAGTGTCGTTAGTTAGGGTTTACACTCTATATGTATTGTTCGTGTTAATTGAATGGGATAGGAAACACATTACCATCCTACATGGTATCAACCATCGTAGATCCAAACCCTAAACCCACCAATTTTCCGCTCCCTAAATCTCTCTAGTCTGCAACTGTTTTATTTTTTTTATTTTTTTGTGTGCTCGATCGTTGATAGAATTAGATTACCAGACGACACGTTTGATTTGTTTGTCGATTGTTGGCTTTGTGATAGCCAGTCGACTTGCTCGTTTACACCTAAACCCTAAGATACTCATTCACTATTACATTTAATTGCTCTACCCATTACCTAAACCTTAATATTAATTCTCTCATTCACTTTGCATTAAATACCTAACCGTAGCCCTACCTTACATACCACGATTCACTGTTAACCGAACCAACCTTTGATCATTGTTCGTTTCATTTACCAACCTTAATATCGACATCATGACTGGTCAATTTCCCCCTCCACTGTGAGTGACTGTGTAAATAATATGTGATAATGTTTATTGATAAGATGAATCGTGCAAAGATATACACTACATATAAGCTCTACCAATCATCTATTTTGGCTAAATTGTTATTACCCTCTAATTATAATAAATGTACAACTAATGGACAGCTATTCACTCTTATCTCATTGGTGTTACAATTAGAATACATCTAACACTCCCCCGCAGTTTGAGCGGGAGGACACCGAATGCTCAAGCTGGATCGAAACTCCTCAAACAGAGTTGTGGGCAAGCCTTT
Organism: Chrysanthemum seticuspe; assembly: GCA_019973895.1. Classification (NCBI taxonomy): domain Eukaryota; kingdom Viridiplantae; phylum Streptophyta; class Magnoliopsida; order Asterales; family Asteraceae; genus Chrysanthemum; species Chrysanthemum seticuspe. The sequence goes on along the minus strand of BPTQ01000008.1, from coordinate 356,864,073 downwards.
AGTAAAAATATCTGCATATTGATAACGTGAAGGCACATGTAAAACCCTGACTTGACATGCGGCTACCAAATCCCGAACAAAATGAATGTCAATCTCAATATGCTTCATACGTTGGTGCTGAACTAGATTAGAAGATAGATAGACACCACTGACATTGTCGCAGTAAACAAGTGTAGCAGATGACAACAGAGTATGCAACTCACGCAGAAGATTCCGTAACCAACATGTCTCAGCAACAACATTAGCAACACCCCGGTACTCGGCTTCTGCACTAGAACGAGAAAGCGTCGGTTGACGCTTAGCGGACCATGAGAGCAAGTTATTGTCAAGAAATACACAATAGCCAGAAGTCGATCTCCGAGTAGTGGGGCAACCAGCCCAATCAGCATCCGAGTAAGCAGCCAGTGAGAAGGTAGATGAGGAAAATAACTGTAGTCCATAGTTTAAGGTACCCCGAACATATCGCAAAATCCGTTTGAGAGCCGAGAAGTGAGGCTCTCGTGGGTCATGCATATGAAGGAAAACCTACAGTACTGCATAGGATATATCAGGTCTAGTAAAAGTGAGATACTAAAGAGAGCCTGCAAGACTCCGATATAAGGTCGGATCAGACACCAGATCACCATCATCACCCAGTTTAGACTCAGTATCAACAGGAGTCCGACTGGGGTTACAACCAGCCATGTGAGCTTGCTCTAAGATCTCGGTAGCATACTTTTACTGAGATAAGAACATCCCTGAAGAGTCACGTGTAACAGATTTGCCAAGAAAATAATTTAGGGGTCCCAAATCCGTCATAGAAACTCTTTATGCAAAGAAGCTATAACCCTGTGTAATAAAATCTCAGAAGACGTTGTAAGGACAGTTTCATCAACATACAATAGTAAATAAGCAGTATATGTCCCATGTCGATAGATAAATAATGATGTGTCACAACGACTATGACTAAATCCAACCCAGAGAACATAAGCAACAAAAAGCTGAAACCAAGTCCGAGGAGCCTGCTTGAGACCGTAAGGGGATCTCTATAATAAACAGACATGATCAGGATGTGTAGGATCTCGAAAACCAGGAGGTTGATGCATGTAAATAGTCTCAGTCAAGTCACCATGCAAAAATGCATTCTTGACATCAAGTTGATGAACTGGCCAATGTCGAGACAGAGCCAAACTAAGGACCGTTCGTATAGTACCTGGTTTAACAACTGGGCTAAAAGTCTCATCAACATCTATACCCTCAATCTGAGTACTACCATTCACGACAAGTCGAGCCTTGTAGCGACTCAGGGTACCATCAGCTAAAAACTTGTAGCGAAATAACCACAAACAACAAATAATGTTTGCATCTGTGGGCCGGGGTACAAGAATCCAAATTTTATTTTTAATAAGTGCATTGTGCTTATCTAACATATCATTTTACCAATTGAGATCATTAAACGCAGCATTATATGATTTTGGTAATGGGGAAAGGGATGACACACAAAGATTTAAAAGTTGAGTGAGACGGGTAGTCCCGACACGAGAACCTGTGACCATGGGACGAAGCGAAACGGTGTTTGGGTCAACATTCGTAAATGGAGGAACCTGGGAAACGGAAATGGGGTTGGGTTGTTGATGATTTGGACTGGTATAAGTTTCATGAGTTGTAAGTGGAATATTGAGATGTGGAGATGAGGTGGGGTTTTGTGTTTGAGCTGGGGAACGTGGATAACGCAGCATTAGTGGATAATTAGGCCCAATCTCAGTTTATGGGTTTTGGGGTAGTGTTAATGACAGTCATGTTGTTATGTTTTGAAGGGGAATCGTGAGAAGTAAGGGTATGTATATGTGGCTGTAATTGTGATAAATATTGAGAAATCAACAAGTTAACTAACAATAGTCAATTGGTTATACCATAAACCAACGATCGACAACCAATTTACAAACACTCGACTGGCAAAATAGCCAACGATCGACTTTAAAAAACAATATGCAGCGGAAAAGAAGAGAGTGTTTTAGGTATTGCTCTGATACCATGTGAGCGACTGTGTGAATAATATGTGATAATGTTTATTGATGATATGAATCGTACAAGGATATACATTACATTTAGGCTATACCAATCATCTATTTTGGGTAAATTGGAATTACCCTCTAATTATAATAAATGTACAACTAATGGACGACTATTAACTCTTATCTCATTGTTGTTACAATTAGAATACAACTAATATCCACCGCATGCGGTATTACTTTCGGATAAACTTGTGATGATCACCAATCTTACGCAACGTGTTCCCGTTCTATTAGATGTTGATGAGATGGATTACTCATCTTCGGTTTACTTTTTTTTCAGAATTTGTGTAGAGGCTTTAACCTCTTGGATCACATCGTGAGTGAATCTGTTGATGCCACGTCTAGTAACCCAGCGCCTCCAATCGCGGAATGGTTGACTATCGACTCTATTGTTCTTACTTGGATCTTTACGACATTATCCAAAACCCTTCAACAAAGGCTTGGGTTAAGAACCCTAAAACAACAAAGGAGGGTTAGGAAATCCTTGCATTGATCTTTCATGACAACAAGAGGTCTCGTTTTATTGCATTGAAGGCGGAGTTGCGCTCAGTGAAGCTTGGAGATTTGAGCATTGATGTTTACTGTCGTAAGATCAAGTCTATTGCAACCATTCTATCTAGCCTCGAGTCCCCTATTAGCACGATGATGTGATTAATATTGCCCTTGATGGGTTACCGGATAAATATCAACATGTCTTCGCTATTATTATCCATCATAATCCTTTCCCGGATCTAAAGACCGTTCGTTCCATGCGTGCTAGCTACGACGGAGATCGCTTAAAATCACGGGATCAAACTACATATGTTATTCCACTTCATCTTCACCTATAGTCTTGTTGTCTAACACCGGTACTAATACTAGGTGTTCTACTTCTTCTACGGATAAGGTAAACAAGCCTTGTTTTAATTGTAATAAAGGCTTGTATCGCTTAGGTGCATATTGCAAGTTTTTACTCGATGGGGTTCATGGTAATACTTCGTCGTCTATTCGAGCCCCAAGTTCTACTGTTGCACCTTCCACTTTGTCACCTCATGATTTGGTGACCTTGCATGGCCTTTTAACTAAATTAGGATGTACTGGATCCATTAGTTCAAATAATAGTGCTCATAATATAGTTAAACAATTGGTGTCTCCACGTGAAAGTAATACTACAACTTAGGCTTTTCATGCATTTAATAACCTTGCATCTATTTATCTACGACCAGGATTTATGATCCTTCCCTATACCCAGCAGGCCCACACTGGATCTTATAATATGGCCCAATCACCTGGCCCAACTCCTTTGTCTCAATAGCCCATTAATACGGGCCACACTATTTTGGCGGGTCAAACAGCTCACAATACTTTTCCTAGTCAAAATGAATAGCACTGTTTTATCAGGTCAAACCGGTCAGTTAGGTCAGCCGACTCAGATTTATCATCCGGGTCAGTATTTTGGGACATTCAGGTCAACTACCGAATCAAGAGACAAGTTTGCCAAGTGCTTTAAATGCTGTGACACTTCAGGATCCTACTACGGGTAACTGGAACATGGATACATGTGCAACTTCACTCCTTAATGATTATGTCAATAGCCTTAGTGATGCTTTTAATTCGTGTATTTATTCATATATTGCTATTGGTGACGGGAACTCTATTCATGTTACCAACTCTAACCATAGCATTTTTCCTACACCATATCGACCACTTCATTTAAATGGCGTTCTAATTACTCCCACTATTGTCAAAAATTTAATTTATGCTCGTCAATTTGTTTGTGATAATTATTGTACTATTGAGTTTGACCATTTTGGTTTTTCCTGTTAACGACTTTCAAACTCGTCGAGTGTTGCTTCACTATGATAGCACTGGAGATCTTTACTCTATTACCAAGCCCTCCACCATTCCTCAAGCATTTCTCACCAGTCGGTATACGTGGCACCATCGTCTTAGACATCCAGGAAGTGAAGTGTTACATCATGTTCTTTCTAGTAATTCCATTTCGTGTAATATTGAGAAGTCTCCCATTCTTTGTCATGCTTGTCAGCTTGGCAAACACGTGAGACTTCCATTTGTTAGTTCTCCTAGTTCAGTTCAGTCTCCTTATGATGTTTTACACTCGGACTTGTGGACTTCCCAAATTCTGAGTCATGCTGAATTTAAATATTATGTTTTATTTTTGGATCATTATTCGCAATATGTTTGGGTTTATCCGTAGTTAATAAATCTGATGTTTTGTCCAAATTTGTGTTGTTTTGTACTTTTTTTCACACTCAATTTAAATGTGAAATAAAGTCATTTAAGTGTGATCATGGTGGTGAATTTGCCAACCACACCTTCCATAAGTTATTTGCTGATAATGGGATTCAGTTTTGCTTTTCTTGTCCACGTATTTCACAACAAAATGATAAATCATAAAGGATGATTCATACCATCAACAACCTTATTCGCACATCATTATTTCAAACTCATTTACCCCCTAATTATTGGACTAAATCTCTTAATATGGCCGTTTACTTGTTAGAAATTTTACCTTCACGTGCCATAGATAATGAAATCCCTTTTTTAGACTTTTTGGAACCAAACTAGACTATAGTATTTTACATAACTTTGGGTGTCTTTGTTCCCTTACCTTGATACCAATCACAAACTTGAAGCCCCGGTTACACCTTCTATTTTTTTGGGCCATGCCACCAATCATCGTGGGTATCGTTGCCTCGACCTTAACACAACTAAAATTATCATTTCCCGACATGTTACGTTTGATGAGTTTGTTTTTCTGTTCGACTCCATGACACCCACTGTGAGTCCCTCGTATGATTTTTTGGATGACTCGTCTAATTTCATTACTAATATCATAAAATCGTTACCTACAACTCGCCCCACTTCACCAAATGTTCAACCTGGCACCCCAGCTACTATACCAACTGAACCACCAACTGAGCCCATTAATATTGAGCCTACCACTGATCTCGGCCCACCTTCACTAACCCAAATACATAGCCCGCTTCCATCTAATACTGATCCAACTCTAACACAACCCACTTCCTTTTCCGTTTCCCAAAATCAAACCACTCAATATGTTAACCCAAACTCGGTTTCGATTCACCCTATGGTTACACGCTTTCATTTCGGGTGTAATCGTCCCACTTAGCATTTTAGTTTTCATATGTCTTCTATCTCTCCTTTACCTAAATCATATAACGATGTGTTTGATGATCCTAATTGGCAAAACGATACGTTTTGATGAGTATAATGCACTTATTAAAAATAATATTTGGATTCACGCACCTAGACCCACAGATTCCAATATTGTTCGTTGCATGTGGCTATTTCATCACAAGTTCTTAGAAAAATGGTACACTTAGTCGCTACAAGGCTCGTCTTATTGCTAATGGTAGTACTCAGATAGACGGTGAGATGGTGTTTATGTTGATGAGACCTTTAGTCCAGATTTTAAACCAGATACTATTCAGACAGTTCTTAGTTTAGCTATTTCTAGACATTCGTTGGTTCATCAACTGAATGTCAATAATGCCTTTCTCCATGGTGATTTAGCTGAGACTGTTTATATGCATCAGCCGCCTGGGTTTCGGGATTTAGCATATCCTGATTATTTTTGTTTATTACAGAAGTCTTTTTATGGTCTTAAGCAGACCCCTTGGGCTTGGTTTCAGTGATTTGCCGCTTATATTAGTCGGGTTGGGTAGTGTCATAGTCGTTGTGACTCATTGTTATTTATCTATTGATATGGGACGGACACTGCTTATTATTACTATATGTAGATGATATTGTTCTCACTGCTTCATCTGAGGTTCTGTTACAGCGGATTATTTCTTCTTTACATCATGAATTCTCTATGACGGATTTGGGTTCTCTTAATTACTTTTTGGGTATCTCTGTTACGTGTGATTCTTCAGGGATGTTTTTATCTCAGCATAAGTATGCTACTGAGATTCTTGAGCGAGCTCATATGGTTGGTTATAACTTTAGTAGAACTCTTGTCGATACTGAGTCTAAACTGGTTGACGATGGTGATCTGATTTGTGATCCGACATTATATAGGAGTCTAGTGGGTTCTCTTCAGTATCTCACTTTTACGCTCTCTGATATTTCTCATGCAGTGCAGCAAGTTTGTCTCTATATGCATGATCCTCGGGAGCCTCATTTCTCGGCTCTTAAGCATATTTTGAGGTATGTTCGGGGTACTTTAGACTATGGGTTACATTTTTTTTTCATCTTTTATTTCCTCATTGGTTGCTTATTCGGATGCTGATTGAGCTGGTTGCCCTACTACATGGTGATCGACTTTTGGTTATTGTGTATTTCTTGGAAACAACTTGCTCTCGTGGTCCTCTAAGCGTCAACTAACGCTTTCTCGTTCTAGTGCAGAGGCAGAGTATAGTGGTGTTGCCAATGCTGTTGCTGAGACCTGTTGGTTGAGGAATCTACTACGTGAGTTGCATACCCTGGTTCAGCATCAAAAAACCAAGCATATAGAGATTGATATTCACTTTGTTAGTGATTTGGTTGCTGCTGGTCAGGTTATAGTACATCATGTTCCTTCACGTTATTAGTATGCGGATATCTTCACCAATGGCTTACTTTCAGATCTGTTTGAGAAATTTTGTACTAGTTTGAGTGTCCGATGTCCTCCCGCTCACACTGCGATGGAGTGTTAGTTATATGTTTAGTATAGGCCCGAATGTATTTTGTATGGGCTACAACATGATTGTCATTAATTAGGGTTTCCACTCTATATGTATTGTTTGAATTAATTGAATAGGATAGGAAACACATTACCATCCTACATTATCTTTGTACATAGTACAAATATATATCTTCTAAAGTTACTTTTATGTATCTTGTTACTATTATCAAGAATCTTTTGTATTATATTTGTCCCACATAGATATAGTAAAATAGTGTGTATAAATAAGATCTCTTAGGATACCATTTCCATATATTTACACTTGTTCATCAATAAGAACACAAATTATACTAGAGTCCTTCGCAATATCTTATTAATCTTGCCAAATATTTTTCATAGTGGTTACTTTGCTTCAAAATGGTCTACAGTCGTGGAGTAATGCTTTATGTGTACCCATGCGGCTCACCTTTATCCGTCGTTAGCCCACAAGCATCCGGATTTAAAAACGGAAAGTGGGAAGATATCAAAAAGCGTTATTTTAGAATCTTAGGTCGCATCCGCTATAAGAGTATCCGAAAAACACTGTTAGCGTCATTGATGCATCCGTTCTAAACGTTGTTAGCATCCTTGATGCATCCGTTCTAGAATATTCGAAGAGCGTCCCTAGCATTTTAGGATGTATCCATTTAAGATATCTAAACACTAAAAGTCGGGGACTAACATATATATCAAGATATCTGTTTTGCAGGTGCCGATAAAAGCCTCCTTTCAAGAAGACTACACGTCAACATCTTCACCTCCATATACTTATACTTATATGTTTCATCCTCAACAAGCTCAAACCAAGAACATTCAAGACAAAGAATTCAAGTTAAACTGTTAAAGACTAAGAGTTACGTCAAAGTCAAGAGCCAATCAAGAAAGTCAAAAATGAGTTCAGGTATTAAGTGAGGAAGACATAAGTATGATGATCAAGGATTTTTCAAGTCGTATGAGTATGTTGGAGAGAGAGAAACAACATACAAATGTTGATCGAAAGGAAGAAATATAAAAGAGATTTTACTTCAAAGATCATGAAGCATGAAGGAACAAAGATTCAAGATTATTCTATGACATTACTCAGGGTTCAAGTTCGAGATGAAAGATGACCTAATCACTATGAAGCATTTTATGAATGACCACCCCTTAGGGGGAGATTGTTAGCATTATAGAGATTTATGATCATTCTATAGTTAGGAACCATGTGCGTTGTCATAGAAAATGTAATGGTTTAGTTTACGGGCTCGTGGACTTGGTAAGATAAGTGTTTAGTTAAGTAATGTACGATAACCTTATAAGAATATGTAACCCAAGTCCATTAGACGAAGCCCATTACAAGGCCCATAATATTAGCGCCTAAGGAAGTATAAATACCCACAAATGTGCTCATTTTGTGGTTGTGCTTTAGAGGTGTAATGTGTGTGTTTTAGTGTGTGAAGTAACAAAGCTTTCTTTCTCTCCTTTTATCCTACTCTTAACGGCACCTCCACCCTCTTCACCATCTTTAGTGTGTTTAGTTTGATCACCATAGGCCCTACAAGTTCTACATATATATTATGCCAATTTTACGATAATATGTAAAGTGTTAAAATTTATATAATTGTGTCATATCACATGTGATATATGATGCAAACAAATATCTTCAGAAAAAACCAAAAAGTAAAAATAAATGTTTGTCAAAAGTATATGATAGTTTCACTCAGCTCGTGGCACAAATTAGATAAACAATTTTATGTTAGCCTCTTCAACGTTACACATGGGGTGAACTTGATTTTCCATTGGTGAAGTCTCTGAAACTAGATCACCCATATGGTACATAATGTTGAAGTACGACAAGATATTTTCTTCTTTTCCATTTTGTAGATCATTTCATAATTACTTAGTGTAAAATAACTTTAATTACCATTAAATGAGCTGAAAGTAAGAAACTAATTACCTTAAAGTGATTGGATAAGGTACCTTCAACTTCATAAGCAACTTTAGAGTGGTCCTTCTATCAATATCAATTGCAACAAATAAATTAGATACACTGAGGTTATTGTGATAGAAAATTAGAGGTAAGTTTATATCTTTAAACTCGTTGGTGGAGGTCATGTTTTATCATCTATGAAAAATATAAGTTAGCAGATTGAGAATGGCTCAAAATAAGTTTTGAAACACAAAAACTTTGCTAAATGATAAGACACAAACATGTTATGAGTGACAGGGTATTTTGGTGTGTTAATGTTAACATGTTATAGCATCTCATAACATGTTAAATGAAAAATATAGGTATCATAACATGTTATGAGTGATAAGGTATTTTAGTGTATTAGTGTTAAAAGTGGAAATGATGAAACGACACAAAAGATAGGGTGTTAACACGTTATGATACCTACGATATAATACCTAGAACTCTTATCGTTTTCAAACTACCATTATTATTGTGACCTTACCCTATATAGTAATGTAGATATATCATAAATTCGTATAGTAAATTGCAAAAATAGTCCATGTGATTTGACCAAATTGCAGGTTGAGTCTTTATCTTTTCGAAAGTGTACTCGTTGCCCGTGTAGAAAACTTACAAGTGCACTTGGTCCTTGGCCATAATTATATGACTAAATTACCCTCACAGGAACTAAAGGGAAGACGAAGAAGGTAGTTTAGTAATTTAACTTTAGCTAGAGATCAAATATGCACTTGTAAGTTTCTCACAAAAATGACGAGTGCACTTTCAAATGGATATGGACTGAACCTTCAATTTGACCAAACCAAAAGGAAGATTTTTGCAATTTACTCTATATTCATATAGTAATAATTAAGTACTTCACGTTGGTCGTTTTGACTAGTTATAAGTTATATAACTCATGTGACATGCCATTTTACCAATAAAAATGATTTTTGTGCCTAAAATATCAACCTAAATTGAAGTTGAACAAAAAGAAAAAGATGATGCACTTACAAGAATCTCATGTTTACGTTGAAGTTCCAATGCTTTCTCAAGTTTAATGACAATCTGATCGATATTTGGACGTTGTGATCGTTGTTCCTTTAAGCAACTATATGCTATTTCTGAGAAGATGTCGAATGATTGCAGATCCATTTGTTTATGTAGATCCGGATCGATGATATCGATCAATTTTCCCTCTTCATGATGAGATTTAGCCATTTGAGCTAAAAACTCTTCGTTTGGACTATGTATGTATTGATCAAGTCTTTTCATGGTAAATAGTGGGTGTAGTAGGAAACACTGTTCTTGTGATGACGGTTGTACGTTGCTAAATGATGAGAGGTTTTCAAATGACGACGGCCTTACGTTCGTAAATGATGATGGTTGTCCATCACTAAAAACCCGTGAATGTGTTGATGGTACCTCAGAATGTAGAAGGGGATCTGTATTCTTATCCAGCTTTCCATTGTAAGTTTGTGTCGCAAATTGTGTCGCAAACTGCTTTAAACGCTGCCCATTCTGGTTTGTCTCTCCTGTTGAATTTGGTTGCTGTGTTCCTTTATAACAGAGTAGGGCCCTAGAATGCAAAAGGATGTCTCACTCAGGATCATTATGCAAAATTTGAATGTGTATAACTAAGGGTCTTATGCTATAGCGGTCTTCGAATGTCTCAAACAAATTTTGGTGTGTGTTGGTTCATCTCAAATGTACACACCAAAATTTTGTGTAATTCATACTTTAATAATTAATGTGGAGCAATGGTGGAAAAAAACCATTTTGAGATTTTGTTGTATAAATTTTTTTCAACGAGACGTCACTAAAAGGGGTGGAGCCAAGATGTCAAGTTAAGAACGGCCGAACTTGGCGTGAAAATTATAGCAATAAATATTGCTTCGAAAATAAGTCTTAGTTATTTTAATCCATAATTCAACTTAACACAAAATTAGGAACTAAGCTCAATTAGAAAAAACAATAATTTGATAAGTAAGTTTATTTTGATGTTGTAACTGACGGTTTAATTTATTCAAATTTGAATGGATATAAGGGCAAAGGGTATGGGTGCAAGATAACATGCCAAAGAAAAGAAAGAAAAATCAATGGCATGCCATTACCATAACATCCAACATGTCATCTACATGCCAAATAATTTTGAGTTACTATAGTGGCTCAAGCCAATGGTCTTTTGTCTTATTATTATTATTTTTTTTTGTTGTATTGGAAGTGTGTGTGTATTTTTAGTAGGGTATTTTGTGGGACACAATAACTTGCTAGTAATGTGTTACGAGGGAGGGTGTTTGAGTGATTGGTATGTTATTGAGGAGGGGATGACGTGGCGCTGAGTTGGCATACCAATAACATGTTAAACGTTAACACGATACCTAGTGCTCTAAAGGGGTTGATTTCAAATATCATCGCTATATAATTAATGAATAAAGTAAACTCTTTAGAGATTACCAAACACCCATTATTAGTCATTCTAATAACTCCGCTTCTGATCCCTAACAAATCCCCTTTAAGCTTTGTTTCATTTGTATTTTCGGTTTGATAAAACATACCACATTAATTAGCGATTATCAGTATTCCACTATTCTAAGATGATCAAAATTTATTTTAGAATATGTTAGTCTAAAAGGTTATAGAATATGTTAATCTTATCCTATATAGACCATCATAAACCCTTATGTGTTAGACGTTTGCTTTGATATTGATTATGGGCTTTGTTAAGTTTGTTAGACCTAGCCCGCCTATCTTTTATCTAGAATAATCCAAAGAGATTATATATTGTAATTGTTTGTTAATAAGAAGTTGCTAATTATATTTCTAATATGGTATCTAGAGCAAATAAGACCCTTTCCTAATTCATCTCTAATCTCACGTCTCCTTTTTCTTACCCTCCACCTCAACCTTTTGGAGAAACTTCATCTGCAGATAAAGCAACACCTCAGCTTAATAAAGGCCATATATAGGCCTCTACTAGTGGTGGTGGTGGTTTTTTTTTTTTTTTTTTTTTTTTTTTTATTATTATTTTTTTTGTAAAGAAAGGCTAGGCCTCTACTAGTTTAGCCTGTTAAGTTTCTTGTTTAGCTCTTAGGGATTTAGTATTGTCCTGTAAACCATAGTTGTTAAGATTTTGATCCTGATCTTAGGATCTTGCGATTTTACGATACTATAAAGCAAAAATGATCCGGATCTTATGTAGGATCTTAACACAATTAGGATCTTGTAAGATCTCGATCTTGACCATATGATCTTAAGATCTAATCCGATCCGATCTTACTTTTCTCGATCGCAAATTAAAAAACTAAAAAGTTATGTATCATATTTCATAGATTCTTAAACTTTTCATATTCATAATTTAAAAAAGCATTTTCATGAAATATTCACATAATTATATGTTAATGATACAAAATAATTTGTATATTTGAATAATATTACAAAAATCATTAAGAAAATGCCATTATATATAGTAAAATCTTAGGATCCCGATCTGATCTTAAAGTTTCAATTTTGCAAAAACAAAAACGATCCTGGATAAGATCCCGGTCTTAAAAACCTTGCTATAAACCATTGTATATGTCTTTGCTGTTTTTAATTCGATTAATCTAATTTTTAATTTTCCTCGGATGTTTACCAAACAAACAAAATAAAAAATAAACATATATTTTGGATGAAGAATGGTTACCACTTCTTTATTGCATCCGTGATGATTGTGGCCCCCGAAGATTTGTAGTCCTTAGAAGGAGGTGTGGACTCGCTTAAGTCCTTCTCTACAAGCTCACCAAATGCTCTCCTACCACACATGACTTCAAACAATACAACACCCAAGGAGTAGACATCCGACTTGTGAGTCACAAATCCCGTCTTTTCATACATCGGATCTACATACCCTATCGTGCCAATAACTTCAGCAAGGAGAATACGGTGCCTTCGAGCTCGTGTATTTCTCAAAGAAACTTCAAAACCAGATAACTTGGGTTTTCGGTTCTCATCCAATAAAATCTTAGAGCTCTTGATGTTACGATGTATAACACTCATATCATGTTCAACATCATTATGAATATATCTTAAGGCATGCGCAACATCAACACATATCTGCAAACGATGCATCCATGTGAGAGTCGGGCTACTTAGATGTTTGTCAAGACTTCCCATGGCCGCATGCTTGTTTATGATGATTTTTTCATCTTTCTCTTCACAAAACCCGACGATTGAGACTACATTTTCATGATTAAATCTTGCAAGCATCATAATCTCGGTCCAAAACTCGATGTCTCCTTGGCCATAATCACGGTGCAACTTTCGTGCAACAATATCTATCGATTGTCCCATCCATACGAGTGTTCCTCTATAAACCTTTCCAAAGCCACCTTGACCAATGAGATTTTCATTAGCAAAGTTGTTGGTAGCCTTTACTACCTCATTTAGTGGGATTTGTAAGTGAGCAAATTCTTTGGGTGAAGGCATAATGTTTGTTGTGTTTGAAGTAAAGACGAGATCTAAAGAGTTTGGGCTACAAATGATTTTGAAGGAAGGAAGGAAGATGATCGATATATATATAGTCAACTACTAACACACAAGTGTTCAAGTTTTGCGTTGTGTGTGTATATATAGTGCTAGTATTATGTATTTGTATAGAAATATGTATAGGCCTCTTAAATTATGTTCGGGCTAAAGCCCATGTTATCTTACGGTTTCTCATGTATATGTATGATCCGGTTTTGGACCCCTAATCAATCAATCAAACATTATTCTACATGGTATCAGTAGTCTTAAACAGTGTTCTAAAAGGCGCGTCAAGGCGCGAGGCGTGGCTTCGGTGCCATGAAATGGACCAAGGCGCATGGTTTAGGCGTCGTGTGAAAAGGCGTGGGATAAGGCGCAAAAAGGCATGAAAAGGTGCGCCTTTTGGTAAGGCGTGGCGCCATTTTTAAAAGCATTTAGTGGATTTATGGATTTGGGCTTGAATTGATGGTATTTGGGTTATTTCCTTCTTGGGCCTCGTAATTTCAAAACTTAATTTCTAATTGGGCCTCGTATTTGGGCCTGGCTATCTGGGATTTGGCCCTTAGTATTTGAAATTTCTCTTAAAATGATATAAATTTATAAATACCTTTTTGCCACCTTAAGCACGCCTTAAGAAACGCCAAGGCTTCGCAAAGGCTCGTAAGGCTTGAGGCGTGATTGTGCCGCCACGCCACGCCTCACGCCTTTTAAAACATTGGTCTTAAACAAAACCCTAAACAAACATAAAATTCCGTTGCAAATTTCGACCTTTAAAGTTTGTGTCGATTGTTGGTGTCTAATATCCAGTCGACCACAATTTATTATCATCCTTGTTTACCGATTACTTCTCTTGGATCTCTGCCCTTTTCTCCTTTTTGCTACTGTTCACGATATCTCTCAGTCATGACCATCGTTGATCCTCCCTCACAGCCCGCTATCCTTCTCTCCGATAAACTAATGGCCATCACTAATCTCAATAACATCATCCATGTTAAACTAGATGTGGATGAGATGAATTACTCACCATGGGTGTACTTCTTCACCCACTTTTGTCGCGGAAACCTGCTTTTGGACCATCTGGAAACCAAGAGTGGACAGGAGGCAACCACGAGCACCTCACCACCACATGACACCGAGTGGTTGAAAGTTGATTCAATTCTCCTTTCTTGGATCTTTGTTATTGTCTCTAAAATCCTTCAACAACGATTATTCATTGTAAACCCTAAAATGGCTAAAGATGCATGGATACTTTAGCCGTAATCTTTTCTGACAACAAATGAACCCGCTCCATTGCTTTGAAAGCGGAGTTACGATCTTTGAAACTTGCTGATATGGGTATTGATGCATATTTTCGAAAAATCGAATCCATTGCAACAATATTGAATAGCCTTGGGACGAGTTTGGAAAATGATGATGTGGTAACATTTGCTTTAGAAGGTTTGCCCGAAAGGTACGATAACGTGGCCACCATAATTTCTCATCGGGATCCCTTTACCGATCTCAAAACGGTTAGGTCCATGCTTACCACGGAGGAAATGTGTCAAAAGGCTCGCGTTCGTGATAGCTTGTCCGATTCAACACCATTTTCTCCAATGGTGTTATTGGCCAACACCGGGTCTAACACTCGCCGCTCATCCTCCTCAACGAAAAAAGTTCACAAGCCGTGTATCATTTTCCACAAAGGATTTTGCACAATGGTGTACATGGCAGTAGCACTCGTCAACCTCCAACTTCAATCAATACTTTATCTCCTAATGACTTGTAAACATTGCAACATCTATTAGCCAAGATGGGATGTAACGGGAAAAGTATTATTCCTCAATTGAGCGTTGCTACTCCTTCTACCCCTGTTGCACTTTATACAAGCCCATCCCCTGAATACTCCCTAACACACACCCCAACAGGATTTGGGAGCCCGTCTATGCACTCTGGCCCATCTGCTACAACTCAGCTCGTGAACCCAACCATATATGGTCTGACATGTCTATACTCACCAGTTCAATACCCAGGTCAGTCCACTGCATCGGTTCATCTTCAGCAGACCCAGGCAGTTCAGCAACCCCAGGTCAGTCCACAGCGACGGTTCAACGAGCAGCTCCGGTCCAACTTAACTCAGCAGGTATACTTGGACCAGCACCAGTTCAATTTGGTTTGACAGGTCAGTTTCCTACGCAGGTACAGCAGGCTCCTGGTGGACCTTTAGGGGCATCTTTGGGTCACGAAATTATTTTGCCCCACGCATTTGCTACTCCCACCCTTCATGAACCCGCTCCTGGCAATTAAAATATGGATACAGGTGCGTCATCTCATCTAAATGACTCGGTTAATAATATCAGTGTTGTATTTAATTCATGTATTTATTCATCTGTTGCAGTTGGTGACGGGCCCCATCACCAAATCTGGCCATAGCATTTTTCTGACACCTTTTCGACCACTTCACCTAAACAATGTTCTAATCACTCCTAATATTGTTAAAAAAATTGATCTATGTGCGTCAGTTTGTATGTGAAAATTATTGCACTGTTGAATTTGATCCTTTTGGTTTTTCTGTTAAGGACTTTCAAACTCATCAAGTGTTGATCCGCTGTGATAGCACTGGCGACCTCTACCATGTCACGAAGCCTTGTCCCATTCCCCAAGCATAACTCACAAGTCAGTATACGTGGCATCAACGTCTTAAACATCCAGGAAGTGAATTGTTGCGTCATGTTATTTCTAATAATTCTACTTCTTGTAATAAAGAGAAATCTCACGTGCTTTGTCATGCTTGTCAGCTTGGCAAACACGTGCGACTTCCATTTGTTAGTTCATCTACTTTAGTTTAAAGTTGTTTCGATATTGTTCACTCGGATTTGTGGGCTTCCCCACTCCCGAGTCTATCTGGTTTAAATATTATGTTATTTTTTTTGGATAATCATTCTCAGTTTGTATGGGTTTATCCGTAAGTTCATAAATCTGATGTTTTGTCCAAATATACATTATTTTGCAACTTTGTCAAAACTCAATTTAGCAGTGAAATCAAGTCTTTTCAGTGTGACCATGGTAGTGAATTTGATAACCATACTTTTCATAAATTATTTAACGACAATGGGATTCAATTTCGTTTCTCTTGTCCTCGCACCTCTCAACAGAATGGTAAATCTGAACGGATGATTCGCACCATTAACAACCTTATTCGCACATTGCTTTTTCAGGCCAACCTACCCCCAAACTATTGGGTCGAAGCCCTCAACATGGCCGTTTACCTATTAAATATTTTACCCTCCCGTGCCATAGACAATGAAGTTCCATTTACAAGCATGTTTGGCACTACGCCTGATTACAGTATTTTACGTGTTTTTGGTTGTCTCTATTACCATCACATTGATGCAGATCACAAACTCGGGGCCCGAGCCACACCATCCATATTTTTTGGGAATGCCACTAATCATCGTGACTACCGTTGCTTAGATCTAAACACTAACAAAATTATTATATCTCGCCATGTAACCTTTGATGAGACAATTTTCCCATTTGGATCTACGGCACCCACTATGAAATCATCTTACGAATTTTTGGATGATTCCTCCAATATCAATTCCAGCATCATAAAGCTCACCCCAACACCAAATACATCCTCACAACCATCTGTTCCTGAACAACCCACTTCTCCCATACCAGAACCACCCACTTCTCCCATACCAGAATCACCACCTTCTCCCACTGTGACATCCCCAGATATACTTCTCTCCCCCCCAAAATTGACCACCCTTCTATACAACCTACTGCCCCCATTTCCGTTTCCCAAAATCCTCTTATCGCTAGCCCTAACCCGACCACGGCATCAGTTCATCCCATGGTTACACACTCTCGTGTCAGGACTACCCGTCCCAATCCTCGTTACGCTTGCCATGTGTCTTTGGTTTCCCCCTTACCCAAATCCTATAACGCTTCTTTTCATGATCCCAATTGGCAGAATGCTATGTATGATGAATTTAATGCTCTTATTAAAAACAACACTTGGATTCTTGTACTGCGTCCTACGGACACCAATATTGTTCGGTGTATGTGGTTGTTTCATCACAAATATTTGGCGGATGGTACCCTCAGTCGGTACAAAGCTCGTCTTGTCGAGAATGGCAGCACTCAGATAGAGGGAGTTGATGTTGATGAGAACTTTATCCCGTTTGTTAAACTTGGCACTACACAGACGGTTCTCAGTTTGGCTGCTTCTAGACATTGGCCAGTTCATCACCTTCATGTTAAGAATGCTTTACTGCATGGGGATTTAGCTGAAACTGTTTACATGCACCAGTCTCCTGGTTTTCGAGATACTGAGCATCTGGATTATGTCTGTTTGTTACGCTGATCATTGTATGGGTTGAGACAAGCTCCTCGGGCTTGGTTTCAGCGCTTTGCTACCTATGGTCTTGGGATTGGATTTACACATAGTCGTTGTGACTCCTCCTTGTTTATCTATCGCTAGGGGATTGACACTGCTTATCTTTTATTATATGTTGATGATATTGTACTGACCGCTTCTTCTGATGGATTACTACAGCGTATTATTGTGTCTTTGCATAAGGAGTTCTCTATGACATATTTGGGATCACTAAATTATTTTTTGGGTATACTTGTTACACGTGACTCTTCAGGGATGTTTTTGTCACAGCGCAAGTATGCTATCGAGATTCTTGAGAGCGCTCACATGGTTGGTTGTAACTCTAGTCGGACTCCGGTTGACACTGAGTCTAAACTAGGGGATGATGGGACTTTGGTGACTGATCCCCCATTATATCGGAGTCTTGCAGAGTCACTTCTGTATCTCACATTTACTCGCCCTGATATTTCTTATGATGTCCAGCAGGTGTGTCTTTATATGCATGATCCGCGAGAGCCTCATTTCTCTGCTCTCAAGCGGATTTTGCGGTTGTTCGAGGTACTTTGGATTAAGGGTTACAGTTGTATTCTTCTTCTACTACCTCATTAGTTGCATATTATGATGCTGATTGGGCTGGCTGCCCAAGACTTCTGGCTATTGTGTATTTCTTGGCAACAACTTACTCTCATGGTCCTCTAAGCGCCAACCGACGCTTTCTCGTTCCAGTGCTGAGGCAGAGTATCGTGTGGTTGCCAATGCTTTTGCATAGACTTGTCGGTTGCAAAATCTCCTTTGAGAGCTCCATACTCCGGTGTCTTCGGCTACGCTAGTATACTATGATAATGTTAGTGAAGTCTACATGTCCTCCAACCCGATTCAGCATCAGCGAACAAAGCATATCGAAATTGACATTCACTTTGTTCGGGATTTGGTGGATGCGGGTCACGTCAGAGTTCTTCATGTCCCTTCTTGCTATCAGTTTGCGGATATCTTCACTAAGGGATTGCCTTCAGCTTTATTTGAAGAATTTCGCTCCAGTTTGAGTGTTCGGTGTCCTCCCACTCCAACTGCGAGGATGTGTTAATATTATGTATTTGTATAGAAATATGTATAGGCATGTTAAATTATGTTCGAGATAAAGCCCATGTTATCTTAGAGTTTCTCATGTATATGTATGATCGGTTTTGAATCCTTAATCAATCAAACAAACATTACTCTACATATACAAGCAACATCCATTCATCAACAATCATTATAATTAAATAATGAAGGAAAAAAATAATAATAAAATAAAAATAAAAACTATACTGATGATGAAACTAGAAATACAAACAATATCTTCGTCAACTACTATATTCCCTAATGCAATTCCCACATTATTTTATTTCTGTCTCGTTGGGCGCATCATCGGCCTCACCTACTACTCACCTCCATAGTTAATTACAAACCCCGTCCCTGTAATTTTATACATTGGCATTTTTCGTTCATTTTCAAACTTCGTGCAAGATCCGTCCCCTGATTGCCAAATCTTGCAACATTCATCCTTTTCACCAATGGCTCGCCATTACTTTTTTTGGTTAAGTACCTCACGTGCATAAAACCTGCGAGTATATTAGTCCTTTCGCTTCTCATGTACCCGAAAAATAGCTACTGATAATCATTAATGACAAAAGATGCAATTTGTGTAAACCAAAAAGACAGTATTTGTAATTATCTCAAAATAAATTAAAATGACAACAAAATATATGTTTGTCTTGAGATTGATAGGGTGGGCAAAAACTCAACAAAAAACCCTAAGAAGACGATTAAACCAAAAAAATGGTCTAAAGCAAAGAAACGACATTTTATTAAAAAAAATCCCGATGTTTTTTTTACGTGTGGTTTCGGTTTTCATTGAAACATCAAACGGAAATAACCGCACAAAGCCGATCATCCATAGAGAAAAGTTATATATATATTTTTTTAATTTAAATTATTAAAATTGATGGATAATTATTTTTATAAAACTCTTCAAGTAGCTATTTCAAACACATATTATTGTCTAGGTTATAATTGATACTAACAAACAACGTTTTGTATGTATGTTTCCACACATCATGTAACCTTGTGGTATATTTTTAATAAACTAATTTTTTTTTTAATATAACTAGAAAAAGAATCTTAGAAAAAACAAAGCCGTAAAGAAATAATACAGGTCGGCTATATTTTCAAATCATTCTTAGTCTCAGACAAACATCTTTGTCATTGTCACCTAAATTTTTTTAGTTAATTACAAATTTCGTCTTTCTAATTTACATAAATTGCATCATTCGTCCCTAATCAGTCGTTACTCTTTTTGTTACGTGAGAAACAAAAAGACTAATATGCCCTAACGTTCTATGCACGTGAAGGACTTAACCACAAAAAGTAACAGCCGTCTGGATCTTGCAAAAAAATTGAAAATAGGACGAAAGATGCGTAATGTGTCTAACCACAAGGACGAAGTTTGTAATTAACTCATTAAATTATTATCGATAACATTTTCTTTTATTAATTCTGCAACTATCTAATCCTACCTGGTCAACGCCGCCACCAACACCACTTTAGACGCGTAAGAAAATATGCTAATTGCTGTTGAGGTTAACAAAAGAGTAGAAATGATGGAGATTAACAGGAGCAAAGAAAAGCCATAGTTGACTTTGTAGAAATTTTAGTTATATGACCATATATACCCCTTAATATCATATTCTTTTTTTGAAATTTTCTTTTGGTTTTGCTTCAAGTACAATCTAAATATAAAGTCAAAACAGACATTTTCAAAACCGTGGATCTTCTTTATGATACACCATTCTCTTTTGGAGTTGTCCATGCAACGACTTCGTTCATAATTTGACACTAAAGGGGCATGTCGACACATTAGGTAACGGGTCAAAACAATTAAATTTTATGGTATGTGCTAAAAGGTCTTGGGTTATGCTTAAGGTTGCAAATAAGTTAAATTCTTATCAAGCAACTTGAGCTCGAGCTTGAGCTTGACTCGATCGAGTCAAACTTTTATCGACCTCAAGACCGAGCATAATAAACCAGCTCGAAACACTTAACAAGTCAAGCTCGAGCTTTCATATGTGTGTGTGTCTATATATATCTATACATTATATATAAGAGGAGGCATGCCACATAAAATGCCACTTGGCATCCCATAAAGCCATGTCATATTTCCACGTCATCAATATGCTTATGTGGCATTTTTTAATTTTTTTTAATGACATGTGGCATTTTAATTAATATATGTACAATTTTTTTAAAATAAATTATAAATTTCGTTTTTTTAATAAATATATGTACGATTTTTATAAATTTCGTTTTTTTAATTAATATATGTACAATTTTTTTAAAATAAATTATAAATTTCGTTTAAAATTTTTTTAATAAAAAGAAGTCATTTGTTGGAGTTGAACTTGGGTCATTCATGTATTTTGTAATCAACTTACCACTAGAGTAGATTTATTTTTGATTTATATCTTTCAAATCAATATAAATAAGGAGATTATAAAAAAATTATGGAATTTTTATTTTAGGTATGTATTTTTTGAAGATAACAATTAATATAAATTATGATATATGTTACTTAAAAGATAAATATACCATATATATATTTTTAACCTATTTTTTTTGTGTATAAATACACCCTAATATCTTATTTCTAAACATATTTATCCCTAAAACTAAAACTATTATCGACTTTTAGTTTTCACAGGTGACGGATTGTTTTTTTTGGGTCGAGTTTTAGTTATCCCTAGAATATATGTTCGACTTTTGAATTGAATAGGTTAATAATATCGAATGTTTTGTTTCACAGGTTTAGAATCAACAGGTTAATACAAGGATGGAATCCCAAAAAGATCAAGGTAGGTTAAGACAAAGTGCAAGGATTTCAAAAGGAAACAAAGGCAATAATGTTCAAGACAATGGTAGGTTTCAAATTCGTAGAAAATTGGTTATGTGATGTTTATCAACAGGTTATGTTTTTTGGTTATGTGATGTTTATCAATAGGTTCTGTTTTTTTTTAATTATTATGTTATCTTTTAATTTTATGCATGTAATTAAAATTCTGTATGTTTTATAATATTCATGAATCAATAGTCAAGGTAAGAAAATAAGAAAAGGAAACCAAGGAAACCAAGATAACTATCCTATAGTAGCTGCTACTAATGTTTTTTGTCCATCATCAGGTTTTTTAAAAACGTTTATGTTATATTAATGTTATATGAATGTTTTTGAATAATCTTAGTTATTTGCATGTAATTGAACTCCGTTATGTTTTATAATATTAAAGTAAAATTCTGTATGTTTTATGATTTTCAGGAATCAAGAGTCAAGGTAAGAAAATAAGAAAAGGAAACCAAGGAAAGCAAGATAACAATCCTAAAGTAGCTGCTACTAATGTTTTTTGTCCATCATCAGGTTTTTTAAAAACTTTTATGTTATATTAATGTTATATGAATGTTTTTGAATAATCTTAGTTATCTGCATGTAAGTGATCTCCGTTGTGTTTTATAATATACAGGATGCAAGAGTAAAGGTAACAGAATCCAAAAAGGTTCCACATCAGGTTAGTATGCATATATAGCAGCTTTATGTTTAGATGTCAATTGTTAACAGTAGCATATACATATTATGTTTGAATGAGTATATGTTGTTGAATTGTGTTAGACTGTAACATGAATGAACTTCTGTGTATTCCAGTTTTTTTATAAGTTTTTAACAAGCATTATATTGTGTCCATGTGAACATGGGTAGGTTGTTTATAACATTCACTATAATCAAAAGGCATTCTGAAATCTGAGTTTATTGGAATATATTATATTGTAACATAATTGATTTCAGAATGCCTTTTATAATCAATTATAAAAACTACATGTCGACTATAATTGATTATTGGAATATACTCTGATATTAATTGATCAGAATATATTGTGATATTAATTGATCAGAATATATTATAAAAGGTATAATGATATTAATGCCTTTTGATTTCAGAATGCTTATAATGATCAGAATATATTGTGAATGCATATTAAGTAACATTCATGGATACCAGGTTGACGTCGTCATTAAAGGTGAAAAGGGAGTCTAATGTTCTGTTTTTTATTGCAGTATATATATTTGCAGCTTATAAACAGTTTTTTTTTTCCCGGAAATATCACCTGCTGTTATACCACCATTTTGAACAGGAAACAAGGAGCACTGGCATATTTAATGCATCAAGAAAGAGCACAGTTAGAAGAGAGAAACTCAGGAAATGCATCTTGGTGCCGATGCATTTGGAACATGTTGTTACTCTTAGCTTTATCCAAACAAAAAGTTAGGGAGCTTTTCTTGGAAGAAAAAGTGTTGGAACTTGATCAAGAAGTTGGGATTATGAAAAGGAAATAGCAAGCAGGGTGGCATGTTCGTATACTTACACAAAAACTTAGGAAATCATTAGATAGACATACCATTCTGTACACTACTTTAGTCGAGCTATCCAACACTTTAGTACTTCAAAACTGTGCTGTTTAGATGCTAAATGACCAAAAAACTGAAATGAATTTGACCAATAAGTTAAGACCTAACACCTCACATTACCATCCTTTAATTCCCAAAAACGACCCTGATGTATTAGAGATAATGCAAAAGAAAGGGGTCACAATGTTAAGGGCAGATTCGGCACTTGCAGTTCAAAGTAGAGGCGGGTTAAATAAGTCAGGTCCTGTTGCAGCTATCCATATGCCTAGGCTTCATGCTTCAAATTTTGACGCCTGAATTAGTCCATACTTGTTATGCGGTTTTGGTTTTAGTCCTTCCTAATGAAAATGAACGAAATTGGAGGTTTGATGAAATTCAAATAGCGGAAGTAGTAGCTGATCAAGTGGCGGTTGCACTATCACACGCTGTGGTTCAAGTGATATTTCATCAGATTATGGCAATTGGAACACTAAATTTATGCTACAACAACATTGAAGTTTTCACAGGAGTAGTTAAGCTGAGACGTGGTAAGGTTACTTTTTAGTCCTGCACTTTTCCGAGTGTTAGCATCTTTATCAAGTCATTTAAGATTGTTTGTTACTATTCCAAAAATATGCTATGTCGTATATTATATCTTGCTATTATTTTTTCATCAGATGTGTGATTTTGTTGCTGACTTTTGGTCTCTTTTTAAAGGTCTTACAGCAAAAACAATTTATCGGACTAATACCATGGCAGATATATTGAATTATTCACATTGTAATCATCGATTTCCTAAAATGTCTCATTGTGTCAAGAAATTTTGTATGTTGTATTTGTATTTACCAGGTTAACTTGAAGGATCCAAATGCCCATACAACAATTATCAGGCTAGAAGCTACCCAAAAAATTTGCAGGGCCTCGGCACCGTTAACAAAAGGTATGTCAAACAATTGTACTACTAACTTTTCTTAATAATTTCAGAATGTAGGGATTTTGAGATGTGAAGTTAAACATTTCCTGTTCCGTATTTCCTAGGAATTCATACATAACTTCTGACGAGCCAAGCTATGGTCCACTTTTGGTGAGAAGTGAACTTTCTATATTTTCAATGCTGCTCAACCAATT
Source organism: Chrysanthemum seticuspe (assembly GCA_019973895.1). Taxonomy (NCBI): domain Eukaryota; kingdom Viridiplantae; phylum Streptophyta; class Magnoliopsida; order Asterales; family Asteraceae; genus Chrysanthemum; species Chrysanthemum seticuspe. Next base: position 356,839,959 of record BPTQ01000008.1, on the reverse strand, counting down.
TCCAAACACCTTTCCATAATTTTGACACCATGATATGATTTTTATGCAGATTGCTGCTCTTGTCCTTATATTGGCTATTCTTTATGCATATCTATCCTCCAACAAGCACAGTAAGCAGCTTTATTAAAATACTAACGCTATCAAGCATTGATTTCCTCCCAAATTTAAATCCCTTCCATTTTACTCTTGCAGAACTTCCATTATCAGAAACCAGTGATACCTTTTGATGGACATCCCGTGCCATGCTAGCTAACATTTTACGGTAGTACCAATGTCAAAAAGTCAAAGTTTTCATTGCTGTGTAGGATGTAGGAGCATTATTGATCGACGATGCAATAAATTGAGGTTCGGGGAATTTGTAAAGTTTTTGTTATGGATGTTACAGACTGATTTGATACGTAAGTTGTGTCAACTTCGATGCATTTTTTTAACATTAGCCCTAAAGTTTTTAACAGGATGTAAGAATGATGACAAAAGTTGGAAGTTGGCCTTTGATACGTTGTTTTCTTTTAAATATTCGGGACTAATGAATGCATGTCAAACTATTTAAAAATGAACTTAACTTTGCTATGCAGATAATGGGTTTATCCGGGCTTGGCTATTCTTGATTTTTTTTGTTTGGCTTTTGTTTCTCAGGTGGCTCAGCTGAGAAGTAAAACTTCAGGTACATTAAGAGGGGAAAAAGAAAATCTCAAGTGGTTCATTTAGCTTCGTGGTTTGCTCAAGTTGGTTCTCAGAAAAAGATTCGGAAGGCGCTTTTTTAATTTTCTCAAGTCGCAAATTCAGGTCAGTAGTTTATATTAAGTGTTATTGATGTAATTTTAACTAACCAATAAAGATTGATGTGATCATATTCTAGAAGCTATTATGATTTATGGGTGGTCTAGGGGAGTCGAGGCAGGCGTGCATTAGAACTGAACCACAAGTGGCGGTTCCTCCTCAAGAAGAGCTCGTGGACCATTTGGATTAGTGGCTCTTGCCGATGAATCTCTTACAGAGCAAACCCCTATTTATTTCTACATTAAGACATGTACTGATGGGGTTACTAATACATACTATTGTGCCGATCAAACCCAATATGCTTATAATTTTTATCCCAAAATCATTATCTGAACACAATAAGTACTATTGTAAATTAATACTGAATATGTAATTTATCAGGCTGCTGATTTGATGCAGGAGATTGTAGCTGGTTTGTAAATCGTCTTTTGATATCCCAATATAGAATTATGTATGTTACTCTTTCTTATACTATCAGTTGCCATAAATTTGTATTTCACAGGTGGAAACTTTCGGTGCTATGACAAAAACCAAAAAGATTCGCTTTTATTCTTGAACAAGTAGGCAATTTCATGAAGTTTTTAAGAATTATTTTTAGCAACAAGATTGTGATAGATTGAATTTCATCATGTACAGGTCTGTTTGTGATTGGACCGCCAAAATTATGTGCCTGCACATATTCATTTTAAAAAGTAAGCCATTTGTTATCCCTCTTAGGCAGATAAGCAATTTAACACGCAATCACACTATAACTAAATTATTTGTTAACTTTGGAATAATTCTAATGTTTGAAAGTAAACATACCGTTAATAGAGTTATTGCTCCACTATAACAACGATGAAGTGTGATAAGAGGGTGTTTAGGCTTATTTTTCTGCTTGAAAACATTAACAGAAAAGCTGTTTAGGATTCAACATTAACAGAAAAACTGAGTCCTAAGCTGAGAAGAAATGATGCTATACTTATTCGTGTTAAGGAAGAGCTTGCCAAAGAACATGTGGCCAGTGGAAAAAGCTCTTATTATGTTGAAGTTGTGCACAAATTAACTTACTGCAAACGTATCAAATTTTATCTGTTAATAATGTCATATGTTTTGTTCTTGACTGATCAGGTACAATACCAGATCCACGGGGCAGAAATGGAAGTAGCCAAAGAAGATGGGTAAGAAAGTATTGAAGGCCATGTTCAGGAAAAAGAGTACTGAAGCACCACCTCAGATTCATGAAGAAGAAATATATTTACATGGACGATTACTTACCCAGTAAAAATCAATACTAATAAGAGTTTGTCTAGTATGACAATTTTTATCTTCTTTTAACATCGATTTTTCCTTTGTTCAGTTTTCAGAGGGTGAAATCTGTAGAATTTAGAGAAAAAATATTATGAATGTATAATAATAGCGTTACTATCCAAAACATTCCCGATTACAGTTTGTATATCGTTACACGAAAACGTAAAAACGCGGAAACCGTATTAAAAGGTTCAACCATTAATTTGGAACTATACAGTGACAGACCTAGTTTCATAAGAAGAAGTACTTAGACTCCACCACGAAGTCATGAGAAAAAGGACTTGTACCGGAAGTTATGAAAGAATGGGTAGAAGAAACCGATGAAGGTAAAGACGGGGCACCTAGACCATAACATGGACTAGTCAGTTCTTGTTTTGTATACTGTAATAATTGTCTATTTTAAACTATGCAAACGTCATTCAATTAAACACGTGTTGAAGTTGTATTATTCTCGAAAAAGGTGACCGGTGTACAAGAAACCGTTCGAGAAGGAATTGTGCTTATTCATATCGTAGTAAAGAAGAGTCGAATCCTGAGTCAAAAAGACAATTACAACTTAGGATTTGTCGAAAAGACAATTACAAAAGTTCGTCTTTTTATTCGGATTTGTGGGAGAATAGTGTGAAGTAGCAACAATATCACCTCGTTATTGAGATAATTGCCATACAAATGAAAGTTTGTAATCTTAATAAGGTTTCAATTGTTTATTAAATCAATATCACACTAACGCACAATTTAACGAATAGACGGATTCTCCCTATTGTTTACCGAATGAAAAATTTTACTTATACACGTCCGTGTATTAAAACCGCCAGGTTAGTGTTTGTCTGGACATGTACTACTTTAAGTTAGATAGTGTTAGAACAACGATTTTTATTAAGAATTTTTGAAGTACTTTAACGGATGAACAAGTTCTTATTTTCGCTTAGAAAAACCAAAAACAGTATCGTGGCTTTCAAAGGTGGACACTT
>BPTQ01000008.1:356282849-356834855 GCA_019973895.1 Chrysanthemum seticuspe | reverse complement strand
AACTTATATTGCAACAAATCTTTATCAGTATTTCAAAAGTTTGGTGTTTATAGATCCAATATAAACCGATGAAGATACTTCTTCTTCTGAAGACGTTTCTTCAAACTCAAAAAATTAGCTATTGAAGCAATTGAAAGACTTTTACCACATGATCGAGGGGTCCTTCCATGTGCATTAATATCAGAAATGCTTCAATATGCAACTGTTTTAGAAGCTAATTCCAACTATAGGGACGGGGTTTGAAGTGAGAATAAGAAGACAGCTAGATTTAGCAACAGTTAATGACTTGCTAAAACCAACTCGAGGCTATTCTAAAGAAGAAAAGTATGATACTCAATGTGTCAGAAGAATCTTAAGCATTTTTACAACAATATCATAGGGCAAGATCAATCTGGGCTTGACATTGTGGCTGAGCTTCTTGAGGACTTTCTAGGGGAGGTAGCAAATGACATTGATCAGAAAAAGGACTCGTTTATATCACTTGCTGAAATGGCCATTGCTGCATCAAAAGAAACTCAAAGAACCTTAGATGGGATATACCACGCAATAGATATTTACCTAAGTAAACACAGATACCTAACATAATCTGAACGAGAAGAAATTTGTGTGGTTTTGGATTGCAACAAAATGTCAGTCGAGGCATGTAAGCACGCAGCACAAAATGAACGGCTACCAGTTCGTGTGACAGTTCAAGTATTATTTGTAGGGCAGTTGCACTTGCGGGAAACAATTACTAAAGAGGTGGAAAATGATGATGAGGAGAAAGTGAAGGGGGAACTAAAGAAAATGAGTAGTAAAGTTATGGACGACGCAGAATCAAAACCTCGAAAAAATGCAGTTGACCACAAAGTAGGTAATATGCCTGAGAGTGTTTTTGAAAAGGATACAACTGAGAAGAATTTTGACTCATTTGTTAAGATGGATCAAGTTGAGAGTTTAGTGACAGCCCAGGAGCAGTCCTGGTCAACTTGCTGACCAGCTTAAGGCATTTACCTATAGGGATGCATTCGGTGCTTATTGTAATGGCTCTGACATGGGTGAGTTCAATGTTCTAAGTTAGGTTCTTTCTCTAGAATTATCAATAATATGACCTTTTGAAATGTATTTATGTGTACCTTTCACATGTGCAGTTGTCCTGGTTTCCCTTTTTCCTTTTTGATACAGATTGGATGGGTAGAGAGGTTTATCAAGGTGACCCAAAGGGGAATGATGCTCAAGTAAAAGGTTATGATGAAGTGTCAGAGAAGGTGCATTTGGTTTGCTATTGAATTAAGTAAGAACTCAAAATTCAGCACCAAAAATTACACCTTCTAGATAATCAGTAATGAACTTTTCTTTCCAATAGTTTGAATCATTCGTTTTAAAAAATTCTCTTTGGGATTTATAGGTCATTAGTCAACTATTTGTAGGCACGAAATATAAGATGTAAAATGATGGTAAGATAGGATTGTGCTTGCAATGTGTTTTGAGATTGTGTCTATTGACTTATGTTTTTTTAACAGTTTCTGACCTCAGTATCCATTTCTGTTGAGACAGGTGGTTCTTGGTATCAGTTCTTTCCTCATTGAACCAATGTGTTGGTGGATAGGTTCAAAATCTGTGTGGGCTGTTAGCAATTTTATTGTGTTCGCTTGCATGGCAGGCACTGCCATCATAACTGTAATCTCTCTAGAAGAGTCTCGAGGGAGTGATAATGTTATAGGAGGAAATGAGTCAATCAAGACTGCTTCATTGTTTATCTTCGCCATTTTGTGCCTTCCTCTTGCTGTAAGTATACTGCTATATCATGTATATCTCAAGAACCGTTTGATTTGCTGTTATACTGATCGTTGGTGCTTAAAGTAGTTGGATGCGATCTTTGCATGGTATTTCTTCAACCAGATAATTCATTACAAGATTCACTCTTGAACATCATATGAAAATATGTGTACAAATAACATATTTTCGTAGTCACGCGTCATCAACTTACTAATGCAAGGATTCAATGAGCTGAAAATTAAAGGTGATGGAGTGACAAAAGATTACAATCATATTAAATGATAATGTTTTAGCCGTTTTATGGATTATGGTAACATCAATTATAAATTTTAACCGTTTCATTTAACTTTTAGTTACTTTTTAGTATATATTTGTTCTACTAAATCATAAAAATAAAAACCACAAGTCAAAGTACTTACCTGCTTTTAGACGTTTTATGGATTATGGTAACATCAATTATAGTTCTTAACTGTTTCATTTAACTTTTAAGTACTTTTTAGAATATATTTGTTCAACTAAATCGTTAGAATAAAAACCAAAAATCAAAATACTAACCTGCTTTTAGCCGTTTTATGGATTATGATAACATCAATTATAGATCTTAACTGTTTCATTTAACTTTTAGTTACTTTTTAGTATATATTTGTTCTACTAAATCCTAAAAATAAAAACCACGAGTCATACCCGTCCATCGGACGGGTTTTGACACTAGTATATATATATATATATATATATATATATATATATATATATATATAGTGAAGCTTTCAAGTGAGAAAGGCTTTTTTTGTGAGAACGCGAAAAGAAATTCTGGCCCTCCATCTGATCACCTCTTTTCTTTAATCTAATGGCTAAAATAAATCATAATTTCTACGTTCAACATACAATAAACAAATACATTTCTTGCATTTAGTTTCAAGGCTAGTATAAAGCGAAAAAAACACACACTCTCACTTTTTAAAAGTGTGAAACACGAATACTCTCTCAACCTTCATCAACACCTGCTTCCACCACAGTCATCGCCTAATCACCACCATCCACCGTCATAGTCCTCACCGATCACCACCGTCCATCGTAGTAATTATCGCCTATCAGCACCGTCCACCTCAATCATCGCCGGTCACCACTGTCCATCTAATCATCGCCGATCACCGTCCCTGCCGTAATCATCAATGATCACCACCATCCTCCATCGATAATCATCATCATTATTATACAGAGGCATTGAGTAAGTTTGAATTTAAGCTTGATTCATATGTATTTAGTTTTGATTCAGTGATTATAGATAAATTTGTTCTGGTGGTTTATGTGTTTTAGTTTTTAGTTGTGTTCATGAATAATCTGGATGATTATGTAAACTTGATGAAGAAAATGAAAAATGAACATGTGTTTTACTGGTGGTTTGTCAATGTACACTATGTGTTTGATGAAATGCTAGTTGTTTTCACATATGAATGTAGGCTGATTCTTTTTAATCGGCACCGATTATTAGCTAGGTTCATGTGCTAAAACATTTCCTGAGTTCCAAGGTCTTGCATATAAAAGAAACGTGTGGTCATCGAAACTAACCTAACTTTTTTATAATTGTTTTTTGCATATTAGCGTCTAGATGGTGTTAACAGGAAAGTGGTTATTAGTTATGTGATCTAGCAAATATGAAATAATATACACTAATTCTGAAGTTCAATAGAATAGTAGATTTGCTTATGACTTGATTTGTGTTGATGACTTTAATAAGGTAATGAAATTTGAGAGGTATTAAATAAGGTAAAGAAATAAGGTATCGAATATCTTCATATGTGAAGAAATATTGTATCGAATATCTTCACATGTGAAGAAATAAGGAGTTATGTGATCTAACTTGCGTATTTTTTATGCCAGAAGTGCAAAAATAGGAGATATTGATGTTTAATAAACGATTGTTTAAGTTTTGTAAGAATATTTTCACACGTGAAAGTAAGAGTAAATATTGAAGCTTTAATCTTACTAGTGTATTTTTTATACTAGAAGTGCAAAAATAGGAGATATTGATGTTTAATAGACGATTATTTAAATTTTGTAAGAATATTTTTGCACGTGAAATTATGAGCAAAGATTGAATATTTGATCTTACTAGCGTATATTTTATGCTGGAAGTGCAAAAATAGGAGATATTGATGTTTAATAAAAGACTATTTAAGTTTTGTAAGAATCTTTTCACACGTGAAAGTAAGAGTTAATATTGAAGCTTTAATCTTACTAGTGTATTTTTTATACTAGAAGTGCAAAAATAGGAGATAGTGATGTTTAATAGACGATTATTTAAATTTTGTAAGAATATTTTCGCACGTGAAAATTATGAGCAAGGATTAAATATTGATTTTACTAGCGTGTATTTTATGCAAGAAATGCAAAAATAGGAGTAATAGACAATTATTTAAGTTTTCTAAGAAATATCTTCACGCATGAAAATTATGAGAAAATATTGAAGCTTTAACCTTAAAAACGTATTTTTTATACTAGAAGTGCAAAAATTGGAAATATTGATGGTTAATAGACGATTATTTAAGTTTTATAAGAGTATATATTTGAGCGTGAAAAAACATGAGAAAGGATTGAAACTTTGATCTAACTTGCGTATTTTTTATGCTAGAAGTGCAAAAAAAGGAGATATTGATGTTTAATAAATGATTGTTTAAGTTTTGTAAGAATATTTTAACACATGAAATTAAGAGTAAATATTGAAGCTTTAATCTTACTACTGTATTTTTTATACTAGAAATGCAAAAATAGGAGATATTGATGTTTAATAGACGATTATTTAAATTTTGTATGAATATTTTCGCACGTGATATTATGAGCAAAGATTGAATATTTGATCTTACTAGCGTATATTTTATGCAAGAAATGCAAAAATAAGAGATATTGATGTTTAATAGACGATTATTTAAGTTTTCTAACAAATATCTTCACACGCGAACATTATGAGCAAATACTGAAGCTTTGATCTTACTAGTGTATTTTTATACTAGAAGTGCAAAAATACGAGATAGTGATGTTTAATAGACGATTATTACAATTTTGTAAGAATATTTTCGAACGTGAAAATTATCAGCAAGGATTAAATATTTGATTTTACTAGCGTATATTTTATACAAGAAATGCAAAAATAGGAGTAATAGACGATTATTTAAGTTTTCTAAGAAATATCTTCACGCGTGAAAATTATAAGAAAATATTGAAGCTTTAATCTTACAAACGTATTTTTTTATACTAGAAGTGCAAAAATTGGAGATATTGATGATTAATAGACGGTTATTTAAGTTTTATAAGAGTATATATTTGAGCGTGAAAAATATGAGCAAGGATTGAAACTTTGATCTAACTTGCGTATTTTTTATGCTAGAAGTGCAAAAATAGGAGATATTGATGTTTAATAAACAATTGTTTAAGTTTTGTAAGAATATTTTCAAACGTGAAATTAAGAGTAAATATTGAAGCTTTAATCTTACTAGTGTATTTTTTATTCTAGAAGTGCAAAAATATGAGATATTGATGTTTAATAGACGATTATTTAATTTTTATAAGCATATATATTCGAGCGTGAAAATCATGAGCAATGATTGAAACTTTGATCTAACTAGCATATTCTTTATGCTGGAAATGCAAAAATAAGAGATATTGATGTATAATAAACGACTATTTAAGTTTTGTAAGAATCTTTTCACACGTGAACATTATGAGGAAATATTGAAGCTTTGATCTTACTAGTGTATTTTTTATACTAGAATTGCAAAAATAAGAGATAGCGATGTTTAATAGACGATTATTTAAATTTTGTAAGAATATTTTCGCACGTGAAAATTATGAGCAAGGATTAAATATTTGATTTTACTAGCGTATATTTTATGCAAGAAATGCAAAAATAGGAGTATTAGACGATTATTTAAGTTTTCTAAGAAATATTTTCACGTGTGAAAATTATGAGAAAATATTGAAGCTGTAATCTTACAAACGTATTCTTTATACTAGAAGTGCAAAAATTGGAGATATTGATGATTAAAAGACGATTATTTAAGTTTTATACAAGTATATATTTGAGCGTGAAAAACATGAGCAATGATTGAAACTTTGATCTAACTTGCGTATTTTTTATGCTAGAAGTGCAAAAGTAGAAGATATTGATGTTTAATAAACGATTGTTTAAGTTTTGTAAAAATATTTTCACATCTGAAATTAAGAGTAAATATTGAAGCTATAATCTTACTAGTGTATTTTTTATACTAAAAGTGCAAAAATAGGATATATTAATGTTTAATAGACGATTATTTAAATTTTGTAAGAATATTTTCGCACGTGAAATTATGAGCAAAGATTGAATATTTCATCTTACTAGCGTATATTTTATGCTGGAAGTGCAAAAATAGGAGATATTGATGTTTAATAAACTACTATTTAAGTTTTGTAAGAATCTTTTCACACGTGAACATTATGAGCAAATACTGAAGCTTTGATCTTACTAGTGTATTTTTTATACTAGAAGTGCAAAAATAAGAGATAGTGATGTTTAATATACGATTATTTAAATTTTGTAAGAATATTTTCGCACGTGAAAATTATGTGCAATGATTAAATATTTGATTTTACTAGCATATATTTTATGCAAGAAATGCAAAAATAGGAGTAATAGACGATTATTTAAGTTTTCTAAGAAATATCTTCACGCGTGAAAATTATGAGAAAATATTGAAGCTTTAATCTTGCAAACGTATTTTTTATACTAGAAGTGCAAAAATTGTAGATATTGATGATTAATAGACGATTATTTAAGTTTTATAAGAGTATATATTTGAGCGTAAAAAACATGAGCAAGGATTAAAACTTTGATCTAACTTGCGTATTTTTTATGCTAGAAGTGCAAAAATAGGAGATATTGATGTTTAATAAACGATTGTTTAAGTTTTGTAAGAATATTTTCACACGTGAAATTAAGAGTAAATATTGAAGCTTTAATCTTACTAGTGTATTTTTATACTAGAAGTGCAAAAATAGAAGATATTGATGTTTAATAGACGATTATTTAAATTTTGTAAGAATATTTTCGCACGTGAAATTATTAGTAAAGATTGAATATTTGATCTTACTAGCGTATGTTTTATGCAAGAAATGCAAAAATATGAGATATTGATGTTTGATAGACGATTATTTAATTTTTCTAACAAATATCTTCACACGTGAAAATTATGAGTAAATATTGAAAGCTTTGCCTTACTAGTGCATTTTTTATACTAGAAGTGCAAAAATAAGATTTATTGACCAGATACTTTTTCTTCGCGTGTGAATATAAACTAATAAATACACATACATTTTCTTATGAACATATACTTTTCTTCACAGGTGAATAAACACTAGCAAGTACATGTAGATGTATACATGACAATATACTATTTTCTTCGCGTGTGAATAGGCACCGGTAAACACACATACATGTATACATAAGCATATATTTTTTTCTTTGCGTGAATATATACCAGTAAATACACATAGATTTTTACATGAAATTTTTTCTTCACGTGTGAATCAATTTTATTCATTACTAAATATTGTACTTTAGCATATACCTTTTCTTTTTTTTTTCTTTTTTGTTTCACAAGTGAATAAACTTTCTTTACTACTAAAAGACACTTAGATTTATACATGAGCATATATACTTTGTTCTTCAAATGTAAATAAAATGTCCCAAATAATAAATACACGTACATTTATATATCAGCATATACTTTTTTTCCTATTTAAATTGATGTATTGTGAATAAATGAAGGTATTTTAAGCTTGTTGCCATAAAAAGTTAAGTGGTAGAATTTGATTCCGAAAAAAGATAAAGGTGAGTTGCCGTTGGTTGGAGTATGGGTATTATGAACCACAAAAACTTTAGTCAAATTATGTTGAAAAAAGATTATTCAAGCATTAACCATTGAAAAAATATATTATGTTGTTGATCCTAAAACATCAATTTGTACATTGAGCCCTTACGCCCCAGAACATCTTGTTCGCAATGTGACTGAACTCCAAAAGGTTTTCCCCGAATCATTCTTTTGGTGATCTTCCCATTGCCATATTTTAGAGATTGTAGTTTCATCCTCAATGCAAAAGCTTCTATATCAGATTGAAGAAGCACCTGTTTCAACAAAACATATCAACAAGATCACATAATTAACGGTTCAAAACAACATAGATGATTCATATCATATAATTTGACCATGAGAGTACTCAGCTATATTATGTTCGACGTCTAGTAAGCAGGATCACATATTAAAAGTAAGAAAGAAGTTTAGTAATACCAGCGGTTTCTAACGTACTTATCTAGAATATATGAATGACAACACCACAAAAGTTGTTTAAAGAACATAGGAATTGTAAAGAATATACGATACCTGCAAGTGATATGATATTGGATCAGATTCCACACGATTACCAATCCCCACTAAAAAGAACAACTCTATTCTTCATTAGAAGTGGAAGAATAAATTTTAGATAAGAACTTGGTTTCGCCTCTAGCAATATCAGCATCTGTCACCTGTGAAGTTTCAAAATAATTAAATTTATTTTCAGCACAGTTCACATACAAGTTAACTACTCTACAGTGATATTGTTAATACAATTCTGGACGCTCCCCTGATGAAGATTAGTGTAAGATAACATCCTGGGAAATGGATCTTGTATTAAGTATGATTCTTGGTTTAAAGCTGCTAAGAAAGCGAAACACCGTTAGTCTCACCGTGGAATGGGGTTCCGCGGTCAACCTCCGCCGTGAGAGTAAGTAATGGTTTTTAGAGAGATAAAGTTAGTTCTAGAGAGAGAGTGAATGTATGTTACCCTTTGAATAGTGGCGAGGCCTCTATTTATATGGTTGACCTTTCTGTCGTGTTCTCTAGGTCACGGGCCATGAGAGCGACAGTTTGTAAGTGGGGATTGACGTAGGTCAACTCCAGAGCTTGTCCCATTGCTGTGACAGGGATGCTTTTAGGCGGGAGTTGTCCTGCTTTCCCTTTTTGGGGACTGCAGGCTGTAGTACTCTAAACCTGTGCGAGATTCCCTACCTTTTGATGTGGGACGTGGTTATGACCTTCCTCGGACGTGTCTCTTGTCCGTGGATTGGTCCTTCCTTGGTGTCCGAGCCGCGCTTCCCTTGGCAATGGTTGAGTGGCCTTCGGTGGGTTATATTTGATCCGCGCCTAACCCATACGGGTGCCGGGGGACTATACGCGATCAAGTCCCCCCAGTCTAGTATGCTTGTTGGTCTAGGACAAGCGTTCTAGACTAAGTTCTTTCGTCTATCTGCGGATTGGTGTCCTGTGTGTGTTCCTAGTCATTGCTGACTGTGCTTCTCACTTATACCATGGATAAGCGTTACAGCTGTCCTTTGGGAATCGCGAACGGTTCTTGACCGCGCGTTTTCTGACTGACGTGCAGTTTTGGCTGCTTTAATCTCGTCCATTGGTTTAGGCAGATCTGGGCCGTAGAATGAAGGCTGGAAATGTGGCGAATTTTCAGCCCCACGATTAACCCGTTGGTTTTACTTTTAGGAGAGTATAAATATCCCTCCTTTTTTACCTTCTCGGCTACTGTTGCCATTTCTTCTTCGCGTGTAAAAAAGAAAAAAGCCTACCAAGCCTTTTGTGTGCGTCCTTACTTCTTAGGTTAGGTTTTTCTTCCCTTATTATAGTACAATGGCTAAAAAACTCCTAGGCGATTTTACTTGTAAGCTATCACAGAAAGATCTTAGTGATTTTTGCTCCAAATACCATATCCCCTCTACTGTTCATCCTCTTCTCCCTGGTCCTGGTGATACCATAAGGGATGCCCCTCAAGGTAAGATAGGCGTATACACTAGGTTTTTTGAGTTCTGTAATTTTAGGATTCCCCTTTCCGCGTTCCTGTGTAGGGTTTTGGAATATTTTCAGATCCACTTGTCACAATTGTCCTTATTAGCCGCTGCTAGGATTAGTCAATTTGAGATCCTCTACCACGTTCATGGTGGAACCCCCACCGTACTTTTATTTAGGAAGTTTTATTATTCTGGGATGAATGATGGGTGGATGACCCTAGAGAAGCGTAAGGGTCCGAAGTCGTTGGTTGTGCCTGTTTGCCATACCGCTCCTTTGGATTCTGTAAAGAATTGGAGGGAGTATTTCTTTTGGGTTGACGCAACAGTTTTTCCTTTGTCCATCCCATGGAATGATAAGGTCTCTGTTGACCGTGATCTACCCCCGACCGATGACGATGTTGACCTGGAGTTAATGCGCCTCCTTGACACGCAGCGTGCTCCTTTTAAGAAGTTTCCGGAGCCTTTCCTTTACGTTATTGGCCTTAGCCGTGCTTGGGATGAGGCTACGACGCGGCCCACTTTTATGGCTTCGGATACTGAGGGTGGGTTCTTCTTTTAGGGTTGTCGCGTCTTATTGTCTTCTTTCCCCGTTGTTGTTGTTATTAACACTTGTTTTCTTTTGTTTGCAGAGATGTCTCTTTACGCCTTCATCAACCAGCCGGATCCCTTCGAAGTGACGTCCGGAGAAAGAACATTACAAGAGGGCGAGAAAATGCTGCAGGATGAAACGGTTGGGCGCGTTATAGAGCCTTCCGAGAACTTAATCACGCTGGCCCGGGAGACCATTGTGGACAATGTAGAGGCGGCCAAAGCCAGCAAAGCTACCGGAAAGAAGAGAGTCCGACTTGATGTCCTTGCCAAGCAGCCGGAGAAGAAAATGATTACCCCTGCGCCGGGGCAAGGTTTTGGATCTGCTGCTAGTAAGGATCCCACCTTATTTATGCTGCTTCCTTTTATTTTTTGAATGGAAAAATGACCCAAGTGTTTCTTGGCCATGTAGGTGATGCTGCCGCGGGGCCTATTGCCATTGTGGAGCTTCGGGACTAGTCCAACTCCGAGCCTCAGCAACTGGACACTACCGTTGCTTCTTCTGAGGCTACCCCGCTTCAACAGCCAGATCTGGATGCTACTTCCAAGACATCCACCAGTGCTCACCAGGAGACCTTGGACACTGAGATGTCTGGTCCATCTCAGCCGCCACCTTTGCAGCAGGAGAATGTTTTCGGAGCTGAATTTCTGCCGTAGGACCAATCTGTTCATCGTCCTGCGGCCTTTGATGATGACTTCTATGAGTCTCTATCCGTGGAAACAGTGGAGGCGAAGAATGTTTATGTTCCCAAGTGGCTGCCTACCAATGATTTCCGTATGAACGATGGTTGGGTTTGCCAGAGTATGCTGGATAATCTTGCCACTCCCGGCTATCTGTCTACGCTGCGCAATATGCCGCCTGCAGATCTACTTGAGCAGTATAACATCATGACTATGCAGCAGACCTGTATGTCCTCTGAAGTGCGTCTGCGGTTGGAGTTTGAGTTGAACCAAACTAACAAGTTGAGTAGGCTTGAGAGGAGGGATAAGAGGGTTGAGGCTTTGAAAGGGAAATTTCAGGAGTTGGAGTCTGAGGCCGCGGAGGCGAGGGGTCTCCGCGAGCATGTTGGTTTGCTCGAGTATGAGTCTGGGGAGGTCAAAAGGTTGCGGGAGTGCGTGGCGCAGTTGGAGGGCATGATTGCTCCCAAAGATGAACAGCTGGCTAATTTAACTGTTGAGAATGCGTAGTTGAAGGGTAAGGTTGCCGGACTTACCTCCATTTGTAATGATCTTAAGGAACAGGTGAAGGGGATTGGGTCACCCGAGGAGAAGCTGAAAGAAGTGTTCCACGAACTTCTCAACAGAACGGTGTAGTTGAAAGATGTAATCGAACTCTTGTGGAAGCCGCAAGAACAATGCTAATTTACTTAAAGGTTCCAATGTTTCTCTGGGCTGAAGCCATTGCCACTGCATGCTACACTCAAAATCATTCCCTAATTCACACAACTCATGGAAAAACTCCATATGAGCTTGTCCACATTCGAAAACCTGATGTATCATTCCTTCGTGTGTTTGGTGCATTGTGTTATCCAACTAATGAGGGTCAAGATTTAGGTAAACTGAAAGATAAAGCGGATATTGGAGTATTTGTAGGATAAGCACCAAACAAAAAAGGATACCAAATCTACAAAAAAAGAACCCGAAATATCATAGAAACAATTCACGTTACGTTTGATGAGCTGACCGGTCAAATGGCTCCAGGACAATCAAGTTCTGGACCCGCATCACAACCTTCATTAAGTAGTCCCATTAGTTCTTCTCTTGTACAAAATCCTTCACCAGCAACTCCATATGTACCTCCTTCTGAAGATGATTTGAAGAAATTGTTTGATCCAATGTTTGATGAACACTATGAACCTACTGCTAATGATCAGTCTAAGCCTTCAACAGAGGCTGCCCCTAATCCGATCAACAAAGATAATCCTTCAGTTTCTATGCCATTGAGTCAAGAGGTGCCTTCTGCAGATCACTCATCCTCATCATCAAATCCTCAATCATCTAGTGTACATCATGGAATTGTATCTGCAACAACAGATGAAGTAAATCCTTTTGCTAATCCAGAAGATGCTCCATTTCAGAATATATTTGCTCCTGAACCATCATGTGAACCATCTTCATCAGGGGAAAACGACTATGCTACTTCAGTTCCTCAACAACAACTACACGAACATCTTAGAAAATGGACACATGACCATCCATTGGACAACATCATTGGAAACCCCTCTCGTCCTATATCCACTCATAAACAACTTGCAACTGATGCCTTATAGTGCTTCTTCAAATCCGTACTATCTAAGATCAAACCAAAAGACGTTAAAACTGCCATGAATGAAGACAGGTGGTTCAATGCCATGCAAGAAGAAATTCATGAGTTCTATCGACTAGATGTATGGGAATTAGTACCTGCTCCTGACTGTGCTATGATCATTGCTCTAAAGTGGATATTCAAAGTAAAACTTGATGAGCATGGTGATGTGTTAAAGAACAAGGCTCGATTAGTTGCAAAAGGATACCGTTAAGAGGAGGGTATTGACTTTAAAGAATCATTTGCTCCAGTTGCACGTATCGAGGCAATCAGAATCTTCCTGGCTAAAGCTGCAAGTAAGAACATGGTAGTCTATCAAATGGATGTAAAGACGGCTTTTCTTAACATAGATCTTAAAGAAGTTGTATACGTCAGCCAACCTGAAGGTTTGGTGAATCCAGAGCATCCTACTCATGTCTATTGCTTGAAGAAGGCTCTTTACAGTTTGAAGCAAGCTCCAAGGGCATGGTACGATACCCTATCAAAGTTTCTTCTATCTACTGTATTCAGCAAAGGAGCAGTTGATCCGATATTGTTCACCAGAAAGTCAGGCAAACACTTAATTCACGTTCAAATCTATGTTGATGATATTATTTTTGCCTCGGTTGACCCCAATGAATGTGACCGTTTTTCTAAGGAGATGGGCTCCAAATTTCAAATGTCAGTGATGAGACAAATGTCATTTTTCTTGGGATTACAAATTTCACAAAGTCCCAGAGGCATTTTTATCAATCAATCTAAATATGCTAATGAGATTTTAAAGAAATTTGGATTTGATTCTTGTGACCCTGTTGACACTCCCATGGTGAAGCGTAATAAACTGGATGAGGACCTCTCGGGGATCATGGTAGACCAAACTAAATATCGTAGTATGATTGGGTCCCTGATGTACCTTACTGCCAGTAGACCAGACATTCTGTTCGCTGTATGCATGTGTGCTAGATACCAAAACAGGTCTTTTGGTATCTCCAAGGAACCATCAACATGGGACTTTGGTACCCGAAGGACACCGGTATGTCACTAACAGCCTATGCAGATGCTAACCATGCAGGATGTCAAGATACACGTCAAAGCACGTCGGGAGGTGCTCAGTTTCTGGGTGAAAAACTTGTGAGTTGGTCTTCAAAGAAACAAATGAGTACTTCTATATCCTCTACAGAGGCAGAATACATAGCAATGTCATCTTGTTATGCTCAAACCCTATGGATGAGATCCTAATTATGTGACTATGGCTTTGAATTCAATAAAATTCTTCTGTATTGTGATAACAAAAGTGTCATTACTCTCCCATGCAACAACATTCAACATTCAAGAGCAAAGCATATCGACATTTGACATCATTTCATCAGGGAGCAAGTGGAGACCGGTGTGGTGGAACTTTATTTTGTGAGGACTGAATACCAATTAGCATACATCTTCACCAAAGCTCTTCCTAGAGAACGTTTTGAGTTTATCCTCCCGCGACTTGGTCTAAAGAGTCTACAACCAGAAACACTCAAATGTCTTCAAGAGGAAGACGAGGAGTAAAAGTTTTTCTTCATCCTTCTCTTGTAAATATTTATTCAAAAAGCAAAATACAAAACTACAAAACCAACAAAAAGCAAATTAAAAAATATAAAACTTTCAAAAATCCATAAAAATTTGAAAAACTCGAAAAATCTCAAAAAATATTTTCAATTTTGTCATGTTTTTCTTGATTCGATAACATCTATGGTCTTTGTGTTGTCATTCAAAGAGTGACACGGGTCTTTAGATGTTGTTCGAATGTACATAAATCATTAAAAAAAATTGAGAGAAAGTGAAACTAAGGTTTATAGTCATTTCAGACTATACCCCGTTTTTAAAAGAAAGAACAGATCCATGCTTTATCTTATGTTTAAATCTTATGCTCTGATTCTAAAAACAAATGTTTGTCAGCAAAAAGACAAATGTTTCTCACAAATATTTTTCCTTCTATAAATTCTTCTGAAAAATTATTTGTTATCTAATGAAAACTAATAACTTTGAAAAAATAACTCGGACTCAATTTTTGAAAATCATATGGACTTGACATTTGTCAAAATCTCTATCTCTCAATCAACAACTTATGTCATTGATTGAGGGGGAGAATGATTTCAATTAAATCAAAAAGTTAATTGTCTCACAATTGGTTCAGACCAAGGCTAATGTCATATTTTCAAAAGATACTCAAGCATGTTTAAGCCTTGGAGTTTAAAGTCTCAGATTTGATCCTTATCGGTTAAATGTTTTCATAAGCAAGTCACAATTCTCCTCAAAAGCTTTCAAAATCAATTTAAATCTACAGAGATCACAAATCTTTAATTAGTTGAAAATTATGATCGGGGGAGAATTTGTGATTTAAATTGGATTTAAACTGATAATTCGATAAATGGTTTTATAAGTGGCTTGCAAGCTCTCCTCCCTGCATGTGCCAAAGGATTTCAATTTTCCATGCACATGTTAAGGGGGAGCATCTATATGAAACCATAAATGATTGAAACGTGATTGATTTGTCTCAAAGTGCAGGTTTTCCCTAATGTGAGCAAAACACTTTCGAATCTCGATGCACATATTGATGGGGAGCAACTTATTGAAAACCACATCCTTTCCCAAAAATATCTTTAACTAAGTATGGAAAATACTAATCTTGATCGGGAAGGTGATGTCGATATTTTTTAGAAAATGTTAATCAATGAATTGAATTCTTCCTCTTGCCTCCATGTTCCAAAACAATTTCAAATATTCGATGCACATGTTGAGGGGGAGCACTTTTTCTGAAATATCAAAAATAATTCAGGTACAAAATGCTTTGATAATATATCACAAGTATCTGGTTTGATTTTCAAATGGTTTTCAATTGGTTCCAATGGCAGATGAATAATACCAAAAAGACCGACCAATTTACTTTATGCATGGAGTTATAAGGATGGTTAGATTAGGTATTCGCTCCCACGATCCCGCCAGAGCCGGAGGGATCTACCCAGGGACAATCCACTAGATAGTATAGAAGTCCTTAGGAATGATGAAAAAAGGAGAAAAATGAGAATATGGGAAGAGTGCGGACTGAGACAGAGCTAGTACTGGAACATACCCAACAAGGTTCTAGTTATGAATTCTTGGTAAGTACTAAAAGGGTTGAAGAATGAAAAAGAATTAAATATGAAAAGGGTGAAAAGAAATAGCCCTCAAATAATTCAACCTTAGGGCAGAAACCGGGTCAAATATTTGCTACTGGTGTTTACTAAGGTAACACTGGTATTGAAGACAAGACGTCATGGACCCAGTGACGCACTGCACTAAACTTCCCAAGCTACTCAAGTTCCTCTTAAAAGGACTTGTTTCACTCTCACGGGGAACCTACATTATCTATCGACTCTCTCTTAGAGATTGTTGATATTGAAGAAGGAGACCCTCTCCCTAGTCTCCGGCATAGGAACCAAATGTGCACTATTGAGTCTAGAGCCATGAGATCATCAATAAATCTCATTAGGACACTGTTAATGAAGAGTTTCTATTTCACACAATATGGAAGGAAAGAATATATCTTAAGATTCCTACGCATTATCCTTGTGGTAATTGCCAGAACATCTGAGTGATATGCCACCATACTCACAATGAAGATGGAAAGCCTTCTAGAGCCAACATCAAACAAGCTCTTGGTAGGTGGCATGTGAGATCTATCCAATAGATCAACCATGTGACAACTGAACAGAAACAATGGGGCGATTCAAAATTATGAATCAATCCTGGTTCATGTTATGGTTTGACGGATACCTTTGAAAAACCGGTCATTGTACTTAAAATTCTTTTCTCTAGCACATCGACTGTGTATTAATGTTTCAAAAACAAAAGGTGGATATGATTGATAATTGATTTTTCTTAAAACCTTCGTTGTATTGCAAAAACACTTTATAGAGCAGTACACGATTGTTTTTCAAATCTCTTTTTATCAATCAGTGAATCTCAAATTCGCTGGTTCACTCACTCAGTGTTGTCTTCTTTGAGACGTTCCGGTTTGAGAAACCCTGTCAAGGAGATTCTTCGGAATTATACCTGATCACAGGCAGTACTTGTACTGATCAACGGGGAACCGTGGGCCGTGTACCTCAATTCAACGAAAGTGATCAAAGACACTTTCATGCGCTTTATTGCTAACTGTTGTATGCAGGTAAACCCGACTTTTGCAGCTGATCAGAATGGAGAGGTCAATCCATAGCCGCATCTCACACAACACATTCATTCCTAAAGAAATCATGATAAGTGCATCAACGACTCTGATATTTTCACTCCATGCTTCTGCTATGCTGCTGCAAATATCATGAATCAACTAAAGCTTCCGCCACTCTAATAAGAAGAAATCATGATCTAGAATGTGAGCATGTCGGTCCAAAAGTCACAACATTACATAATGTCAACTCTACAAAGGAAGAGTCAGAGATTTATGGTAGCTGATGATCTCAAAGCTGGCTCAAAACTCATTATCACGTGGATCAGTTTAAGACCTCCACTTGGATTAACCAAACATGCAAAACATGAAGAATCAAAGACTACGGGCTTCAGAGAAAAGAACACTAACAAGAATCCAAGAACAATCTAAGTGTAATATCTGTTTGTATTCAATGTAATTTAAGGTGACCTCCCTTAGGGGGAGATTGTTAGGATTTAGTAAATCCAGTTATTTAAAGTGTCGGTCACCTCAAGTATATGTAATTGTTAGAAATCTCGTAGTCGTAGTTATTTAAAGTTAGTTAGTATTTAGTTAAGCAGCACCGTGGAGGACGGAAGGGTCTTTACCCACTGTATGCCTGATCCACAACCCGTAGGTGGCGTTTTATGTAAGATACTATAAATACCCTCTACCTCTCAAGGTAGAGGGTTGGAGCTCATAATAATATTTTTCTTTCTCTCACTAAGTTCCCAAACCTCTAAACTTTCTCTCTTTAAAACCTAAAGTGTACGCCTACTAGTATCATGGTTTGATGTGTTAGTGAAATCCAATATGTTACATTATATATAAGAGGAGGCATGCCACATATAATTCCACTTGGCATCCCATAATGCCACATCATAAAGCCATGTCACCTATTAATCATGCATTAATGTCACCTATTAATCCACTTAGGCAAATCATGCCACCTAAGCAGTATTTTTCCACCTAAGCATAATTTCAATGAATTAAAATTTCGGAATTTATTAGTGTGATACAGTTGAGGGATTTGAACTTGGGGTTTTGATAACATCAGCAAGCATGATAACCACTAGACCAACATATTTTTTGGATTATATATTTCATATCCAAATCTATAAACCCATGCAAACAATTATTAACCTATAACTATAAATCCCTACAACTAAAGAAACTAAATATTTATTCCTTAATTATCCCAATTCATTCATTATATCGATTTAATTTAACTCAAAATCTTAATATTTGCATGATGGAATTGGACGAGGAAGAAAGTTTTTCTGTTGTCATATCTTGATGTTTCTGTGTATACATGCACAATTATAACAGTTGCTAAGTCTCTTTGTTTGAAATTACTCAACTATTTTAAATGGCTATAGTTTAATTTGTGTTTCATGATTAATTTGTTTGTTGTAAACACTTTTTGTAGGTAGTGTTAAAGTTTGAGCACCGTAATAGTAAAGGTTGCAACTATGGCTCTCCATATGAGTGGCAAGTGTGCAGGTCAGCTTTGATTTTCCATAAGCCCAAGCCCCAAGTCTTACTATAGCTTATTGGATTTAGCCTTAGAAAATAGCACCCTAGGCCTGTTATACTTGCATTGCTTCATAATTGCTATCATATACATGATTTTAGTAAGAATCATATATGATTCTTAGTGAATCATATATGATTCTGAGTGATTCATATATGATTATGAGTGAATCTTATATGATTCTAGTAAGAGTCCCCTACGTGTTCTGAACCTCATTATCTAAACATATCCGCTAGGTCCAGCGTATTCCTTTTGTTCAGATACACAAGTTGTTCTTTTTTTTCTTTTTTTTTTTTTTTTTTAATTTTTTTTTATTAAGCATAAATCAAAACCCAAAGTATACTCATTTGTCTGGGTTTTCCATTTTGTTTATCAGCATTTGCACGTCGCTTTCACCTATGCATATGTTTATATCCCTTTGATGATTCTTGAAATCACTGCGTGTGCCATGAACATATTGAGAACCACCTTTCATGCTACATAACAAATTGTGTGCCTTTGTTGCACCAAGTTTGAAGCTTTTACAACGAACATTTTCTTCGCTTGAGTCATCTTCCTTTGTTTCTTTGTTAGATGCTCTTACTCTTTTGGAATCATTAAATGATTGTGCTTAGCAACGAATTTAGTTACTTCATATTCTTTAGAAATAGGACCCAAAGTTATGAATATTCGCGCCATACAACCTGTTACCCGTTGTCTTGTATTTCTGACTTGTTTATCACTGCTTTTAAGATCCAATGTGTTGATATTTATGTCTTTTGGAACACCTTCCCTATTACACAAAAGGTACTTACTTTTTACCAAACCACTTTTTGTATTTTTCTGTGCCGATTTCTTAACTTCAAAGCCTGCTTCTTCAGCGTATTTTTTGTACATTTCAATACATTCCTGTTAGGTCACTAGTTTTACAACACAAGCTTATAGAGAAAGAGATAAGGCGATTGAACAAGCTAAACACACACACACACACGTATAAGTAAAACCGGTTAGGCGTAGAGAGTGAGTGAAAGAATAACTTGAACAACCAACCTTCAAATGAAGGTTATTACAATGTATTTATAGGCAAGGAGCTAGGGCAACACTCCCTCTCCTTCCCTATTCCTTATTGGGCTTGGGCCTCAGCTTATGGGCCTTCTACATAAGCTGGACCTTAAACAAACATAAAGGCCATAATAAAGCTACCTATTACATATGAAATATAAATACTTGAAATACTGTTTAGGAGTGATTCCAACAATCTCCCCCTCAAGTATATATGAATGTAAACGGTGAAGGCGTTGATGTAATAGTAGCTGTGACGTCTTCTGACATTCTTCTTTCTTGTGAGAGGAATTGTCTTGATTCGAACAATCTCCCCAGTGTAGAGAGATCGTTATCTTTGAGCAGTTATGCTTCGACGTCATCTTTAACTTTGTTCTTTGATCATTGTTCTTTGTGGTGAAAGTGATAGTATGTTGTTGTCTGCATCAGTCTGCCTCAGGTCTGCTTCGCTGCTCCAGTGTCTCCACGTCATTCTTCAACATGCTCACACGCTCTTTGACATTGGAAATCAATACTGATGAAGTTCTGTAAGTCTTTTAACTTTGTAGATTCTTTGATTGATGAAGAATCATTCTGACTGTTGTGTTGCATTCGAATAGAACTTTCATTAGTGATGATGTTGGCGTGAGCATGAGAAGAATCAGCACGATCATCCCGCTCCGGAGCTTCCATAAGAAGAAAACATTGCAAACGGTTAGTAATAAGCGGTTTCCGGCACTTACAAGTTCAAACTTCGAGAGTGTTAACAGCATAGTGTGAAAACACATCTCTAATTCTTACAAAGGCCGTTCCTGAACTGGAGTCCCACAAGTGAGATAACGCGATGTACCGAAGTACATCTACAGTTCAGATGAGTCGCTGAGGTACACCGAAGCATCACCTCACGACTGTAGACCGTTTGAGACACACTTCGCGTAATCCACGGGGAGTTACCGAAGTGACCTGCTGTCAGGGCTGTTTGATGTTGACCCTGGCAGGAGTTTCCATTCAATCACTAAGGATCACAGATGTGAACCTCTCATAAATGTTCTCGACAGATTGCTAAGATCTGTGAAGGACTCGATATGAACCACTGAATCACTGAAGATCTTATTTGTTGATCAACAAGTGATTAAATGTCAAGTGTTCCTAAGAGATCTTTTGATGAATCTCGTGGCTCTAGACTCAATAGTGCGTTTTGGTTTTCCTGAGCGGAGACTAGGGAGAGGGTCTCCTTCTTCAATACCAGCGATCTCTAAGAGAAAGCCAATAGTTTATGTAGGGTTCCCTGTGAGAATGAAACAAATTTCTGTTGAGAGAAACTTGAGTGGCTAAGAAGGTTTAGTGCATGCGTCACTGGGTCCATGACGACTTTTAATTTTCAATACCAGTGTCACTAAGAGACAACCAGTAGCATATGAATTGAACCCGGTGTCTGCCCTAAGTTGAATAATCTGGAGGGCTATTTCTTTTCACCCTTTACTTTACATTTCTTTTTGATTCTTCAACTCCTTCTTTCTCCGATTCTCATTTTCTCCTTTTTATAATCATTCCTAAGGACTTCTAACACTAACTAATGGTAGTGTCCTTGGGTAGATCTCTCCGGCTCTGGCGGATCATAGGACGGTTATTCCTAACCTTAGTCACCTTATAACTCCATGACTATCCTATGTTTGCCATTATAACCACAGTAAGTTAAAATATCTCTCAAAGGGTTTGTTAATGAAAAACATGTTTGAACCACTGTGAGAGATGATGTTTTGCATAAATACTCCCCCTCCACATGTGCTTAATAGTTTTAAAAGTTAAATGCACAGTGAGGAAAGAGCGCGCACTTTATGAATTGATCCACTAAAGATAGACAATCTCCCGCGAGACACGGTTACGTTGAATAGTTAAAGAGTTACATTGTCAGCTTTTAGGTGACAACTAGCTCTAATAACTACCTTGAAGGTGTAGACAAACCTCGAAAGGTTGTCAAACCCGTCAGAGTTCATGTCTATCAAGAGTTTCTCGAATGGTACTTTCTACTCAGACGAGTCCTTTGCGAGACACGTTTACATCACTAGCGAACTAGCTTGAAATTATTACCCGTCCAGGACAAGTCTTTTCGAGTTACAAACAGTTTAGTACCGTCAATTTGTTGGTTAAGTCTGAGGTACACAGATTCATTTGCATTCAGCACAACATATTTCTTATCACACAAATTTTCTCCCCCTCAAAAATGGCATATAAGATGTTATTTTTGAAGCATTTTGAGAATAAATATGACCATTTTGAGTGTTGCGGGAAGAGTGACCACTGTGAACAATTTGTGAACAAAGTTTTAATCAAATACTCCCCCTCAATTAGTGATATAAACGGTTGAGGTTTTAAAATCATATGGGGATGTACTTGTCTTTTTGAGCAGAACCTTGAAAAATGAAAGGTTTGATAGGTTTTACTCAAAAATAAGAAGCTTTCGCTCCTTTTATAAGGATTGTGGCACTGAGGCGTACCACAGGGTCCTTTCTTGACACTTACGGGTTGTACACTGTTATGTGTGCACAAGCCATTCACATATATAAACATACATCCAAAAGCATATGAAGGAAACAATTCAAGGGGTACCAGGAAGTGCAGTGATGTTCCCAGGAGTGCGCACAGGGCGTTGAAAGCCGGTGATGTTTATCCTGGGTCTACCACCAACATAGCTCTCCAAGCGTCTGAACTGATCCCTTCTGAACAACCGTTCATCAATCATGGTGATGATTCTTCTCACATCCCTTCTATCCTGAGAGTTCCAGCGCTTAGGATTCCCAACCTTCAAGCGTATATCCTTCATTCTGTACGCCAATCCATCCCTAACCATCTTCAAGGTATGATCCCCGAATTTATGGAGCTCACTACACGCCATTAAGCAGTTTCTGCGAAGTTCACTGCGGTAAACAATGCCGAAAGGTTTGCTGATGAGCGTAAGTTGTTTGAGCTGGTTGATGTCAGGAAGATCAAGCTGTGGTGGAGTGAAGTTTACACGTTTCTGATATGATTCAACAGCCATCTGGATATCTTCGACACGTTCTTTGATCACAATGCGTCTAATGAAGATGAGAACTGACTTGATGAATTCACGTTGAATTTCAGTCGAGAATTGTCTCATACGACCCTGTACTTTGGCAAGATACATGTCTTCGATGTCGTTGAGTGACAAGTTCTCAAAGTCAGCCTCTGAGAATTCATAGTCTTGTTCATCTTGTCGTTTGACTATGATATTCTTCAAGAATGTGTAGTCCCATTTGGACTTGAGATCAATGTGTTTGATGGCTACGATGTTCTTTGAGCAATACACTTCATGTTGAGACTTCTGAACTAGGCAGCTTCTGTAGTAGATTCTTCGGCGTTCAGGCCAATGATGAATCCCATACAATGCATCTTGGTCATATGCTTGCACGTTGTCAGAAAACAAGTGAGTTGCACGTTCCTCGATAGCTATGCAGTTTGAGTAAGTAGCCGCAGGGAATGGAAGAGTCAATGATGTAGCGTATTTTCGTGAACCATCGCCACCATGGAGAAGAAATTCCAGGTCTTTGTTGAAGAAATATCTGAAAGGAATCCTTGGTTCTTCTTGTTGGCCGATTGTTGGTAGAGGTTTGGTCCAGTCAGTGTAGTATGGAGGGTTGTTCCGTTTAGTGAAGTCGATGTTTGCTTCTGGGTTGAGCCAATCCATGTTGTTAGACATGGCTCGAGCAATGTTTTCAAGGTGATATTCAACCTCGATTGCACTTTCCGAGCTGTTTTTCAACAGAAGGAATGCGTCATTCTTGATGCGCTTCAACTCGGATTTCGTCATCTTCTTCACACGGAATCGTTCTTGCAAGATTTTTGCATGCTCCAGTGTACTACCGTCTACCAATTCTTGACCTTCTTCAGGGTAGGGAGTGTTATTAACAAGTGTGGAGAACCATTCAAATTCTGCAGTTGTATCGTCATCTAGCCATGATACGACATCTGGCTGAGTCGTCTTTTTCTTGCTTTTAGAAGGCCTTGATGATGATACGGGTTTCTTCACTTGTTTGGGAGAGGAGGGTTGTTGTTGGGGCTCAAGGACCTCTTCATCGTCACCACCCGTATACTCAAAGTGATCACCAGTTTTCTGAGTCAAGGGTGGTAACTCGGAATCGTCCCGAGGTTTATCAGTGGAAGACCGTGGTGGAGAAGACTTTTGTTGTGAAGAAGTTCGATGTGGAGGAGGTGGCATAGATGTAGATTGACCAGACTGCTTCTGACGTTTAGGTGCAGAGTCCTTATCCTTATCATCGTCATCTCTTGGTCTTTTGGGTTGAGTGGCTGACTCCTTGCATGATGATCTGAGTTGATAGTCAAGTAGTATTTCGAAGAATTTAGCTTCATCTGAAGTAAACGTTCCAGATCTCTTTGACATTTGCATCACAAGTTTAGCGATTAGCTCAGATTCAGAGAGATCAGCTTCTTTTGCCATTGTATGTTTGACCAATGCTACGATGTTAGGGGTGAGTTATCTGGAAAATACCTCTTTTGTCACACTGGGGACAGTGTCGAGAAGAAACTTGTGGGTTTGTTCTCTTGCTGACTTTTCCAGTTCCTTTTGGACTTTTGGAACGATATCCTGAAGGTACTTTTGAGTGTAGCCTTCAATCATTTCATTTAGTTCCCCCTGACGATGACTTCTCATGAACTCCTGAA
The DNA here is from genome assembly GCA_019973895.1 of Chrysanthemum seticuspe. Taxonomy (NCBI): domain Eukaryota; kingdom Viridiplantae; phylum Streptophyta; class Magnoliopsida; order Asterales; family Asteraceae; genus Chrysanthemum; species Chrysanthemum seticuspe. The sequence goes on along the minus strand of BPTQ01000008.1, from coordinate 356,810,896 downwards.
TGGCTTTCCTATCTTTCCGCATCTCATCATTCTCATCATGTAAGTACTGCATTTGTTCAGCATACCAATTAAGTTTTCTTTGAAGCATGTCCTTCTTTCTAACTTGTTTGACAGCTTTCACAATTCTTGCATGTGTTTGAGAAATCCAAGACTTTGGTGGTTTCTTCACGGATTTGGATGATGATCTGGTTGACTTAGTTGATGGTGGTGGTGATGAATGTGATGAAGAGTCTGATGATGAGGAGACATGAGGAGACTCCATGTCCTTAGGAGTTTCTGAAGTTTTCTCCTTTGAGTGAGTTGGACTGTCTAGAAGAAACTTTGTATAATCATCCTCGTCATCCTTAGACTTTTCTTTCTCAGTTTCCTGTTTCTCAAAATCATACTCAATAGTGTCTTCAACAGGCGGTTGTTGTTGCAGAAGAATGGTGGCACCAGATCCCTTATCGGGGTGATTAACCGCATCAGGATCTGGAGAGGAGTGGGCAGCACCACTTGATCCTCCGGGGCCACCCATTTGTTCTTTAGCAAATTCAGCGGCCTTTTGAATGTGTCGGACGTTGTGAAACTTTTTCCTGTATGATTTATCCAATTGCTCTTCTTCTTCTTCTTCAGAGCTCTCATCATAAGGTACAATAGCTTGAGTCTTCCCTTTTTCTTGGACAGCTGGAGGACTTGGAGGTTTTGTCACTGAGGCAGGTGTTTCGGTTGCAGTAGCAGAGTAATGAACCTCTTCATCTGTCTCAGTATCTTCAGAGCTCTCATCCCTAAGTTGTCTTTGAGGTTCAAGTGTGGGAATAGGTTCGGCTTCCTTTACGGGAACAATCCTTATAGAAGGAGCTTTCCTTTTAGGAACCTTCCTTTGACTCGCAGAATTTGTTGTGCTTCCTGCACTTCCTCTTCTGGTTCTTCTGACAGGTGTTCCAAAAGATTTTTCGTCAAGATGACCAACTTTGCCTTGTCTGACTGCTTCCAGATATCTCTTGTACGTTTCGAGCTTTCTGACATCTTCAGTCAGAAGGAAATCTGGCAATACAGCACCTTGTTTCTTTGTGGACGTTTCCTTGATTCTGACAGAGAGAATAGGTTCCGTCAACATGTCGTGATTGTCAGGGTCATTGAGCCTCTTGGGAATATCAGGATGAAGTCCAAGTGCTCTCTGTATCAACAGTTTAATATATCTGATGTAGGGAATCTTTGAGCCAAGTTTGCTGAGAAATGACATCATGTCATCCCAAATCAGAGCTTCAATAGCGATGTGTTTCATGTTGACGAATGCCCAAAATATTTGCAGTTCTATGAGCTTAGGATGCTCATAGCCGCTATCACGACCAGAAACAGACTTGGTGATGATCATGTAGAGTGTTCTCCATGGTTGAGGAATACTCTTAAGCTCCACGTGAGAGTGCTTGGTGATTACTCCTGTAGCCTCATCATAACCGATATTGATTAAGAATTGGAGAGTTAACTCTTCAGCAGGTGTGGCATAAAGTTTGGTTGGATTGACTTCAGGAATAAGGAGAGCAGCCCTTAAGTCTGCAGGTGTAATGGTGACTTGTTTGTGGTTTAGAGTCACCGTCACAGCAGTCCTTCCTTTGACCCTTTCCATAGTATTCCAGAACTGTTGGATGTAGATCTCAGGAATGGTTGCAGAGTGAGTAAGCATGTTCTGATATGGATGAGTCCTCAGAATATCGATAGCAATGAGACATGAAGATTCAGAGCAAGTGAGGGTGTTAAAGTCAACACGGAGGTTATTCTTTCCTATCTTCATTGGATAGCCATGAGGATAGATATCAGCAATGGAGAGAACTTCAGGTGCATCCACATTCATTTGTTCAGCCATGTCGTGATCTGAAATAACATTAGCCAAAAGAACCAACATATCGAAAGACATAATGTTAGTCAACAGAAGGTCTTATTGTCTAGTTATTGAATGTACAGTGTCAATGATTGTTACGAGTCCTAAGTCACTTGTATGTTCAATAATTCAATGATGTCGTGAAATGTTTCGTGAGTTAGTTAACTTTAAGTTTTAAAGTTTATTTTATCACTTATTGTTCACAACATATTAAACGATTTAAGTTTATTAGTGACATCTTTGGATTCGTGATGATATGATTAGTTTATTTACAAGTTTGTACAAGTAACAATTCATCATGAAGTTCAATCCAGGGTTAAGCGTAGTTTTGGCAAAGTTATGCGTAGACAGGTATTATATATGCTTAGGCGTAGACTTACGCGTAGAATCCTATCTTACGCGTAAGAAATATTACGCGTAGGAAAAGGAGTCCTTATGCGTAGAGCTTATGCGTAGGCATATATTTACCTTACGCGTAAGGCTACTCGTAAGAGTTGACCTTAAGCGTAGGGTTCACTGTTTACGCATATCCTTCACAGGATACGCGTAGTCCATTCTAGAACCTTAAGCGTAGAAGCTACGCGTAAGACAAGTCTTACGCATAACAATCTACGCGTAAGGTGATCCTTATGCGTAGATTAGTATCCACCTTGATTCTGAATGTTACGTGTAGCAAAGGCCTGAAATAAATCCATCAAATTATCAACATTAACACATACATTCATTTTATCAATAGATCATATGTTACACAGTTATGCGTAGAATTGCATACGCGTAGACTAAACCCTAGATCTACGCGTATGGATTCTAGCCATAGATTAAGCACCAAACTTTTTCTGGTATATCATAGACGTTGTGAGAACATGTAGACCAAGTTTTAACACTTATTATGCAGTGAATCAAAAACACCCAAAGTTTATGAACTTTAAACCCTAGTTTCGAATTGATGATCAATTCGTGTTTCTGGGTGGCTATAGACCTTGGAAATCATCAATTTAACAACTCAAGAGCATAAAACAACAATCTTTTTAACCAATACACATCACATTCAAAAACGCCCAATTTGACATATAAACCCTAATTCGCAATGTTCATCAATAGTGTTTCTGGGTTTGTTTTGGTGATAGAAAACATATCAAGGATGTTTTTGAAGCATTTTGACATTAACATTTTCACCACAAACACTAAACACATGATCAAGTGTTCTTACGCATAAGCGAAGACCACAAGATCACTCATATCCATAGATTTGGCCGTTGGATCCATTTAAAATTCAAGACCCATGTTTGAAAATACGTTAGAAACATTAATCTACTTACAGAATGATGATCAAATTCACGGATATGAAGAACGAATTATACGCGTAGGATCTAGTTTGGTTTGGTATATTAAATGTGATGGATAAGTGTTAGGTGGAGAGTTTTATTAAAAGTAACTTTAAGTTTTTGACAGTTTTGGTCCCTCCACCTTTTCCATTTTCATCCAAAGCCTTTTAACTTCCAATTTTGGTTACCAAATGAAGATTTTTTAGGAAACTTGACGACACTCCCCCTCGACTTGATAAAATATTGAAAGGTTATTAATATTAATCCGAGGAGTGTCACATGTACCAGGAAATTAACCACCGTTTGTAAAAGAATCAACCGAGATGTGATAACATACAAGTACACAGATGTTTTGAAGCAGTTAAAGGATTATTTTCTCCCCCTCAACACTTGATCGGAAAAATATTGAATTTTGAAAGATAAAAGTGTTGACGGAAGAAATGTACTTGCCATGTTTAAAGAAATGTAGATTGGGAGAATATTTTTGTTGTTTTATCAGGTTTTATATTTTTGTATTTTGTTTTTGAAAGATTTTATTTATTTACAAAAGAGGTTTTGGTGTTTGACAGGTTGTTAAGACTGTTTTAAGAGGTCATCCAGTTCCTCTTGAGTCAAACACCTCATACCAATTCGGTGGACCAACTCATTAAACCTAGCGGGAGGTAAGGCTTTGGTGAGCAGATCTGCCAATTGGTATTCAGTACCCACAAAGTATAATTCAACGGTACCCTGCTCCACATGATCCTTGATGAAATGATAGCGCAGATCGATGTGCTTTGATTTCGAGTGCTGAACTGAGTTGCACGAGATTGCAATGGCACTCCGATTGTCGCAGTACATCGGGATTCTGTCAAATACGTAACCATAGTCTTTGAGTTGTGTTCTCATCCAAATGACTTGAGCACAACATGCGGACATGGCTACATATTCTGCTTCAGTTGATGACAGCGATGTACAATCCCGCTTCTTTGATTGCCAAGACACCAGTTTATCACCGAGAAATTGTAGTGCTCCTGAAGTACTTTTCCTTGAGTCTAGGCATCCTGCGTGATCAGCGTCTGAAAAAGCGATTAGTTCAAAACCAGAATCCTTCGGATACCAGATCCCCAAATTAATGGTTCCCTTGATGTATCGGAGGATTCTTTTAGCCTCAGAGAGGTGGGTTTCAGTTGGTCGCGACTGATACCGGGAGCATAGATAAACGGCAAAGACAATATCAGGTCTGCTAGCTGTTAGATACATGAGAGACCCAATAATACTTCGGTATTTGGTAGGGTCAACCAATTTCCCATGTAAATCAGCATCTAATTTCTTGGTATGAGCCATTGGTGTGGCATAAGTATCACAGGTATTCATTCCAAATTTGTTTAACAGTTCAAGGGCATATTTGGACTGACTCAGAAAAATACCACGGGGTGATTGATGAACTTGCAGTCCTAGAAAGAACGTAAGTTCACCCATCATGGACATTTCAAAATTTTTCTTCATTAGTTTTGCAAAAGCGATTGAAAACTTTTTATGTGTAGACCCAAAAATGATGTCATCCACGTAAATTTGAACAATTAAGATATGTGCCCCGTGATATTGTATAAAAAGAGTTGGGTCAACCGAGCCTTTGGTGAAATTATTGGCAATGAGGAAAGATGATAGCTTATCGTACCATGCCCGAGGGGCTTGTTTGAGACCATAAAGAGCTTTGTTCAGTTTGTAGACATGGTTTGGGAACTCAGGATCAACGAATCCATCTGGTTGGGTGACATAGACCGTTTCTTTAAGTAGTCCATTGAGAAACGCCGTTTTGACATCCATCTGATAGACCGTCATATTCATATGAGCCGCGAACGCGAGAAATATCCGAACAGCCTCAAGACGAGCAACCGGAGCAAAAGATTCTTCAAAGTCTATTCCTTCTTCCTGACGATAACCCTTAGCAACTAGACGTGACTTGTTTCGGATGACGTTCCCTTCAGCATCCAATTTGTTTTTCCAAATCCATTTTAGACCAATGACGTAGACCCCTGTTGGTCTTTCAACCAGTTCCCATACTTCAAGACGTTTGAATTGGTTGAGTTCTTCTTGCATGGATTCAATCCAGTTGTCTTTTGTCATTGCATCTTTAATGTTTTTAGGTTCAGATTGGCCGACAGTGAGTGCATAAATGCAGTGTTCACCATCTGAGTGAAGACGTTGTCTCGTAACGACTGGTTGATTCGGGTTGCCAATAATGTTAGCCAGAGGATGGTCTTTAGTCCATCTATGTGTAGAGGGTTGATGTTGGTATACATTGTGCAGATTCTGAGGATTCAAATGGTTTGTTGAAGATTCCGCGACATCTGGTGCAGCAGTTTCATTAGCAAACGGGTTGAAGAACGCATTTGGATCAAAATCTGCAGGTGGGGGTACTTCATTCAGAATATCATCAGCTGGTTCATCATTGTTGGATGCGGTGTGTTCAACTGTTGTGTTGGAGTCAATTGGTGTGGGTGCATCTTCAACAGTAGTTGTTGTAGCAGGTGTATCAGGTATAGGAATATTATCAGGTTGTGCAGCGGAGACAGCGGATACACCAGGAGCACGTTCATCAATATCGTCACAGAACAGAGGAGCAAATAACCTTTCCATTTGTTGACGAGTTAGCTGAGGGCTTTCTTCAGCTGATGATGGGGGTTGAGGGAAGTTTAAACGGTTGTGACCGGGTTCTAAGCTGTTATACTCAGAAGCCATTTCCGTGAGTTCATCGAAATGAGCATGAATCGTTTCCATTACCTCCTTAGTTCGACGATTCCAGATTCGGAAACCTTTAGAATTGTCATAGTATCCAATAAAGACTCCAATATCAGCTTTTGCTTTGAGCTTTCCAAAATCATCACGATCATTATTCGGATAGCAAAGGGATCCAAATACATGAAAGTGTTTGAGGTTCGGTTTGTAGTTGTGGACAAGCTCAAAAGGTGTTTTGTTGTGGCGTTTTGTGATCATAGAACGGTTTTGAGTATAGCATGCAGTAGATACAGCTTCTGCCCATAAGTAATCTGGAAGTTTAGCATTGATTAACATTGTTCTTGCAGCTTCCACTAACGTTCGGTTTCGTCTTTCAACAACTCCGTTTTGTTCAGGTGTCCGTGCAATAGATGTTTGATGCTGAATTCCCACTTTCTCATAAAATTCACGAAGGGTTTTGTTAACAAATTCAGTTCCTTTGTCTGTTCTGATGATTCTGACGGTGTTGCGGAGCTGAACCTGTATCTTTGTGAGAAAGGTGATGATCATTTGTGGAGCTTGGTCTTTGCTGCGAAGAAAATAGACCCAAGTCCATCGTGAGTAGTCATCAACAATTACTAAGATGTAGCGTTTGCCATTGATCGTTTGCACGCGCATCGGGCCACACAAATCCATGTGAAGAAGATGAAGCACATGCTGAGAGTTGTGTTCCACCTTTGAAGGAAAATGAGCACGAGTGCTTTTTCCTTGTTCACAGGCTGAGCAAAGGTGATCTTTTGAATACCGGAATCGTGGGAGTCCTTCAACTAGTTTGTGTCGAGCAAGGTTGGTGATGGTTTGAAAGTTTAGATGTGAGAGACGACGGTGCCATAGCCAGGATTTTGTAGATGTTGCCTTAGAAAGTAAGCAGATGGGAGATGAAGCAACCATGTCTTGCATAGAGATAGTGTAGAGACTAGAATTACGCGGGCCAGACATAAGCATTAACATAATCTCCGTAGCCCATGATGGCTGCGAAGTGATCGTTCCCGAATCTGACAGTGCCAATGAACTTTGCAATAAAGTTTGATAACAGTTTAAGGTTGCCTGTCATGTGTCGGGAACATCCGCTATCAACAATCCAGAGAATGATCTGTATCACCTGCATTACACACAGACGACACAGATGGAATAGAAGTAGATGTGGAACCCGAAATGTTAGAGGGTTCCGAAGCAGATATGTTAGACATACACACATTTATAATTTTAGGCATCCATTTAAATCCTAGTGTGTTGTATATCCATTTCTGCCATCTATAACTACTCTTTGCTTTAGTCTTAGTGAAAGCGCTAGGTGGTACTACATTCTTAGGAGGTGAAGCGGGAGCTACTGTGATAGCAATGGTTGCCTTAGAATCTAAAGATGGTGGTTTACCAAGCACAGACTTAGAATGATTAGTGGGCCTAGAGGTATTCCAGTTCTTAGGATTCCGTAATCGAGAGATTATAGCTTTAGCAACACATTTGTCATGACATTCAGAATTCATACTCTTTTGACAAATAACACAAGGTGCATCAGACTGAATATCAAAAGTACTCAACGGTTTAGCATTCGTTACATCACTATTTCTATTACATTTGCCAGACGTAATATCTATAGTGGAAGCAACATGATTTTTATTCAGAGTCCTAGGGTGTTCTTCTACTTTAGCATTCCTTATTGATCTTTTCTTAGGTCGCAACTTCCTATTCTTCGATTGAGTGCTCCTAGGCTGTGAAGTGCGGACGTTTGGAAAAGATGCAACTATTCCTGTTTCAGTAGAGGGAAACACATTAGCAACTTGTGATTTGGCAGTGGGAATTCTAGGTTCACGATTACTAAATGTGACTGGTGCTAATCTCTTAATCACAGTAGGCGGAAGTTGTTCATACTTTCCTAACATTTCCCGTAACTTAGAGATGGTGTGAATCAGATCTTGATTTTCAAAACGAATATTTCCAGCAAAATTCATGACGTCTCTAGTGTGAGCAAGATAGTGATCAAGTTCGTTTGATGCTTCAAGTCGAGTCTTTTTGAGTAAATCAAATATGACACCATATTCCTGTTTAACTTTTAAAAGTTCTTGTTCATATATATTTTGAGATTTGACTTTTCAAAGACACGTTTTGATCATCCAGTTGCTCAATTTTAGGATCAAAAGATTTTGTTTGCAACTCAGAGAGTTTCTTTTGAAAACTAAGTTGATGATTGTGAATATCTTTTTCACACCAATTAAGACGACGATTTGTATTGTAAAGTTCGTTAAGTAATCGTTTATTTTCAGCTTTTAAAGACTCGATCTGAAGCACATTATCGGTGTTCTCAACAGTTACAACAGTTTCAACAATATCAGCAGAGATATGATCGGATGCATATGGCAACGAATAGAATAGCACAACATTATGGATATCAGCACAGATAACATCTTCCAAGAGTCGATCAACATCTTTTCTCAACAGTTTCTTTTTGCGTTTTGTGTTAGTAATAGATGTTTCGGTTTTCTCGAAAACGTTTTTCATTACCCCAAGTTCCTTATGAAAATCCTTTTCCCAGGCAATTGCACAACTTTTCAAGTTTTTAACATTAGGTAAAAGATTTTTCTGAAAAATGTCTCTTTGTTCTCGCGCCAGAGGCGATTGAAAATGTTCAACTTTGATTTCAGATCGATATTCTATCTCATGTTGTAAAATTTTGAGGTCAGCCATGAAAATGTCAAAATATCGAAGAATTTTTCGATTTTCAGGTTGTGAGTTTACTTCGCTAATGGAAGGTAAAGGACCATAAGTTTGTGCAAAGACTGTTTTGGGATTAACAATAGAAGACTCGGGTGTTTTGATGATAACCCTAGGTGTGTTTGAAGAATCCGTTGGTGTGACGAAAGTGACCGCGTTTTTATAATTAAAAGGTTTGTTGTAAACAACGTTTTTTAATTTTGATCGACTCTCGTCTTCTGCATCAAATTCCTCTTGACGATGATATTCAACAACACTCATGACAGTATTATCAATTTTGTATTCTGCACTGGAAACTTCAGGAGTTGGTTTGAATGTTTTGAGTGAAAGCTTTGGTTTGTAATCAGCTAGATTTTTTCCATATCCTTTTGGATTGGGTTTTAAGGTAAACTTTTCAATAGCTGTTACTGATTCACCATGTTTGTAAACAACAGTTTTAAACTCTTTAAGTTTGTTTTGCAAGCCGATGATTTCTTCAAGAAGGTCATCTACCCGATTCGTTGAATGCTTTTTGTATGCGGAGAACTGTTTTTGACAATTTAACAACTCAGCCTTAGCTTTTTGATTTTCCAAGGTGAGAGCGTTAATTTGCTTTTTATGTTCATGTTTCAGTTGTTCTAATTCGGACAACAAAGCATTCTTCGAAGCGGCTAGATCACGCATCTGTCTCTCTAAATGTTTTTCGTTTTGATGAGATTTTGCAAAAGCGGCTTCAAAACCTTTTTCACGGTTTTGTTGAGTTTTGAAAAAGTTGAGTTGCATTTGTAAACATTCAAAATCCTTGGTTAACAGTGCATTTTTACTTTTTAAGGACTGATTTAATGCATAACATTCCTCCATTTTGATTTTATGGTCTTGAATTAACCGAGCAAAATCCGGATGAGGCAACAAATCATCTTGTTCAATGTGAGTCTCAACATGATCATTCTTTAGATCCTCGAGTACGACCACAGAGTCAATTTGATTATCAAAGGAGACCATAAGGTCATCTTGATCGTCAAATGTAACTACAGGGTTAACTTGAAAATCATCAGAAGAAGATGTAGAAGACTCATTTTGAACAGTCTGATCCGTGCCGGATTCAGATATTGGCGGAGATATTAATTCAGATATGATGATGGTTTGTTCGGGTACCTGAGACAAGCCATCAGTGTCATACACTGGGCCTGTATCACTCATGTGCAGCTCATGCATATTAGCCATCAACATAACAGCTGCATTAGCCTGCAAGTCCTCCATATCATCATCTGAGTCTGCATCTGCCATAAAGCTCTGTTCTTTGTCTGTAAGAGAACCACCAGCTTCATCCTTAAGAGCCAGAAGTAAGGCCTCTTTGAAATAAGCACTGCCCCTAGTCCTTGGCTTTGGGCATGCATTAGCCAGGTGTCCCTTCTCATTGCAGTTGTAGCATCTAAGACCATTTAACCGATTCTGAGCATTTCCATGTTCCACCACTTGAGCTCTGTTGGTGTTCCTACCCACAGCATTAAACCCTTGACCACCGCCCATCTGACGACCATAATCACGATTCTGAACTTCAACACGTCCATTGTTCACAACAGCTTGAGTCCGTGTGTTAGATGAGGAACGAATACGATTGTTGGATTTGTTGGTGTAACGGCCAAAAGCATTAGCAATCATCACAAATCCTTGTTGCAATGCTTCGAACGGATCTGTTTCCTCAGTCGCTTCACTGACATAAGCTTGAGCATTGTTGCTGTATGGAACCAATTGATTTTGTTGAGGTTGAGGTTGTTGCTGTGAAGGTGTGTTGGAAGCAGTTGGTTGAGTTGCTGGTTGAGAGGGATAATTCTGTTGAGCATACAAGGCAAGTTGTTGATTGTCCGGTTGTGACTGTTTAGCAATTTGAGCACGGAGAATCCTTTCCCGATCAACTTCCTTTTCATGAGGCTTCAAGTAATCGTACAACAATCCATAAGTAGAATGATGCATATTCTTCGCTTGACGGAGAAAAATGACATACTTCTCCCATTCTGGACCAAGACTACTCAGGAACTTAGTATTCACTGCAATTCTTGGCATGATGATGTTGTGTTTATCCAAATCATTGATGATATCTGAAAATCGATGATGATAGGACTCAAGTGTCTCTCCAGGTTCAATCATGAAGTGTTCATAAGCCAAGTAAATTTTGGATTCCAAATCCTCCTGATTGAGTACAGATCCTTCCATAAGAAGACGAATATGATCCCACATCTTTTGTGCAGTCTTTTGAGCATCAACACTACGAAGAATTGGGTTTGGTAATCCTAAGAGGATGTATTCCATTGCAAGTTCATCAGCTTCATAGTGTAGAAGTTCTGTAGGATTTAAGTCTGCAACAGTAGCAATGTTGGTTTGTTCATCTCTTGGTGGAACAGCAGTTGGATCTTCGGGTACAATGACAGTAGGCATCTCAAATGGACCTTCCAAGATGACCTTCTTTAAGAACTTTCCATGTGGCTTCTTCAGATCACAGAACCTAAAGAACCTTATCACCCATTGATCGTAGTTTCCTGGAGTGAGCATTGGAGGTCTATCAAGTGATCCAGCTTCATGAATTGATTGTTGGCTGCTTAAAGCTTCACACATCTTAGCAAACCAAGTGGGTTCCTTCATAGTGGTCCGTGATGGATGTTGATTGAAATCGGTTGTGTAGGGTTGAACTTGAAGGCTTGGTTGTGGTTGAACCATTTGTGGTTGTGGAATTGCACCAAGTTGTGGAGTATGTTGCTGATTAAATTGTTGTTGATAAATGGCTTGTTGTTGATTCCATTGTTGATGTTGTGGAGTTAATTGTTGTTGTTGTTGATGATTATAAGTGTGAGGGAAGTAGTTAGAGTATGGTGGTTGAGACATGATGATAAACTTGTGTAGTAATAATGGATCTTTGTAGTCGAATGAACCTTTGTTGATGAAGTATCCTTAGGCGTAGAAATGACAAGAACCAAGTAGCACTTATGCGTAAAAACACCAAAAGTTACGCGTAACAAGAATAGTTACGCGTAGGATTTAGCTTACGCGTAAGCAGGAAAAAAGACTAATGTTATGCGTAAACAGTAAGTTAGGCGTAGAAAGTTAGGCGTAGGATTACCTTATGCGTAGGACTAAGTCTACGCGTAAGATGAATCTTAAGCGTAATATTTTCTACGCGTAAGCTTATGCTTAAGCGTAAGATTAGGGTTTTATCCCAAGTGATCTTTTACACTTCACAGTGCAAAAGAAATCCAAAGTCGACGTATTTTCAGACTTATCCAAGTAAGAAAACACGGAATAAACCAGAAAATTGAAGATCAAACCAAGGAAAGTCTTACGCGTAATTTTAGGGTTTTGTTACGCGTAAGATTACTCGTAACTTTGATTCTGCCCAAATGTGTTTCTAAACCAGTTTTTTGTTATGGAATAGCTTCAATAGTACCAAAAGAGCACAAAAGTGTGAATTTTGATGTACCAAAACTGCTAAACGGGTTACGCGTAGAACGACACCCACGAAATAAAACAAGCTTAAAAACGTAAATCCACGCGTAAAGTTTGAAACTTTTTGCCAAAAACAAGTATTTTAACACCTCAAAACATTGAAAGTACAAGAATCTTGGATTAAAAAGTGTAAAAAACGAGTTTTTAAGATAACCAAAGATAGCGTTATCTCTACGCGTAAGATCCAAAACCAAAACTTCAAAAACAAACGAGTACACCCAACTATTTGGCGATTGATACCACTGTTAGGTCACTAGTTTTACAACACAAGCTTATAGAGAAAGAGATAAGGCGATTGAACAAGCTAAACACACACACACACACGTATAAGTAAAACCGGTTAGGCGTAGAGAGTGAGTGAAAGAATAACTTGAACAACCAACCTTCAAATGAAGGTTATTACAATGTATTTATAGGCAAGGAGCTAGGGCAACACTCCCTCTCCTTCCCTATTCCTTATTGGGCTTGGGCCTCAGCTTATGGGCCTTCTACATAAGCTGGACCTTAAACAAACATAAAGGCCATAATAAAGCTACCTATTACATATGAAATATAAATACTTGAAATACTGTTTAGGAGTGATTCCAACAATTCCTCTATCTTTTTAAACTGTTTCCCCTCAACAGGTAAATAAATATGATCAACAACAGGTTCCCAGTACATTGATCCTCCAGGAGTTTCTTCATGCGCATATAAAGTTGGTCTTGGTGTCATCACAGAATCTGTATAGTGATTTACATTAAAAGGATTAAACAATATTTATTTTCATACCAGAATCAAAGTATGATTATCAGAGAATCATATATGATTTTCCTTAGAATCAATTCAACGGGAATCATATATGATTTTACTTAGAATCATATATGATTCATTTCTTCTTTATTACATAAACAGATCGATCGATATAACAAACAAACTAAAATATGTGATTTTGCTTCACATGTGATTCTTCAGAATCGCATATGATTCAGAAAACTAAAATATATGATTCTGATGATTCGCGCAGACGCATTTCATCAAACACATGGTTTGCATTTATATCATGAGCATCTTCATCACAATCATATGTAATTCCACTAGAATCATATATGTAATTCCACAAAATATTCAAAATAAGCAAAGAAACAAAGCATAATAAGCAAAAAAATTATCTGAATCATATATGATGTTTTTCTTCTTTACCTTGAATAACAGGTGTATCTTCTTCTTCCATAATCTCAGCATCCACCAATATATCATCTTCAATCATAACCTCAGCATCCACCATAAGCTCATCTTCATATTTATTTTTATCAACAACATCATTGTTTTCCATTATCAACGGTGAGGATGGTGGAGCAGTGATGGTGGTGGAGCGGTGATGGTAGTGGAGCGGTGGTTGAACCGGTTTCTGTTGTGTGTGTGTTTTTTTTTCCTCTAAAATTTTTGAGAAATAATGAAGGTTGGGTTTTTTTTTTTTTTTTTTTTTTTTTTTTTTTTTTAATTTTATTTTTTATTTTTTTTAGTTTATGTATTTAACTTTTTTGTCTTTGTAAGTGTAACTACAAGATTTAATCTTAGCCTTTGGATATAATTGAATCGGAAGGTTGACATGCGTCGATTGGTTCTATTATTACTCAAGGATATATAGGAATCTCAACTCTTACTAGAAATTGCCTAAGCAGGTATATAGCTTCTTGTTCCATACAAAAGTGGCTCCATTAAGCAATTAAGCAAATCAACCCCATACACCTTTTAAGAGCGGACGGTGTGGATTCGTTATGTTTCGCCGTCGGCTGAGGTGGCACCTCGCCGTGGCTCGCCGCCACACCGGGGTGCCATTTCGTGGCTCACCGTGATGAAGATCGCCGTGGTGACGACGCGAGAAACCATCTGACAAACTCTTCTTTACTCATGTTTTCAAGCTAAAACAAATAAAACCCACAAATTAAATTATGGAATTTATAGATCTGATTTAGCAAAAGCCATTAAACGAGCTTCAAAATGATTAAAATGAAATGGGGTTTTTATGGGTTACTTTGATTTATAGAAATGAGAGAGATGAAGTTTTTTTCTCACACAGTGCAAGTTGAGTGTGTGTGTGTGTGTAATGGCTTGGCTTGTGATTCATGGCTTTAGTTTTCAATCTTTTTTTCTTTTGTTTTTGTATTTATGAGTTCACATTTAGTCTTATTATTATTATTTTGCTAAATAAATGTAACATAGTAAGGACATAATTCAAATAATTAATTTGATGTATTTTTTAAATTGCGTATGTTTTTTTTTACCTTATCTTTATTTTACGTTTCGTATATTTTTAATTATGTTGTCTTGTATTTTTATTATTAATGAAATGAATTTAGTTTATTTGGAAAATTGAATAAAAAAAATAAAGTGGTAGTGGTGGGGCCCAAATGAAGAGGTTGAGGTTTGTTATGAGTAGGGATGTGCACGGTCGGAAAACCGGACCGGACCGGCCAAGACCGGACCGGACCGAAAACCGAGTTCGGCGAAAAGCCAAGACCGAGACCGGACCGAATATGGTCGGTCCGGTCTCGGTCCTTGTCGGTCCGGTCCGGTCTTCGGTCGGTCCGGTCCAACTAGGCTAAATTCGTCGGTTTTGGTCCGGACCGGACCGGACCGGACCGGACCGAGGACCACTTTGCCAAAAAGCCGAGACCGCGGACCGGACCGAATGTGGTCGGTCCGGTCTCGGTCCGTCTCGGTCCGGTCGGTCCTTCGGTCGGTCCGGTCCGGCCGGTCCGTTTGCTCACCCTTAGTTATGAGTGAGGAGGGAGTTTGTTGTGCTTAGTTGTGAAAAAATGAGATGCTGATGTGCCGCTGAGATGACGCAACGACGAACTTTAACCTTGTTATGACACCTCGCTCTCTAACTAAACACCCTATACAAACTCCACGTCATCAAAAAATAAAACTCAACCACTATAAATAGACATCTTTGACCACACTCTGACCACTTTCTTCCCATTTTCAAAACAAACACTCTCATTCTCCCAACTTCCCTAACAAACTTCTTCTTCTTCTAACCGTTTTCAAACTAATAACAACAATGGCGGACACGCGCAAGTCACGTGATCACTTCCTCTTCATTGCTCGTCTTGCTGAACAAACTAAACGTTTCGACGGTATAACTATTCCTTCACTTTTCCTTCTTTTAACTTTCGTTATCGTTATTACTGTTAATTATGCTCTCATTTGTGATTTTAACAGTTGTTATGACGTTCGTACAGTTTTTAGTTACTTCTGTTCGTTATTGTGTACGGATTATATACATTTTAGTTAATTAGACGGTTATTACTTCATTTATGGTTACATTGACGGTTATTATGTTGTAGTTTGTGAATTTAACGGTTATTATGATGTCCGTACAGTTTTTAGTTAGTTATGTTCGTTATTGATCATTATGTGTACGGATGATATAATTTGAAGCTTCGAGATGATTATTACTGTTAATTATTGCTAATTTGACGGTTATTTTGTTCTCATTTGTGATTTTAACGGTTATTATGATGTCCGTACAGTTTTTAGTTAGTTCTGTTCGTTAATGATCATTATGTGTACGGATGATATAAATTTTAGTTAATAATTGCTAATTTGACGGTTATTATGTTGTCATTTGTGATTTTAACGGTTATTGTGATGTCCGTACAGTTTTTTAAGCTTTCGAGATGATTATTACTTTATGTTAGCGTTATTTATTGCTAATTTAGGCTATAGTTTGTGATTTTGACGGTTATTATGATGTCCGTACGGTTTTTAGTTGATTTGTTTCATTATTGATCATTATGTGTGCGGATGATAAAATTTGAAGCTTCGAGATGATTTTTACTGTTAATTTTTGCTAATTTGACGGTTATTATGATGTCCTTACAGTTTTTAGTTAGTTCTGTTCATAATTGATGACTGAACATACATTTTACTCTCCTTTGTGATTTTGACGGTTATTATGATGTCCGTACAGTTTTTAGTTGATTTTGTTTCATTATTGATCATTTTGTGTACGGATGATATAATTTGAAGCTTCGAGATGATTATTACTGTTAATTTTTGCTAATTTGACGGTTATTATGTTCTCATTTGTGAATTTGACGGTTATTGTGATGTCCGTACAGTTTTTAGTAAAATTTGGTTCATAATTGATCGGTATATATACATTTTTCATTAGTTTAAGCTTTTGAGATGATTATTACTTTAAGTTAGCGTTAGTTATTGCTAATTTAGGATCTCGTTTGTGATTTTGACGGTTAATATGTGATTTGAAGCTTCGGTATGATTGTTAGGTGTTTTTGTTTGTGATTTTGACGGTTAATATGTGATTTGAAGCATCGATGTGATTATTAGGTTTTCGTTTGTGAATTTGACTGTTGTTGTGATTATTAGCGTACAGTTTTTAGTTGATTTTGTTTCATTATTGATCATTATGTCTACGGATTGAAGCTTCGCGATGATTACTAACTGTTAATTTTTGCTAATTTGACGGTTATTGTGATGTCCGTACAGTTTTTTAAGCTTTCGAGATGATTATTACTTTATGTTAGCGTTAGTTATTGCTAATTTAGGCTCTCGTTTATGATTTTGACGGTTAATATGTGATTTGAAGCATCGATGTGATTCTTAGGTTTTCGTTTGTGATTTTAACTGTTAGTATGATGTCAGTACAGTTTTTAAGTTAATTTTGTTCATAATTGATGACTGTACATACATTTTACTTTAGTTTAAGCTTTCGAGATGATTATTACTTTAATTTAGGCTCTCGTTTGTGATTTTGACGGTTAATATGTGATTTGCACCTTCGATATGATTGTTAGGTGTTTTTGTTTCTGATTTTAACGGTGATGAAGCTGTCTGTACTGTTTTTAGTTACAGTATGCTTAATTTTGTTCATAATTGATCGCTATACGAGCGGATGATGTAGTTGTAAGCTTCGTTATGATTATTAGTGTTAATTATTGCTAATTTAGGTTTCGTTTGTGATTTTAGTGTTTATTAAGTTGTCTGAACAGTTTTTAGTTACGGTATGTTGAATGTTGTTCATAACTGATCACTATAAGAGCGGATGATGTAAATTTGAAGCTTACAGATGATGTAAGCTTCAAATTTGTGATTTTAGCAGTTATCATGTAGTTCGTATGGTTTTCAGTTTACAGTATTGTTCAATTTTGTTTGTAATCAATAAATTGATCAGTCTATGAGCGTATGATATATTTTGAAGCTTTGAGACGATGATTAGGTGTTAGAAGTATTAAATGTAGGTTTGCGTTTGTGATTTAAAAGGTTATCATGTTGTCAGTATGATTTTCAGTTAATTTTGTTCACAATTGATCGTTATACAAGCAGATGATGTAGTTGTAAGTTTTGAGATGACATTTGTGAGTTTAATACGATTTTCAGTTACGGTATAATTACTATTGTTGATAACTGATTAGTATATGAACAGATGATGTTGTTTTTTAAGTGTCAGATAAGTTATTAGGTGCTAGAAGTTGTTACTCTCTGTAAAATTTTCAGTGACGGTATGTTCACTGTTTCAATAAATCGATCAGTATACAAATGGATGAGATAGTTTTAAGTTTTGAGATGATTTTAAGGTGTTAGAGTCTGTTAATCTGTTTGTTTGATTGTAAGTTTGACTTATATTATGTTATCCGTGTGGTTTTTATGAAGATTGCTTGTGGTTTGTTAGCTTGAATCGAATTATAGGTATCTGTGTGTATTCGTATGTGACTATGCATTGCTTAGGCTTCTGATTAAGCGAAACTGTGTTATGTTAATCGCGATGTTTAATTTCCTTGAATTGCAGAATAAGTTTTGCGATGCGATGTTATAATGATTCGCTAATTGTGGCATTTCGACTCTTAATTTTCTGGTCACAGTGTATATTATGTAGTTTTAAGTTCTGAGATGAGTATAAGATGTTAAAAGTGTTCGAATATAGCTTTATGTTTGTGATTTTTGACTTGTCTGCATTATGTTGATGTTTTTATGAAGAATATGTGTGGTTTATTTGATATGAATCGGATTTTAGGAATCTGTGTGTATGAGCGTGTGTTTTATAGAGTTTGTATGAACTGAAAATTGTTTATTTTCATAATTAATATGCTAATAGCTTCCTTCGATTCCAGTTATTTTAGTTTTGTTCATAATTGATCAGAAAATGAACGGATTTTGTAGTTTTACGTTTCGAGATGATTATTTGCTGTTACAGATTTCAGTTGTAGCTCTTTGTTTGTAGTTTTGTTTGTGTGATCATGTCGCGAGGTTTAATTTGCTATAATTACCTCACTGATTGCTTCATTTAATTAATGTATGTTCATTTTGTCAATAATCAATGACTATATGATAGGATTTCATAGTTTTGATCTTCAAGATAAGCATTAGGTGTTACAAATAGGTAAATATGTATGTTCGACTGCGTGTTTGTAACTGTTATGTTATAGGAACAGAGTTTAAGTTTTATGTTTTGAAATGATTATTATGTGCTACAAATTTGCTCATTTGTTATTTTGATTTATGTCTGTTATGTTAACGTTTACCCTGTTCTCAGGACGATTCTCATGCAGACTGTTTGTTGATTCTTATTTGAAACGGAATCTACGCATCTGTTTGTAATTTTGTATGCATGTGCTTATACATTTCAGTTTTGTACTTTTGTTTATGATTGCGTAGAATACAAACGGATTTATTACCTTTAGGTTTGGAGATGCTTGTTAGGTGTGACAAATTACAAATGAGTATGTGCAGTGTAATTTGGTGTTTACGTGTTTTATGTTAACTTTAATCCTACTGTCAACAGAATTTTCATAAAGATTGCTTGGGGTCCTACGTTTTTAGGCATCTGTGTATGTATATTGGTTGCTTGGGTTCATACAGGCTAAAATTGTTGATAACGCAAATAGAGAGTTAAATATAACTAACTTTGATTTTACACTTCTACTTGCGTTTGTTTCAGTATCCTTATATACTTCTACTTATGTTTTACTTAGGTAGTCATAAGTTTGTTAGGTCCTAATGCTGGTTGTATACACTGGAAGATGTAAATAGTGGAACATGTAACTTTTCACAATCCAGTTCATTTGAAATTTATTGTAGTCTTTTAGCAGAATGTCTAGATAAAGCGTCTGCTAATGTTGGATTTATATTAAAATCTCTCTATTTATGGCTCAGATATGGTGGAAGCAATGAATTCCGTTGCGAAATTGGGTGTGGAACTGACTGCAGAGGAGAGAAACTTGTTGTCTGTTGGATATAAGAATGTGCTTGGTGCAAAAAGAGCATCATGGAGGATACTGTCAGTTATCAAGTCTAAAGAAGAGGCCAGTGGTAATGTGAAACATGTTGCTTTGGCAAATGAATCTCTGAAAAGGGTGGAAGATGAACTTACTGCGAAATGCAATGAGATACTCTTAACAATTGATGACTACTTGCTCCCATTATCAAAAACTGGAGAAGCTGCTGTCTTCTATCATAAGATGTTAGTGTCATAGATTTTATTTTAAGACATTTTGATTACCTTAACATTTGTGATAACACCCTTTTGGTACCATATGTTTAACAGGAAGGGTGATTACTATCGCTACTTGGCTGAATTCACATCTGATGCAGATAGGCAAGAGGCTACATCTCAGTCACTAAAAGCTTATGAGGTTATTATAATTTTAGAATTTTTTAGATATTTTGTGATTTTTCATCATTTTAATAGTTGGCTTATTTATAACGTTTCAGGCTGCAACTGCTATTGCTGAATCAGATCTTCCGCCTACTAATCCTGTCAGACTTGGCTTGGCTTTGAACTTCTCGGTCTTTCACTATGAGATAATGGCCAATACTGAGAGGCATGTCAATGCGTCATTCCTACTGTAAAATTTAAGTTCTGATGTAAATTTGCAGACAAATCCATATCGAATTTAACACTCAAGTGTAGTTTTTTAACCACACAAGTCAAAGTCAAGGGAGGATATAGCTTCCTCTTGTACTGGTTATGCTAACCTGAATCACAGCCAAAGTTCCATTTAAATTTACAAATTATTTTGAAATTGTGCAGGGCTTGCAACATGGCTAAACAGGCATTTGAAGACGCTGCTGCTGAACTTGATAGCCTAGATCAACAGTCTTACCAGGACAGTTCTTTGATAATGCGGCTGATTGGGGACAATCTTACTCTCTGGACCCCAGATCCTGCAGAAGATGAAGGTAATGCCCCCGCCCCCACCAGAGTAGTTCAAAGAAGTATTTTTGGCAAGTCTTATTACCATATGGTTAATACTCTCCTACTATTATTAGATGCAACCAAACTGTGAATTGACATTTTGGGACTTAGGAGAGACATAACTGTAAGCAATGTAGAATATTCAGTCTATAAACTGCATTAGACATGATAAAAATGATATAACTAACAGAATTGTGTGCATTGGCGAAAATAGAACTGTTGGTTTACAACTATTAGACAAGTGCTGTTAGAGCAATATGCTTAATCTGCGTACCATTGTTATACACTGATTTTTTTTCTACTGAGTGCTAGTTTTTATTCAAAGACCAAACACATGTTACAGTGAACTAAATTTATTTTTTGTTCAAATAACACAGCAGGTGAACAGAATAAGGCTGTTGATGGAGTTAGTGGAGAGAACGTCAAGGACCTGGAGATTAAGGCTGGTGATGAAGAGTAGTGGAGAACCTTAAGGAAGGTAAGGTCTGTTTCAAACTCTCAGTAGATAAAGAAACTTTAGTCTATACTCTATAGTCGCAGTTACAGATGTTAAGCGTCCAGAAATTTGTTGCAGAGTTCGTCTTTACTTGTTTCATTCATCGATACATCTATACTTTCTACTTTGTTCTGTCATGAATTCTCTTGATACGTTGGTATATACACATACCTCATGTGATGCGATTTTGTAAAGTTTTACTTGTTTTTCCCTTGCATGCAACTTCTGTTTTAGGTTACTTTACATTCAGCTGACATTATACCATAGTTTGTTTCGCTTGAAGTTAAAACCACAAAATGGGTATATCTGGTACTTTAGGACATTAGGTAAACGGGTCAACATATGTCTGGTTGGGTTGACCTATCAAACTCTAATAATACACTCAGATCAACTTTTGACATGCTTTACCAGTTGGAGATAAAATATAATCTAGATTGACCAATTTTCAGGTAATTGGGTCACTACATAATATAGCATTAGTACAATAAATACTTCGATTGTTAGATTACAAGAATATATCTAGTCATTAAGAGTTACTCTTCAAAACTTTAAGACCATTAAGACTTAGGTAGCAACAGTGACCGATCCATTATTGTGGGAATGAAGGTCGTGGTTGTTGGTTGGGGCGTTTGTGATAGTGGGAGTGGCGGCAGTGGGTGGTGTGGTTACCGAAGGTATAGGAGGAACTTGAGGGATTAAAAAGGACTTTAAGTGCCTATAAAACTCCTTTGGTTTTTCTACAATATAAGCATGTCCTGTACCTTTTATCACCACCATATCTGCATTATCACCCAAATGCCTGCATTTTTATCAAAAATAAAACCATTAGTCGTTTTTATCCTCTTTGACTTTAAAAGTCAAAACATGTACTACTGAAGAAAGTCAAACCTTTTCAGTCTGTAGCCCAATTCTAAAGGAAATACTTGATCTTTATCACCCCAAATTATTTTCGTTGGCTGCATTATGAAACGGTACATTTGCATATGTTCAAAAATTAAAAACATATAACAAAACAAGTGCAAATGAGTCAAAATTGATAGTAAGGAGTTGACCTGGGATATTTTGGGAATTTCGGAAAGTTTACGGTCTTTGGCTAGAGCAATAATCAGCTCCCTTTTCTCCTCTACATGTTCTTTGTTCATCTCCTGCACCCAATACATCATGTTATGCCGTTATATAGGTTGCATTTTATGAGATGAATTTGTATATATTGCTATAGTTGTCTTTGTAAAGTTTTAAAAACATGTTACTACTTTATGGCATGTTACGAAAATTCATTATGTAAGAAATCTATGATGCTTTGTGTCATAAAACACATTTTCTAGAAGAACTTATTCTTGTTACCAAAAGCAAGTTATTGTTGTATGTTGTGAAAAAGGTATGATGTACCATACTCTAATATCATATCATAATTCAACACGTTATAAATGTAAGCATCCAGAAACTGGTCCACATGTTTCCACAAATATATGCCGATACCGACCCCCTTTTCAAGTTTTATAAACCTTTCTCTTCCACGTATATTACTTAAGGATTTATTAATAATAAGCTTACATAAACACCCAGAACATTCTTTTGCTAGGTTCTGTCTTCATATTATTACACACTAGAAGGGTACCCATGCGGCGGCGGGTACCCGATGACTATTTTGTAGCGAACACATGTTTTTCATTTTTACGTCTAATTCAAGTAAGTTTCTCTCTTTTCAACTCCGCTTCTTTCCGACTACTAAAGAAAACTCATAAAAATATATCAAAATGGATGTTGAATTAAAGAGCACAAAATTTTAAAAAATATGATGAAATTAGATCATAAAAAAATTAAACGGATTAAAAGATATTTAAATTTAAAAATAAAGGTGATTAATTAGTTAGGAAGTGACATGTGTCACCCCATTATTGGAGCTCTTTATTTTAGTTTGTTAGAGCTCCTCCCTTTTTGTTACTCCCTCCGTCTCAAAATTATTGTCACTAGACAAGATTCACCCAATTTAATAAAAGTGGGGCCACTTTAATTTTCAACCATTCAAAAGGAATATTCCTTCACTAAATTCTCTTTCTTTTACTATAAAAGGAAAGTGGACAATAATTTTGAGACATCCAAAAAAGAAAATGTGGACAATTATATTGAGACGGAGGGAGTATTTTTTAGTTAGAGAAGTGACACATGTCACTCAATGATTGGAGCTCCTTATCTTATTTTTTTTTAATTCTTTCCATAATTAGCAAGTAAAAAAGTCTGAATTTTTAAGCCTTCTAATTTTAGAAGGCCTAAATGCATTATAAAGTAGTATAAATAATATCAAAATAATTCAAAGTTTATCATTAGGTCACCTAATAATATTTTGCTACAGTAAATTAGATGAAAAATAGCACTTTGTCATTCATTGTTATTACTGGTTTAAAGCTAAATTTTACATATTTTCTCAGCGTACATGTTGGAAAATTTCATATTTTTCTTACACTACAAGAACTCTGACCAACATTTAGAATTTTCCTTTGCGTACATGTTAGAATTTTCCTTTTTCGATCTTAGCGACTTAGCGTACATGTTAGAATTTTTCATAGGAATTGATCGATGAAACTTGACAATTTTCCAACGGATTATGAGTATGACTATTAGTGACGATTTTTAGGGATATAGAGAAGTAGCAAATCTGTAACGGTTTTTCTAGACGTATCTAGCTAGTGCACGTATTAGAAGCATTCATAAAAACTTACGTCAATAAAGTCGACAAGTATACAATTCGGAGTGAGCTTAACCGGGGGCTTAACAAACGTAAACTTCATCAGCTCCTTCATCTTCTCCGGCGTCTGAGGCAACAATATCTCAGCAGCTTCTTCCAATGTCTTAACAGGAAACAACCCATCATCTAAATCCTTCATTTCCAAACACACACCTGCACAACATATTGTAAACTTGTGTAATTCATATAACTGAATAACGAGTTTGAGTACAATATAAATAATGCTAAATGATCAAACGGGTTTAGCACCTGCACAACATATCACCACCCTCTCCACCATTTCCTTAAACTGGACCGCCATACTATACGCCACAAACCCACCATAGCTCAACCCAACCACCCTCACCTTCTTGATCTCATTCGCCACCATGACTCTGTACACACACTCAGCTTGGAACGAGTCAGTTCGTTCTGACCGAGTCGTAACCGAGTCACCAAAGAAAACCAAGTCTGGTACGTAGACATTGAAGTGGTGTATGAGTTTAGGTATGACATGTGGGCCCCATTGCCACATGGCATTGGCTCCGAACCCATGGAGTAGGAGCAAGTCAGGTCGGTTTGGTTTGCGGGTTTTGGGTATCCAGCAGTGGATGGTGGTGCCATCACCAAGGTCAGTGATGGTGGATTTGAGACCAGAGTTTGAGAAAGATGTCTTGAGGCACCAGTTTCTTGATGCTGTGAAACTGAAGCATTTTGTCATGGACACACAGTTGAGGTGTTCTCAGTGTGTGTTTTTGTGTTATGTGATGAGAATTTTACACACAGTTGAGGTGTTTTCAGTGTGTGTTTTGTGTTATGTGATGAGATTATTACACACACTTGAGATGTTTTTAGTGTGTGTTATGAATGGTGAAAAATGAAAGAGAGAAAAAGGAGGTCATAAATAATTTGTTTTTGGTAGGAGTTGAATTGATTGGTGTCTTTTTTGGATCATATTTTGCATTTTTTGAATCAATTTTTAATAGGAATTGAAAAACATTAATTAACGGAATTTTAAAATTAACATATTTAAGTGCGTAAAAATTCTATAAAATCAACATTAATACATAAACAGTCACAGGTATGTTTGGCAAAACATAGTAGTAGCAGAAGCAATAAGCAGTAGTTGTTTGTTATGACGTAGTTGTATATGTAATTATAGTGTAAAATAACGTAAAAATCATATAAACATATTAACATAAAAATTCTTTAAATAAGTAAAAAGGGCATATATGTAATTTGAGAACGATTACACACGATTCAACCGCTAGTTCCTTGTTGCCAAACAAGCATTATGTTTAACCCGCTAGTCGTTTGTCGCTAGTTGCTCCACAATGCTACAAATACTTTGTGCCAAACATAACAGCTGACTTGTTAAAACAGATTTGTTAAGAACAAATCAAAACTCGAGATGTGTATATTATTTGTCACATACAATTTACTTGGGTGAGATTTTTCGTTTGAAAGTCGGGTACATTAGTTTTGTGCTTAGGTGGTCGTGGTCCTATTATTATTCAATTAGAATGAGGGGCAATAAATGGCTATTTAAGACGTAAGATAGAATATATCATGGGCATCATGAAGTTATGAAATTGCCAAATGCCAACTCATTTTGTGATCAACCAGTGCGAAAGATTCAACTCGATGCCTACTCGACTTACAGTTTATTTTAGAAAGACAACATTTATTCCAGGAACCAAAAAAGAAAACAAAGAACATACAAGAAATGACATCCTATCTAGTCAATTTGAAGTGATAACACCAACGAGATCGACATGCCCTCAT
Source organism: Chrysanthemum seticuspe (assembly GCA_019973895.1). NCBI lineage: Eukaryota > Viridiplantae > Streptophyta > Magnoliopsida > Asterales > Asteraceae > Chrysanthemum > Chrysanthemum seticuspe. The sequence continues at coordinate 356,785,549 of BPTQ01000008.1, read as the reverse complement.
TGAAATGCGACACGACAGTTATGAATCAAGTCACATGTTTGAACTAATAAGAGAAACGAATACTATGAGTCAAGTCTTTACTACACATTTACATGATCAAAATGTGAGATACAAGTCATACAACAAGAAAAAGTTTACCAAACATGATATTGGGTTCATAATTTCCTGATAATAAAATTAAAAATTGTACTCTATATTATCCGATTATTTTTTTTGACGGAATTATATTATCCAATTAAATACGAACAGTAACGTTATGTAAATAGTATAAATCTTATTTATCTATGAATAATAATTCTCGATATGTATATGTTTGTTTGTTTCCATAAGATACAAATGTGTGGGATCAAGAAATCCACATCCCCATTTGCAAGTTATAGTTTGGAGGCTAGCTTGTAGGCCTTGAGAAATGTTGTTAACCAAACTTTTAAGAAATTATAAGAAATTATAAGGCTGCCCCAGTAATGCACGCCAATCCCTCCTATTTTCCCTGCCAAGTCAGTTTTCTCTCTCCAGCGACCTTCACGCGATTGGGTGTCCCAGTAAAGACGACCCTAAACAATAAACAATCTATTCACAAACATTGTGTGTGTGTTTGTTATATCGATCCTCTGCACGACCAAGTGGGAATAAAAAGCACCCACGATCGATTTGCAGCAGCAAGAAGATCGAGACGTAATCGATCATGCGTCCAACCTAATATAAGAATTTATTCAAACTTTTATTAACTTGTTTATTTAGTTGACAATTTATCATAAAAGTGTTATCGTGTATATCATTATATGGACATGTTTCACACTTTCACAACATTAAATATTAATAGGACGATTATCTCCGTATAACGGCATTAATTTATGTATGTAATTTGTTTTTAACTTATAAATTGGTGTTGTAAGTGAGATTGAAGAAAAAATTAGTGGCTTAAATTGTTAATTAAGTATTTAAAAACATAATGGATTTCATTTCCTTTTACAAGTAAATGTATTTTAATCTACCAATATTATTTAATTTTTAAATCTTTTAAGTTTAAAAAAAAAAAAAAAAAAAAATTATGTATAGTATAGATTTTACTTGTATATAAATATAATTAAATTGGTCAGACTGATTGTTAGTTATCTATTTTGTTTTTTTTAATTTTGTTTCCGAAAATACAAACTATATATCCTAATTGTATATCCAACAGGGTTTTGGCTCATTTGGTACCCACTTTTGAAAAATGCATAGACTCACTGAAGAGATTTTGTAGATAATGTCAAGCGTTTGAGTCTCGGCTCCTGCCTACTTCAGTTGGTGCTCCACTGGGCAAGAAAAGTTATCGGAGCCATTCTATGTGGGTTCGACAACGGCTGATACCAAAAAACACCTGAGGTCAGGATGTCCTCGTCAATTCACATATATATATATATTTTTTCTTTTGAATGAATATCCTAATTGTATATCTTTCTTTATTGAATAAGAAACAATTTTGCTCCTAATTACTGACCTACAGATAAGACACGACGACATTGGTAGTTTCGTATACTAATGAAATTTGATGCTATTGTCGGAGGGTAGTTGTGGTAGCTTTCATTAAATATAAAATGTCCTTATCATCATGTAACAAAAAGAAAGTGAAGAAAATATACCAAATAAACAAGATCATGGGCTCATTATTTGTTTTTTGGTTTTGATATAAAATGATAAATTAAATGGAAATATGGAGGTTATATACTTAGCAATTATAAAATATAAATTTAATGAACCAATAGGTAGATAATTGACTAAACCCTCATTGATTTTACTGGCAAAAGTAGGAGTAGCAGAAACTATGGATGAGCATGGTTCCGAACCAGAACTGGAACCGATAACTGGACGATGGATCCGAGAATCAATCGAGAACCGAACCAAATATAGTTTTTGGTTCTGGTTCTGGTTCCGATTCTGGTTCTTCCCAGATAGGAATCGATTTATGAAGAAAAAAAAAATAGCCTCATGCACTAATAACTTAAGTATATAAAAACACAAATAAGTGATTTTTTTTTTAGCATTTGCAACCATTTATATTTAAACAAATAACATTTAACAAATAAAACATAAACTCAAATAAACAATCATTCTATAGTTTCACATGTTCATATTTTTAACAAAAAAAATAAAAGGTTTTCCCTCTAATTTCTTTTCAAACCAAATCGTCCCTTTAGTGGCTTGCATTGCAAGTCACGACATTTCCCATTACTTGTTGGTTCGTTAAACGTGTTAAGCCAATTTCCCGAACTCGTAACTTCTAAAACCTTATTGTAATATTATATGTACAAGATACATATATATAGAGTTTCTATTCATGCTAGCATGTGACCTGACGATAATAACCGTATTAGTTATTTGTTGTCCATTGCACACTAAAAACCATCAATTTGAGTATAAGAAGTAAAGAATATTACATGTTTTTAGAATTACTGGGTACTTGGTTTCGGAACCGAGAACCGGTAGAACCGAAATGAACCGACCCAAGAACCGAAAACTCTCACTCAAGAACCAGAACTGGAACTTTCGGTTCTGGTCCAGCTCTGTTCTTCTTGGTTCCAGTCTAGTTCCCGGTTCCGGTCTGGTTCTTTGGTTCTTTTGCTCCTCCCTAGCAGAAAGCAATAGTAGTAAGCAGTAGCAGAAAAAAATAGTTGTTTCTTTTGTTAATGCGTTTGGTAACATAGTTGTATAGTCATAATTAATAAATGGAAACGCTAGTTGCTCGTAAATTATACTGGAAATAGCTTTTTAATATGGAGCGTTTATAAAAAGTAAGAATGCTAATGGCTTGTTTTCAAACAAACATTTTATACAAAACGCTAACCGCTTATTGCTAGTTGCTTTAAAACACTCCTAAAACTTGCTACCAAACATACCCTAATACAGAGTCATTAAAATCTTCAAACCAACTATTTTTAACAAGTGTTATTGCACATGGCAGTCTTCAGGTGTGTTTGGGAGGGGCTTATACGGGGGCTTATGGGGATTAAATTTCAAAAATAAGCCACAACCCAAAAATAAGCCTCGTTTGGCAAGAACCTTATTTTATTAGCTTCGGGCTTTTGAAGTTATAAGCCCTAGCCCCAAAAATGGGGCTAAAATTTTTAGACCGGGGCTGATAGTATGTTAAATTACTTAATTACCCACAAAAATATCTAATATATACATATGTTAATTTAATTATATGTACTTTTTAGTAATTTTATAATAATAAGCCCTAACTTAAACTAATTTGCCAAATAAATTTATAAAATAAAAATTTTAGTTTCGGCATATAATATAAGTCTCAGCTCTAGGTCGCAGCCCAAGCCCAAACCCAAACCGATTTTGCCAAACATGCCCTTCATGTATCATTGTGTACTTGTGTTAAAAATAAAAAAGAATAAATGAGAACAACTTGTTATTAAAATCTGTCCCTTTTCATGTGATGATGTACGTCATTGCTATGATGGCACAAATCAATTGCAAGATGTGAATCGTGTTGTTATATATTATTTCGCAAGAGTTCATCATTTGTATTAAAACTGTACTCCAAAGTAGTTGACATATTTATTGTTTTCATGTGATATTTTTTTACATGATTTTGTATTTTAATTTTTTATAAATAACAACACAAGTAACTTAAAAAAAAACGTTAAAACATTTCTTGAAGTTTGATAAATTTTCAACTCATATATGGAAGTGGGCTATGCCAAGCAACCAATGCGTATAGCCAAGCCCAGGAAGTAGCCCAACACTTCTGTATTACCGGACCGGGCCTATGACTTAGCAACTTACCTCCCATTAATCATTGCCACAAGTTCATCACTTGACGAGTGTCACACATTTTCATGCACTTCTATTAGTATATATCCACACAGTAAGAGGCTTCAGTTTAATTAGTTATGTACTACTGATATATGTGCATTTTGTACGTGTGTTTAAGAGCCTGCGGTAATGACACGGGGCCACCGAAATCCATGAGAAGACCCTGAAAAACGTTTAACAGCGAACCATTTTTAGATTCTCGTTCGAGTACATGAACTAAAAAACATTTATTAAAAGGTGTTCAAATATTTAGATTAAAACAGTGGCACATGTTACACTTTTAGATATCACTCGTCATCAAAATATGCATATTTGTACACATTTTGAAAACTTAGTAACATTAAATAAGACACGTTTGTATGATTAATTGACAAAAAAGATTTATAATACAAATATACAAAACGCTGATAACAATCAAGGCCAACAATATGTTCAATCAAATTGCATACCCTGCACATGTTTTTTGTGAATATCACTAAGCATATATGCCATATAAAATGTCGATACTATAATGAAGCGTAAATCCACTATTAACCGCAACATAAGCAAGATCAGGTGGTTGGAAAGCACAAGATCAACTCCACTTAGTCTTGAACTTGAGGACACAAGACCACATTCTGAAACATTACAAGAATATTGTCCAAACAAAGAAACAATCGACTCTATCATAACTGAACATGATGATTCTAACCATAAGGCCGGACCAAGAAAACTGCTACCCCTTGTGAAGAAAGCTGAGAAACTACGGAGAAACAAAATCCAAAGACCCCAAAAAACCATAGTTTCTGACTTTACCCATTTAACTAAAGTGCTTCCTATGCTCTCTTAACTATAGCTTTCTAGGTCTTCTGAATGAAGATTTTTCTTCTTATTCATCTTTTTCATCTTCTTGTTATGCATCTTCCACTTTTTCTTATTCATCCTCTTGTTTATCTCCTCTTCCGTTAAAGGTACCGCTTCAGCTTCTGAAGAGCTAAGGATATTAGACCTGATAGTACAAAGTATATATTAGAAGACGTACAAAACAACAACAATAATAATAATAGCATGTAATTAATACGAGCAAACTGATCAAGTTGGTATAAACCTCACTAGGATTTTACGAGCAGAAGATTTATGACATGACACATGAGCAAAGTGACTGTTGTTATCCTTATCCGCAGTAGCAACAAATGCTTTAAGGCTTTCTGTCTTGTATTTGTCAATTCCTCGGTCCTCGTCAGCAAAGCTGACAACATCAACAGCTACATTCCTTCCATTTAAACATTTTCCAATCTCTTGCAATATATCTTTCATGTATACAGAACTGGAAGACGAGCAAACATGTATATTGATTTAAAGCTGTTGCAATATTCATTATAAGCATATATAATAAAAGTAGGTACATACCCTCCAACAAAAACAAGCATCCTTTTCTTCAGGTCTTCGGGAAGTCGTATGAAACCAAGCTGAGCATTCTGGATCCCAGATTCTAGGTCAATCTCACCGCCCCCAGGAATGTGTTCTGAGAATAGAAAATAATAATTCCGTACATCATTATACACATGCAGCAGCAGAGTAACAATAATAGCGAATAATAAATAAATTTGCTAACCTAGTGTGCGAGCCAGAAAATGCTCAATATCGCTAGTAGGTCTACATAAAAATGCAGTGGTACCGTAGCCCACTAACGTTGCGCCGACACTATTCTTCGGATTACACTGTAACAAAAACCAATAAAGGGAGTTTATGGGTTTGTTTCCAGGCTCAAGACAGATAAAAAATAAAAGATACTGTTAAAATGGTACCAAAACACATGGATACTAATCACCCAACCAACCACCCCTTGGTGATACTTTTATTATAACAATAAACACTGAAGATAAGTCTCCAAACGGATGCTTATCAAGTACAATACAAACACAAATCTGTTATCCCTCTACAAAGGTGTAACAGTGATACAATACTCACTCTCTAAACCAATAAACCAGAAACAATACAAGATCAAGATGATCTTCAACTTATCAACCCAGAAACCAGAAACCAAGAAACTAATATTAACTTTGAAGATGAGGAACTTGAGAGATAAAAACCCGATATCAACAACCAACAGGAACTCCACTTTATATAGCAAGGATATTTACATTTAACACCCTGCACAATAAGAAACTTACAAACACCAACCAGACATTAGAAGTTAGAAAAATATAACTAATAATATTTACCAAACAAACCCTGAAGCTTCATAAGTTTGACAAAACTAGATTATATTTTCCAACATCCCCCCTCAAACTGATGAAGCAAACAAGTTTACCATTCCAAGTTTCTTAACCATAACTGCATGTTGAGCAGTTCCAAGTGCTTTGGTTAAAACATCAGCAGTTTGATTTTTAGAATCAACTTTCACAGTTTGAATCAACCCTGATGCAACCTTTTCTCTTATAAGATGCACATCAATATCAAAATGTTTGGTCTTTTCATGCATAACAGGATTTGCAGCAATCTGCATTGCTGCTTTGTTATCACAACATAACATAACAGGCAATAAATTCTCAGACACTTCAAAATCTTTTAAGATCTTAAGTATCCACATGATCTCACAAGTAACAGATGCCATAGACCTATATTCAGCTTCAGCTGAAGATCTTGACAAAGTATTTTGTTTTTTACTTTTCCATGAAACAATATTACCATTGACAAAAACACAATATCCAGAAACAGATTTTCTAGTAACTGGACATTTAGCCCAATCAGCATCAGAAAAAGCTACAACACTGAACTTCTCACACTTTTTAAAACTTATACCATTTCCTGGAGCAAGCTTAAGATACCTCAACACTCTTAACCCAATATTGAAATGAGACTGTAATGGAGCATGCATATACTGACTCAAACAATGAACAGTATAAGCAATATCAGGTCTAGTCATAGTAAGATATATAAGCTTTCCCACAAGCTTCTGATAACTGGTAATATTCTTAAGCAACTTATCATTTTCAGATTCCTTAGAATTCAACACAGCATTCTCAGGTAAAGGAGTCATAACAGGTCTACAAGCCAGTAACCCATACTCATGTAAAAGTTCCAAACAATACTTTCTTTGATTTAAACATAAACCAGCTTTAGTTTTTAAAACTTCAATACCCAAGAAATACTTCAACTCACCAAGATCTTTAATCTTGAATTTATTATTCAAAAACTTTTTAAATCTTTCAATTTCAACTTCACTATTTCCACAAATGACCATATCATCAACATATACAAGAAGAAACATTACTGTATCTCCTTTCCTTTTTATAAATAAAGAATGATCATTTTTAGATTGTTCAAAACCATCTTCAAACAATGCTTCTGACAGTTTATGATTCCACTGTCTAGGAGCTTGTTTCAAGCCATATAAAGATTTTTTCAATTTGCACACTTTAGTACTCCCCTCTTTACAGTAACCTGGAGGAGGAAGCATGTAAACATCCTCATTCAGATCACCATAAAGAAAAGCATTATTAACATCTAACTGAAACAATTTCCAATCATACTGAACAGCAAGACTAATAAGACATCTAACAGTACTCATTTTTACTACAGGACTGAAAGTTTCATCATAATCAAGACCTTCCTTTTGAGTACAACCTTTAGCAACTAATCTAGCTTTATATCTATCAATTTCACCATTAGCTTTATACTTTATCTTAAAAATCCATTTAGAAGCAATAGGATTTCTACCATAAGGAAGATCAACTTCAGACCAAGTATCATTCTCATATAAAGCATGCACTTCATCATTCATAGCACATCTCCAATTAACATCTTTAGAAGCCTCATAAAAAGAATTAGGCTCACTAGACTTATTCAAATTAGACACAAAACAGTAGTTATCAGAACTAAGCAAACAATGATTGGCATATTTGCCAATACCATATCTGATTTTGTTATCAAGAATATAATCATTCAACTTAGCAGGTAATTTAGAAGCTCTAGAAGACCTTCTACTAGTACCTTCCTCTGTTTGATTTTGAAGAACATTTTGGGACCTAGACTCATCAGGATTCTGAAAACTGTTTCCCTCAGACTCATAATTTTCATCTAAAGGAGTTGCAGTTACTTCTAGATCTGGTTGCTGTGAACTAACAGAACTTGGTATCTGTTCTGGACTCTTATCCTGTTCACTGCTCACAACCATACCAGGTCTAAAAGAACTACCTTCTCTACCAACAGATGCATATTCTCTATTCACACTTTCTAAATTTGCATCATTGGGAATGGGACAAGGAGTTTTGGTTTTTGACTCAGACTCATTAATATCAAAAAAATTTAAGTGTGTAACCTCAGAAACAGGCTCTGAATTTACACTCTGACTCATTCTCAAAGGAAATATGGTTTCATAAAACTTTACATCCCTTGAATAAAGAATTGACCTGTTTTCTAAGCTCAAAAGTTTGTAAGCTTTTTTACCACTTGCATAACCAATCAGAATACATTTTTCAGATTTTTCATTAAACTTGTCAGATTCTTTTAAAATAGATGCAAAACACAGACACCCAAAACTCCTAAGATGAGACAGACTAGGTTCCCTACCATAGACAAGAGAGAAAGGAGATTTCCCATTTAACACAGAGGAAGGCAACCTGTTAATCAAATAGGTAGCAGTTAAAACACATTCAGACCAGAACACAAGAGGAATTCCCCCCTGAAACATAAGACTTCTAGCAACATTTAATAGATGTCTATGTTTCCTTTCAGCAATACCATTCTGTTGTGGTGTATAAGCACAACTAGTTTGATGAAGAATACCTTTATTATTAAAAAACTCATTCATTTTGTTATTAACAAACTCAGTACCATTATCAGACCTAACAACCTTAATTCTTTTTTCAAACTGAGTAAAAACCATATTATAGAAAGAAACAAACATGTCAAACACTTCATCTTTTCTCTTTAGCATATACACCCAAACAGATCTAGTAAAGTCATCAACAACAGTCAAAAAATACTTATATCCATCCCTGCTAACCACTTTGGAAGGACCCCAAACATCCAAATGAATGAGTTCCCTAAAAACAACAGACTTATGTTCACTTATAGGAAAAGGATCTCTTGTTTGTTTTGCCTTATGGCAAACCTCACAAGGACCATTATGATCAACATTAGATAACTTCAAAGATTCTTTAAGCAATTTCAAAACCTGGTTAGCAGGATGACCCAACCTATTATGCCAAACTTCCTTAGTAACAAAACAACACAAAAACTCACTATTGACAACATGAGAAGAAACATCAGCAGGCTTATCAAACAAATATAAACCACCATATTCACTACCAGTCCCCAGCACATTCTGCTGATTCAAATCCTGAATATAGCACTTATTTTCATCAAAACCAACTCTAAGTTTACTATCTTTAATAAGCTTATTAACAGACATCAAACTAACACAATACTCAGGTACAACCAAAACATCAAACAAAACAACACTGTTATTTAATTTCAGATTCCCAACATGAGTAACTTTAGCTAAGGTGCCATTTGGGTGACCAACAGTAATTTTTAAATCAGAAATATCAATCACATTAAACATATTTTTAGCAGAATTAGTTAAGTGTTGATTTGCTCCAGAATCAATGATCCAACCCAGATGATAACTGACACCATTAACTTTTAAGTTGGCACAAAAAAATTTGTAGAAATGATCATTAAAAAACACATTTCCATTAAAAAAGGAACATGAGGCACTACCTGCCATGTTGGACTGAGCAGAAATTCCAGATTTGTCATTTATAAGACTCATAAGCTTCAAAACCTGTTCATTACTTAAAGATAGATTTCCAACAGCAGACTTAGCCATATTATTCACATTAGAAGTTCCTTTAAGATCATTGGTTTTATTAAAACTAGTTGCAGGCTTAAGATTAGGATTCTTTTTAAACCCAGGAGGATACCCAATGATCTCAAAACACCTCTCAACAGTATGCCCTTTTAAGCCACAATGAGTACACAACAAATTATCATAATTTCCTCTGTTATTATTACCACTGTTATTATTACCACTGTTTCTTTTCCAATTAGTATTTTTATTATCAAAAGTTCTAGAAACAAAAGCAGAAACCTGAGCCTTCTCAGATTTCACAGTAGTAGTAGGAATCCCTCTATGAGACTCCTCCCTAGAAATAATAACAAATGCATCCTTAACCTCAGGTAAGACTTCTCTAGTTAAAAGACTACTTCTTATAGGCTGATAAACATCATCAAGACCCATAAGAAACTGCATCAACTTCAACAATTTGCTATGATCAGATAATTCTTGTCTAGCCTCACAAGTACAATCAGGTAACTTAGTCAGAATATCAAATTCTCTCCATAGAGAATTTAGCTTATGATAATACTCAGATACAGGCAAACCACCCTGCTTAAAGCTATTAATCTTTTGAAGCAAGTTAAACACAACAGACCCATCAATCCTATCATAAGTGTCTTTTAAATCTTTCCAAACAACAGAAGCATTATCAGAAAAAACATGACCAAGATAAACATCTTGAGATAAAGAAGTTAACAACCAATTCAACACAACAGCATTACATCTATCCCATTGGGCTTCCAATAGGGGACTAGCAGCATAAGCAACCCTAGTACAAGTACCATCCGAAAAACCCATTTTATTTTTAATTTGAATAGCCAATTTTATAGAACTAGCCCATATTCGATAATTTTCAACACCAGTTAGTTTAAGAGTAACAATAGAAGCACAATTAGAGTCATTAGGATGGAGATGCAGAGGGTTGCTCTGATCTAAACTACTGATCATAATAGCCATAACAGCAAAACAAAGAAATAACAAGAAACCAAACAAGAAACAATCAAAAAACACTAAAACAGACTAAACAAACCAAACAAACTCAACTTCCAAGACTGCCCAAATCCTATCCACCAGCGACTTAGACACAACAAAGAACAAAACTAAAATAACTAAAACTATGAACTCACACCCAAGATGAACTTGGATAAAGCCCAGAGGACTGAGGTTGGCCAGAGCAGGTATTCGTACCACTCACGGTGGCAGATCAAGGAGTTAGCCAACCTGTTTGCACCCCCTAGACTCTAAACCAGTCAATCTTAAGAGAAGAAGAAACACTTACAGAGCTAATAAGAATACGCAGCGGAATTAACCAAGAACTAGGCCAAGAACTCCCCAGATCACAAGATCTCCAAGAATCCCCAAATCAGAAACTTAGGGTTTCAAGAACATCAACCAAGAATCACTAATTAGCACAAGAATAACACTCTAAACAACTTTAATTTCTCGGAAACAAACCAGAATCAAAAACCCCCAAATTCTAGGGTTTCAAGAAAAAACCCTAAAATTCAATTAATCCAAGAATCACCAATAGAGCGGACAAGAACCACAAGAAACCAATCAAATCAACAGATCAGAACCTGGCTCTCATACCATGTTAAAATGGTACCAAAACACATGGATACTAATCACCCAACCAACCACCCCTTGGTGATACTTTTATTATAACAATAAACACTGAAGATAAGTCTCCAAACGGATGCTTATCAAGTACAATACAAACACAAATCTGTTATCCCTCTACAAAGGTGTAACAGTGATACAATACTCACTCTCTAAACCAATAAACCAGAAACAATACAAGATCAAGATGATCTTCAACTTATCAACCCAGAAACCAGAAACCAAGAAACTAATATTAACTTTGAAGATGAGGAACTTGAGAGATAAAAACCCGATATCAACAACCAACAGGAACTCCACTTTATATAGCAAGGATATTTACATTTAACACCCTGCACAATAAGAAACTTACAAACACCAACCAGACATTAGAAGTTAGAAAAATATAACTAATAATATTTACCAAACAAACCCTGAAGCTTCATAAGTTTGACAAAACTAGATTATATTTTCCAACAGATACCTTGGTTTTAGCGAGACAATAGAGTTTGATAGCGTCAAATTGAGTCTTAAACACAACACTATCCTTTGGAACATATAGGGAATTGTCAATAACGATCATTGTAATCTGCAAATTACGTTTCCTTAAAAAAGAGAAGAAAAGGAAGAAGAAGACCCCAATGATATAAATAGGAGCTAGAGATTATTAACTAACCTCGGCCGCCATAGTTGAAGATCGAGAAATCAAAAGTCCCTGCATCATGAAAAATAGTACATCAAGATCACTTTAACAAAATAAGGGGTGATTGTTTACTGGTGGTAAATTACTCTACAGCAAGTTCTGAGTTACACATATGAGACTAAAATGTCACATATGAGAATATTAAGGCACATAATAACATATAATAAAATGTTAAACTATGCTCTCAATTTTCCAATATCCGTATTAGAGCAGCAACATCAGTTACTTTCCGAAAAACAAAATGCATTCTCATCCGTGAAACAATAACCAGTCTTCATTTAATACATGTTTTCTACAGGTTTGATACTTCTGATTTCCAGGATCGTGTAATGATCAAACAACAATACAACATCATGCTATCATCATTCAAAGATTCAACATAAGAATTGATAAACAAAGAGAAACAGGAGAAGATTGTTGAACCCTTCTAATAATCAGATAAAACTAAAACTGAAAGGTTAACAATTGTTTACAGATTCCTACTCTATAAATACCGGATAAACGACATGAATGAAAGGGTGTGTGTCGTTTCATAATAACTATCATATAACTGTTTATAACCCTAAAACTAAACCGTTTCTGCCTAATGGGTTTGGTGGCCCATACCAGAAACTTGCATGCCTTATCTTTTGACCCGTGACTAATCTATCTTGGCGTCTAAGACATTAAACGGTCCAACAGTTCCCCCCTAATGTCGAGATGCCAAAAATCTTCTTCTCAGTTTCTTCTGTAATTCCTTGATGCCTTCTTGAATCATTCTTTAATCTTGATGTCTTCAAATATTTGGTGCGTCACTAGATCTTCATGATCTCCAAGGCAAGTCCTTAGCCTCTTGAAACATGTCCTTCTGTTTCAACTTGTGACTTCAAGGCAAGTAAATCCCTTAGCCTTCTTCCTACACCGGATTTGAGCACATCTTTATCTCGGTTAAATCCACCGTCTCTAATCTTTCTTCTTCAAACGGCATCCATTTTTTTTATATGAAACGCATGTTAGATCTTCTTGATTGGTGATTGAAACATGACTTTGTTGTTGCTTGATCCCCTTCGGCTCTGATACCACTTTTCTACAGGTATGATACTTCTGATTTCCAGGATCGTGTAATGATCAAACAACATCATGCTATCATCATTCAAAGATTCAATATAAGAATTGATAAACAAAAGGAAACAGGAGAAGATTGTTGAACCCTTCTAATAATCAGATAAAAATAAAACTGAAAGGTTAACAATTGTTTACAGATTCCTACTCTATAAATACTGGATGAAACGACATGAATGAAAGGGTGTGTGTCGTTTCATAATAACTATCATATAACTGTTTATAACCCTAAAACTAAACCGTTTGTGCCTAATGGGTTTGATGGCCCATACCAGAAACTTGCAGGCCTTATCTTTTGACCCATGACTAATATATTTTGGCGTCTAAGACATTAAATGGTCCAACAACATGTGCCAAGAAAATCTCGCGATTATAACCAATACAATACGGTCATCAAATCGGTATAAAAAGTTACGTTTATCGAGTCCAAACAACAATCTGACCTTCTTTTGCTAACAAAAGTACCAAAATCAGTCGCACACAAAGCATACTTCATGATCCGATCCCCCAACGATCATGTTTTTAATATCTGGAATAACTCAGTGAGATCATAGGTCTTCCAAAAACACATAATGTTATCTCCGTCTCGCATAATAACTACTATTGTTTTAGCATGTATACCAATAAACTTAGTTGATAAACTACGAAATATAAAATAAGGTTACCGTGGTTTGATATCTAAAAATGCACATCAATTCTGCTCTAAAATAGCCGAAAACTACTCGAATCGAAAACAAACAATGTGACCATTTTTTCCTAACAGACTACTAAAATCACTCGCACACTATTCATACTTGATAAAAAAAACAGTCAAACCCCTAATTGTCACATAATCCATAACGTATAACAAAATCTGCAACATGAGATATACATATTAAGTGCTAATAACAAACACGTAAAACATCCTTATCTCCAAACAAAATGCAATGACTAAATTTCCGTTTTAACTATGGGATGTCTCAATTACAAAAAAAAGAGCACATCAATTCCAATATCGGAACATTCCAGCAATAATGTGACCTATTTTTAACAAACTAACAAACCTGCAACATATTTAAGCGCTAAAAAAAAGTAGAAAATAATAATCAAAACGAAAATAATTCAGCTTCCGTATAACTATAGAATATCGCGATTACAACAAATACGGCATGCCAATAGAGTTATCGAAACATACTCGAATCCAATAAAAACAACAATGTGAGCCCTAATCACTTGCCTTCCTATTGTGCCAAAAACCATTAGGCCTACTTTGTCATCCAGAGTAGTGATGACTACGTGACCATCCTTTTTCTTTAGTTCAAGAACTGACTAAGTTCTGCCATTAACTCAATTCTACTAGATTAATCGCAAGGAATTGGATGTTCCAATATCTCTTTTTATGTCGGTCTACAAGAGTAAAAACATTATCAGAACTTAAATTCAACCAAAAATTTTATATTTGAAGTTTTATTGACATGTTAAGAGTACAAAAAATCATAATAACCTATTTGCGTTCTATAAAAATCATGTTTTGGGGTAACATGCATGGGCCACTATCTCCGGCCATTTAAATACCATATTTAGACTCTTCCTTGAAGATGAGGGGTCATAATTACATAAATTTCTTTAGTACAATCTTTTTGTTCATCATTAGTTAAATTAGTTATTCTAGTTTTTATTTGGAAAAGTTTAGAGAAAAAAATCAAGATCCTTTTTTTGCCAACATACCTCAACGTACAGTCTTCTAGCAGTGCTTTACTTAAAAGGTTGTTGACTTCAGGATTAAGTTTTTCCAAAATGCCTATCAATACTTTACTTTATAAGATTTACATGTTTTACACACCAAAATGTTTTACACGAATGTTTATATGCTATTGTACCCCTTGATTTTTGATACAAATGTTTATAACTGTATATTAGATCTATTGATCCCAACAACGCGTGTGCTAGGACGAGATGGAACGTGTGCAAGAAAGAAGAAATAAGATGCTTCTGGTTGACCCAAAATCAAATTGTAGGCTTGTAAATATTGATAATGGAGATGCTTGCTAGTTAATTGAGCGCAATAAACCGTTATTTTATTAGTGTCATCAACCCGCTGCAAAAGATTATATAACCATTGTTGTTGGACAATATGGAACCATGGACCTTTATCGCCATAGACAACACACAAAAGCAGAGGTGTTTTAGAGTTTTTGAAACACCCCTCACATATAATTCAATACATCTAATTCCCTTATTCGATTATGTTAATTATCCCTCCCAGATGGGTTTGGTGTACAAAAGAAAAAGACATCTAAGTGTTTCTTAACACGGAATATGATGGAAAGCTCATGTTAGTGGCATGTTCAAAATGTATCTATTTAAATGGTGAAACCGGGGCCATTGGTAAGAAGAGTCGGCATAATTTTTTGATTGTAACACAGGATTACAAGATGAAGTTCTATTCAACTACGCCTTACAAGACCACCGTTCTATGACAACTCGACTGTTCTAGATTTAGGGTTTTTTATCCGCGATCTAACAAAGAACTCGATCGTGCTCCTATTCAAGTTTTTCATACAATCAATGAATGTGATTTTTATGAGTTTTGTATCAATTTCAACTTGAAAAATCGATCTAATAATTGGTTTATTAGAACATCTCATGTTGAAACATCCACAAAATAAAAAAAGTGGTATAGAATTGTCTGAGGATCTGTAGGTGAGTCAAAGATGGTATATGGAGAGTTTCAAGATCGGAGAGTTGTTGAGAAGTTACAAAGAAAAGGAGATTTGTCGAAACATGTAAGAAATCTTAGAAATTTAGGAGTTCATGAGAATATATCGGGGTTTATAAAAGCTGAGACAAATGGAATCCTTGATATGTTTGCATTTCAAAACACGTTTACTAAAACCTTGAAAGAATATGTGTATTTGATATGTGTATTTGTCTCAGCTTTTATAAACCCCAGTATATTATCATGAACTCCTAAATTTTTAAGATTACTTACATGCTTTGACAAATCACCTTTCCTTTGTAACTTCTGAACATCAACTCTAAGATCTTGGAACTCTCCATATACCACCTTTGACTCACCTACAGACTTGTTAGACAACCACCTTTCCATTTGAGATATTCTAATAAACCACTATTAAATTGATTTTTCAGGTTGAAATTGATACAAAACTCATAAAAATCATTTTCATTGATTGTGTGAAAAACTTGAATGGAGCACGATCGAGTTCTTCATTTGATCGCGGATAAAAAGTTGTGAATATCGAAAATTTGAGTTGCCATGAGATGGTTATCTTGTAAGGCGTGGCTGAATAGAACTTTATCTCGTAATCTTTTCTTACAATCAAAAAGTTATGCCGACTCTCCTCACCAATGTCCCTGGTTTCACCATTTAGATAGATACATTTTGAACTTGCCACTTTTTTTCACCATATTTTGTGTTAAAAAAAACTTCGATGTCTTCTTCTTATGTACACCAAACAATATGGGAGAGATAATTAACATAATCAAATAAGGGAATTGGATGTATAGAAATATATATATGAGGGGTGTTTCAAAAACTCTAAAATACATCTGCTTTTGTGTGTTGTCTATGGCGATAAAGGTCCATGGTTCCTTATTCTCCACCAACAATGGTTAGATAATCTTTTGGAGAGGATTGATGACAATGATAAACTAACGGTTTATTGCGCTCGATTAGCCACCAAACAACTCCATTATCAATATTTACAAGCCTACAATTTGCTTCTGGGTCAACCATAAGCATCTTATTTCTTCTTTCTTGGACACGTTCCATCTCGTCCTAGCACACGCGTTGTTGGATCGATAGATCTAATATATAGTTATAAACATAAGTCAACTTTATAAACATTTGTATAAAAAACATTCGTGTAAAACATTTTGGTGAACAGAGCCTTATAAAAAATCGAAAAGTAAAACATAACCTATTTTATCATCCTAAAGCTGTGGAAATCAAAAATTAACTCTTTATACCAACAGGATAAGTTACAATAAAATACAAACCAGTACATGGACATGTCACAAAGTGCTTAAATTACTAAACTAGTATTTTACAAGTCTAACTTGGATTGGAATACACCTTAGCTTTCAGCTTTGGTTCATTAGTTGTAATGAATGTGAGTGTATTTGTATTGAGAATGGCATACCAACAAATGATATCATCAAGGAAACCTAAACTTTAATCAACGTCAACTAAAAGGAAAACAAACCCAAACCAAACAAATGGTTTGAACCAACAACTAAGCTTCAAAGAAACTCCAAACTCCATGAGAACTACCCCGCAAACTCCCAGGATAATTGTTCAATGGCACCACAAAAATATGCACAAGCAGTTAAGAACAAAAATGGGAAGATACACAAAAATACGGCATGTCAATGCAGTTATCGAAACATACTCAATGTGATCCCTAATCACTTGCACACTAAACACACTTGGTCACAAACCACCTAACCCCTAATTACCACACAATTCAAAACCCTAATATACACAATTACTCATCGAGTATCAAAACACACAATTAACTAATTTTAACCAAAACTTGATGGTAAAAATTCAATTTTTTTTACCTGTGGTAACTTGTTAGCAGTGGAATTGATCGATGTATGTCTGAAAAATTGGTGTTGGATTTAAAGGTTTAATATTGTGGGTATATTTATATGAAGATAGTCGGTTAACACTAATATGAAACCCAAAGAACCAAAAAATGGGCCTTACATTGTGCCTTTCCTTAGGTTTTAGCCCAAAAATAAATGTCAAAATTAATTATATAATCTTCTTTATCATGCAATATCTCGATTTAAAACCCTAATAAGCATCGTATATTGATATACTAATAATGTCAGACAACATACCATACGAAATTCAGGAAGGAATCATCAGAAATTTGCCTATCAAATCACTTATTCGATTCAGATTGGTTTCAAAACAATGGAAGTCTCTTATCGATAGCTCTAAGTTTATTGCTGAATACCAGACCTACCAAAAACATAGACATCATCTACTTGTAAGATTCCAATCATGTTATAAGCCTGAAGAAAAATATGTTTCGATCATAGATGATGATACTTTCCTGCAACACAAGTTTTCACTTACTGTCCCCACATCTCTTAAACTACTTAATGGACCAGATATAGTTAGCTCTCAAGGCTTGTTATTCTTGCATCGTTATGATATATACTCAGGAACCAGGAAAGCCCTTATCTGGAATCCTACTATTAGAAAAGCGGTTGATATAGATCTGTGTTGTCCATTAAATCATAATTATTTTGTTTTTAGTTTTGGCGTTCGTCCCGACACTTGTGACCCTATGATAGTCAAGTTTCCATATAATCAATATTCGTATGAATGGGCTACATTTGAGGTTTTTACATTAAGCTCAAATGCTGGAGAAGACTGTCCAAGAATTTACCTCGTGAACGTATTTCATTAAAAAAAAAGCAGGTAGCAATAGATAGGTTTATGTATTGGTTTGCTCATGGATTTCGTAGGAATTTGATAGTTTCATTTGATATGACAAGTGAAGAATTTACAGAAATAAAGCTTCCTGATAGTTTAGCAGTCGATCAGGAAAGTATTGTGTCTTTATCTAGCATTAGCGAGTCCCTTATTATTGTTCAAATTGAGGCCGATTTATTATTAGTTAGTGTATGGAAGATGATGGAACTTGGTGTTTCAAAATCATTCGCAAAGCTATACACCATCGACACAACGTATGGGATAAACGCAGTACATGGATTTAGAAAGAGTGGCGAACCTATAGTTCAAATGAGAAATGATCCTGAAAATGGTATTTTTGCTTATGAACCTGACTCAAAACTCATAAACTATATTGGGATTTCTGGAGCAGGACAATTATTCTCTGTGGTTTCCTACATTGAAACACTACTTTTGTTTGATCACTGAGATGGTAGTATCTACTTCGACATGGATTGAAGACAATAATTATTGGTAACATTGCTACGTGTGGATCTTAAAACAAGTGACTTTGGAGCAGCCAAGTAAGGTATGGAGATTAAAGTGCGATTACAGTTTAGATTATTTAGAGTTAATAAGAAGTTTTATGCATTGCATATTGATTGATGCTGGTTTACTGTTAGGAATAAGGTTGTGTTTTCTTATAACGAATCTCACTTTTCTTTTTGGAAACTTATGCTCAAAAGTCTTGTTCAAATTCAATCAATTTAAATCCAATATCTATAGTTATTTTGGTTTTGTTGCAATTCTGTTACTCTATTCTTGGAATACAAAGCTCGTTTGGTTACATCTTTTGAGAGCATTTTAGAGCAACTAGCCATTAGCATTATTATTAGTTTATTACAAAGCTCGTTTGGAAGGAAGCAGAAAACATTTATAAAATTATAAAAACGCTAGTTTTTCTCAATGTTCTTTGAATAAGCATTTAGCATTTAGTATTACGTTCATTTTATACATTAAAATTAGAAGTACCGTACTCTACCAAACACTTTTATAAATGTAAGTGTTGCTGCTAACTGCTTATTGCTAACTACTAATGCTAATTGCTACCGCTAGTTTTAACAAACACACCCTAGGAGGGTACAAAATCGTTAAATAGGAGACCACTGTCTTGGAGAAGCTATGCCAATAATATTTCCTTATATTTCAATGGTCTTTTGGATTCTTAGCTATTCTATATGTTAATTTTAGTTTTTGTATGGATGTGCCAACATTATAATGATATATAACTTATCTTTCTATTTACAATGACGAACGATTATTTAGTAAATCTGTAAATATCGAGTATGATATTTGATGAAACGTGTGTGAAACACTTTCTGTGCTTCCATTTATCATCTGGTAAAGTTGATTATTTTCAGTATTATCTCCACTATATATGATAAAGTTATATTTTTTTTATCTAATGTATCAAGTATCAACAACATTTTTGTAAGCTCTCTTTGAGTTTTTACCAACAAGAAGCAAGACGTACAGACAAAGTGAAATCATAAGATTATATCATGTATACTTGTGAATCTGCATCATTTTTTCATTTTTTTTAATGATACACCGGTGCCACACTAACACAAATAAAGATCAAAATGTTTATATGTGAAAAAAATTGTTGTTGGCAATAAGTTAGCGAAACTATAATCCATTCAGATTTGGCAACTTAAATTAAAGCAATACATTAGTAGATGCCTCTAGAATTGTTTAATAAGTCCACAAATATATAAATTTTATCATATTGATATACCTCTCTGGTAAGCATTGTCAAAGTCGACGTGGAAGCCGATCTTGATTCTCATAAGATGAATGATTGAAACATTAAGACGTTTGATTATTATTTATTGGTGATCATTATAATGATATATAACAAATACTTCTATTTACATTGACGGACGACCATTTAGTAAATCTGTAAATATTAAGTATGATTTAGTTTGATAAAACGCGTGTGTGCTTCTGTTTATTATCTGGTAAAGTAATGATTAATTTCAGTATGATCTCTACTAGATGATCAAGTTATATTATTTATCGGATGCCAACTATGTTATAAACTGTCTTTGAAGTATTCTACCAAGATATACATTATATAGACTTGTGTATATGCATATCATTTTTTCTTTTTAATTTGCTTCTTTAAATAATCAGTGACTCACTAGTGATACTGAAATAATGTAATATCATAATGTTTGTATGTGTAAACCTACACCACTCCCTCGCAATTTTGAAACCGTTGCTTGTTGATGAGAAGAACCTTGCTGAAAAATGGAAAAGGATGTCTCAAGGGCATTGGCGAACCTTGCTGAAATCTTTGAATACCTCTACTTATCTATCTGTCAAAATTGTGACCGAAAATATATCTCCACCAGAAGATCTTTCACAATCATCACGTGTCGACTGTAACTCTTGCTACATCTCACTTATCAGACCATGAAAGTTGGATGAAACGCTGAAAAATAAACATAGACACCTAGCAACAGAGCAACAAAACAAAAACACTCAACATCAATGATAAATAAACAACTTGTTAACCATTGGCCTGGCTTGCTATGTTGTAATTATGCACGGAAACCAGAACTAAAGTCAATCAAACCATTCTATTATAATGATAGATTGGTTTGCTCGAGATTAAGAGTAACGAAGATACTAGTTAAAGGTTTAGGATGGTAGACGAAAGAAACTAAGAAAGTAACATTGCCGGAAAGGGAAGAACCGGTAAAACTGAACTTGAAGTAACAAATTATGTAGAGTAATTATGAGGAAGAACATGATTGATTGAATATTAGTCTATAGACCGCTATGTTCGATGACATATTTTGCGCTGGAATTTTTTTCTAAATAAATAAGTTTTTTATTTTGTTAGAGAAAGTGATAAAATATTCATTTTAGGTGTTCAAAATACTCTATCTGAGAGGTGGTAAAGATGCTTAAACATTCACACCTCTGATAAGTACCCTGTCTAAAAACAAGTTAGACTTGAAAAGAAAGTTGCCACACAAAAGTATTATGCCAAAAGTGGTACCTTAGTCATGTTTACACTTTGATGTGGTCATGGGCAAGTACCTTAGGAACCAAAATATTGTTAGAAACAAACTGTATTTATAGCGATTATCAATTACTTACACATGATACTTAAATGGATTAATCATATCTAAATGTGCTAATATTATTTTAAATCATAAACAATGGATTCAATATTTGTGCAAGAAAATGGATCTTCAACATATACACCTATAAAGTAATGTTTAACATATCAATATTTTTTTCATCACATACATATGATAAATTTGAGAGTGGTACTAATATATAACTTGAGATAATTTTACGTACCATAATAAAAGTAAAGGCATTCTTGATATACTATAATAAAATTGTCATATAGTGTGAAATTATCACATAAGCAAAGTAAATGGTGTTCTACGTTGTTACAGGACTCCGATGCAATTTTGGTTCGTTATGCTAATTTGCGTAGATGTACATGAGTATTTCTAAATGTGCCCGATTTTTAAATTTTTTTTGTTAACAGATCTTGCATGGTTAGTCCATCAAAAAGCGAATCACGTTAATGAAACCGTACTTATTTATTCTATATTTCTTATTTTATTCTAGCTCAAAGGATTGTGTGCACTCGGTATTTTTAATCTTAGTTCGGTGACTTTATGAAGCATGAATCGTGCAAGCATATTGATTATCACACTCAAATCGCAAACAATCAATATTCTTAACCGTAAAGTCCAATACTTTATACATCTCCTTTGGGTTTGTAATTATTTTGTCAACCAAAAGCAACTGCAATCAACAATATAATTTGTCTTTTGAAGCCATTTGACTTTTAAGGTCAAACTAACCATTTCCTTAAATTTTCTTGCTAATGTATTGCACTCCATACTTTTTGCTGTCATCAGCATTAGTCCATTTGACCTCAAAAGTCAAATTATACATCTTTGAGTATAATCAAGAAATCTTACCTTGCAATCTTGAAAGTCTTCTTTTATAGTTTTCGATCGGTAAAATGTTTAGACAGGTAACCACGATCGAATTGCAGCCCCTCTAAATTCTTTCTAGAGTAGTCTCACCACTATTCCCTTTCTCAATAGTGATAAAATCGTTTTGCCCTACTCATTGCATCCCCTTCAGCATCATTACCTGCACTTATGGCAGCAACATCTGATAGCTCATGATCCTCAACCTACAAAGTACAGTCGATATTTGGCTGCCAAGCTTAGGTATAAAAAGATTAGAAAATTTATACTTCAGTTATTACCTCTCACGACATCAAAATTGAGTTCTAATACTAGAGCATCTGCAGTTTTTTTAATCCCTCATGATATCCGTATAGGATTCATGCCTGTTGCAATAACCTTCGTAAATTCAAAAGTATAGTTTAAGTTTATTATCTCAGATAGTCCTGACGGTAACTTAGGATTATGATATTTTTGTACCTTGATACCTTCAGAGATGAGGCCACGGGCAACATAATAGATGTGGTCACCAGCTAGACTACAAAAAAAAGTGAATTTTGGCACGACTTTCTCGTGCCCAAAATCCAAAGAAAGTCGACCCAAAGAAAAAAAGGCATGACATGTCGTGCCTTTTTGGTAGACCCATTTCAGTTGGCTCAAAAAAATTTGGCACGACACATATAGTGAATATTTGGCACGACACAAACGTGGGGCCCAAAAGGAATTCAACATGAAAAAAACGGTTGGCACGACAGATTATTGCAAAATGGTACGACATTGTCATACCATTTTTTTATTATTTATCTTTTTAAAATAAAAATAAAACGAATTTTTAAATACAGAAAGGCACGACAATGTCGTGCCAAACTGTAATTCTTTTTTTATTTACACTTTTTAAAATAATAATAAAAGGTATTTTTAAATACAGAAAGGCACGACAATGTCGTGCCAAACTGTAAATCCGCGTGGCCTGGGCTGCAAAATGGGACGATCCACGTGGCCTGTGGTTCAAAATGGGACGACACCATGAGTGGAATTTAGGGACGACAATGTTGTCCCTAATTTATCTGGGTGGGCAAAAAAAAATGCAGCAAATGCAGTTTTTCCAGATTTTTTTCCGGAAAAAATCTACCAAAACAAATATAACCTGTAATCAATCACAATCCACAATACCAATTCGACAATATGATACAATACCAAATTACTAAACGGATCGAATAACATTCCACAATTCCACGATACCATTCAACAAATACGATACAAAGTAAACTACTCTTAAACTATACAAGGCGCAAATTTCCTAAAGAGTAAATTACACCGTTCGTCCTTGTGGTTTGCGTTGACCGCAGGGTTTCGTCCTTTGACCAAAAAAGTTGCACCGTACGTCCTTAAGTGTGAAACGTTATACGCCGTTCGTCCCTCCCACTAACGGGGCCCACTAACGCTCGTTAAGTCTTGTTAACCTGAGGGTATAATCGTCATTTCAACACCATAAGGACGAACGGTGCAAGGACGAACGGTGTATATATAAAAACACACACACCCCTCCTCATACTTTCTCTCTCTACCTAACCCTCTCCTCTCTCTCTCTATAATTTCCGGCCACCAAACTCTCACCGCCCACTCCAAAATCATACCACCGCCGCCTCACCGCCGGCAACCACCCCTCACCGCCCACTCCAAAATACTCCCCACTACACCCTCTTTCCGATCTACTACGTTACGCGCCTCAAACCATCCCCCACCCTCGTATCTTTCACCCACGCGCCACCCTTACGCCGCTATAGCACCACCACCGTGTCATATTCACAAAGAAGATAAAGGTAGGCTCACACATGCGAGTTGTTACTCGTTCTTTTTGTAACTCATGAAACGAGTCACGAGTTGACTCGTTTTGCTTCAGGTTTGGTTAGAAAAACATGGGAAATGAATTTTTAATAATAAAAATGTGGTTAAAAACATCTTGGTATCCGTGGTCTTGGTCGTGTTTGTAACGCCCCGACCCGCCAAGGGTAAAGGAATCACAAGTAATTGTGTCATATCAAAGCAAAACATAAATAACCAAAAGAAGTCTTAACATAAATGCGGAAATAATCCAAGTCAAAATGACTTCAATACATAGGTCCCAGCGGAAACATAATAAACCTCAACAAAATATCCGAAATAAATAAGTCTTAAATGGCATCATAAGAAATCAAAGCTAAAATCTCTAAGGTAAGTCCACTCAAGCACTCATCCCAAAGCAACCCAGCTTCCAATGCTTAGATACCTGCCGCGGAAGAAAAGAAAAGTGCGGCTGAGCTTCAAAAGCCCAGTGAACAGATATGAAAACAAAAGCGAATACCAAACGATATCGAATATGAAATAAAGTGAATGAGCGATAGCAAAATCATAATCATTTTCAAAGCATAAATCATAATTATCAAAATAAAATTTATAGTCAACTACCACGAGCCCAGAAACATATATCAGATCATATTCATATTCACATAAGGCAACATTTGTAGGGGAGACCTACCAGAGTTATGAAGGACGTGCATGCACGCAGCATCAATCATCAGATAACGGATAACATATAACAGATAACAGATCTAGGATGCATCCATACGCCCCTTCCTACATATTCACAAATATGCTTCACCATCCAGAGACGTGGCAGAACATCACTCTACTGCCCTAGAGTCATATCAGAGGTGCATCACTGATACGGACATGGAACCCCCATGACTAGTTAAATATTTGGCTCGGGTGTCAAACTATCTTAGGTCAAATCAGAATGTCATAACTGACACAGATCATCTTTTATCAGAAAATCATTCATGTTTCCAAAATCATAGTTTTCATATCAGATAGTTCAAAATCAGATGTTTCATAATTCAGAAATCAGAGTTCAGAAAAGCAATAGCTCAAACAAATCAGATTTTGGGGTTCATAGCAAAGGCTTAGGAAACCCTAATACAAAAGAAAACGTTAAAAGGAAACCTCTACTAAAAAGGTCAGAGTATCTGTACCTTATTACACAGCAATGATCGAAAAGCAGAAAGACGAAAGGCAAAGGTTTACTCCCTCTTCACAGAACCTATAGACATTAACGGTCGTCCATGTTATTTATGATTCCATAATCGTTGAAATGATCTTTTAATATTTGGTGTTCATACTTAATGTATATTAATGATCTTCATACTTTAGGGTTTTATTAAATGAGACTTAAGTATTTTATAATTAATGTTGTAGATTAGGGTTCGTTATGTCATTTATTAAAGTCTAGGGTTAAATGAGAAAATAGTTTATAAGTCATAACTCACACATGAAATAACGAATTACTATATTTAGCTCAAACCCTAATCGACTCTCATTTATGTTCTAGGGTTTTTCTCATTCTTTAATACCTCATTAATATGCATTTACTTTACATGTTACGTCTTAATGACTCGCTACTTAATCTAATATGTAATGAAAACAATCTTTCCTTTTACACTTTACCATGCACGTTTATGATTTCATGTGACCACAAGTTATTAGGGTTTGGTATACTTTATTCGGTTCCCATATTTAACCTAGGGTTTATGTTTACGTGACCCTTACTTGTTTAATACATGTTCAAAACTTATATATATAATTCGGTTCAAGCTAGGGTTTCGGCTATTAGGTTATACGCAAGTCCTAGCTCATCTAAACACGTTACATATTCAAGTTATGATGTTTTATTCATTAGCCGAATACATATATGGTTCGGTCCTAACTCATGCATGGTTCGGCCTTGTTTAACTCAACATATACATGACCCGATTCAATATTACATATTATGTTACATATTCTATAATAGTTATAAGGTTTAATCTTTATGGTTTGCCCTTGTTTTGGTTTACACGGCTCTGCACAAAAAGAAAACAACAAAGCTCGACTAAAACAAACGTAACACAACATATATACGCAAGGTACATCAAAGGAAGACGAGAACATGTTATACCTTAACTTGTTGAAGCAAAAATCTCAGCACCAAGGGTGTTAGTATTCGGCCGAGTAGAAGAAAGAAGAAAAGGAGAGGCAAAGCAAACTAGGGTTTCACTTTTGAGCTCATGAGTTATATTTATAGTAGTAGCATTTTAGGTTTAGGCAAATTGGAGGGGTTTGGGTTCAGCTTGATCCAACCGAGCACACCAAAAACCCACGCCCACCTTTGGGCTTCGGCGCTTGACCCAACGAACAACAACAAACGCCCCTTGGGCTCTAGACTTTCGGCTTGGCAAGAAAAGAAAACGATCCCATACAAACAAACGAACGGCCCAACCTTTAGCGAAACGTTTAAATCCTTCGTCGTATCAAAGTTGTTCACGTAAAATATTCGTTAAGTTTTTATTATTCGTAAGTTAGGTTTTTAATTTCGTTAAGTGCTTTTAAACGTGTTTTACGTATTTTATAATTCTTGGTTCCAAGGGTATTTTCGTCTTTATATAGGTTTTAGATTTTCGGGTTTTACAATTCTTCCCCTCTAAAAAAAAAATTTTCTTCCTCGAAAATTGAAATGAAACGAAACGAAAACGAGATGAGAACATACCAAACTATTCAAAGAAATGAGGATAACTAGCTCGCATCGACTCTTCGGTCTCCCAAGTAGCCTCACGCTCCGGGTGATTTTTCCAAAGAATCTTAACGAA
The DNA here is from genome assembly GCA_019973895.1 of Chrysanthemum seticuspe. NCBI lineage: Eukaryota > Viridiplantae > Streptophyta > Magnoliopsida > Asterales > Asteraceae > Chrysanthemum > Chrysanthemum seticuspe. The sequence goes on along the minus strand of BPTQ01000008.1, from coordinate 356,758,431 downwards.
CGGAATGACTTTATTTCTCATGACTCTTTCTTGTCTTTCTAAAATAGCTTCCGGTTCTTCAGATAAAGACATATCGGATCGAATATGATCAAACGGATACGAAGCAACGTGTAATGGATGATAATTGTATCCCCTTAGGAGAGATACATGGAAAACATCATGAACATGCGATAACTGAGGCGGAAGTGCTAATCGATACGAAACTTCTCCTATACGCTCCAGAATTTCAAACGGACCAATGAATCGAGGACTGAGCTTGCCCTTGATTCCAAAACGTTTCAAACCTCTAAACGGCGAGACTTTCAAAAACACACGATCACCAACTCGAAACTCTAAATCACGACGATGCTTGTCGGCATAACTTTTCTGACGAGACCTAGCCTCCTTCAACTTTTCTCTAGCAACAGCTACTTTCTCATTAGTGATCTCAATCATTTCCGGACCTTCGATTAGACGTTCACCTACTTCATCCCAACAAGTAGGTGATCTACATTTTCTTCCATAAAGAAGTTCAAACGGTGCTGCCTTAATGCTAGCATGCCAACTGTTGTTGTATGCATACTCTACCAAACACAAATATTCATCCCAGCTGCCAGTCCATTCCAAAGCACAAGCCCTTAGCATGTCCTCTAAGGTCTGAATAGTCCTCTCTGACTGACCATCTGTTTGAGGATGAAACGCCGTACTAAAATTAAGTCGAGTACCCCAAGCTCTTTGCAAACCTTTCCAGAAATGAGAAGTAAAACGCGGATCCCTATCAGACACAATAGACGTCGGAGTACCATGAAGTCTAACTATCCCTTGCTGAAAAATCTCTGCCAATCTACCAATACCATAATCCTTTCTAATTGGTAAGAAATGAGCAGATTTGGTTAGCCGATCAACAACCACCCAAATCGCATCATGCTTCTTCTTAGTAAGAGGTAGTCCAGTCACAAAGTCCATAGATATCTTATCCCACTTCCATGTCGGAATATCCAATGGTTGTAACAGTCCACCAGCTCTTTGATGTTCGATCTTCACTTGCTGACAAAACATACACTTCGACACAAACGTCGCCACATCTTGCTTCATGCCGTTCCACCAGAAGTACTGTTTCAAATCCCTATACATCTTGGTAGAACCAGGATGGATAGTGAAAGGAGAACTATGAGCTTCAGTCATAACTTTCTCACGAAGTACCTGATCATTTGGAACACAAAGCCTATCTTCATACCATACAATTCCGTCATTATCAACCTTAAACTCCGGCTGCCTACCTTCTTCAACATTTTGAGCTACGGCCCACAGCTCGCCGTCATCTTTCTGAGCTTCCTTAATTTGCAGTATAAGGTTCGACTCCACCTTCATACTAGCCCAGTATCCACCAAAACCTCGTACGCACAACTCAACATCCAAACGCTCTAAGTTACGAATGATCCTAGGCTCAATCTCAATACTTGCAAGCATACCTGATTTCCGACTAAGTGCGTCAGCAACTACATTAGCCTTACCAGGATGGTACTGAATGTTAGAGTCATAATCCTTAAGAAGTTCTAACCATCTTCTTTGTCTCATGTTGAGTTCCTTTTGAGTGAAAATGTACTTGAGGCTCTTATGGTCGGTGAAAATATCACACGTCTCTCTATACAAGTAATGTCTCCAGATCTTCAACGCGAACACCACCGCAGCTAACTCAAGGTCATGAGTTGGGTAATTCTCCTCATAAGGTTTCAGTTGTCTTGAAGCGTAAGCTATCACCTTACCATGTTGCATCAAGACACAGACCAATCCTTTCTTAGATGCATCGCTATATATTTGATATCCTCCAGAACCAGATGGAAGAGTCAAAATAGGAGCGGACACCAACCTCCGTTTCAACTCCTCAAAACTCTTTTCTCTTTCATCCGTCCACACAAACTTTTCACCTTTTCTCATCAATTGGGTTAAAGGCAAAGCTAAACGAGAGAAACCTTCAACAAAACGTCGGTAGTATCCAGCAAGTCCTAGAAAACTCCTAACCTCAGTCACTGTCGTAGGTCTTGGCCACTTAGTGATAGCCTCAACCTTAGACGGATCCATGGTGATACCATCAGCAGATACAATATGACCAAGGAAAGCGACTTGTCCTAACCAAAATTCACACTTCGAGAATTTGGCGTACAACTTCTTCTTCCTCAAAATCTCCAAAACTATCCGGAGATATTGCTCATGCTCTTCTTCAGACTTAGAGTAAACTAAAATGTCGCCGATAAAAACAATAACGAACTTGTCGAGGAACTCATGGAAAACACGATTCATCAGGTCCATAAACACAGCAGGCGCATTCGTCAAACCAAAAGGCATAACGAGAAACTCATAATGACCATATCTGGTACGAAACGCGGTCTTAGGAACATCTTGCTCCTTCACACGTAGTTGATGATAACCAGACCTCAGATCAATCTTAGAAAAGAACTTAGCTCCTTGCAGTTGATCAAACAAATCGTCTATGCGTGGAAGAGGATAACGGTTCCGAATAGTAATACGGTTGAGTTCACGGTAGTCGATACATAGATGCATACTTCCATCCTTCTTCTTCACAAACAAGACAGGTGCACCCCATGGAGAAACACTAGGTCGAATGAATCCATTATCTATCATCTCTTGCAGCTGTTCCTTTAACTCCTTCAGTTCTACAGGTGCCATACGATACGGAGCTTTCGAAATCGGTTTAGCACCAGGGATTAACTCAATGCTAAACTCAACTTCTCTAGCTGGAGGAATACCAGGAAGTTCATCGGGAAAAACGTCGGTGAATTCACAAACAACAGAAAGGTTTTCAATGTTAGGACTCTCCAAAGATGTGTCCTTAACAGATGCCAGAAAACCTTGACACCCATGAGCAATCATGGTCCGTGCCTTCATAGCAGAAATGAACTTAACAGATTTGAGTGGTTTAGAACCATAATAAACGAATTCAGGATGTTTTATGTCTCCAAATATCACAGTTCTAGCATAGCAATCGATGGAAGCTCTATGATAAGCCAACCAATCCATGCCTAGAATGATATCAAAGTCGACCATGTCGAGAGGATACAGATGTGCAGGGCGAATACGATCATTAAAACGAAGAGGACACTTAGCGTATTTATGATCAATGATCATGTGGTTTTTCATAGGCGTAGATATCGATAAGTGATTCGTTAGTGGTTGTGGCTTCATATTAAGTTTCTTAGCACATGTGACAGATATAATGGAGTGTGTGGCACCGGTGTCAAATAAAACGAAGACAGAATAATCATCAATGAAAAGAGTGCCCGTAATGGTACCTGAAGTATGCTCCGCCTGATTCCGAGTAGTAGCATAAACACGTCCAGTAGTAGGTGGCGGCTTGGTGTAGTTTCCAGGAATCGCCGGGTTCCTCTTAGGGCAATCCTTGATCTTGTGAGTAGTGGAACCACAAGAGAAACATCCACCAGTGGCCTTGAAACACGGTCCCGGATTAGCCTTTCCACAAGTAGTACAAATAGGTGGGGGAGGCAAAACTTCAGCTGTCCTTTGCTGACCAGAAGATCCTGAAGCACGACCCTGATTCGATCCTCGAGCCGACTGATCTTTGTTGTAACGCTGGTTATTGTTACCTTGATTCTGACGATCATTTCCACTCTTACCAGCAGTTCTGCTATCTTGACCCCTCGCCTCAGGGCGCCTAGAGTCCACATTCCTTCCCGACTGACCCCGCTGATCATAACTCTTATCCACTTGTCCCCTTGAATCATAACTCCTGCCAGTATTTCCCTTATACTCATTACTTTGAGTCCTACCTTGAATCCGATCACCATCGCGATTACGCTTGTTGTAACCCGAACCCTCATGAAAGATCTCAATGTTACGAGCTGCATCATTGCAGGCCGACACATCCTCATATTCAGTGTTAAGCAGTCGGTCCAACACCCACTTCTTCAGTCCCCATTTGAAATGCTTAGCTTGGCGCCTACCATCTCCAGCAATCGCTCCAACAAAACTTACCAACCTCATAAACCTACTCATGTACTCATTGGAGTTCTCATGATCAAACTTGTAGATTGCCTGATAATCCCTCTCATACCTTTGTTGTTCCGCATCAGGGAAGTAACGGTTATAGAAGATAGTCCGAAACTCCGCCCAAGTACAAGTAATAGCAAAAGCATCTCCTCCTCGTGCTTGTTTCAATGCTTTCCACTAATTTAAAGCATCACCTTCCAATTTGAATGCAGCTAAACGAGTCTTAAATTCATCTCCACAACCCAGTACTTCAAACAGCTTCTCAACATGAGTGATCCAGTCCTCAGCTTCAGTGGGAGTAGCAGCAGTGCTAAAAGAAAGAGGCTTGAGCTTACCGAAACGCTCGAGCCAAGTGTGAATGCCTGTGGGTTGATTTCCTCCACCACTACCCGAAGCACCATTCTGATTACGAATGTTGTTGATCACCTATTCCATCATCTCAGGCGTAGTCAAACCAGGGAAAAGAGAGTTGAGAGCATTCGCAATCGCAGCATCCATGTTAGGAGCATCATCGTCTCCATCCAGATTTTGACGAGTTCGAACCATCTGAATGATATTCAAACGATTAGCAAAAGAACAAAGGTGAGATACGAAATGGAAGTTCGCAGAAGGAAACCTAAGCCTACCCAATCCTCACAGGTCAAATCCTAAACTCTAAGGGATAACCTAAGGTTCTTATGTTCACAGGTCCTGACTACAAGTCGTAAACCTGGGCTCTGATACCATAAATTGTAACGCCCCGACCCGCCAAGGGTAAAGGAATCACAAGTAATGGTGTCATATCAAAGCAAAACATAAATAACCAAAAGAAGTCATAACATAAATGCGGAAATAATCCAAGTCAAAATGACTTCAATACATAGGTCCCAGCGGAAACATAATAAACCTCAACAAAATATCCGAAATAAATAAGTCTTAAATGGCATCAAAAGAAATCAAAGCTAAAATCTCTAAGGTAAGTCCACTCAAGCACTCATCCCAAAGCAACCCAGCTTCCAATGCTTAGATACCTGCCGCGGAAGAAAAGAAAAGTGCGGCTGAGCTTCAAAAGCCCAGTGAACAGATATGAAAACAAAAGCGAATACCAAACGATATCGAATATGAAATAAAGTGAATGAGCGATAGCAAAATCATAATCATTTTCAAAGCATAAATCATAATTATCAAAATAAAATTTATAGTCAACTACCACGAGCCCAGAAACATATATCAGATCATATTCATATTCACATAAGGCAACATTTGTAGGGGAGACCTACCAGAGTTATGAAGGACGTGCATGCACGCAGCATCAATCATCAGATAACAGATAACATATAACAGATAACTGATAACAGATCTAGGATGCATCCATACGCCCCTTCCTACATATTCACAAATATGCTTCACCATCCAGAGACGTGGCAGAACATCACTCTACTGCCCTAGAGTCATATCAGAGGTGCATCACTGATACGGACATGGAACCCCCATGACTAGTTAAATATTTGGCTCGGGTGTCAAACTATCTTAGGTCAAATCAGAATGTCATAACTGACACATATCATCTTTTATCAGAAAATCATTCATGTTTCCAAAATCATAGTTTTCATATCAGATAGTTCAAAATCATATGTTTCATAATTCAGAAATCAGAGTTCAGAAAAGCAATAGCTCAAACAAATCATATTTTGGGGTTTATAGCAAAGGCTTAGGAAACCCTAATACAAAAGAAAACGTTAAAAGGAAACCTCTACTGAAAAGGTCAGAATATCTGTACCTTATTACAAAGCAATGATCGAAAAGCAGAAAGACGAAAGGCAAAGGATTACTCCCTCTTCACAGAACCTATAGACATTAACGGTCGTCCATGTTATTTATGATTCCATAATCGTCGAAATGATCTTTTAATATTTGGTGTTCATACTTAATGTATATTAATGATCTTCATACTTTAGGGTTTTATTAAATGAGACTTAAGTATTTTATAATTAATGTTGTAGATTAGGGTTCGTTATGTCATTTATTAAAGTCTAGGGTTAAATGTGAAAATAGTTTATAAGTCATAACTCACACATGAAATAACGAATTACTATATTTAGCTCAAACCCTAATCGACTCTCATTTATGTTCCAGGGTTTTTCTCATTCTTTAATACCTCATTAATATGCATTTACTTTACATGTTACGTCTTAATGACTCGCTACTTAACCTAATATGTAATGAAAACAATCTTTCCTTTTACACTTTACCATGCACGTTTATGATTTCATGTGACCACAAGTTATTAGGGTTTGGTATACTTTATTCGGTTCCCATATTTAACCTAGGGTTTATGTTTACGTGACCCTTACTTGTTTAATACATGTTCAAAACTTATATATATAATTCAGTTCAAGCTAGGGTTTCGGCTATTAGGTTATACGCAAGTCCTAGCTCATCTAAACACGTTACATATTCAAGTTATGATGTTTTATTCATTAGCTGAATACATATATGGTTCGGTCCTAACTCATGCATGGTTCGGCCTTGTTTAACTCAACATATACATGACCCGATTCAATATTACATATTACGTTACATATTCTATAATAGTTATAAGGTTTAATCTTTATGGTTTGCCCTTGTTTTGGTTTACACGGCTCGGCACAAAAAGAAAACAACAAAGCTCGACTAAAACAAACGTAACACAACATATATACGCAAGGTACATCAAAGGAAGACGAGAACATGTTATACCTTAACTTGTTGAAGCAAAAATCTCAACACCAAGGGTGTTAGTATTCGGCCGAGTAGAAGAAAGAAAAAAAGGAGAGGCAAAGCAAACTAGGGTTTCACTTTTGAGCTCATGAGTTATATTTATAGTAGTAGCATTTTAGGTTTAGGCAAATTGGAGGGGTTTGGGTTCGGCTTGATCCAACCGAGCACACCAAAAACCCACGCCCACCTTTGGGCTTCGGCGCTTGACCCAACGAACAAAAACAAACGCCCCTTGGGCTCTAGACTTTCGGCTTGGCAAGAAAAGAAAACGAGCCCATACAAACAAACGAACGGCCCAACCTTTAGCGAAACGTTTAAATCCTTCGTCGTATCAAAGTTGTTCACGTAAAATATTCGTTAAGTTTTTATTATTCGTAAGTTAGGTTTTTAATTTCGTTAAGTGCTTTTAAACGTGTTTTACGTATTTTATAATTCTTGGTTCCAAGGGTATTTTCGTCTTTATATAGGTTTTAGATTTTTGGGTTTTACAGTGTTTGTGCGTGTCGAGTCGGCAGCCGAGAGCGTAAGCCCTCGGTGTGGCCTTGTTGTGTGCTTGATAATGCTCTTGTTGTTATTGTCATTGTTGTTTATTTTTGTTTTGGTTTCGGATGAAAACATGGTACTGGTTATGTGATTGGTGGTTTTGAAACAAAAATGGTGATGTTGTTATTGTTGTTGTCGAATGGAAAGACCCTCGACGGGGTTGTTTGGTTTGGCGTGGATGACGGGAAAGCTAGGCCGAGACCCATATGGTATCGACAAAACATTGAGTGGGGAGTGTTTTGAGGTGGGTGGTGTAGTGTGGTAGGCGGCGGTGTGGCGGTGGTGGTGGTTTAAGGTGGTCGGCGGCTAGGTTAGAGAGAGAGAGAGAAATGGTGATGATGATGATGATGTGTGGTAATGGTTAAGAGAAGAAGATAGTGAGGGTATTTTAGTATTTTTACCCGAGTTTAACAGTCAAACTTAACGTCGTTTGGTCAAGGGACGAACGGCGCATAACGTTTCACACTTAAGGACGTACGGTGCAACTTTTTTAGTCAAAGGACGAAACCCTGCGGTCAACGCAAACCACAAGGACGAACGGTGTAATTTACTCTTTCCTAAATAACATGTCTCAAACTAACAAGGCGCAAATTTCCTAAGTCACAAGCTTATAAAGCTAACATGTCCAAAAGTTATAAAGTTAACATAAATCCATCATAACATTCGACAAATACAATATTATTCCATAATATTAATAAGTCTAAAATTCACAAACTAACTTCCCGCCTACTCATCAAAGAACTCGCCGCCCGAATCGCTGCCCGACTCGTCACCCGACTCGCCGCCCGCCTCATTATTATCCCCACTATTATCATCATTATTATTCAAATCATTATTATCAACATGATCATTTTGGCCCAAATGAGGATTATTTTGTGTGTTGTACCGGTTAAGGTCTGGTGGCGGCATTGCATAGTTCGAACTAGTACCCGGACACGTGATAGAGTTGGGAAAGGTGGGGCGATAACAACTGGCAAATGCATTATTGGAAGCTTGGAAACCATAAGGGCCGGGAGGGGGAAAAGGGCCAGGAATGGGTACCGAGGGAAAGGGAGGTGAAAATGGGTTACCTTGTGAGTTGTAGTGGGTGAAAAACTGCTGAAGGTAAGATCCGAATGTCCCAACTGCGGCTTGGGCCGCGGCAACCTGTTCCTTAGCCGCGACAGACTCTTGCCTAGCCGCGGCAGCTTCTGCCTCAGCCTGACGAGCCCGTTCTTGCGCAGCCTTGGTTTCCCTCATCGCCTCTGTTATATGCTCCCTAGTAGCGTAATCTTGAGCAACATGCCCACGTGTGAACCTGCGAGAGGTTGAGCCACCACCAGGTAACCTCCTGCCCCTGCTTGCCATGTTCTGGCGGTTGTCACTCGGAACTACAAGCTCCAATATTTCTATGCTGCTCATGTACGGGATGGCACCGGCTCTGACTTGCTCCTGATAGACCCTCATCTCATTCTGTGTAATTAAAAAAAAAAAAAAAAAAAAGTAAGTTAGGAAAAAAATAATAAATGAGAAGTAACTTAATATAATGACGCATGTTAAGAGATAAACTACTTACGTAAGCCGTCTCGTTCTCTCTCGTCTTAAATGTGCCATCTTTTTTTGAATGGCCCTTCCTCCAAGTTTCAATCAGGTCTTCATTTTGATTGTTATTGTTGACCCTCTATACATACAATATTAAATAAATTGATAACGAGGTAAATATAAACAATATAAAAACCTTTAAAAATCACGAAAATTATAACGAGTCTTACATGATGGTTGCGTCCTTGAACGAACGACTGTCGACCTTGGTGAGTTAAAATCTTGTTTTTAGATCGATTTTCTGCCTTTTTCGCCGATCTTGCCATCCGTTTCGGGTCTAACCACAAGTCAACCAACATCTCCCATTCCTGTTGGGTTATGTTCAGCCAGGCTTTCGGGGGTGGCGGACGTGCCTTTAATTTGCCGCCGCGGGCGTCTCGTGGATATCAAAGTATTTAGACTTGAGCCTGTGTTTGTATTTTCGGTATAGCATCCTCTACTCTAACCATAGCACAAGTCCTACCCTTTCCCCCACCGTATAAAGATTATCTCCAATCTGGAATCTGTTCTCATTATTCAACCAAGGCGCCAGGTTGAAATAGGTCTGAAAAAAAGTATACGCATTTAAACAAACACACAATTTAAATATAACAAGCATATCTAAACGGTCAATAACAATAAGAATAGAAATAAAATAAACAATAAATATAACCTGTAGTGCCGGCATTATATGCGCCATATAAGAATCAGGAATTTCTTCCCAATCACAATCAAGGGGAAGTGGCCTCACTTGTTCCCCAATAAGACTATTTAACTGCGCTGCATAAGTGCCAACCGCTGAGAAGGTGCCTTGATCATCGGTATCAAAGCTTATAGGCAAAGGTTGTCCGTTATTCTCCCTAAAAGCATTCCTTAAGGCCCGATTTGCCGTCTCACCGATGATCATTGAACCTACAAATATAAGTCATTGAGTTGTGAAAATACATGTAAAAAAAATTCAGTTTTATCAATAAAAATTATATAAAAATAAAAAATAAAATAATAAAAAAAATCACAATTTGTTACCTGCGCAATAGCCCGGCAAAGTAAATGAGGGCCGTCTTGGTGGATCACCGCCAGCATCCCCGCCGTGTGATCTAGGCTGTACACACGCCATCTGTAAAAGTACAAGTAAAAGAACACATAATTTCATGGACCAATTAATACTAATATACACATTCACTAAAATCCTAAAAACAGTAACACAAGTTTAACAATCACAATATTACTAACCAAAGTATCATTTTCATTTTAACACGGTCACTTTAAGTTTTATAAGTAACAATTAATAACATATCACATGACATCTTTTCCGATATCACATATCATTTTTATTTTAACACGGTCACTTTAAGTATTATAAGTAACAATTAATAACATATCACATGACATTTTTTCCGATATCACATATCATTTTCACTATCGACAAAGTAATAAAAGTATATATATATACCTATTTCGCGGCTGAAATACAGGAAGTGAAGAAAATAGAGAGAGAAAAAGAGGTGGTCGCTCAACCCGGCCTGACACGGCTGTCCCGGCTGTCCCAAACACTCCGACGGTCCCGACTGTCCCAAACAATACACATAAAACCATAATTAAACAAAGGGTTTTGGCCGTACAATAGCAACGTACTTTTTCAAATGTACCGATCTAGTACGCGTACTATTTTTTGTCCCACTTAATGTTACGAACTTTCTGTTTTTGTACCAATCTACCCCATCAAACTTGTTTAACCGGCACCAAAATTTTTTTTTGCCCATTTTCGCACGTTCTTGTCCGTTTTGCACGTTTTTGTCCGTTTTTACACGTTTTCGCACGTTATCACACGTTTTCATCCGTTTTTGCACGTTTTCGTTCGTTTTCGCACGTTTTCGTTCGTTTTCGCACGTTTTCGTCCGTTTTTTCACATTTTCACACGTTTTTGCATGATTTCATCCGTTCTTACACGTTTTTGTTCGTTTTACGCATTTTCATTCGTTTTTACATGTTTTCACCTGTTTTTGCACATTTTTTCCATTTTTGCACGTTTTCGTGCGTTTCTACACATTTAGGCACGTTTTTGTCCGTTTTTGCATGTTTTTACACATTTTCGCCCATCTTTGCAAGTTTTAGGCTATTTTAGCATGTTTTCGTCTATTTTTGTATGTTATCGTCTGTTTTCGCACGTTTTTAAACGTTTTCGCACGTTTTCATCCATTATTGCACGTTTTCGTCCATTTTTAACGTTTTTGTCTGTCTTTGCATGTTTTCGGCCGTTTTTGCCCGTTTTCATCCGTTTTTGCACATTTTCGCACGTTACTCTTATCACAAGGCGAAAACATGTAAAAACGAATAAAAATGCGTAGAAACGAACAAAAACGGGCGAAAACGGACGAAAATGTGCAAAAATGGACGATAACGTGTGAAAACGTTCAAATGAAGTGAGCTGTTACTCTTATCACAAGGCGAAAACATGTAAACGAATGAAAATGTGTAAAAACGAACAAAAATATGTGAGAACGGATGAAAAACGTGCAAAAGCGTGTGAAAATGTGCAAAAACGGACGAAAACCTGTGAAAATGAAAATACGTTACATTAAGTGGGACAAAAAATAGTACGCGTACTAGATCGGTACATTTGAAAAAGTACGTTGCTATTGTACAACCAAAATGCTTAATAAAAAAGATGCATAGCCGGTTTCCAAACTTTTTTCCCGGTAGCCGGTCACTTATGGGTAGATTGGAACAAAAACAGAAAGTTCGTAACATTAAGTGGGACAAAAAATAGTACGCGTACTAGATCGGTACATTTGAAAAAGTACGTTGCTATTGTACGGCCAAAACCCTTAAACAAACTATTGTCGTCCCAAAACACATTGTCGTACCAAATTAATTAATAAAAACTTTTTAGGACGACATTGTCGTACCAAAAAACATTAACAAAATAAAATAAAAAAAAATCACTAACCAACACAAAAGGTGGTGGTGGTGGAGCTGCGGCTGCTGCGGTTGTTGGTGGTGGAGCTGCGGCGGTGGTTCACGGTGGTGGTGAGCTGCTGCGGTGGACCATCTAACCAACACAAAAACAACATAAAACCATTGTAAACAAACCATAATTAAAGAAATTAAATTATCAAACAAAATTTTAACCAAAAAAAATACCTTTAAACAAAACTAAATAACAAAAATTATACAAATTGTGCACAGTGGTGTGTGTGTAATTGATGGTTACGAGTGATAGTAGTGTTGTGGTGGTGTCGAATTGAAGAAAATTGCGTTTTTTTTGTGTTTTTGACGGATTTTTTGACTGTTTTTACGAGCAGTTGGGAGGTTCTTTGTTAAGTGTTGAAGAAAGAGGTGAAGATTTAGATCTGGTCAATTATTGAGCTATTTTTGGGACGACACAAAAAGGTACGACATTGTCGTACCTTTTTGATATTTTTTTTGGGACGACACAAAAAGGTACGACAATGTCGTACCTTTTTGTTTTTTTTTTGACAGAATTATTTGGCGGGTTATTTGATTTTTGGTGAGAAATTTTGTCAAAAAAAAGGGTACGACAATGTCGTCCCTTTTTGTTTTTTTTTTTTCCTTTAATTTATGTATATTAGAATGTCCTTAAATTATTTAATTAATAATCAAAAAATTAAATTTGTTATAAACTTTTTAAATAATTTAAAAATTAATTAATTAGTTATAAAAAGTTTAAATAAATTAAAAATAATTTAAATTAGTTATAAAAAATGTAAATAATTTAAATTAGTTATAAAATATTTAAATTGATTAAAAATGATTTAAAATTAATTATAAATTGTTTATATAAATTAAAAAAGATGACATGTATAGGTGCTATGGTATAAGTATAATGCTAAATGACCGAGTATATGTGTTATGGTATACATATCATGTTAAACGACCAAGTATATGTGCTATGGTATACGTATCATGTTAAACGACCAAGTATAGGTGCTATGGTATACGTATCATGTTAAACAACCAATTATTATTATTATTATTATTATTATTATTACATATGTCCAAATTGTTGCAGTTCCCACCAAAAATGGCGGCAAGAATTCCTGCAAAAAAAAAAGGCGCCAAGAATTCCCACCAAAAAACATGACAAACACATTATATAGAATTCACAACCTCTTATCTTCACATAAATTTCAAAACCTGAGATGGAGTCATTTAATCCTTTTATGTGTTCTTGTGGAGCAGGAAATATAAAATTAAGAACATTACATAGAGAATATTCAGCTGGACGACAATATTATGCATGTCCTCTGTCAAAGGTGAACAATCATACATTTCTTATTTATGTAAATATACAAATAATTGGGTTGTAATCTCTTATAATTTTCTTATTATGTAACAGCCCAGAAAAGATAATGGGTGCGGATATTTTATGTGGAAGGATGCATTTGACAAGTACTTAAGAACAATCTCTTCTCAAGGTTCTGGATCTGCACCAACAGAGTGCTCGAGCTGCCATGAAAAAGATCTTAGGATAAACTTGCTAGAATCACAAAAACATGTGCTAGCGACAAGAGTAAGGTTGCTGGAGGCCAGACTTGAAATGGCAAGGATTCCTGACGACCACGCATGTCAGTCGGATGCATTACTTCGTGAGCTGTTAGGTGACATGGAAAATCTTTGTATGTAGTAGTAGTAGTAGTTGTTGTTGTTCTTGTAGTAGTTGTTGTTGTTGTTGTTGTTGTTAATGTTGTTGTTGTTGTTGTTGTTGTTGTTAATCAAAGTAGTAGTTGTTCTTGTAGTTGTTGTTGTTGATGTTGTTGTTGTTCTTGTAGTATGTATCTGTCAAGTATTTTTATAAATCAAAGCACATGCTGGATTTGTAAAGCTGGCCATGTTGTTAGTTAACCAGATTATGGTGTCCAAACACCCCTCTTCCAATACTAATTCCAATACCAGATTATGGTATACATATCATGTTAAACGACCAAGTATAGGTACTATTGGTATACGTATCACTTATTACTATGTACCTTTCAATTTGACCATGTTCTAAGTTAACAAGATTATGGTTTCCAAACACCCATTTTCCAATACTAAATTACACATGAATAAAGAAACAACTTGACAACAAAACGAAACAGATCAAACGAAACAACTTGACAACAAAACGAAACAGATCAAACAAAACAACTTGACAACACGACATAGACCATAACAAACATCGCCCATTCAATTTTTTTCACTGCTACTTCTCGCTCTGCTAGAACCTGCACCATCTTTTCCCTTCCTTTGTTTGACGAACTGTTCAAACAATGCTTCAAAATTTGTTACCCTATTTCTCGCATCATCAAATGTGTAATCGAACGGGCTTTTTTCAGCTTCATCTTTTTCCTTCCTTTGCTTAACGAACTGTCCCACATTGCTTCAACTTCCAGCGTGTTTTCTCCTCCAACACAATCAACTTCACAGTCCAAATACACCCTGTAGAATCGCTCTTTCCTTAACCATTCCATAATGCGGTCTCTCATCAACGGGTCTATGTTCTTACAAGAACCATATTCATCATAAATTTCTGACCCATACGTATCAAGCACTCGAGTAAAGAGATATATCGACGATAAAATCAGTGACCACTCTTTTTCCGGCGTGTAATCAGCCATTTTATTGGTACGTGTGTTTTGTGGGAATTGATGATTGGGTTATTTATGTTTTGTCGGGATATATAAGGAAAACTTTGCGGGAAAAATAATGGCGGGAAACTATTGGAGGTAAAAATATTGGCGGGAAACTTTTTGTTTGTTTTTTTTCTTTATCTTATGTATATTAAATAATACTAAATAAACTAAATTTGTTATAAAATTTTTAAATAATTTTAAAATTAATTAAATTAGTTATAAAAAATTTAAATAATTTAAAAATAATTTGTCCAAACACCCATTTTCCAATACTAATTCCAATACCAGATTACACATGAATAAAGAAACAACTTGACAACAAAATGAAACAGATCAAACGAAACAACTCGGCAAGCAAACGAAACAACAAAACGAAACAAAACAAACATCGCCATTCAATTTTTTTCCCTGCTACTTCCCGCTCTGCTAGAACCTGCACCATCTTTTCCCTTCTTTTGCTTGACGAACTGTTCAAACAATGCTTCAAGATTTGCTACCCTATTTCCCGCATCATCAAATGTGTAATCGAACGGGCTTTTTTCAGCTTCATCTTTTTTCTTCCTTTGCTTGACGAACTGCTCCCACATTGCTTCAGCTTCCAACGTGTTTTCTCCTCCAACACCATTAGCTTCACAGTTCAAATACACCCTGTAGAATGGCTTTACTTTCCTTAACCATTCCAGAATGCGGTCTCTCATCAACGGGTCTATGTTCTTATAAGAACCATATTCATCATAAATTTCTGACGCATACGTATCAAGAACTCGAGTAAAGAGATATATCGACGATAAAACCAGTGACCACTCTTTTTCCGGCGTTTAATCAGCCATTATATTGTTACGTGTGTTTTGTGGGAATTGACAATTGGTTATTTATGTTTTGACGGGATATATAAGGAAAACTTTGCGGTAAAAATAATGGCGGGAGACTATTGGCGGTAAAAATAATGGCGGGAAACTATTGGCGTTAATATATATTTTTAATTCTATAAATGTATTTAATTTTAAATTAAAGTATTTAATTATAAATATAAACTATTTAATTTTAAATCTATATTAAATAAAATTATCTAAATTAAATAAATTTTTTTTTAAATTAAATAATTTAATTAAAAACTGGTTTATAAAGTTTAAAAAAAAATAGATTTACAGTTTCGGACGACAATGTCGTCCCAAAATGTTTGGCGGGATAAAAAAAAGGGCGAGATGTATTTATTAACTTTACTGGGTTATTAAAAAGTTTTTAAATTATAAAAAAACAAATAATTACAAAAAGGCACGACAATGTCGTGCCTTTTTGCGTCGTGCCAAAAGAATTTGGTTGACTGCTACTTTTGTTGAAAACGTGTGGGTTCTACTTGCAATTTGGCACGACATTGTCGACCCAAATATTTTGCTCGTCCCCAAGCTCTGATTTTGGTGTAGTGTAGATCATTTGTCTTTGCATCATCTAGTCTTACGAGTTTCACGCCTACGTTCTCTAGAGGGTCCTCTAGTTGAATCTGAATTTACCATTAAAACACTAACTTATGACTATAGGGGGGAAAATGGCACCAAATAGGGTCAATTCATCATTAGAGCCAATATTATTAACATTAATTTCCATAATAATGAAAGTTTATACTGCAAATGTGTATCTTCACGTACTATAAAGGTAAATTATAAATTGTCAGTAAATGTGTATCTTCACAGTAAAAAATCTAACTTCGTAGTCTAAGCTAACAGCCACAACCTCATTGAGGTATTTTATTAAACACAGTAAATGTTTATCTTTATAAACCATTCCAACATAAACAAGAAGCCATGTATGACAAATTAGCAGCCACCGAATCCCTAACCAGTTGATCATCAAAGGACCAACTAAGCATGCACCATTTGAAGACACTTAAATCGACACATATGACTATATGAGCATCCTGTAAATTTTCATATCAACAAGAACGCAAAATATCATTGCTAAAATCACAGACATGCAAAGTTTTAGCTAACCATGTTTGGCTTAAGAGTCAACTTTCGGCAAAGAGCTCAAGTCACATACAAATAGCTACAATATATAACAACCATGACATTACTTAGTTTCAATAAAGCCTCACATAGAAGTAATATTACTTAGTTTCTTACATCACTAAAGACATGCATGACTTAAACGGATTAATTAAAAACTAGTAAGTACCTCACTAGATACATAACAACAACAAATATCCAAACCAGATATCCACAATAACATTTCCACAAATGTTTCTACTTTTTGTTCTTTCCCATGTTGTTCCCAGATTTTGGGTCTGGTTGAGATGATGATGAAGGTTTAAGTTTCTTCGCCTTGACTCTTTCAACCTTGACCTTGTCTTCTAAAGAAGATATAAGTTTCTTGTGGTTTTCAGCAGCGAAATAGAGCTCTTTATTAGTGTGAGTAGGGGCGGAGCTAAGTGTGTGCCACATATGATCCTGATCTATGTAGTGTGATTTTTAAGAAATTTTTTGTGGTTTTCTGAATGTGCTACACCTATTTTGGAAAAAAGAATGTGTTTGCGTTTGGTTTTTGAAGAAAATGAGTAAACTTGAAAAATATTAAAATTAAAAGTGGGGAAGACAATGAATACTACTTGTTTTGTCCCTTTTCAGTTTTTTAGAGTGTCACATGTACTTGTTTTGTTTTTTAGTAGTATGTCTTTTATTTGTCATTTTTCAGTTTTTTTTATTTTTTATTTTTTTTATTTTTTATTTATTTTTTTTTTGTATAGGCCATAGGGGGAGTACTTTAAGTTTGTGAATATGAATTAAAGAAAAGAACATTATATTGTTAGAAATTGCAAATGATTTGATTCGGTAAAAGTGTATACGAGTAGACTAAGAGAATTATGTCCTTTAAAATAAAAAACTAATATAAAGTACATATTAGGTGGATATATAATAATATTTCATGTTATGTACTATCTTATAGTCTCTCTTTTCCACAATCCCTTCCAATCTCTTCTTTCTTTTCCATATTTATCAATCGACCATTGCAGAAGAAAAAAATGTTTTCTAAAGTTTCAGATTTATGATTTTTGCTTTTTAAAGAGGGCACTCTGCTTCATATGTTGAGGGCACTGCCAATTTTTACACCCAATCTAACCATTTTTTCTACTAGTTTAGCCATTATATTGAAGCTTTGTTGGTGGCCTTTCCCCCCACTATTTACAAGGTGGCTCCGCCCCTGCGAGTAGTTATAGTACATGTTAAATCTCTGACTAAACATATTTATTTTACTTTCATATTACGTTTAAAAAATCTGGATCCGTGAATTGAGACCATAAAAAGACTTCTACCCGAGAAATTGAAAACTAAGAATCACTCGCGAAGCGAAGCGAGCCGAAAATGTGCCACACACGATTTAAAATCCTAGATCCGCCACTGAGTGTGACCAGTCTTCCGAGCCAAAACTTCAACCTTGTCCACAACCAATAAATCAACAAGGTGACTATTCTGTTGACTCTTACCGATCCGTTTAAGATCTATTTGTTGTTGGTTGGAACCCAGGACATCTTGTTCTGCTGTATCCATTTCTCCTGTAAACAGGAGGGCTTTAAACTGTGGAGTGATTTCTTTAAGTATCTTTCTTTGATGAATGATAAATCGTTCAACTGTGTCGGTCAATATTTTGACGTCCTCCAACCCCATATAATGAGCCATTTCGGCAGTACCCTTCATATTTATGGCCTCATTATTATCTTTTTAATATAATTAGATGTTTCAACAATACCCATGGTGTTTATGACCAAGATAAGAATTCTATCCACAATTAATCATAGAATCGCTAATGTTGGCATTTTAACAATATACCATCTACCACTAACACAAAAATATTTTTTTGGCAAATAAATAGTTGAACTCCATAATACACTTTAAACTCCATAATAAAAAGTTGAACTCCATAATTAAAAAAAAAAAAAAACCCTATTCTGTTCGGACGGAGAGCATAAATACAACACATCTTCACCATCGTCTTCAATGCTAACAAACGTTTCCACTTCCGGAAACTGAAAAGCCTGGAATGAAATTTTGTTTGTCTCATAATGCCATTTAATCTTCTTTGTTTCCACATTCACGCAATTGAGAGTGCCCTTTTGCTATAAAATCATTATCAGAGGTTCGGCTTCCTCTTCGTTGCTGAAGTATTGATTCGCGTAGAGATCCAACGGGGTGCGTTTAAGAGACATTTCTTATTTGTGCTTTAATTATCAAAATGTTTCCCTGCTGTTTATCGTAAGACTATTTTGTTTTTATTCAAAAGATAAGCTAAACCTGTAAGACAAGAATAAAGGTGCACGAACTTTCTTGCTAAACCACCCCTAATCCCTGGTACTAATTATCAACTTTTTGCCGCCCATAAAAGATCCATTAAGTTGTAACGCTGCTTCCACGGCGTCTTCAGAGTTGAAGTAAACAAACGCATGTCCTTTCAAGATTGGTAACAAGTTAACTTCTTTAATAACCCCACACTCACTAAACAGCTCAAAGATATGTGTCACGGTAGTAGTGTCCATATCATAGCCCTGACAACCCTTGGTGTTCAGAAATAACAAAACAAATTTAATCACGTCCTCGTTTAATTTGTGCAAAACAAAGAAATATTATGAGAAAAAATAACAGGGAATCAAATTTACCTTCTTATTCCGAGACCACCTATTTCAACAATGATAGATATGTTTGTTGCTTGTGCATCGTAAAGTAAAAGCAAAAATATAAATGGGTTTGAGCATGTGCAGTGTGAGTTTCGCAATGATTTGTGTTTGAAAATTTTTGTTGGAGAGACAACATTAGTTGTGTGATCAACGATTGATGCTAACATATTAATGTGGATGGTGACTATGGTGGCTGATATGGGTATTTAAAGAGGGAAGTAGTTGTTGATTATTAAGATGGGGTTGTTAGTAGTATTTAATATAAGAGGATGGGAGGTGTTTACATGTTATAGATTGGATCATAAAATTTGGAAAGACAAACGTCAAAGTGCATAGAAAAAATTAGATAGACACTCGAACTTTGAAAGTGTACAAACGATATATGGATATTTAATTTAGTAACAAGGGACTTGGATATAAGACATGTATGCAGAATATGGTCCCATAAATTCCTACTTTTGGTTTTTTAAGCGACTTTATAAAGGACAAATATGGAAAATTATTATGGTAAGTTTGAAAGAAAACTAAACAGCATATATTATCCCTTTACTTTTCGCCTCACGTTCGCATAACGTTTAGTTGCCCTTCAGGTTTAACTTTTAATTTTGACAATAATAAGTCGGTTTGTCAGGCAATCTTTTAAAATCGTCTCCAATGAGGTTTATAAAGCATATAGGAGGTTTATATAGCATGTTCATGACGAAATGTAGCTTGTGTGGAGTCCATGTACATAAACCCTAAGTGGGTTTGTAGTTGCAATAATCTGCACTCGTGATATGGAGGAGAAGTTCGGGTCTTCAAGGATGTTCGGATCAACTAACGTGCTCTAAATCTCAAGGACCTAAGTATTGAGTTGCTCTAAATCTCAAGGACCAAAGTAAGTGGAGTGAGATCCTTCTCAAATTCTTTAATCCATAGCTTTCAGCATAGAAAAACTAATAATATAAGATCTCACATGTATTTCCTATATATTAATTTTGAGTGCTTAACAAAATGTCTCTCGATTTTTATGTTTGACATACGTTTAACGATTTGATGTATCGGATATGGTCTTGCAATCTACAAGTACAGCCTTGTGTTTAAGCCCATTTACACCTTACTGACAACCACAACAACCTTCTATGACTTAAAATTGTGTAAAACCCGAAAATCTAAAACTTATATAAAGACAAAAATACCCTTGGAACCAAGAATAGTAAAACACGTTTATAATAAAGTACGAAATTAAAAACCTAATAAACAAAACTTAACAAATATAATTTCGTGAGGTTCTTTGGTACGACGAAGGACGTAAATGTTTCGCTAATATGTTGGGCCGATCGATTATTAAATGGACTCGTTTCTTTTCGTTTGTTTTGCGCCAAGCCGAGAGCCCAAAGGGGGTGTTTGTTTGTGTTCGTGTGAGCCAAGGGGCCGAAGCCCAAAGGGGTGTTTGTTTGTGACCGGTTGGACCCAAGCCAACCCAAACCCAACCTTTCCTAAACCTAAACTAATTGCTACTACTATAAATACATCACATATTCATTAAATTGAAACCCTAGTTTTGCTTTGCCTCTCCTTTTCTTTCTTCTTGCTCGGCCGAGACCTATAACACCTTTGGTGTTGAGATTTTGCTTCAACGAGCTAAGGTATAACGTTTATTCATCTTCTTTTAACGTACCTTGCATGTATATGTCAAGATATATTTGTTTCGTCGCGTTTTTGTTCTCTTTTGTTGCGACCGAGAGGTGTAAACCGAGAAAACAAGAAACCCTAATCCATTTAACTTGTAATTAATAAGGATCATGTAAAGTGATAAGTAATATTGAATCGGGTCATGTATATGTTGAGTTAATTTAAGCCGAAGCATGCATGAGTTTGGACCGAGGCATGCATGACTTTCGAATAGGGTTTAAAACATTTTAACTTGATTATGTAACATGTTTAGATGAACTAGGTCTTGCGTAAAACATGCTAGCCGAAAACCCTAGTTGAACCGAACATGTATACAAGAGTTTTGGACGTGTAATAAATGAGTAAGAGTTACGTAAACATAAACCCTAGTTTATTATGTTAAGCGAATAAGTATATAAAACCCTAAATGTTTGTAAACCATGTCTCTTTTGTGTGCGTTATATTAACTCAAGTGAACTAGTAGTTATATAAACGTGTAAGTTATACGAGTAATAAGTAACTAGTATGTCACATAAAATCATGAACGTAATGTGTAAAGTAAATGCATATTAATGAGTATTAAAGAATAAGAAAAACCCTAGAACGTAAATGAGAGTCGATTAGGGTTGAGATAAATATAGTAATACGTTATTTCATGTGTGAGTTATAACTTATAAACTATTTTCACATTTAAACATAGACTTTGATAAATGATATAACGAACCCTAATCTACAACATTAATTATAAAATATTTAAGACTCATTAATAAAACCCTAAAAGTATGAAGATTACTAATTATGAATACCAAATATTAAAAGATCATTTTGACGATTATGAAATCATAAATAACTTGGACGACCGTTAATGTCTATAGGTTCTGTGAAGAGGGAGTAATCCTTTGCCTTTCGTCTTTCTGCTTTTCGATCTTTGCGTTGGAATAAGGTACAGATATTCTGACCTTTTCAGTAAAGGTTTCTCTTACGTTTTCTTTTGTATTAGGTTTTCCTAAGCCTTTGCTATGAATCCCAAATCTGATTTCTGTTTGAGCTATTGCTTATCTGAACGTTGATTTCTGAATTTATGAAACATCTGATTTTGAACTATCTGATATGAAAACTATGATTTTGGAAATATGAATGATTTTCTGATAATTATGATCTGTGTCAGTTATGACATTCTGATTTGACCTAAGATAGTTTGACACCCGAGCCAAATATTTAACTAGTCATAAGGGTTCCATGTCCGTATCAGTGATGCACCTCTGATATGACTCTAGGGCAGTAGAGTGATGTTTTGCCACGTCTCTGGATGGTGAAGCATATTTGTGAATATGTAGGAAGGGGCGTATGGATGCATCCTAGATCTGTTATCTGTTATATGTTATATGTTATCTGTTATCTGATGATTGATGCTGCATGCATGCACGTCCTTCATAACTCTGGTAGGTCTCCCCTACAAATGTTGCCTTACGAGAAATGTTGCATTATGTGAATATGAATATGATCTGATATAAGTTCTGGGCTCGTGGTAGTTGACTATAAAACTTCATTTGAAATTATGATTTATGCTTTGAAAATGATAAAGATTTTGCTATTGCTCATTCACTTTATTTCATATCCGTTATCGCTTAGTATTCGCTTTTGCTTTCATATCTGTTCACTGGGCTTTTGAAGCTCAGCCGCACTTTTCTTTTCTTCCGCGGCAGGTATCTAAGCTTTGGAAGCTGGGTTGCTTTGGGATGAGTGCTTGAGTGGACTTACCTTAGAGATTTTAGCTTTGATTTCTTATGATGCCATTTAGACTTATTTATTTCGGATATTATGTTGACGTTTATTTCGTTTCCGCTGGGACCTATGTATTGAAGTCATTTGACTTGAATTATTTTCCGCAATTATGTTAAGACTTTCTTTTGGTTATGAATGTTTTGCTTTGATATGACACCATTACTTGTGATTCCTTTACCCTTGGCGGGTCGGGGCGTTACAATTTATGGTATCAGAGCCCAGGTTTACGACTTGTAGTCAGGACCTGTGAACATAAGAACCTTAAGTTATTCCTTAGAGTTAAGATTTGACCTGTGAGGATTGGGTAGACTTAGGTTTCCTTCTGCGAACTTCCATTTCGTATCTCATCTTTGTTCATTTTGCTAATCGTTTGAATATCATTCAGATGGTTCGAACTCGTCAGAATTTGGATGGAGACGATGATGCTCCTAACATGGATGCTGCGATTGCGAATGCTATCAACTCTCTTTTCCCTGGTTTGACTACACCTGAGATGATGGAACAGGTGATCAATAACATCCGTAATCAGAATGGTGCTTCGGGTAGTGGTGGAGGAAATCAACCCACAGGCATTCACACTTGGCTCGAGCGTTTCGGTAAGCTCAAGCCTCTTTCTTTTAGCACTGCTGCTACTCCCACTGAAGCTGAGGACTGGATCACTCATGTTGAGAAGCTGTTTGAAGTACTGGGTTGTGGAGACGAGTTTAAGACTCGTTTGGCTGCGTTTAAGTTGGAAGGTGATGCTTTAAATTGGTGGAAAGCATTGAAACAAGCACGAGGAGGAGATGATTTCGCTGTTACTTGTACTTGGGCGGAGTTTCGGACTATCTTCTATAACCGTTACTTCCCTGATGCGGAACAGCAAAGGTATGAGAGGGATTATCAGGCGATCTACCAGCTTGATCATGAGAACTCCAATGAGTACATGAGTAGGTTTATGAGGTTGGTAAGCTTTGTTGGAGCGATTGCCGGAGATGGTAGGCGCCAAGCTAAGCATTTCAAATGGGGACTGAAGAAGTGGGTGTTGGACCGATTGCTTAACACTGACTATGAAGATGTGTCGGCCTGCAATGATGCAGCTCGTAACATTGAGATCTTTCATGAGGGTTCAGGTTATAACAAGCGTAATCGCGATGGTGATCGGATTCAAGGTAGGAATCAAAGTAATGAGTATAAGGGAAATAATGGCAGGAGTTATGATTCGAGGGGACAAGGGGATAAGAGTTATGATCAGCGGGGTCAGTCGGGAAGGAATGTGGACTCTAGGCGCCCTGAGGCGAGGGGTCAGGATAGCAGAGCTGCTGGTAAGAATGGAAATGATCGTCAGAATCAAGGTAACAATAACCAGCGTTACAACAAGGATCAGTCGACTCGAGGATCGAATCAGGGTCGTGCTTCAGGATCTTCTGGTCAGCAAAGGACAGCTGAAGTTTTGCCTCCCCCACCTATCTGTACTACTTGTGGAAAGGCTCATCCGGGACCGTGTTTCAAGGCCACTGGTGGATGTTTCTCTTGTGGTTCCACTACTCACAAGATCAAGGATTGCCCTAAGAGGAACCCGGCGATTCCTGGAAACTACGCCAAGCCGCCACCTACTACTGGACGTGTCTATGCTACTACTCGGAATCAGGCGGAGCATACTTCAGGTACCATTACGGGCACTCTTTTCATTGATGATTATTCTGTCTTCGTTTTATTTGACACCGGCGCCACACACTCCATCATATCTGTCACTTGTGCTAAGAAACTTAATATGAAGCCACAACCACTAACGAATCACTTATCGATATCTACGCCTATGAAAAGCCACATGATCATTGATCATAAATACATTAAGTGTCCTCTTCGTTTTGATGATCGTATTCGCCCTGCACATCTGTATCCTCTCGATATGGTCGACTTTGATATCATTCTAGGCATGGATTGGTTGGCTTATCATCGAGCTTCCATCGACTGCTATGCTAGAACTGTGATCTTTGGAGACGTAAAACATCCTGAATTCGTTTATTATGGTTCTAAACCACTCAAATCTGTTAAGTTCATTTCTGCTATGAAGGCACGAACCATGATTGCTCATGGGTGTCAAGGTTTTCTAGCATCTGTTAAGGACACATCTTTGGAGAGTCCTAACATTGAACATCTTTATGTTGTTTGTGAATTCACCGACGTTTTTCCCGATGAACTCCCTGGACTTCCTCCAGCTAGAGAAGTTGAGTTTAGCATTGAGTTAATTCCTGGTGCTAAACCGATTTCGAAAGCTCCGTATCGTATGGCACCTGTAGAACTGAAGGAGTTGAAGGAACAGCTGCAAGAGATGATAGATAATGGATTCATTCGACCTAGTGTTTCTCCATGGGGTGCACCTGTCTTGTTTGTGAAGAAGAAGGATGGAAGTATGCGCTTATGTATCGACTACCGTGAACTCAACCGTATTACTATTCGAAACCGCTATCCTCTTCCGCGCATAGACGATTTGTTTGATCAACTGCAAGGAGCTAAGTTCTTTTCTAAGATTGATCTGAGGTCTGGTTATCATCAACTACGTGTGAAGGAGCAAGATGTTCCTAAGACCGCGTTTCGTACCAGATATGGTCATTATGAGTTTCTCGTTATGCCTTTTGGTTTGACGAATGCACCTGCTGTGTTTATGGACCTGATGAATCGTGTTTTCCATGAGTTCCTCGACAAGTTCGTTATTGTTTTCATCGACGACATTTTGGTTTACTCTAAGTCTGAAGAAGAGCATGAGCAACATCTCCGAATAGTGTTGGAGATTCTGAGGAAGAAGAAGTTGTACGCCAAATTCTCGAAGTGTGAATTTTGGTTAGGACAAGTCGCTTTCCTTGGTCATATCGTATCAGCCGATGGTATAACCATGGATCCGTCTAAGGTTGAGGCTATCACTAAGTGGCCAAGACCTACGACAGTGACTGAGGTCAGGAGTTTTCTAGGACTTGCTGGATACTATCGACGTTTTGTGGAAGGTTTCTCTCGTTTAGCTTTGCCGTTAACCCAATTGATGAGGAAAGGTGAAAAGTTCGTGTGGACGGATGAAAGAGAAAAGAGTTTTGAAGAGTTGAAACGGAGGTTGGTGTCCGCTCCTATTTTGACTCTTCCATCTGGTTCTGGAGGGTATCAAATCTATAGCGATGCATCTAAAAAGGGATTGGGCTGTGTCTTGATGCAACATGGTAAGGTGATAGCTTACGCTTCAAGACAACTGAAACCTTATGAGGAGAATTACCCAACTCATGACCTTGAGTTAGCTGCTGTGGTGTTCGCATTGAAGATCTGGAGACATTACTTGTATGGAGAGACGTGTGATATTTTCACCGATCATAAGAGTCTCAAGTATATTTTCACTCAAAAGGAACTCAATATGAGACAAAGAAGATGGTTAGAACTTCTTAAGGATTATGACACTAACATTCAGTACCATCCTGGTAAGGCTAATGTAGTTGCTGACGCACTTAGCTGGAAATCAGGTATGATTGCAAGTATTGAGATTGAGCCTAGGATCATTCGTGACTTAGAACGTTTGGATGTTGAGTTGTGCGTACGAGGTTTTGGTGGATACTGGGCTAGTATGAAGGTAGAGTCGAACCTTATACTGCAAATTAAGGAAGCTCAGAAAGATGACGGCGAGTTGTGGGCCGTAGCTTAGAATGTTGAAGAAGGTAAGCAGACGGAGTTTAAGGTTGATAACGACGGAATTGTATGGTATGAAGATAGGCTTTGCGTTCCCAATGATCAGGTACTTCGTGAGAAAGTTATGACTGAAGCTCATAGTTCTCCTTTCACTATCCATCCTGGTTCTACCAAGATGTATAGGGATTTAAAACAGTATTTCTGGTGGAACGGCATGAAGCAAGATGTGGCGACGTTTGTGTCGAAGTGTATGATTTGTCAGCAAGTGAAGATCGAACATCAAAGAGCTAGTGGACTGTTACAACCATTGGATATTCCGACATGGAAGTGGGATAAGATATCTATGGACTTTGTGACTGGACTACCTCTTACTAAGAAGAAGCATGATGCGATTTGGGTGGTTGTTGATCGGCTAACCAAATCAGCTCATTTCTTACCAATTAGGAAGGATTATGGTATTGGCAGATTGTCAGAGATTTTTCAGCAAGAGATAGTTAGACTTCATGGTACTCCGACGGCTATTGTGTCAGATAGAGATCCGCGTTTTACTTCTCGTTTCTGGAAGGGTTTGCAAAAAGCTTGGGGTACTCGACTTAACTTTAGTACGGCGTTTCATCCTCAAACAGATGGTTAGTCAGAGAGGACTATTCAGACCTTAGAGGACATGCTAAGGGCTTGTGCTTTGGAATGGACTGGCAGTTGGGATGAATATTTGTGTTTGGTAGAGTTTGCATATAATAACAGTTGGCATGCTAGCATTAAGGCGGCACCGTTTGAACTTCTTTATGGAAGGAAATGTAGATCACCTACTTGTTGGGATGAAGTAGGTGAACGTCTAATCGAAGGTCCGGAAATGATTGAGATCACTAATGAGAAAGTAGCTGTTGCTAGAGAAAAGTTGAAGGAGGCTAGGTCTCGTCAGAAGAGTTATGCCGACAAGCATCGTCGTGATTTAGAGTTTCGAGTTGGTGATCGTGTGTTTTTGAAAGTCTCACCGTTTAGAGGTGTGAAACGTTTTGGAATCAAGGGCAAGCTCAGTCCTCGATTCATTGGTCCGTTTGAAATTCTGGAACGTATAGGAGAAGTTTCGTATCGATTAGCACTTCCGCCTCAGTTATCGCATGTTCATGATGTGTTCCATGTATCTCTCCTAAGAGGATACAATTATCATCCATTACACGTTGCTTCGTATCCGTTTGATCAGATTCGATCCGATATGTCTTTGTCTGAAGAACCGGAAGCTATTTTGGAAAGACAAGAAAGAGTCATGAGAAGTAAAGTTATTCCGTTCGTTAAGATTCTTTGGAAAAATCACCCAGAGCGTGAGGCTACTTGGGAGACCGAAGAGTCGATGCGAGCTAGTTATCCTCATTTCTTCGAATAGTTCGGTATGTTCTCTTTTCGTTCTCGTTTTCGTGTCCGTTTCATTTCAATTTTCGAGGACGAAAAATTTTTTTTAGAGGGGAAGAGTTGTAAAACCCGAAAATCTAAAACTTATATAAAGACAAAAATACCCTTGGAACCAAGAATAGTAAAACACGTTTATAATAAAGTACGAAATTAAAAACCTAATAAACAAAACTTAACAAATATAATTTCGTGAGGTTCTTTGGTACGACGAATGACGTAAATGTTTCGCTAATATGTTGGGCCGATCGATTATTAAATGGACTCGTTTCTTTTCGTTTGTTTTGCGCCAAGCCGAGAGCCCAAAGGGGGTGTTTGTTTGTGTTCGTGTGAGCCAAGGGGCCGAAGCCCAAAGGGGTGTTTGTTTGTGACCGGTTGGACCCAAGCCAACCCAAACCCAACCTTTCCTAAACCTAAACTAATTGCTACTACTATAAATACATCACATATTCATTAAATTGAAACCCTAGTTTTGCTTTGCCTCTCCTTTTCTTTCTTCTTGCTCGGCCGAGACCTATAACACCTTTGGTGTTGAGATTTTGCTTCAACGAGCTAAGGTATAACGTTTATTCATCTTCTTTTAACGTACCTTGCATGTATATGTCAAGATATATTTGTTTCGTCGCGTTTTTGTTCTCTTTTGTTGCGACCGAGAGGTGTAAACCGAGAAAACAAGAAACCCTAATCCATTTAACTTGTAATTAATAAGGATCATGTAAAGTGATAAGTAATATTGAATCGGGTCATGTATATGTTGAGTTAATTTAAGCCGAAGCATGCATGAGTTTGGACCGAGGCATGCATGACTTTCGAATAGGGTTTAAAACATTTTAACTTGATTATGTAACATGTTTAGATGAACTAGGTCTTGCGTAAAACATGCTAGCCGAAAACCCTAGTTGAACCGAACATGTATACAAGAGTTTTGGACGTGTAATAAATGAGTAAGAGTTACGTAAACATAAACCCTAGTTTATTATGTTAAGCGAATAAGTATATAAAACCCTAAATGTTTGTAAACCATGTCTCTTTTGTGTGCGTTATATTAACTCAAGTGAACTAGTAGTTATATAAACGTGTAAGTTATACGAGTAATAAGTAACTAGTATGTCACATAAAATCATGAACGTAATGTGTAAAGTAAATGCATATTAATGAGTATTAAAGAATAAGAAAAACCCTAGAACGTAAATGAGAGTCGATTAGGGTTGAGATAAATATAGTAATACGTTATTTCATGTGTGAGTTATAACTTATAAACTATTTTCACATTTAAACATAGACTTTGATAAATGATATAACGAACCCTAATCTACAACATTAATTATAAAATATTTAAGACTCATTAATAAAACCCTAAAAGTATGAAGATTACTAATTATGAATACCAAATATTAAAAGATCATTTTGACGATTATGAAATCATAAATAACTTGGACGACCGTTAATGTCTATAGGTTCTGTGAAGAGGGAGTAATCCTTTGCCTTTCGTCTTTCTGCTTTTCGATCTTTGCGTTGGAATAAGGTACAGATATTCTGACCTTTTCAGTAAAGGTTTCTCTTACGTTTTCTTTTGTATTAGGTTTTCCTAAGCCTTTGCTATGAATCCCAAATCTGATTTCTGTTTGAGCTATTGCTTATCTGAACGTTGATTTCTGAATTTATGAAACATCTGATTTTGAACTATCTGATATGAAAACTATGATTTTGGAAATATGAATGATTTTCTGATAATTATGATCTGTGTCAGTTATGACATTCTGATTTGACCTAAGATAGTTTGACACCCGAGCCAAATATTTAACTAGTCATGGGGGTTCCATGTCCGTATCAGTGATGCACCTCTGATATGACTCTAGGGCAGTAGAGTGATGTTCTGCCACGTCTCTGGATGGTGAAGCATATTTGTGAATATGTAGGAAGGGGCGTATGGATGCATCCTAGATCTGTTATCTGTTATATGTTATATGTTATCTGTTATCTGATGATTGATGCTGCGTGCATGCACGTCCTTCATAACTCTGGTAGGTCTCCCCTACAAATGTTGCCTTACGAGAAATGTTGCATTATGTGAATATGAATATGATCTGATATAAGTTCTGGGCTCGTGGTAGTTGACTATAAAACTTCATTTGAAATTATGATTTATGCTTTGAAAATGATAAAGATTTTGCTATTGCTCATTCACTTTATTTCATATCCGTTATCGTTTAGTATTCGCTTTTGCTTTCATATCTGTTCACTGGGCTTTTGAAGCTCAGCCGCACTTTTCTTTTCTTTCGCGGCAGGTATCTAAGCTTTGGAAGCTGGGTTGCTTTGGGATGAGTGCTTGAGTGGACTTACCTTAGAGATTTTAGCTTTGATTTCTTATGATGCCATTTAGACTTATTTATTTCGGATATTATGTTGACGTTTATTTCGTTTCCGCTGGGACCTATGTATTGAAGTCATTTGACTTGAATTATTTTCCGCAATTATGTTAAGACTTTCTTTTGGTTATGAATGTTTTGCTTTGATATGACACCATTACTTGTGATTCCTTTACCCTTGGCGGGTCGGGGCGTTATGACCATGAAGGATGACTTTCGGGAGGTCATCAATACGCTTAGTGGTGAATTTAAGCGTGAAATCAATGGTCTAAAAGAGTTGTTCGTAGGCAAAATCTCCAACATTGAGAAGACCATCGAAGACTTGCAAGCCGATGTGGTGCTATGCAAGCGATCCATGGCTAACGGAGGTGGAAACGTTGGTAATAATGCTCCGAAGATTGATGTTCCAAAACCATCACCGTTCGTGGGAAAGCGGGAAGCTAGGGCGGTTGATGATTTCTTATGGGAGATGGAGCAATACTTGGAGGGCGTCAACATTACGGATGATGATATCAAGATCAAGATGGCGACCCGATACTTGAAGGATACCGCGGTGTTATGGTGGAGACGTCGATATGGAGATATCGAGCGAGGTACGTGTACTATCGATACTTGGGCTGATTTTGTTGCGGAACTTAAGAAGCAATTTTATCCTGAGAATGCTAAGAACGAAGCTAAGAGTCGGCTTCGTAAACTTAAGCATTCCGGAACGATCCGGGATTATGTTAAGGAATTTACTACACTAACCTTGGAGATTCCGGATCTTTCCGAACAAGACTCTCTCTTTTATTTTCTCGATGGTTTACAAGGATGGGCTAAGACGGAGCTAGAGAGACGTGGAGTTCAAGACCTCGCTACGGCTATCGCCCATGCCGAGGGCTTGATCGACTTTAGTTCAAGAAGGGAAATGTCTAAGCCGAAGGATCGAAAGGTGAGCCACGATAAAGGTGGGGGAGAGAAAGTCACTCAAGCAAAGCCCGACAATACACGTAAACCACCCACCGGAAAGAACAAGGAAATAAAGACGGCCTTCAAGAGTGGTGGATGCTTCATATGTGATGGACCTCATAGATCTCGAGATTGCCCCAAGAAAGCAAGCCTTAATGGAATGATGGCTCATGACGACGAAGGCCCAAGTGATGGCGGATGCATGAGCTCAATGAGGATCTTGAATGCAATCAAGGCCAAGACGGAGGTACCGAAAGTTGTAGGGAAAGGATTGCAATTTGTGGAAGCAACCATCAATGGGACCAAGGTACGTGCTTTAGTAGATTCCGGTGCCACTCATAATTTCGTGTCGGTTGATGAAGCCAAACGGCTAAGGATTAGCACTACGAAAGGGAGTGGAACGTTCAAGCCGGTAAACTCAAAGACCAAGCCTATGGAAGGAGTGGCCAAGGATGTTCGAGCCAAGATTGGAGAATGGGAAGGGACGGTTGACTTGTCGGTGGTCCCGATGGATGACTTCGATGTGGTTCTTGGGTTAGAGTTCCTCGATAAGGTACGAGCTTTCCCTATGCCATTTGCTAATTCTTTATGTATCCTAGACGGTGGAAAGACTTGCATGGTTAGCACGGAGCGGGATTCTAAGTGTGGAACGAAGACCCTTTCGGCCATGCAATTCAAAAAAGGGTACAACAAGAGCGAGCCTTGCTATTTGGCGGTGACAAGGCTAGAAACGGATGGCGAGTCGGGCAAAGTAGAGGTACCGAAAGAGATCGAGCGGGTACTTGAGGAGTTCAAGGACGTGATGCCCAAGGAGTTGCCCAAGAAGCTACCACCTAGGAGGGAGGTGGATCATACCATCGAGTTGGAACCGGGTTCCAAGCCACCCGCTAAAGCCCCTTACCGAATGCCACCACCCGAGTCGGAGGAGTTGCGAAAACAACTCAAGGATCTGTTGGATGCGGGCTATGTTCGACCCTCGAAAGCCCCGTATGGTGCACCGGTGCTATTTCAAAGGAAGAAGGACGGATCCTTACGGATGTGCATAGACTACCGGGCACTTAACAAGGTAACGATTAAGAACAAGTACCCTATTCCTCTTATTGCGGATTTGTTTGATCAACTTGGAAAGGCGAGATACTTCTCCAAGTTAGACTTGAGATCGGGGTACTATTAAGTACGGATAGCGGAGGGAGACGAGGCTAAGATGACGTGTGTCACAAGGTATGGATCTTACGAGTTCTTAGTCATGCCATTTGGCTTAACGAATGCTCCCGCTACTTTTTGCACCCTTATGAATAAGTTATTTCACCCGTTCCTTGATAAATTTGTGGTGGTATACTTGGACGATATTGTTGTTTATAGTCATACCTTGGAGGAGCATGTCTTGCATTTAAAACAGGTGTTCCAAGTGTTGCGAGACAATGAACTTTACGTGAAGTTGGAGAAATGCTCTTTCGCCCAAGACGAAGTCGAGTTCTTGGGACACAAGATCAAAGGCGGTGGATTAATGATGGACGGTGCAAAGGTAAAAGCTATCCAAGAATGGGAACCGCCATCCAAGGTAACGGAGTTACGATCTTTTCTTGGCTTGGTGAACTATTATCGAAGGTTTATCAAGGGGTACTCGGCAATAGCATCTCCCTTGACGGACCTATTGAAGAAGAACAAAGCTTGGAGTTGGGACGAAAAGTGCCAAGCGGCGTTCGAGAGTTTGAAGAAAGCGGTTATGGAAGAACCGGTGTTGACTTACGAGTTACACACGGATGCATCGGACTTTGCTATTGGAGGAGTTCTAATGCAAGAAGGACACCCGATCGCATTCGAGAGTCGGAAACTAAACAAGACGGAAAGGAAGTACACCGTGCAAGAGAAAGAAATGACGGCGATCGTCCATTGCTTACGGACTTGGAGGCATTATTTGTTGGGTTCGAGATTCGTGATCAAGACGGACAATGTTGCTACAAGCTACTTTCAAACCCAAAAGAAGTTAAGTCCCAAGCAAGCTCGGTGGCAAGACTTCCTAGCCGAGTTCGACTATCACTTGGAGTACAAGCCGGGGAAGGCTAATGTGGTAGCCGATGCATTGAGTCGCAAGGCGGAGTTTGCGGCAATCACCCAAGCCCAATTCTTCCTCCAAGACCGAATTAAGGAAGGATTGGAACATGATCCTTTTGCCAAGAAGCTCGTGGCCCTAGCAAGAGATGGAAAGACTCGGAGATTTTGGCTTAAAGGAGACATGTTGTTTACCAAAGGAGATCGGCTTTACGTGCCTAAGTGGGGTGATCTTAGATTCTTAGAAGGTTAATCCTGAAAGAGTGTCATGATTCGAAGTGGGCCGGTCATCCAGGGATCAAGAGGACGTTGGAATTGGTCGAAGACACTTATTATTGGCCAAGGATGGAGGACGATGTCGAGACATTCGTGCGAACGTGCCTTATTTGCCAACAAGACAAGATAGAGCAAAAGAAGTCCGGAGGACTGTTGGAGCCTCTACCGACGCCCAAGGGACCATGGGAAAGCGTTTCCATGGACTTTATCACATGCTTGCCGAAGTCGGAAGGAAACGGGAGTATTATTGTGGTGGTCGATCGATTCTCGAAGTATGGAACTTTCATTGCCGCACCACCCGATGTTACCGCGGAAGAGACGGCTAAGCTTTTCTTTAAAAATGTGGTGAAGTATTGGGGAGTGCCACATGTGATCGTTAGTGATCGAGATCCAAGATTCACGGGGCGCTTTTGGACGGAGTTGTTCAAGATCATGGGAACGGATTTGAACTTCTCTACGAGTTTCCATCCCCAAACGGACGGGCAAACGGAGAGGGTGAACGCGCTATTGGAGCTCTATCTTCGGCACTATGTGAGTGCCAACCAACACGATTGGGCTAAACTTCTTGACGTTGCTCAATTCTCGTACAACATGCAAAGGAGTGAAGCCACGGGGAAGAGTCCTTTTGAGCTGGTCACGGGGCGCCAACCATTGACTCCGAATGCCTTAGCCGCATCATACGAGGGGAGTAGCCCGGCCGCTTACAAGACGATGAAGGAATGGCACGAGCAAGCGGACTTGGCCCGGGTTTCGTTGGATAAAGCGGCTAAGAAAATGAAAAAGTGGGCGGATGAAAAGAGGAGACACGTCGAGTTCGAGGTCGGAGATCAAGTAATGGTGAAGCTCTTGCCTCAACAATTCAAATCACTAAGGAAGGTGCATAAAGGTTTGATACGGAGGTATGAAGGCCCTTTCCCGGTGATTGGACGTGTTGGAAAGGTTTCTTATCGACTTCAACTACCGCCCAAGTTGAAGATTCATCCGGTCTTCCACGTTAGCCTTCTCAAACCTTATCATAAGGACGAGGAAGACTCGGAACGAGGGGTGTCCAAGCGGGCACCAACAGCGGTTGTTACTTCGTACGATCGAGAGGTTGATGAGATCTTGTCGGATCGTACGATACAGAGACGAGGAGTGCCGAGCTATAAGGAGTACTTGATCAAGTGGCGTAATTTGCCCGAGAGTGAAGCAAGTTGGGAAGCCGAAGACTTGTTGTGGCAATTTGCAGACAAGATCAAGAAGTATCACGAGGATGGCACGACGAGGACGTCGCGAGCTTAGGTGGGGGAGGATGTCACGACCCGCCTATTTTTACAAGTATGTTCGGGATTCCGGATTATTCTACACTTCTCATGAAAGGCCTTGGATAAGCTTAGAAGACTTTAGAAGCTCATGGAAGATGGTGGATAGTCTTGGAAGCTTTTGGAAGATATTAGATAAGTGGAAGTTCTAGAAACTTACTAGAAGCTTATGGAAATATCATAAGCTAGAAGCTTCCCAAAGAATAGTGTAGAAACTTGTATAGACTAGTATAAATAGGTGTTGCCTCATTTGTAGAATTCATTCATAGAAGTTCACTTGTATTCTCTCTTGTAAAGTTCAAGCAATACAAAGCATTCCTTTCATTCCACTTGTTCCTTTCTTTGAAGTTTACTTTCGTTGCATACATCGTTGAGTATTCGAGCAAGGCTGAGCTTAGTCGAGACTAAGTGCCGCACGGGAGATCTTGTAGAGACAAGTCCGTGACACTAAGCTAGCACCATAACTTCCAACTATATTGTTGAGTCACTCCACACATTTAATGACGACATCTCAATTTTTCTCTCATTAATTGTGACTAGTACGTGAATGGGTTGGTGTAAACTTAATTAATGAGCATGCCTTAAAATGTTGTTAGGCACGCTCTATTGGCAAATTAAATGGGTTAGAAATAGGGGTGGCAATTCAGGTTGGGTTTGGGTTGGCGGGTTCAGGTTGTTACGTTGGCGGGTCAAGAAACCCCAACCCGAACCTGACCTATTTAAATAATCGGATCAGCTATGTCAACCCAAACTTGTTTACACATAACCCAAACCTGACCCATTAAACCCGTATATATACATGGGTTGGCGGATTAAATAAGTTATAAGGGTTTAATAGGTTAAACGGGTTTTTGGTTGACCCATGTAACCCGTTTATATACTAAAGTTGGCACATTAAGCGGGTTAAATAGGTTAAATGGGTTTATGGGTTGGCCCGTTTAAACCATTTAACCCGTATAATAAAATATAAAGAATTTTTATTTTAAGAAAAAAATATTAAACTGGTTAGCGGATCGACCAACTTAAATTATTCCCGACCCGAACATGACCTGTTTAATAAACGAGTTAGATGGGTCGACCCAAACCCGACCCGAAATATATCTAGACTCAACCCGAACCTGTTAATTTTCGTGTCGGTTTTAAGTCGGGTTTTGTGTCGGGTCAGAAATTGCCACCCCCAGTTAGAAACCTGGTGGTTGAGGGAAAATATACTGGCTTTTTGTCTTCAAGAAACTACAATGGATTACATGGACGAAAACGTAATTCACTAAATACGAGCACCTCCAATAGAGGTTTATGGAGGATGGCAATAGACCAATAGTGACATGTTGTGTGTGTGTGTGAGAGAGAGAGAGAGGTACATAGTTGACAGTTTTATAAAAAGGTGATGCAGCTTGACGCCTGCTATACTTACTTGATAAGTCCATGACATAGTGGGCAACCATAATTTACTTTTTTCGTAGTGTTGTTAACGTTGTTGAAAGCTCATTACTTATTTATGTAGGCCTCGCATTTCGGAGCAGCTCCTAGCTCACACTATGGTGGAGGAGGTGCCATGAAGATCTAGGAGTATGAGCAATACGAGCTAAAAGGCTCCCATACTTTTTCGAGGGCAGGGGCAGAGTAGAGCATCACCTTGCCATAGAGAGGGTCCTAGAAAGGTTAAGAGTTATGCACCGGTTGGAATGGAATAGGAATCTAAAATAGAATTCGATCAATTGGCTTAGAGTAAGTCCATAACATTATAGATGCTTTAAAGGGTTTCAAAAAAATTTGGTTAATTAAAGGCAGACTAGGAAGTGATGAGAGGGGGGTGTTAAGGGGTTTCAAAAAAATTGGTTAATCAAAGACAGACTAGGAAGTGACGGGGAGATGTTAACATAGCTTATTTCTCTTTACTTATCCTCACTGATTTGAAGTTTTTTTTCCTTTCAAAAACTGTATATTACCCTAGTGATGGTCAGAAACGGTCTAGAAATTAACCCGATAATGCTGCGTACTTCTGAGTTAAAAAAGCTCGCCCACCCTTGATAACCATAAAAGGAAAACCTCATTCTTTTATCTGTTTAAAAACTATATATGGCATCTTGTTTCCTCTCTTTTGATTCGTTTGTTTACCAAATCATAGTAGTCATATGAAACATGTTTCATGCATAACATAAAACCCAAATATGTTCTTCAAAAATTGGAAACCTGACCGGATTATCACTTTTAGAAACATATAATTAAATGTTACAATTTTTTATTATCAATGAATATGGATTCTTTTACTGGCAAATCATCTATACTTCATATATAAATTCCTCTCTTACTTTGCCTTTTATGTTTATGGCTTGATTAGTCTATATGTTTTCATGTTGCAGTGTGTAGTCAATCTCATACGACTCTTGGTTAAAACTTACATTTGAAACTAAGTTTGGAAATTCGTCCATCCAACTATCATAAGCAATTTGGAGGAGTGACTAAAGGTTAATAAAAGGAAAGAAAATAAGGCTATTTGACACTTGGGGTAGAGATAGAAATCACGGATCTTCACAGTAAGAACAAGATATGGACGATAAGGTTTTCTTTTTTCTTTTTTTTTGGAAGAGGCCGGAGGTCGCTAGGGTTTGACGAGAGAAAGAAAAGAAAATTGGATTTGTCTAGAAAAAGCCAATGAAAAAAAATAGAAAAAAAAAATTGACGAGGTGTATCGAGGTGGTGGCTAATGGTTGGCTACTAGATTTCGGGATCAAACCCGCTCTAGCACCATGTGAAATGATGTTAACTCCCGTAGGAATAATTTTATTATTTGTATATCACAAAGGTAGAGTAAACCTTAATGGACCCGAAGCCCATAGACCAAGCTTGGGTCAACTAATATATTCAATCATCT
The DNA here is from genome assembly GCA_019973895.1 of Chrysanthemum seticuspe. Lineage (NCBI taxonomy): Eukaryota > Viridiplantae > Streptophyta > Magnoliopsida > Asterales > Asteraceae > Chrysanthemum > Chrysanthemum seticuspe. The sequence continues at coordinate 356,720,971 of BPTQ01000008.1, read as the reverse complement.
AATGCTATCAACTAGATACTTTTATTGATTGTGAATAGATATATCATTTGCCTTTTCAACTTTAAAATTAAATTTGATACACGCAATGGTTTAACTACTGATACTTTGTTAAATTTGAGGTATTAAAAACATCTTTTATATAATAAAGGAATTACATTATTTCAGAATGATTTTGTCAATTAATTCTTATTAAAAAAAACAATTGGGCCAATAGGAGAGCTCGATTTCGCCACATAAGCAAAATCGTGTGATGTGATTGGTTAATAAAAGTTAAAAATTAATTAATTTTTGTCAAACTTTAATAAATTTGGTGGAGAAATTTGGTTGATAAAAAAAACACAAAAAAATATAGGTGTCAAATTTGTGAAAATAAAATTTTTTAAAAAGATGAGGTAATTAATAAAACTTTAGTGGTTGAATTTTTAAAGATTATATATATAGAGTTAAGTGTAATATTATAAGCATTCATGTTTTTTAATAACTTTGGATTATAAACAAATACCCCCTTATACTTTATACCATTTATACTTTATATCTTAAAAAATACAATTTATATGTTGTTTTTAAATAACAACATATAAATTTGCAAACATTATAAGTATCAATTTTTTTACTATATACGTTCAATAAGGACTCGTTTGTTTCATTTTTAAAAGATTAACCTATGTGGATACGAGTTTACATTTTAAATACGGCTATATAACTGAAAACGGGAATATAATGATCAAATTGTAAGCGCGGGTTACTTTAATATAAAAATAAATATACGCGATTGTACTTATAACAATCACTCATGTAATTCTTATTTATTTATATAAGGATACCAAGAAAAACATTTTTAAAAAACTTTAAGAAGTATACTTTAACTTTATCAACGCTCATTATGTGCTATTAAACTTGCATCATGTGTACAACATAATATCTGTAGTGAAATTTGAATAACAACATCAACATCTTTGTCAGTTAAATAAAATTAAATCTTGAGTTACCTAACAGAAACTTTTACAAATATTCTACCAAATTCTAATGAATATTAATGCGTAATAAAAAAACTCGTGCAAAAGTATTAGTTGTACTTATATCACAATTTTCATGGGCAAATTCTTATATGTGTATATACTGAACTAAAATGTTAAAATAAATTTGATTTATGTGTAAACTTCGTGCGTGCACGAAACTTATAACTATACAATTATATGCAATTACATTTAAAGACACAATATTCAGTATTAATACAGAATAATTTTTTTTTACAAAATCATAACTAGTTTTATATGAAAATAAAAGCTGTTTATTTTGAGTCTATCTTCTTACACTTAAGTCTATCATTATTATTGGAATGTTTGGCAAATCTTACTTATAATTTGTATAGTTTATTTCGGTTTACAAAATAGCTTGTCTACTTTCCCATGTATCATCGCATAATGTAAAAAGATTTATGCATTGATTTACTTGATACTAAAAGGTTAATGTAAGCTGAGCTAGCTTAATGTCGCCACGAGTAAGTGTGGCTCTCGAGACACCTATGACCCTCAAACCTAAACAACTTTCAGGAATCACGTATAACCCACTTTTGTATCCCCAAAATGTCGAAATGGCATAACGACATCCCTAACTAGTGTGTCCTTCCATTTAAGCAGTTTTTCCATTTTAAAACCAAATTTAACTGTATTTTGGTTTGGTTAATACAATAAATTTTATTTATGTCTCTTACAAAACAGTGTGTACGTACATGTGCGTTAAAGCTAGAAGTGATTTTATGAAATTATCCAATTATGGATTTCATGATTTTTCAAGCATAAAGAGTTAAATTACTATAATATAACAATGATTCAACATGGTTAAAAACATATACCACATTCTTTCGATCGTTGCATTTCATACACACCCCAAATTCTACAAGGTAGCTTATAAAATACTCGAATAATGCGTATTTCGTGTGGCCAATCGGTTTATCAAATGAAAGATATTGATTAAGTTCGATTGTCTGATGGAGTTATTATATTATTATAGTAAAGTTGTATCTAGTTATGTCAACTTTTGCCCTATAATTTTAAAATAACACATAACTAGAAAAATAGTCTATCTCATAACACCTAAGTCATAAGATGCTATTAACCGGTATCAAACTCTTGAATCTCCACAAGTGTTACGGTAAAATGACCGAAATCCTTTAAGGACATAGATACGACTCGCTGTCTCTACTACATACTTATTAAGAGCGTATCTTTCTTTTTCTTTTTTGAAACTTACTCTTGAAACTTAAATTAATGTACTTTGCGTAAATAACATTAAATACCTCTTAAACTTGACAACTTAGATAAAACTTAGCAACTATTATTATGTCTTTTCTTGATAATTTTTAAACTTGGCAACTTTTCAAAAACACACACTATATTAATTTTAAAAAATCCCACGTTTTGTATATCAAAATAAACACACGCTTTACTTCAAGGTTCAAGCCAGGATCAAGATTTCACAAGTATAATATTTGCCGCTATACACCGTCGCTTTGCGCGGATATTCGTCTAATCTTTTATCAATGTATAAACCATATTTGACGTTGTATCTTTGAAACTTTCAATGGCTTAAATATTTGATAATTTATCAATTTAAATAATCATAAAAGCAGTTTAGAACTTTTAAGTCTCATAAATAGTTTTAAGGTTAAAACTATGATTCAACCATGTTTTCTTTAGTGGCTAAAGCTTCAAGTTTCATGTAAAGTCATTCTAACTTATCAAGATGTTAAAGGGGTGTTCAATAGTTGTGATAGATAAGGGACCTATCAATTATAACATGTGTGTTTGGTTGATGTTACTCCGTAATAAATTGGTAGTTAAAGCTTGATCATTAAAGTTTGAATTGACGTCTTAAATTTATGACTGCCTGTTTGGTTGATGTATTTAAATTGGTAGTTGAAGCTTGGTCATTGAAGTTTTTGAATTGATGCCTTAATTTTATAGTTCGAGCCCGAGCTTGTTTGTCACATTATACCTACAAAGAAGATAACAATGTAGAATAATGGCATGGTACTAAGCTTGAGCCCGAGCTACTAGGGTAGACAAATTACTTTGCTCATGAGGCTCGCAAATCATGTCAAGTTTAGGTTAAATTAGATATTTACCCATTTGCATACATTTAATTTCAAGTAATTACAGTACTATTTAAAGTAATATGTATACGAAGCTAAGTCGAACACAAGCTCGTCTCAGATTATACCTACAAAGAAGAAAACAATGTAGGATAATATATTATGAAGGCTTGAAGTGTGAATTAGAATAGGGCAAACAAAACAAGTGTATGATTTCGAGATAGTTATGTTCGCATAGATTTGGTCGTGTAACATAATGCACCACAACAATAATAAGCATACAATAACCAGAGTGAAACATATCTAACTGAAACACACTATACTTGATATCAAATTAGTTTTAGATAAAAGTCCTGAAAATGTTTCTTTAAAGTCTCATAAAAGTGAGCTGTAAAACTATCGTCATACTAGCATTTAGCATATCAACTACCATTGTTGGATAGATATAAATGAGGCTAGGTACCACCATTAATACAAAAGTTTATCACACTTGCATCTCTAGTCTACCTGTATATTGCTAGGTACCACCATTAATACAAGATAAACATTAAATGAAACGCAAAAAACAAACTGACCAACATCACATTTTGGAGAGAAAACAAACTACATTTGCAATTTTGTATGAAGAGAAATATTTTGACTAGTTTAAGAACATCTTCTTATTACTGCAGATTTGAGCACCGCTATGCAGCGAGTTAAGCCGCATAGAGATTAAGATAAGTTGTGATTAAAGAAACTTCGATGTAGGTTTAATGGTTGACTAGTGAGTTAAGCTGTTACAAAAAGTGTCAACCACCCACTTACAAAAACCAAAGAGAATAAGAACATTTATTAATTACTAGCCTCTAGTTTGTATCTTGACTCTTATGAATCGAGTCACGCGTTAAAATTTATGAGTTCAAGTCACGAGTTAACAACTATGAAATCAAGAAAGATAAATTTACAATTTAGAATTAACTGAATAGTAATGAATTAAAATCGAAGGCTTACCAACATAGGAAACTGGTGCCACAACTCCAAATAGAAAGCGCCGGGCAAGCAAGCAAGCAGCTATGGGTTGGCTTGTACCACGGGCTGAGAAGCAGACAACGCAGACCTATCTTACTAGCATCAGGAGGAATATGAAGAAAAAAAACTCATGCCACTTGGATTCACCATTCTCTAAAGTTCTAGAGTTTCAATTCCGGGAGGAAGATTTCACTATTTCCCTTACACCTCTTAATTAAACAAAGCTCTAACAACATAAAAAAAAAACATTCCATTCCTCTGAAAATTCAACTGAGTAACATAGCAAATAGAGAGGGCTACAAACCCAAAATGTTTCTCCAACTCACATAAAAGGGAAAATGATAAAAAAAAGGCATCGAAGTTACCACGTTTTCCTTTTCTGGGCATCGAACTTTTTTTTTCCTATAGTAGCACTAAACTTGCCTAATTTTCCTTTTGTGACACAAAATCACACTTATAGTGTAATTAACCTTCTTAATCCTACTAAACCCGTTTTAAGTGTGATTTTGTGTCACAAAAGGAAAATTAGGCAAGTTTAGTACTACTATAGGAAAAAAAAAGGCATCGAAGTTGCCACATTTTCCTTTTCTGGGCATCGAACTTTGTTTTTTCCTATAGTAGCACTAAACTTGCATAATTTTCCTTTTGTGACACAGGGAAAATGATAAAAAAAAAAAAAAAAAAAAAAAAAGGCATTGAAGTTGCCACCTTTTCCTTTTCTGGGCATCGAACTTTTTTTTCCCCTATAGTAGCACTAAACTTGCCTAATTTTCCTTTTGTGACACAAAATCACACTTATAGTGTAATTAACCTTCTTAATCCCACTAAACCCGTTTTAAGTGTGATTTTGTGTCACAAAAGGAAAATTAGGCAAGTTTAGTGCTACTATAGGAAAAAAAAAAGTTCGATGCCCAGAAAAGGAAAACGTGGCAACTTCAATGCCTTTTTTTATCATTTCCCCCACATAAAACTGCTAAGCTAACCCATACATACAAGTATACAACTAATATAGCCACCACATACACATACATAAGAAATTCACATAAACAAGGGACAATTTCAAAACCCTAAAAATGGGCAATGGGCGGGCCGGGCCCCAAAAGCAGACATAATAATAATAATAATAGCAAAAAAATAATAAACCCGAGAGATTGATTAGTAGAGTAGATTCTAAGCTTTAATAGTACTAGTAAAGAGTAATCAAGTCAACACAACATCTCTCAGTAACATAAAACATGCCGTAATAAAGTCTCAAAGTATTAAACCACATCCCATATAGTAGTAATAAACGATATTAACAAAAAAACCAGAAGTCATCACATTTTGCTAGCCCTTTTTTGAGTCTTCTTGGTCTTTCGGTAAACATCGTCATCCCCTTCAAACGATTTCTTCAATCCTTCTTTCTTCATCTTGTTAACATAGATCTTCAAACCTTTCTTAACCACCGACCTACAACTCCTCTTCTTAGCTCCGCCTTTCTTCTCACTGAGCGACAGCTTCTCCACCTCAGTTATTACCTTCTCAAAATCCACTTCGCTTCGCTTCAGGTTCATAGACCTTACATCAGAAAAATTAATAACTGAGGTGGATTTGGAGAAGGTGATATATTCCGAGACCACCTATTTCAATAATAATAGAAAGGTTTGTTGAGTGTGTATCGTAAAGCAAAAGCAAAATTATGAATGGGTTGGAGCAGGTGCGGTGCGAGTTTCGTTGGGGCTTATGCTTGAAAATATGCATTGGAGAGACGGTAGTGGTTTGTTGAGAAGATGGTTTTTGTTGCTTGTACGTGTTTGTGGAAGAAAGTAAATCCAGAATTTTAGTAGTGGTTGATGTTTGTGAGGAGATATATATAGGCAAAATAAAAAAGCAATAAAAATACAAAAAAACAATAAAAATACAACCTACACCTCCAACAACCAAAAGATAAAAGCTTGTAAAAAGCTCAACATTTATGTCTTGGCTGAATAAGTGAGGAGCGTTGGATACTCAATTTTTGTTGAAGGTTTTCAAGTAATGAGAGCATTGATTGTCAAATTAAGGAAATGAAAACGTGTTTTTTACTTTTTAGGTTGTGAGTTTTCAATTTGTGATAATGGAAATACTTGGGGTTTTATTTAGGGAATTAAAGTGTTAATGGGCGAAGAGATATGATGCAAAGGCAACTATAGTCACGTACTCACTTATTTTATATGAAATGTTTGTAGTGTATAAATTTAGTAAAAATTATAATGTACCTGTTAAGTTTATATAATTTTAACTAGGACCCGAATGCAAATGCAAATTATATCTTGAAGTTTTTTTGGGTAAAGGGGAGTAATCATGCACCCTGGTAAATATATTAACCAAAAGAATATTTAAGTACAGTGGATATGAGTGAAATCTCATATCTCAGCCCGTTACATAGGCATAAAGCTTACATAACAAGATACTTCATATTTTCTAAACAAGAAAACAAACCACTACTCAAATGATAACATAGGACATAACGAAAAAAAATTACTTCCTAGGACCTTGAAGCTTGGTGCCATACATGGCATTAAAGGCATCCAAATTCCCTGGAAGATCATGAACCTGATTCATAGTCATCAAACTCATCTTCAAACTCTTGGCCACCACCGAATAGATTAGCAGACTCATCAAATGGGTTAGCAATCACCTCATCTTCAGAATCAGAAACCACGATCTCTCCCACTTTAGAAAAAGGGTTAACTCTCTTAGTAGAAGAGGCGGGCGGATTACAAGAATCACTAGTGTTAGGAGCCACACCCGACTCCATCTCTTTCAAATCACTCACAAGGGGTTCTTGTGATGCAGTACATGTCTTAGTAGACTTATCTTCATTAACTTCCATTGTACGACCAGAATCCACATCCTTGTTGGTGTCATTAGAAAGAGTACCGGACGCATCCGCATATTCCATATTAAGAGCATCAAACTGGTTAGATGTAGAGATCTTTGTTCCACTCGAACTAGCCACATCAAAAGCATTCTTCTTAGTGACTTCCACTTTCTTAGGTTCAGGAGGAGTCTTTTTGGGTTGATATTGAAACTGCTTACCCACAACAGGTTTAGTAAACCCTCCTTGACCCGGAATAGTAGACCCACCTTGCTTTCCCTTCTTCTTGTTAGTAACCGTCTTGAAACCATCATTAACTCACTTAGTAGGCTGAGCATGAGGTTCAACAACTTTAGGGCATTCAATAGGAGTATGACCAAAAATCTTACATTTATCACAATGAGGTGGTTTCCACTCATATTCAACCCGTATCTTCTCAATAGTCGAACCCGACCCATCAAGTAACGGTATCTCCACAGTAAGGTTGTCCCTAAGCACCTCATCCGACTTCACTTCAATCATGCATCTAGCAAAACTACTACGGCCCCACGAGTCCTTGCACATTTGGCTAGTGAAAGCATCTAACCTTTTGGGCGTGCCTATCAATGTGGCAAGGAGACTAAGGCCATCATCAGAAAACATAGCAAGAGGAACATCATGGAATTTAACCCACACCGGGATGTTGGTCAAATCCTCTTTAAGTAAGTTGGTGTTCAATGTCCATGGTTTAAGAATAATAGGTACATGTCTAATCAACCAAGGACCGTTTTCAAGAACATCATCAACACCTTTCTTCGAATTGAACTTAAAAAAAAAGAACCCCTTTGCATTCATCATTACCTTTTGTATACCAAACTTAGCCCACGCATTGCGTACAAAGTAATCAACAACAGGAAAAGCAAGTCGTTGACCAAGGAAATACCCATACAGAGTATTCTCAAACCTAGCATTCACCTCTTCAACCACTTTCATCGGGACAGAAAGATCCACACCATTAGCTTTCTTATTACACTCCAACCTAGGAAAGTTTGACGTGTGTTTCTTAGGTTCAATAGAAGTATTTTTTTTGGGTAAAAGGTCTAAAAGACCCGGTAAATATATTACTCCAAAAAACGTTTAAGTACAAAGGATATGGGTGAATCTCATACCTCAGCCCGTTACATAGGCGAAAAGCTTACATAACAAGATACTTCATATTTTCTATATAATAAAATAAACCACTACACAAAAATAACATTATACTCCTATGGAGATAAAATTACTTCCTACCAAGGTCTTGAAGCTTGATACCATACGCGTCATAATAAGCATCCCGATTACCAGGAAGATCGTAAACCTGATCCGCATAGTTATCATAGTCATAGTCATCATAATCATCTTCACGATCATGACCACCACCAAATAGATTACTCGACTCATCAAAGGTGTTCTCAACCACCTCTTCATCACTATCAGAATCCATAATCTCCCCCACCTTAGTGAATGGGTTAACCCTCTTAGTAACAGACGTATAAGCAACCTTTTTAATAGGATTTCCATTATCATCAACAAGAGTAGCTTTTCCATCCATAAGGAGCTTTTCAAACTCCCCAATTTTCTCAACAATTGGGGTATGATCAACCTCGTTAACTTTCATTGTATTACCAGACACCTCTACATTACCTGTCTTAATTGACTCAACCTCATTTGCTTCCATTGTATTACCAGACACCTCTACATCAGTAGGATTGCCACAATCATCAGAAACAATCGTATTTAGAGCATCAAAAGGATTAGATGTAGCCATCCCACTCGTATTGGCCACTTCAGTGGCTTTCTTCTTTGTATTTTCTACCTTCTTGTGTTCAGGAGGAGGCGCTTTAGGTTGATACCTAAACTTCGGACCCACACTAGGTTTAAAACCTCCCTTACCAGGAACACTTTGACCACCATTCCTACCCTTATTCTTGTTATTGACGGTTTGAAAACCATCATTTACACTTTGTTTAGGCTGAGTAGGAGGTGGAACAGATTTAGGACAGTCAAGAAGCATATGACCAAAAAGCTTACACGTATCACACCGAGGCGGTTTCCATTCGTATTCAACCCGAATCTTTTCAATATTAGAACCTGTCCCATCAAGTAAAGGTATCTCAACAGTGATACTCTCCCTAAGAGCCTGATCCGCCTTAACATCAATCAAGCACCTAGCAAAACTACTTCGACCCCATGATTCCAAGCACATTTGACTAGTGTACGAATCTAACATTTTTGGCGTACCAATCAGTGTAGCTAGGAGACTGAGACCATCATCAGAAAACATAGCAAGGGGCACATCATGGAATTTAACCCATACTGGAATATTAGTCAAATCCTCTTTAAGTAGGTTGGTGTTTAGGGTCCAATTTTTAAGAATAATAGGGACATTTCTAATCATCCACGGGCCATCTTCAAGTACATCATAAACACCTTTCGGCGAATTAAACTTAAAGAAGAAGAAACCCTTTGCATTCATCATGACTTTTTGAACGCCATACTTAGCCCACTTATTACGTACATAATAATCAACAACCGGGAAAGCAATACGTTTACCAAGAAAGTACCCATATAAAGTATTCTCAAATCTTGAGTTTACCTTTTCCACCACTTTCATAGGAACGGAAAGGTTCACTTTATTATTAATATTGCTACACTCCAGCCTACGAAAATTAGACTTGTGCTTCAGAGTCTCACTAGAAGTAGCACCCGCATAAGAAACCGGCTTCTCATTAGTTAAATTTGTAGTAGACAGTTTCAAAACACTTTGAGTGTTAATATCCTTCTTCGCATTCTCATCAACACCATGCATTGCTTCCTCAAAACTCTGACAAGCATCCAAGACAACCTGAGCAGTACTAATGGTTACATCATCAATGTTATCAGGAGAAGCCAAATTCGCCATCGTTTCAGCCACACTAGAGTCCAACACAACCCGTGGTACCTCAAAACATTGGTCAGCATCAGGATAGGAACGTGAAACCGGCTTCACGTATTCAGAACCTGTCGCCGTTGAATCAATGTTGACCTCACGAAAACTAACATCAGATTTGCCAACCGATTTAGACACTTTAGTAGCACTATGTTTGTTAAGAAACCCTTTATCCATCTCTCAGACCCCACTTACAGTAAAGACAGCCAATGACAATCGAAAAAGATAAAACCCTAACTGAAAAAGTTAGGGTTTTAAGCGTAAGCACCACAAAATCTAACCTCCAGCCATGTAATCAATCAACGAATGAATAAGAGTAATAATGATAATTGACTTGCTGATATTAAGCAGCAAGATCAACCAAACAGTAGGCCCTATTGAATAGTGACACCAAAGCAATCAAAAGATAACACAAGCGAGAGTATATGAAAATAACTTGCACGGACCCACGATACCAAGTAGCTAAAGACAATTTAATTAATCCAACCGACCTATGAACAGGTGGAGAAAGAATTAAAGAATTGTGAGTTCGACTTTTAGGGTATCGTGTTCGCTTGTATGTCTGCAAATTTATCACAGGAGGGTATCAATGCTTTTCTAGATGGAACTACGATTGATGATAAATCTTGTAGGTTTCTCCTAGGTTCAATAGAAATAACACCAGCATACGATGTAAAAGGTTGTTTCAAAGCATACACACCAACCTTCTCAATACCAACAGCCCCATGTGCATTCGTATCAACCTTATCATTAACATTATTAGGGCTACTAGTAGCATTAACAGTAGAAGCCATATGAACACTCGTATCTTAAGGAGATTTCGAATAATAACCAATAGCGGTAAGCATCTCCTCTAGCTCCTTCTGTGACTGCGGCACCTTAAGATGCTCAAATGGATTAGCCCCAGTAGAAGTAGTAGCATCCAATGTCACAACTGGTTTTAATGGTTGCCCATCGTCACCCACAAGAACAAGTTTTCCCTCAAGTATTTGTTTTTCAATAGCACGAATTTTCAATAAAGTATCCTTGCCCTCAGCCGTGTCATGACTAGGTGCATCATGACTAGGGCTCGAACCAAGTGAAATCGGCTCCACTTGTCCATCAGAATGAGAACCGGAATTACTACCCTTGTTAATCTCCTCTCCCATATTCGACATCACAAGAAACTTAAACCCTAAATAAAACGCAGCAGCAAGAACACGAAGATAATACGTCTAGTCTTCAAAACAAATCGATAAAACCCTAGTTTAGCAACTAGGGTTTATAAGCCTGAAAAGTGCAATAATATTACATGCTTCGTTGATGATGTCTCAAGATCAGTTATAAGAATCGTAATAGCAATAATTGAAGCAGTGATATCCAATTCAATAACAAGATCTTAGGCAGCAAAGTGAATAAAAGCAGTCAACGAAACTTGAATACAAAACCCAAGTGAATTGACAATAAATGCTACCCACCGACCCACAATGGAACCTTAAATTAATAAGTTAATTTGCGGAACATTGGTGGAATTAAGAATAGCAGATTTAGTTGATCGATTAAGGGTTGTAAAAGTTTCGATGAATCGCCGCTTTCGCCAACAGGGATATTATATCTTGAAGTTAGCCTAGTGTTAGGGCGTTTCTAGAGTTTCATAAGAGATTAAGGTTCAAATCTTCTTTATTGATAATAGGATTTACATATAGTTAGAACGCAAACGAGCAATAAACTGCGCCGCTAGCCCTTTTTGTAATGTAAGAGCAACTCTTTTGAAAACACTATTTGTGGATATAGGTGTTGTTACATTAATGTTCACAACTCGTTGAACTCTGTTGAGCAGCTCCACCGCCTCAGGTGCAAAGAAACCAAAGGTATCAAACGCGAATGGAATAAATACATGTTGGTTTTCAATGCATGTTTTCTCGTGTTTTGTCACTTTGCACGAGGCGTTAGAGAAAAATCCAGAAACAAACATCTTTTGATAGTTACAAAAAAATCCAGAAACAGTCATGAAAATACTTGTCATGCCGCATACATCGCGGAACAAAACAAGCTTAACTTCCCAAAGTAAATGAGTGAGATCCTTCTCAAATTCTTTAATCCATACCTTTCAACATAGAAAAACTAATAATATAAGATCTCACATGTATTTCATATATATTAATTTTGAGTGCTTAACAAAATGTCTCTTGATTTTTAAGTTTAACATTCGTTTAACGATTTGATGTATCGGATATAGTCTTGCAATCTACAAGTACAACCTTGTGTTTAAGCCCATTTACACCTTACTGACAACCACAACAACCTTCTATGACTTAAATTGAAATCACAAACTTTAATGAACTGATATCTGATAAGAACTTGTCTGAGGTGATATTAAATAAGAATTACACTATCATTTTTTTTTTTGGTAAAGGGGAGTAATCCTGCACCCTGGTAAATATATTAACCAAATAAAAGTTTAAGTACAATGGATATGAGTGAAATCCCATATCTCAGCCCGTTACATAGGCATAGAGCTTACATAACAAGATACTTCCTGTTTTCTAACCAAGAAAACAAACCACTACTCAAATGATAACATATGACACAAAGAAATAAAATTACTTCCTAGGACCTTGAAACGTTGTGCCATACATGGCATTAAAGGCATCCAAATTTCCCGGAAGATCACGAACCTGTTTCGCATAGTCATCGAAATCATATTCATCATACTCATCTTCAAACTCTTGGCCACCACCAAATATATTAGCAGACTCATCAAATGGGTTAGCAACAACCTCATCTTCATAATCAGACACTACAATCTCTCCCACTTTAGAAAAAGGGTTACTTCTCTTAGTAGAAAAAGGGTTACTTCTCTTAGATACTAAAGGCATGGGTGAGTAACTCGTGGTTAATGTGAGAACTTGTATCATGCTATTCTAGCTTGTGGTGTTTAGTGAATTGATTTCAAAGGAAGGAGATGAAGTTGAAAGAAAACTAGACTTATTTTGTGCGGTTTAAGATGAACAAGAATCAACCCTTCTTCAGCCATATTGGTTATTTACTCGACCCGGGGATATCATGTGTGAAGTGTAGCTTTACAGTCTAAGCTAGCACCATAAAGTCCAAGTATATTGTTGAGTCACTCCACACATTTAATGACGACATCTCAATTTTAAGGATTGTTTCTCTCATTAATTGGGACTAGTACGTGAATGGGTTGGTGTAAACTTAATTAATGAGCATGTCTTCAAATTTTGTTAGGCACGCTCTACTGGAAAATTAAATGGTTTAGAAATAGGGGTGTCAATTCGGGTCGGGTTCGGGTTGGCGGGATCAGGTTGTCAGATTGGCGGTCAGAAAACCTCAACCCGAACCTGATCCATTTAAATAACCGGGTCAGCTATGTTAACCCTAAACTGTTTATACATAACCCGAACCTGACCCATTTGACCCGTATATATACATGGGTTGGCGGGTTAAATATGTTATATGGGTTTAATAGGTTAAACGGGTTTTTGGTTGACCCATGTAACCGTTTATATACTAAAGTTGGCACATCAAACGGGTTAAATAGGTTAAATGGGTTTGCGGGTCGACCGGTTTAAACCATTTAACCCGTATAATAAAATATAAACAATTTTTAATTTAAGAAAAAATCTTAAACCGGTTAGCAGGTCGACCAGCTTAAATTATTCCTGGCCCAAACATGACCTGTTTAATAAACGGGTTTGATGGGTCGACCCAAACTCGACCCGAAATCTATTTAGACTTAACCAGAACCTGTTAATTTTCGTGTTGGTTTTAAGTCGGGTTTCGTGTCGTGTCAGAAATTGCCACCCCCAGTTAGAAACATGGTGGATGGCAATAGACCAATAGTGACATGTTGTTTGAGAGAGAGAGAGAGAGAGAGAGAGAGGTTTATATAGTTGACGGTTTTATAAAAAGGTGATGCAACTTAACGCCTGCTATACTTACTTGATAAGTCCATGACATAGTGGGCAACCATAATTTACTTTTTTTGTAGTGTTTTTAACGTTGTTGAAAGCTCATTACTTATTTAAGTAGGCCTCACCTTTCAGAGCAGCTCCTAGTGATGCAGGTTTAACTGACCAGGTTTTAATATTGATAAGTCTCGTTACACCTATGGTCTACCCTAATGCACTAACGGGCAGTGTACCCGTTCGTGTGTAGTGTAGTAATCGGTAAAACCGAGGTCATCCCAAGAGCTATGTGTGCGGATTTAAACTAAGTCTAGGTGTCACAGATTTTAATATGATTTCGATATAATTAACTACTAAAGCAAATAAAGAAAAAGGTTGTGATCAATAGAGGAGAATGATGCTAACTTAGTTACTCATCGTAATTAGTAGTGTTTACTTCTAATTACTTCCAATTACTTCAGGTGGGGTCAAAGTCGCTAGGACAGCATTTGGTCAGTTCGTCCCAACCTATCAGCAAAGGGTCTCACTGGAGAAATCAGGTGACCCATCATAAGTCCAGTTGTTCTTAGTCCCTTTAGCCAAGTCATTAAGTATCGCTACATGCTAGATTCATAACAGTGAGTGCCCAGGCGCTAGCATCTTAAACACTCACCCCTACTTCTTAAGTTCATCCAAACGGTAGGTGATCAGTTGGTCAAATCGTACAAGCAGAAAAGGTCGTCAGTTGGTCATATCTTACCCTTCCCACTCAGTCTACCTACTTAGGGGTCAGTTGGTCATATCTCCTAAGTAACTAGCCACTACTGCTATTCAAAACTACCGAAACAAGGGTAGCTACCAACAAACTATGCATGCATACACTTAGAAATAATTATACGGAAGCAATGTAAACGCAAACAAAATAATTAAGGAATCATAACTAGGCCAGCACCAGACGTGCTTAGCCGCTCATATTAACTAAAAAAATCGATTCAATGTTTAACATTATGAAATACATGAATTTAAAGTAAAGAAAAGATAAAATGCTAATGTTTATCGTAGGGGAGTGATTTCTCCCTTGGAGATAGCTCCGTATGCTCCTCTAGATCTGCCTTCGACTTCTACTCACGTTCACTTGGTGTTGTGTGTGAAATGGGATGATTTGAAATGCTGGAAATCGTGGGGTATTTATAGGCCAGATCTGGTTACGGCGTAACTAATTATAAGAGTTACGACGTAACATCCAATTCTCCATATTTTGCACTAAAAATGCTGGTTACGGCTTAACTATGGAAGGAGTTACGCCGTATCTTCAATAATTCTTGGTTACGCCGTAATTGATACAATAGTTACGGCGTAGCTTGCAGCGGCGCGGAACCTCATTTGACCTAGTTGGTTACGCCGTAATCTTTGGGAGAGTTACGCCATAATCTTGTGTTGAGTTGGTTTTCTGAGCCACGTCTTAGTTACGGCGTAATGTGTGAGAGGAGTTACGCCGTAACTGCTTAAAAATGAGCATACTATGATATATCTTCAATAAATCTCCAAATCTGCGTCTCTTTAGCTCCAATGCTCGTAATCTACCTGAAAGTGAAATATAGAGGAAACAAACGTAAATCCATATAAATGATATAAAATACGGGCATTATCGGGGAAAATTGACACTTAATATTCAGGACTATTTGATGTTATCACCTAGCTAACACTATGGTGGAGGAGGTTCCGTGAAGATCTAGGAGTGTGAGCAATACGAGTTCAAAGGCTCTCATACTGTTTGGAGGGCAGGGGCATAGTAGAGCAGCACCTTGCCGTAGAGAGGGTCCTAGAAAGGTTAAGAGTTCTGCACCGGTTGGAATGGAATAGGAATCTAAAACAGAATTTCATCAATTGGCTTAGATTAATTCCATGACATTATAGATGCTTTAAAGGGTTTCAAATTTTTTTGATTAATTAAAGGCAGATTAGGAAGTGATGAGAGAGAGCGAGGGGGTAGGTTTATATAGTTGATGGTTTTATAAAAAGGCGATGCAGCTTGAACCCTGCTATACTTACTTGACAAGTCCATGACATTAGAGATGCTTTAAGGGGTTTCAAAAAAAAAAAATTGGTTAATCAAAGACAGACTAGGAAGTGACGGTAAGATGTTAACATAGCTTATTTCTCTTTACTTATCCTCACTGATTTGTAGGTTTTTTTTCCTTTCAAAAACTGTATATTAACCTAGTGATGGTCGGAAATGGGCTAGAAATTAACCCGATAATGCCGCGTACATCTGAGTTAAAAAAGCTCACCCACCCTTGATAACCATAAAAGGGAAAACCTCATTCTTTTATCTATTTAAAAACTATATATGGCATCTTGTTTCCTCTCTTTTGAACCTTTTGTTTACCAAATCATAGTAGTCTATATGAAACATGTTTCATGCATAACATACAACCCAAATATGTTCTTCTAAAATTAGAAAACCGGCCGGATTATCACTTTTAGAAACATATAATTAAATGTTATATTTTTTTATTATCAAGAATATGGATTCTTTTACTAGCAAATCATCTATACTTCATATATAATTTCCTCTGTTACCTTAGCTTTCATGTTTATGGCTTGATTATTCCATATGTTTTCATGTTGCAGTGTGTAGTCAATCTCATACGACTCTTGGTTAAAACTTACATTTGAATTCAAAACTAAGTTTGGAAATTCGTCCATCCAACTATCAAAAGCAATTTTGGAGGAGTGACTAAAGGTTAATAAAAGGAAAGAAAGGAAGGCTATTTGACACTTGGTGTAGAGATAGAAATCACTGATCTTCACACTAAGAAAAATGTATGGACGATAAGCTTTTTTTTTTTCTTTTTTTTTTAGGAAAAGGCCTGAGGTTGCTAGGGTTTGACGAGAGAAAGAAAAGAAAATTGAGATTTGTCTAGAAAAAGCCAATAAAAATAAAATAGAAAAAAAAATTGACGAGGAGAATAGAGGCGGTGGCTCATGGTTGGCTACAAGATTTCGGGATCAAACCCGCTCTGGTACCATGTGAAATGATGTTAACTCCCGTAGGAATAATTTTATTATTTGTATATCACAAAGGTAGAGTAAACCTTAATGGACCCGAAGCCCATAGACCAGGGTCAACTAATATATTCAATCATCTAATGCTATCAACCAGACACTTTTATTGATTGTGAATAGATATATCATTTGCCTTTTCAACTTTAAAATTAAATTTGATACACGCAATGGTTTAACTACTTATACTTTGTTAGGTTTGAGGTATTAAAAACATTTTATATGGAAATAAAAGCCGTTTATTTTGAGTCTATCTTCCTTCACTTAAGTCTATCATTGTTATTGGAATGTATGGCAAAGCTTACTTATAATTTGTATAGTTTATTTTGGTATACAAAATAGCTTGTCTACTTTCTCATGTATCATCTCACAACGTAAAAAGATTTATGCATTGATTTACTTGATACTAAAAGGTTAATGTAAGCGGACCTAGCTTGATGTCACCACGACTAAGTGTGGCTCTCGAGACACCAATGACCCTCAAACCTAAACAACTTTTAGGAATCGGGTATAACCCAATTTTGTATCTAACCAATATATCCCCCAAAATGCCGATACGGCATAACGACATCACTAACTAGTGTGTCCATCCATTTTAAGCAGTTTTTCCATTTCAAAGCCAAATTTAACTGAACTTCGGTTTGGTTAATACAATAGATTTTATTTTTGTCTCTTTCAAAACAGTGTGTATGTACATGCTTATGGTCCACGTGCGTTAAAGCTAGAATGATTTTATGAAATTATCCAATTATGGATTTCATGATTTTTCAAGCATAAAGAGTTAAATTACTATAATGTAACAATGATTCAATATGGTTAAAAACATATACCACATTCTTTCGATCGTTACATTCACACACACCCCAAATACTACAAGGTAGCTTATAAAATACTCAAATAATGCACAGATGTATTTTGTGTGGCCACTCAGTTTATCAAATGAAAGATATCGATTAAGTTCGATTCTCTGGTAGAGTTATTATATTATATAGTAAAGTTGTATCTAGTTATGTCAACTTTTGCCCTATAATTTTAAATAATAGAAACTAGAAAAATAGTCTATCTCATAACACCTAAGTCATTAGATGCTATAAACTCGTATCAAACTCTTGAATCTCGACAAGTGTTAGGGTAAAATGACGTAAATCTTGTAAGGACATAGATACGAGTCTCTATCTCTACTACGTACTTATTAAGAGTGTATCTTTCTTTTTTTTTTGAAACTTACTCTTGAAACTTAAATTAATGTACTTTGCGTAAATTACATTAAATACCTCTTAAATTTGACAACTTAGAAAAAACTTAGCAACTATTATTATGTCTTTTTTTGATAATTTTTAAACTTGGCAACTTTTCAAAAACACACACTATATTAATTTAAAAAAAAAAACACGTTTTTTATGTCAAAATAAATACACGCTTTGCATCAAGGTTCAAACCAGAATCAAGATTTCACAAGTATAATTATTTGCCGCTATACACCGTCGTTTTGCGCGGGTATTCCTCTAGTCTTTTATCAATGTATAAACCATATTCGACGTTGTATCTTTGAAACTTTCAATTGGTTTAAATATTCGATAATTTATTAATTTAAATAATCATAAAAGCAGTTTAGAACTTTTATGTCTCTTAAATAGTTTTAAGGTTAAAACTATTATCCAACCATGTTTTCTTTAGTAGCTAAAGCTTCAAGTTTCATGTAAAGTCATTCTAACTTATCAAGATGGTAAAGGGGTGTTCAATAGTTGTGACAGATAAGGGACCTATCAATTATAAAATGTGTGTTTGGTTGATGTTACTCCGTAATAAATTGGTAGTTAAAGCTTGATCATTAAAGTTTGAATTGACGTCTTAAGTTTACGATTGTGTGTTTGGTTCATGTATTTAAATTGGTAGTTGAAGCTTGGTCATTGAAGTTTGAATTGATGCCTTAATATTATAGTTCGAGCCCGAGTTTGTTTGTCACATTATACTTACAAAGAAGATAACAACGTAGAATAATGGCATGGTATTAAGCTTGAGCCTGAGCTACTAGGGTAGACAAATTACTTTGCTCATGAGGCTTGCGAATAATGTCAAATTTAGGTTAAATTAGATATTTACCCTTTTGCATACATTTAATTTCAAGTAATTAGTATTTAAAGTAATATGTATACGAAGCTAAGTCGAACACAAGCTCGTCTCACATTATATGATACGCCTGGGCCCTAGCCCATGGCCTATTTAGGTCTTAGGGTTTTACCCTACTTTGTCTTATAAATACTCTTGTAATCATTTATTATAATCAATCAAAGTTTAGGATAAATAAATCTCTAGTTCTTCTCTCTATTTTTCTTAAGGAGCTCGCACATGCTAAAAGTGGTGCCTTATCCCGAGACAATCCCTAACCGGGTCGTATCAATTGGTGCTTTCATTCTTCTCATGCGCATGGATGAAAACACTGTTCGATTGTTGCTTAAAGAGCAGGCCGACGCAGCTCAACAGCTTGCACAAAAACAAGCTGCGGGTTTTCAGGATCAATTTAATGCTTTGCGTGCTGAGTTACAGGCCACGCATGGGTTACTTCAGAATCATCAGGGAGTTGGCGATCATGGGATATTGTTGCCACGATCAATGCGTTTGGACGTTCCCAGTTTACAGGGGATGATCCGGATAGCAGGATTTTCGCAATCACAGAATACTTTGCATTACTTAACACACCTGCAGATCAACGTTTGCAGATTGTGGGTTTTAGCCTCGAAGGCGCAGCTGCGGAGTGGTTTCGTTGGATGTCAAAGAATAGGTTGATCACCAATTGGGATCGGTTTGTGGAAAGTGTTAAGAACTGTTTTGGACCTTCCAAATACGAAGATTCACATGATGCTTTGTTGAAGCTGCTACAACTTGGTACCGATGAGGAGTACCAACGCGAGTTTGAAAAACTCATGAATCGGGTTAGGGATATCTCGGACACCTTGCTCATCTCTTTCTATATATCCGGTCTTGAATTCTCTCTACAACGAGAGTTGTTGGTGGCAAAACCAATGTCTCTTGGGGATGCGTTTTCATTGGCTCGTGTCACAGAGGCAAGGTTGGAAGATCAAAGTACGGCTACTGTTGTTTCCAGCGCTCTGAGTACCAATGGCGGTCGACAGTATCAAAGTTCTACATCAGTTGTAAGTGTTAGTGTTCCAAATGAAAATGATGTTGGTTTGGAAACTAGTGATCTTGATAACATGGAGCTTTCTAATGTTGTCGATGAATCTGTGATTCTGCATGAGAATGAAAGTGTGGGACCAAACGTTCGACTATCTGTTTCTCTTGGGCCTACCGTTGGTGAGCGGGGGCATGATAGTCACACTTTTAATGACAAGATTAGTTCTTTTGATGTTCAACCTGATGTTGTGAATGGTGTGACAAGTGATTTGTCACACAAACTTGGATCGTGTGGGGTTGAGCAGGGTACCACTTCGCATGTGAGTGATTTTGCTCAAAAACATTTTGGTGGTGATTTTGCTAAAAAACATGGTACCAATTCTAATATAACGACTAATGAGTATGTTGTTGTCTCATGCATGAGTAACTTGGCTACCATGCACAATACTACTACTATTATGCCTAACGTGACATAATTTCATGACTACTACATGTACTTGGTGTCATCAAAAGGGAGTCAACAAAAAACGTGGGATCCGGGAGTCACGATCGTTCGAAGCAACACCTTGAGGGCAAGGTGATTTTTGAAGAAAAGGGGAATGATACGCCAAGGACTGTTGTTGAACCAAGGCGAAGTACAAGGGTGTCGATTGCACCGGTGAGGCACAAAGACTTTGTGTTACACTGGGATTATCTTATGTTTACGTTTTATTAGGATATGTCATTGAGTTATATTAAGATAAGAGTCATTGTGAGTTATAGTCAATCTAGGATACGTCTTTTAGTTTGTGTGGGATTATCCTTCAAGTCGTGTAGGCTATTTAAGCCATTCGTTTAATGAAATCAATCAAGTTTTAGCCAAATCAAATATTTGTTCTTCTTCTCTATCTTCTTAAGGAGCCCGCGCCCGCTTGAAGTGGTGCCCTATCTCGATACTATCCACAAGGGTCGTATCATTATACCTACAAAGAAGAAAACAATGTAGGATAATATATTATGAAGGCTTGAAGTGTGAATTAGAACAGGGCAAACAAAACAAGTGTATGATTTCGAGATAGTCATGTTCGCATAAGATTTGGTCGTGTTATATAATGACTACAACAATAATAAGCATGCCGTAACTAAATATCTTAGTAAAGAAATAGCTGAAACATATCTACCTCAAACACACTATACTTGATTTCAAATAAGTTTTAGATAAAGTTCCTGAAAATGTTTGTTGAAAGTCTCATAAAAGTGAGCTGAAAATATTTCTATGGTCTACCTGTATATTGCTAGGTACCACCATTAATACAAGATAGACACAGAGTCAAGGTAACACACCAAAGCAAACATTAAATGAAACGCAAAAACCAAACTGACCAACATCACATATTGGAGAGAAAACAAACTACATTTGCTATTTTGTACGAAGAGAAATATTTTGACTAGTTTAAGAACATCTTCTTATTACTACAGATTCGAACACCGCTATGCAGCGAGTTAAGCAACATAGAGATTAAGATAAGTTGTGATTAAAGAAACTTGGATGGAGGGTTAATGGTTGACTAGTGAGTTAAGCTGTTACAAAAAGGTCAAAGAGAAGAAGAATATTTATTAATTACTAGTATCTAGTTTGTATCTTGACTCTTATGAATCGAGTCACGCGTTAAAATTTAAGAGTTCAAGTCGCGAGTTAACAACTATGAAATCAAGAAAGATAAATTTACAATTTAAAATTAACTTGCAAAATTTTAAGAAGATGATCCTCAAAGTCACAAAGATGTCATGACCTCAAGATCAAGACTAAGTGCAATTAACTTGCTTTACTATGTTACCTGTACTTACCTATATATGCCTATTCAACTAATACCAAATCATATATCTCATACGATATTCCTACCTACTATCCCCACTCGCCAAATCAGAAGACGCCCCTGTAACAAAGATTTTGCGTATTAACCACTTATAATTATCAGTGGACTCCTCACTAGAAATCCAAACAAAAAAAAATAAAATAAAATAAAAAATAAAATAAAACAATCTGCACTTTGCCAATAAAAATCTTCACAGTAAACTTTTTTAACTTGGCAGTATAAACTAACTACTACAACCTCATTGAGGTATTTTATCAAACACGGCAAATGTCTATCTTTATAAACCATTCCAACATAAACAAGAAGCCATGTATCATGTATGACAAACTTGCAGCCACTGAATACTTATCCAATTGACCAAAGGACCAACTAAACATGCAACATTCGAAAACACTTAAAATTGACGCAGATGTCAAGCTGTAACTTTGAATCAATTAGACCACATTCTCAATCATTACCATAATCTTGAGCAAACAAAGGAACAATGGACTCTCTCATAACTGCACATGATGATTCTAACCCTAAGGACCAAGAAAACTTCTACTTTAACATCTTACTATATCAAACATAATGAATAAGAAGCCAAAGAGATACTTTTTTTGATGGAAATGTGAATGATTATATTACTTCTCAAGACAGCTTTTACAAGGGATACATGGATCAAAAACATGCTTAAGATCCTTATTCAAAGAGAAACTACAACATAATTCCAACACCTAGAATACTTCCCTTAATACATATCATGAATGTTTTTTCTACTTTCCCTTATTCTTTTTCTTTTTTGGTTGAGATGATGATGATGAACTCCCCTTGTTTCTTTCTAGTCGGCACTTGTCTTCTTAAGAATCAACATAGTGACTATTCCGTTCACTATTAGAGATCCGTTTAAGATCATTTTGTTGTTTGGAGTCCTCGGCATCTTGTTTTTCTATATGCTTCTGAGCATCTTGTTTCGTCATTCATTTTATTTTCATGCCGGAGAGTTTTAAACTGTGCATTGATGTCTTTGAGTATCTTTCTTTGTTGATCGACATAAGTCCGAACAACCTTCGTTAGTTTAGAGAGACGTCATGAGCACATTGGGCAATACCAAGGACATTTATGGCCCCACTATGTTCCTTAGTGTATTCAAGATAATCTTTTTCCACAATCGGTAGTTCCTGCGGGTGCATGGAACTTAGCTGAGCACCTAATTGTGTTAACGTTTCTACCCTCGTCCCTGGTAAGCTCTCTAACGCACGATCATACTCACTATTCCGAGACCACCTATTTCAATAATAATAGAAAGGTTTGTTGAGTGTGTATCATAAAACAAAAGCAAAATTATGAATGGGTTGGAGCAGGTGCGGTGCGAGTTTCGTCGGGGCTTATGCTTGAAAATATGCATTGGAGAGACGGTAGTGGTTTGTTGAGAAGATGGTTTTTGTTGCTTGTATGTGTTTGTGGAAGAAAGTAAATCTAGAATTTTAGTAGTGGTTGATGTTTGTGAAGGAGATATAGGCAAAATAAAAATACAACCTACACCTTCACCAACCAAAAGATAAAAGCTTGTAAAAAGCTCAACATATATTTATGTCTTGGTTGAAAAAGTGAGGAGCTTTGGATACTATTTTTTGTTGAAGGTTTTCAAGTAATGAGAGCATTGATTGTCAAAGGAAATGAAAACGTGTTTTTTACTTTTTAGGTTTGAGTTTTCAATTTGTGATAATGGAAATATCTTGGGGTTTTATTTAGAGAATTAAAGTGTTAATGGGCCAAGAGATATGATGCAAAGGCAACTATAGTCACGTACTCACTTATTTTATATGAAATGTTTGTAGTGTATAAATTTTGTAAAAATTATAATGTGCTGTTCATATAATTTTAACTAGGACCCGAATGCAAATGCAAATTATATCTTGAAGTTAGCCTAGTGTTAGGGCGTTTCTAGAGTTTTATAAGAGATTAAGGTTCAGATCTTGTTTATTGATAATACGATTTACATAGAGTTAGAAGGCAAACGAGCAATAAGCTGCGTCGCTAGCCCTTTTTGTAATGTAAGACCAACTCTTTTGACAACAGTATTGTGGATATAGGTGTCGTTACATTACTGTTCATAACTCGTTGAACTTTGTTAAGCAGCTCTACCGCCTCACGTGCAAGGAATAAATACATGTTGGTTTCCAATGCATATTTTCTCATGTTTTGTCACTTTGCACGAGACGTTACAGAAAAATCCATAAACAAACATCTTTTGATAGTTACAAAGAAATCCAAAAAAAGTCATGAAAATACTTGTCGTGCCGCATACATCACGAAAAAAAAAAAAAAAAAAAAAAAAAAAAAAAAAAAGGCTCAACTTCCCAAAGTAAATGAGTGAGATCCTTGTCAAATTCTTTAATCCATACCTTTCAGCATAGAAAAACTAATACTCCCTCCGTCCCAAATTTTAAGTCCAGTTTGACTTTTCAAAGTCTTTTTCTTCCGACTTTGACTGTAATTATTTTATTTCGTGTTATATAATACTTGATGAAAAGTATACCAATGAACATACATTTGAAACACAAATCCATTCATATATTTTTCATCAAGTATTATATAACACGAAAAAAATAATTACAGTCAAAGTCGGAAGAAAAAGACTTTGAAAAGTCAAACTGGACTTAAAATTTGGGACGGAGGGAGTAATATAAGATCTCACATGTATTTCCTATATATTAATTTTGAGTGCTTAACAAAATGTCTCTCGATTTTTATGTTTGACATACGTTTAACGATTTGATGTATCGGATATAGTCTTGCAATCTACAAGTACAGCCTTGTGTTTAAGCCCATTTACACCTTACTGACAACCACAACAACCTTCTGTGACTTAAATTGGATCACAAACTTTAATGAATGATATCTGATAAGAACTTATATGAGGTGATATTAAATAAGAATCACATTATCATTTTTATGTTAGAAACTAAAGGCATGGGTGAGTACCTCGTGGACTCGTGGTTAATGTGAGAACTTGTATCATGCTATTCTAGCTTGTGGTGTTTAGTGAATTGATTTCGAAGGAAGGAGATGAAGTTGAAAGAAAACTAGACTTATTTTGTGTGGTTTAAGATGAACAAGAATCAACCCTTCTTCTGCCATATTGGTTATTTACTCGACCCGGGGATATCATGTATGAAGTGTAGCTTTACAGTCTAAGCTAGCACCATAAAGTCCAACTATATTGTTGAGTCACTCCACACATTTAATGACGACATCTCAATTTTTCTCTCATTAATTGTGACTAGTACGTGAATGGGTTGGTGTAAACTTAATTAATGAGCATGCCTTAAAATGTTGTTAGGCACGCTCTATTGGCAAATTAAATGGGTTAGAAATAGGGGTGGCAATTCAGGTTGGGTTTGGGTTGGCGAGTTCAGGTTGTTACGTTGGCGGGTCAGGAAACCCCAACCCGAACCTGACCTATTTAAATAATCGGATCAGCTATGTCAACACAAACATGTTTACACATAACCCGAACCTGACCCATTGAACTTGTATATATACATGGGTTGACAGATTAAATAAGTTATACGGGTTTAATAGGTTAAACGGGTTTTTGGTTGACCCATGTAACCCGTTTATATACTAAAGTTGGCACATTAAGCGGGTTAGTTAAATGGGTTTGTGGGTTGACCCGTTTAAACCATTTAACCAGTATAATAAAATATAAAGAATTTTTAATTTAAGAAAAAAATATTAAACTGGTTAGTGGGTCGACCAGCTTAAATTATTCCCGACCCAAACATGACCTGTTTAATAAACGGGTTAGATAGGTCGACCCAAACCCGACCCGAAATCTATCTAGACTCAACCCGAACCTGTTAATTTTCGTGTCGGTTTTAAGTCGGGTTTTGTGTCGGGTCAGAAATTGCCACCCCCAGTTAGAAACCTGGTGGTTGAGGGAAAATATACTAGCTTTTTGTCTTCAAGAAACTACAATGGATTACATGGACGAAAACGTAATTCACTAAATACGAGCACCTCCAATAGAGGTTTATGGAGGATGGCAATAGACCAATAGTGACATGTTGTTTGAGAGAGAGAGAGAGAGAGAGAGAGAGAGAGAGAGAGAGAGAGAGGTTTACATAGTTGACAGTTTTATAAAAAGGTGATACAGCTTGACGCCTGCTATACTTACTTGATAAGTCCATGACATAGTGGGCAACCATAATTTACTTTTTTCGTACTGTTGTTAACGTTGTTGAAAGCTCATTATTTATTTATGTAGGCCTCGCCTTTTGGAGCAGCTCCTAGCTCACACGAGCTAAAAGGCTCCCATACTTTTTCAAGGGCAAGGGCAGAGTAGAGCATCACCTTGCCATAGAGAGGGTTCAAGAAAGGTTAAGAGTTATGCACCGGTTGGAATGGAATAGGAATCTAAAATAGAATTTGATCAATTGGCTTAGAGTAAGTCCATGACATTATAGATGCTTTAAAGGGTTTCAAAAAATTTTGGTTAATTAAAGGCAGACTAAGAAGTGATGAGAGGGGGGGGGGGGGGGGGGGGGGGGTAGGTTAAGGGGTTCAAAAAATTTGGTTAATCAAAGACAGACTAGGAAGTGATGGTGAGATGTTAACATATCTTATTTCTCTTTACTTATCCTCACTGATTTGTAGTTTTTTTTTTTCCTTTCAAAAACTGTTTATTACCCTAGTGACGGTCAGAAACGGTCTAGAAATTAACCCGATAATGCCGCGTACTTCTGAGTTAAAAAAGCTCGCCCACCCTTGATAACCATAAAAGGAAAACCTCATTCTTTTATCTGTTTAAAAACTATATATGGCATCTTGTTTCCACTCTTTTGATTCGTTTATTTACCAAATCATAGTAGTCCATATGAAACATGTTTCATGCATAACATAAAACCCAAATATGTTCTTCAAAAATTGGAAGCCTGACCGGATTATCACTTTTAGAAACATATAATTAAATGTTACAATTTTTGATTATCAATGAATATAGATTCTTTTACTCGTAAATCATCTATACTTCATATATAAATTCCTCTCTTACTTTGCCTTTTATGTTTATGGCTTGATTAGTCTATATGTTTTCATGTCGTAGTGTGTAGTCAATCTCATACGACTCTTGGTTAAAACTTACATTTGAAACTAAGTTTGGAAATTCGTCCATCCAACTATCATAAGCAATTTTGGAGGAGTGACTAAAGGTTAATAAAAGGAAAGAAAATAAGGCTATTTGACACTTGGGGTAGAGATAGAAATCACGGATCTTCACAGTAAGAACAAGATATGGACGATAAGGTTTTCTTTTTTCTTTTCTTTTTTTGGGAAGAGGCCGGAGGTCGCTAGGGTTTGACGAGAGAAAGAAAAGAAAATTGACATTTGTCTAGAAAAAGCCAATGAAAATAAAATAGAAAAAAAATTGACGATGTGTATCGAGGTGGTGGCACATGGTTGGCTACTAGATTTCGGGATCAAACCCGCTCTAGTACCATGTGAAATGATGTTAACTCCCGTAGGAATAATTTTATTATTTGTATATCACAAAGGTAGAGTAAACATTAATGGACCCGAAGCCCATAGACCAAGCTTGGGTCAACTAGTATATTCAATCATCTAATGCTATCAACTAGATACTTTTACTGATTGTGAATAGATATATCATTTGCCTTTTGAACTTTAAAATTAAATTTGATACACGCAATGGTTTAACTACTGATACTTTGTTAAATTTGAGGTATTAAAAACATTTTTATATAATAAAGGAATTACATTATTTCGGAATGATTTTGTCAATTCATTCTTATTAAAAAAAACAATTTGGCCAATAGGAGAGCTCGATTTCGCCACATAAGCAAAATCGTGTGATGTGATTAGTTAATAAAAGTTAAAAATTAATTATTTTTTGTCAAACTTTAATAAATTTGGTGGAGAAATTTGGTTAATAAAAAAACACATAAAAATATAGGTGTCAAATTTGTGAAAACAAAATTTTTTAAAAAGATGAGGTAATTAATAAAACTTTAGTGGTTGAATTTTTAAAGATTATATAGAGTTAAGTGTAATATTATAAGCCTTCATGTTTTTTAATAACTTTGGATTATAAACAAATACCTCCTTATACTTTATACCATTTATACTTTATATCTTAAAAAATACAATGTATATGTTGTTTTTAAATAACAACATATAAATTGCAAAGATTATAAGTATCCATTTTTTTACTATATATGTTCAATAAGGACTCGTTTGTTTCATTTTTAAAAGATTAACCTATGTGGACCGAGTTTACATTTTAAATACGGCTATATAACTGAAAACGGGAAAATAATGATCAAATTGTAAGCGCGGGTTACTTTAATATAAAAATAAATATACGCGATTGTACTTATAACAATCACTCGTGTAATTCTTATTTATTTATATAAGGATACCAAGAAAAACATTTTTAAAAAACTTTAAGGGTACTGGCAACGCCTTCGGCATGAGCATCGGCTTCATTCATGCCGATCGGTGTGGGTGTTGCGTGGGAATCGGCATGACTCTGCATGGTGGCTGGGTTTGTAGCATCGGTATCTTACCCCGATTTGGCATGAAACAAATTGGAACGTTGGGGTTCAAAAATATACCCGTTGGACATTAAGTGTATTTTTTCTGATTTTTTTTTTTTTTTTTTTTTTTTTGAAGGTGCTACACCTGCGGTAGAGAAAGAGTTTTTGGGTTTTGTTTTTGAAAGGAAAGAACGAACCTCAGGTTGAAGATGATAGAACTCCAATATGTTTTCTTCTTATTTGTCTTTTAGCCTATTTTTTATTAAGTTTTTAACACGTAGATGTAGGGGTAGCCTATTTTTTCTTATTTGTCTTTTAGCCACGTATGTTTTTTATTAGGGAAAATTCTCTAAATGTCCCAGTTGCCCAACTTTATTACCCCAAATCTCCCACTTTTTTTTCACTTCTCAAAATGCCCCATGGGCAACTCTCCCAACTGAATAATTGGGCAACTATCCTAAATACATGACATGTGTCCTATTTTGTGGGGCAACCTTGTACTTATATAGTACAAGTGTACTATAGTTTCAGTTGGGCAACTTTGACTTTTAAAGTTGGGCAACTGACAATTTTTGTTTTTTAGCCAAAAAGTAATGCATTTTTTTATTATTAAAAAGTACATAAATATTAGGCAAATGGGTCTCACAAGGTTGTACTTTGGGCAACTTATGATGTATTTAAGTGTTGAATGTATTGAAGGTATAAAAAAATTTAAAAAAAGGTATAAGTAGTTTAACCTTTATACCTTTATACATGTATACATTTATACAGAGAAGATAAACTTCCTCAACACACTTCTTATTTGAAACCACCACATCGCCACCACACAGTTCCTCAACACAATCTTCCTCAACACAATTGGCAGTACATCAGCTAGAGCGAACACAGTGTCCGATCACATCGGCAGTACATCGGCACGACACTGTCCGATCTAATGTCTATCAGAAAAACTTTTAGGGCTAGGGTAAGTAATTTTACGTATTTTCATCTATTGATTTATGGTTTTCTTAGTTTATGTTTTCGCTAGTTTAGGGTTTCGATAATTTATGGTTTCGCTAATTTAGGGTTAACTTTAACGTAATTGTTCTTGTTTGATTTTGGGTTTCGATAATTTAGGGTTAACTTATTGGGTGATTAATTGTTTCTGTAAGATAACTGGTAACCTATTCGGTGATTAATTGTTCTTGTGGTTTTAGTGATTTGTTGCTACTTATTAAGTTTGACAAACCACTGTAAGATAAGTGGTAGTAAGTGAATAAAGCACTCTAATGATGGTGCAAACTGGTTGGGTTAACGAAACAAAATACACAGAAAATTAAATTGCGACACAACTAAATATAATCCGGGTGATCCCAAGTTTGAGAGTTGTTAGAGTCGTAACCATCGTCGTAAAGATACTGAGAGCAACCTTCAAATCTGCGCTCATCCCACTCTGCATACAATGCATTGAATTCTATGTCCCGAGCAGCTTCCTCCATCTCTAACAGCACTTCTTCATCTTGGAGCATAAGTCGCTCCCTTTCGGCTTCCATCTCTAACAGCACTTGTCTTTCTGCTATCTCCCATTCTTCTTCCTCCTTAATAGCAGCCTCCTCCATTTCTATTAAAAGTTGTTCTTCATCAATTTGTTGGCCAAAGTCTTTTTGTTCCGGAAACTGTTGGCAAAAGTCTTTTTGTTCCGGAAACTGTTGGCCGAAGTCTTTGTGGTGCGGAAACAGTTCCGGAAATTGTTGGCTGAAGTCTTTTGTAGACATTTTTGATAGAATTTTGTAACCTATTTAGCAACACCACTTGAATTTAAATTCACACATATAAGGTGGGTAAGTTTGAAAATTTATTACCCCTGAATATGTCAATAAATGTGATGCAAGTTGAACCTCTCCCATATACTTGACATGGGCCCACATTGTAGTTACTTACCTGATTTATTGGGCAACGTTTGCTTATTTATTGCCAATGTGTGTTTCAGAAGGTAGGTTTGAAATGTATTTTGTATTTAGTACATGCAAGAGGCTGTGATGATGATTATCTTATTTGATATGCAAATGATATGATTTACCGTATGATGGCATGGCAATTTTAATACATTATTTTGCAGCCACGGCGGTTATATCCTGATGTTTTTGTGTTTAACAAACCTTTTACAGATCTGAGCTTTGCTAATGCATATAAATACAAACTCCTGATTGGTATATTCACATAGATGATTAACATCTTCTGGTCAATCATGTTTCATTGTGGGTGGCATCCTATGGCAACACATTATGTATATATGGTGTTAATTGGTAAGAGGCTGTGATGATAAGTATCTTATTAAATCATGCAAATGATGCGATATTCCGTTTCATGGCGCGGCAATTCTATACTATTGCAGCCATGACGGTTGTATCCTGATGTTATGTAATCTATTGATTTATACAGATCTGAGCCTCCGTATTATGTTACGAAACTAACACATGAATGATCAAAGATGGATCTACGGCACCACCGTATTATATTACGAAACCCTTTTGAATATGGTGTCGTTCATCCATGTTTGATTATTGACTACTGTTTGCAGCCATGGCGGTTATATCTTAGATGGAGGCACGTTAATCAAATGCAGATAGTTTGTTTACTTACAATTCAGCTTTGTTGATTGAATGGCATGTCAGACCTGGGATAATTTGTTTGAATCATAAATCAACCTAGATCTGACATGCTATTCAATCACCAAACCTGGATTGCACGTGAACAAACAAGTATATGGAGGAGTTTTAGACCAATGTCAAAGCCGACTGTTGCCCATGGGCCATTTAGGGAAGTTAATTTTTTCATATCTTGATATTATCACTTTATATTATCTTGATATTTTGTTACTGATGATGAGGGTAGAATGGTGGTTCAAAAGGGTTTAGCTTACTCTCAGAGTTCATAACTGTGTGGGTGTTTTTAGTGTGTAATTTTTGGTGTGAAACTCTTTGTCACTATGTCAGAAAGAGAGGTCAGAGATGATAAGAAAAGAGATGTCAAGGTCATGGTAAGGATAGTGGTGGAATGGTGGCGAGAGATATCAAAGGGTTTGTGAGGGTGCCTCATTAACCCTATTTCACTCTGCACTATTCTAGCACTATCATTACAAACCCTTTCATCTCTCTTCTTATCATATCTGCTCTCTCTCTCTGACACACATATAGAGTTTGACACCAAAAATTACACACTAACATCACATACACAGTTATGAACTCTGAGAGGAAGCTAAACCCTTTTGCACCACCTTTCTAGCCTTAAATATTCAGCCCTCATCATCAGGTAACCGGAACAATAAATTGTCTTTACATATCATAATATTTCCAGTAATTTGCAATGAGTGTCATATAATTGTTATAGACTGTTGATAGATTTTTATAAAAAATTAGTTTATATATGTAAAGGAGTTACTTAACAAAGGAGGAAAGGATATGATATACTTGTGGATTGAAAGTCAAGTTGAAAGTAAGAATGTGGCCATACGCAACTTCATACATTCAAATTGTCTTTGAATATCTAAATGATCACGATAGTGTGTAATGTTCATGACACGCCACACTTCATGATTATCCAACTGAAATGCTTTTCTAGAATCCACGAATTGTAGAAAGGACGTTGGTACTTTGAGCTTACCCACGAAAACCCATTCCTATGTCACTGTCATAGCAATGGGTTTTGACATGGCAATGGGATTTCGAGTGGAGGGTCAAAGTACTAACGTTTATCCACTTGTTTATAACATATTGACAATCAACTATGTTAACCAACTCCTTTACATAGGTAATTGTTTGAAGTAGTTGGTTTATTTTGGGACACATGTGTGTATTTGTGATATGCAAGAGGCTGTGATGACAGATTATCTTATACTATACGCTAATGATGTGATTTACCGTATGTTGATACGGCGTTTAAATAGTGGTGTATTATTGGCCCATTGTTTATTTGGTGTGAGTATGATAGTAATGTTTCATTTGTTAAATATGATCGCAGTATCAGGAAGTCAGTATACGTTTTTTTATTGATTGAAGTTTTCGTAAGATACTTGTTAATTATTGTTAACTGTTTTTTATTATTTTTGTTTTTCTTAGGAATACGAAGCCAATGTCATTGTAAGGAGCAAATTGAAATACTTTCCAATAATTAAAGAAAAGCTGAATCATAATAGAAAGAAATTGTTTAGGACAACCTGTTTTGGAGGGTGGCTGGATGTGTTCTTCTTTGACCATGAACCACATTTGTTAGATTATGTTTTACAAAAACAGGGTTTCGTGGATAAAACAAGCTATGACATGCCCCTTATATATACTGTTGGTGGTCGTTGTCTACATTTTGGTCGACCGGAGTTTTCTCTTATAACAGGCTTTCGTTTTGGGACAGCAAGTTTTGATTTATATAGTTCAGGGGATTTAACATTTAAGTTGAGGGTATTTCCAAAAAAATTAGGGGTAAAACTTTCCAACTTAGATCTTGTTGGTGTTATTGAGGATGAAGAGTTGTTCGGTAAATTAACTGATGAAGACGCAGTCCGTGTGTGTCTATTGTTATCGTTAGAGGTTATTTTTATGGGTCGCTTATTGGTTGAAGAGGTGGATGATTCACTCCTTCGTTTGGTCGAAGACCTAGAATCATGGAATTCCTTTCCATGGGGGGAGCACATTTGGAGGCACTTGTACGACCAGATACTAGACGTTGTATCAAACCACAAGTGGGAACACCTAAAGGGTCTGGAAAGAGACCGGAAGTATGTTCCCACATACACGGTTGCTGGATTTGTTTGGGCATTCAAGGTTAATCCTATTTATATTATCTTTTCTTAGTAGTATTATTGAACCCAATGTATGAGAGTAATGCATCTTTATTATTGTAGATATGGATTCTTGAGTCGTTTGAAAGAAGCATTCGTTGGTGGAATAAAGTCCCAGATGTCATACCAAGGGCAGTAGCATGGTCAAGGAAAGTAATGTTTACAAGATCGCATTATGGATTGCTATTTGGCAAGGTAAAACACATGCATTAGACGAGCACCAGTCGGATACTCCATTGTAATTTAATTTCCTTGTTGTTGATGATGTTATTTAGGACTCGAAGATAATTTATGATCTGAAACCTACATTAGACGAGCACCAGTCGGAGTGGTATAGTCAATTTACGGAATTTTACCTGCACTACATACCAAGGACTCTTCCAACAAAATTACCGCATGATTACGATGTGTATCTACAGAAGTTGGCTGCTGCACGGAAACGTGGTAGGACAGAAAAAAAGTATTTACCGATTGTGTCTAGGGTACAGACCAGTAGTCTTCTAACAGAAATCAGCCTCAAGGATTGTGTCATTCAAGAGTTGAATTCTCGTGTTTTCAAACTCGAGGCTATTATTCAGGTAATTTCCTAGTCAAGGTTAAATAATAATTATATGTTTATATTAGAATTATTCTTAAGGATAATACCCTTTATTACCTTGTAGGTCCTTGCAAGTGAAAGAACTTGCGTATTTCGGGTACGCCAGTTCATCCAAGTATTATCTTTATTTCTTTGAAAGAACTATCCGTTTTTTTTACAATGCACTTTATTTCGCTTACAGGATAAATTGGACTTTACTGCATCCTTTTCCCACCTCAGCTATGAGTTTCGAGAGCAAGTAAATCGTGAATTCCACGAGTTGGTTGACTCTCTTATTTCTGCCATACTGTATTAAATGTATTTTAAATGCATCACCTGTTACTCAGGAGTGATGATGAGGATGATGTAGTTCTGGTAATGTGATATCCAAATGTACACTTTTGCCATACTGTATTAAATGTATTTTAAATGCATCACCTGTTACTCAGGAGTATCTGTTGGAAGAGGAATTAAGGTTGAGGAAAGAAGAGGAAGAACGGTGGAGGATGGAAGAACAAAAGATGATGGAAAAGGATTTTCTAATGGCTATGATAGAGGAGAAGAATCGCAGGTTGCAAAAGGCAAAGTTGTTGAAGATTGAGAAGGAAAAGAAAAAGAGGTGTATAGCTTTCTATAATTCAGACCATTGGAAAAGAGCCAAGGCAGACATAACACCTGACATGAGGAGTAAAAAAGATGGCGCTGAGTCGTCTTATTACTGGTCAAAAAGATTTGTGGAATCTGAAAATAATCGAACACATGGGTGCCGGGATCCAGATATGACAGCACAGTTAAAAAATGTTAAACCTTGGGTTGAGGTATTACAAACAACTTTTAATATATATTTTTTTAAAACTGTTTTTAATTTACGTGTGTGTAGGTTCTTTCCCGAAGGAACAAGGCTATCGACAAAGTACATCTTACTGATGAGTACGACGAATTTCTTGGAAAGCAGGGGCCCCTTCGATGTATGTTTCCTTGGTCCAAAGAAGTTCGTGTGGATCGGAGATTTTGGGAATCCTTAGTGTGTTTAGACCCTCCTAAGAAAGGTTGGCTTATGGACGAGGTAACAGTCACACATATCTTTCACCCCGATGGTATATTCATTTGATATTGTTGCTTTTATACCCTAATCAATTTTTATTGTTGCTTTATAGCACATAGAGTTGTGGGTGGAATACATGTTGCATTTCAGACCCGATGGCGCTGATTGGGCTATGGTAACTGCATACTTTGTTCAGCTGCTATTATAAGACTCCATCCCCATTTGGTATGTTAATGGGGAAAAGTACAAACACCAATGGGCTGATGTTGAACAGGTAATAGTTGTGTTCATGGCTTTATACATATATTGTTATGTGTTTTGTAAAACTGGCCTTTTGTGTTATACGGCAGGTTTATATGCCTATCAATGAAAAGGATAAACATTGGTTTCTGGCTCGATTCCATATTAGGACGGGGATTGTAACATTTTACGACAGTGGCTATAAGCCTGAAGCTGAGTGGCGTCCTTGGTACAAGAAGATGCGTGCATGTTTACAGGTACCATTGCTTATAAGTTCTTAATTGATAAATGTTTGTCAATACAACAAAGTTAACAAACTAGTTATTGACTAACAAACTAGTAGTTACAAACAAATATTTTTGTAACTAGTAGTTACAAACAAACTAGTTCTTGACTAAGTTGCCCATGCGTCATAGTTGCCCAACTATAATTAATTATGTAACATACACTTTCAAGTGTTTATGAACCAGTCCCTTGTACTTGATCATTAATTTGATGGTAGTATTAAGCACAAGTCAACTCTTTAAACTGGAACTTAACTGTTTAACCATTTAATACATGTACTATTTCTTAAATGCATATCTTATGGGTTGGTCCCTAGATATGAATGCTGTAATTGTTCTATTATAAATACTCTTACAGTTTAATAGTTGCCCACAAATTTCTTGTGAAACTTGCCCATCTTAACTGATCTCACAGTTGCCCAAAAAAATTTCACGATGTCTGACAACATTCCACTTGAAGTTCAAATGGACATAGTGAATAGGCTCTCAGTGAGGTGTGTGGCTCAATGCCGCAGTGTCTGCAAGGCTTGGAAGTCTTGCATCGACAACATGCATTTCACCGTCCGTTTTGGTGTTCGAATCACTCCACCAGTGTCATACGTTTTGATGTACAAGCAGAGGTTTAAAGGCTACGTGGGTTTGGTAAATCAACATTTTGACTTGCACCCTCTCTCCTCAAACATTTCATTTTCTGACGTCAAACCAATTGGCTGGTCACATGGAGTTTGGGGTTTTACCTATGGACCAATTGTCCGTGATACCATGGCGGTCGTTTGGAACCCTTCCATCAACCGATCAGCCGCCACGTTTGTCCCCTATGTTTTGACATCACAGGAGTATGAAAAACGCTTTATGGCTTTTGGGATTCGTCCTGACAATTTTGATCCGACGTTCCTAAAAATTTCATACCCATTCAATCAAACACAGCCATGCACTGTTTTAATTTTCACCTTCTCCTCTAAACAATGGACGGTGTTAGATCAGCATTGCTTGCTTCCGAACACAATCAGGATAAAAAAAGCAAGTCAAGCTAATGTTGGGGGTCACATCTATTGGTGTGGCTACCAACGGTTGTATGCTAACGATGGTAGCACATTCAACAACTATTTGATTGTGTCTTTTGACTTGCTCACCAACCGTTTCCAAGTCCTGGACATACCTGCTGAATTAATAGGCAACCTTCCGTTACCGTTCTATGTTTCAAACATACGAGACAGTCTGGTTGTTTCGGGAAACATTCAAGCGGATGTCAATTCTGTTTTCTCTATATGGGTTTTATCGGTTGGGGGTGGTAGGATTGCATCTGCTACACAGCTTCTTAGCATTACCACCCCAATAGCACTCAAATTAATCGGTTTTGACGACAACGACGACCCTGTAATTGAAATTGGAAACCAGGAAGGATTTAACGCAACCATTGTACTATACAAGCTTGCTACTGGGAACTTCCAGCACTTGGGCATCGAGGGGGATGTTGGGTCCTTTATGTTCAAACCGTTACGTGAATCACTTATTTTGCGGACTCATCGTGATATGGCGGTTTATTAGGATATCTTGTTTCATTGTAGTTTGGTGTAGTTTATGTTTTTAGTGTTTGCCGTAGCTTGAGTGTGTCAGATGCAAACTTGTAAGTTGTTATGTATTGTGCTAAGTTGGTATGTAAAATAACAAATTATGTATGGATGTATAAATTTAAGTTGTTATGTATTGTGTTAAGTTGGTATGTAAAATAACAAAATTTGTTTGGATGTATATACAGGCTGGACTACCAATAGTTCTAGACAAAGCCAATGTCTTCCATAAGAAAGGTATAAATCCGACAACATACGCAATTACCTTCAAGAATGCACCCAACGTTCCAGATCAGGGGACTCTGTTTGGTGATTGTGGTATCTGGGTATGCATATTCTTATACAGACTGTCACATGGGAAGTCATTAGCCGTCGATAACCCTGTACAGGCTGCCCTTGCATATCGTGAGCATATGTCTAATTTTTTTTTAAAACACAGAGTATGTGTTTGGTAGACATCATGTTGTCAATGTTGGTTGTAATTGTAACTGTTTGTAACAAGGGATGAATTTTGTATTAGGGTATGTAGTAGCTAAACTGATGTATCAACTACTTTAATTAATGTGAACCCCAAACAGGGATGTATTATTTTGTTAATATCGTTGTCATTAAAAGTGTTCACATCGTTGGGTTTTTTGTATCGAGCTCTATTTAAAGAATGTATCGGACGGAATGGTTCTCATTTCGGCAGATAAGTGCCCTTTTCATGGTGGCCTTTTATTACAACTTATTAATTTTCTTTTTAAGTTATTTTTAAATAATGAAAAGCTTTTCATTTTTCAGAAGAAACAACTGCTGCAAAGTTAAAGAATGTACTCGATGAAAATCTTCTCATTTTGCAAGATAAGTGCCCTTTTCATGGATGTATTATTTAGGTTAACTACTTACTAATTTGCAAGATAAGTGCCCTTAACATATTTTTAAATGAAATATTCATCAGTCCGTTGATCCTTCTACCCGTGGCTTCAAGAATGCTTATATCCGTGGTTCCACTGACAGTGGAGAGGAAACCACGGCTAGTGGAGAAGAAACCACGGCTAGTTCAGAAGAAACCACGTCTAGTTTACAAGAAACCACGGCTAGTTCAGAAGAAACCACGGCTAGTTCAGAAGAAACCACGGCTAGTTTAACACAAACCACTGCAACATGGTACTTGTGAGGTAATTCAATCCAACAATAGTTAATATGCACACACTGTTATGGTAACCACAATCAAACCACAATTTAAAATTAAAGTTCGAGTGGGAAAAAAATGTAATTCATACAAATTTAACAACCCATTTTATTCAATTCAATATCTTACAATCGCATTTCATGGGCCAAACACAACCACTACAAGAACACTCATAATAAGATAACGGACACATACTACTGCAAAAACACCAAACAACATAGAACACAGTGAAAAGACACACACTTAGAGATCCATCAAGCCCCTGAGTTTCTTGATAAAGATGGCATGGTTCGCAGCATTTAGCTCCAGTTCCCGTGAAATAATACGCATCTGCATGATCTTTAGATCATCTTTACCATTTACCCCCCTCAAATATTCTGCTGTTTTTTTAGCATGCATGTTTCCAACACTTTCCAATTCTTGAATGAAGCTAAGCCTTTCTTCAGTTATTTGAAACAATCTTCCCGCAAGCGCATTCAATTGTTGTGCCATACGAACATCTTCGCCAGAGGCTTGGTAGCAATAGAAGACTAACATATCAGGCCAGTTGTTAGAATTTGCATCCGCTCTAAGCTTATCACACCTAGGAAATCTAGACATTTCCTTATCCCAATACTTTATCACAAAAAAAAATTGCGTTAACTAACAAGGTGGGCTTGGTGTCTTTAAATAGGCAAGCATCAAATACATACATTACTGTTAACTGTATTTGTATTATCATGACGCCAATTGATGTCCTCATAATATAGCATTTGTCACATGATGCACAGTTGCTCCCATATTATTGAATAACATCCAAATAAAATTTGTACAGCCTTTCAAATGCTTTAAACCCCATCCACATATTCTCCCTATATTTGTTTTTTTTCACTTACACATGCTCACAAGATTTACTATTTCTGAACAAACATCCAAAAGAGGACAAATTCTAGCTGGTTTTGCCATGGTCTTTTGCATTGACTAACCTTTCACAATTATTGACCATGAGAAAATACAAATACTTGGTTAATACAAACATAACGTTTTATTCATGACAAAACACAAATACTTGTTTAAAACTACACAACCATGTGCAGTAGTGTTTAACTTTAAGCATACAATTTCATTAGTTAAATAAAGAGAACATTGTACTAGTAATTATCCATGTTATTGAAATCATCCAAGTGATATGTATTTGATGATTCAGGGAGTGAGTTTAGGTTTATGCCAGAATTATCTACGTAACCCTCCCGACCGCTGTTACTTGCTTCACCATCCCAACGTACGGCATCCCAATCCAGGTAAATTCTCCCATTTTGAAAATACTCGTAGTCCGCTTGTGATTGTGGGTCATCTTTCAACTGAAAATGAGTACCTGACGTACGTTTACCCGTTCCTTGTTCAGGTGCCATCTCTTGCACAACTTCTTTACCATTGTCTTTCCTGGTATTTGTTTTTTTCTGACAACAAATATAACCTATCTTGTCAGAATAGTAAAAAACATTTTTAGATGCCCATTTTGAATGAACTATCTAGGTTACCTGTTTTCTGCGCAATGGTTCCATGCAATCTGCACGGGTATGCCCTACGGTACCACACCTCCCACATTTTCTAACTTTTGGCTCCTCATTTTTTGATGGGAAGCGATCTTTGTTTTTAGGTCTTCCTGCCTGCCTCTTATCCATCAACGGCGGTTTAACCTTTTGCAAGTTACCCGGATCATGCCATTCTGACTCTATTTCCAAAGGATACACCATTTCATGATATGTGCCTTTGAGTGCAGTTATTGTAAACCATGTTTCCGCCCATTTGTTACAGTTTGTCAAATTTTCTTCTCTACACACGGCACACACATGACCACATGGTAGTCCCGAAAGTTGCCATTTCCTGCACGTTATTCGTAATCAAAAACCATACACGAATAAACAACAATTACCGTAATTGACAACCTGTATATTGCAGGTACCTTCAACTGCATTCATTCTTTACGAAATCAACAATATGACTATGACGATTGTCTATAACTTGGTACACAGCACACATGGCAATGCCTCTTACTTCCCAATTCGCACTCTTCCACATTCTATGCTCAACCTTCCTAGATGCCCACTTTGTAAGTTCAAATTCCGGTGCGTCTGAAAAATAAGCGTACATCATGTAACATTTATCGAACAAGTAAATCTGAGACGGCGAAGATATATACCGTAGTATTTTTCGCGACGTTCGAAATACCAATCTTGTAGAAGACGTCTGTAGTACTCCAAGAGCATAGTTATTGGTACCTTTCGGACGTGCCTTGTTAATGAATTTATTGACTCCGCGCTGTTTGACGTCAAATAATTGTATCTCTTTCCACTGCAGTATGCTCTTGACCACTTTTCGTACCCGGCGTTTTCAAGTTTTTTGACGGCTTCTGATTTTTTGGAACGAAGCTCTGAAATTGCATTATCAAAATCTTCAGTCGTATAGCTTTTGCACACCTTCCAGTACAAAGCCTTATGCTTTTTACGGGTGATATTGCAATTCATCATCAAGTGACGACAACAATAACCATGAAAGCAATTTGGAAACACTGTGTCACACGCTTTTGTTATTGAATGATGCCTGTCTGAAATAATCGCCAGATTAGGCACTTCACCAATGCATTCTTTCAACCACCCCAAAAACAATGTCCAGGCTTCAGCGGTCTCACCCTGTGCGACCCCGGTAGCGATTGGAATAATCTGATTATTACCGTCCATACCAACAGCAAGCATGTTGGTTCCGAGATACTTCCCTTTCAGATGCGCAGCATCAATTATAATCAATGGCCGCATGAAGGCTATAAAACTCCGAATCTAGTATCGTTAAGTATATATTAGTGATTAGAATACGTTAAAGCTTAATAAGATGTGTGTATAAGAATAATAATAGTAAAAATACTAATACTAACAATTAATATAAATGTGTCCGAAACTTACCGCAAAACCAAATGCTACAAAAACCATCTTAAATCTTCCAGCTTCGTCTGTATCGATGTGTGTTACAGTCCCCTCATTTTTTAGCTTTAGGTTATGACAATATAAAGCTAACTGCTCAAACGATTGTTCATGTTTACCGTTCAACACCTCAAAAGCCAAATTCCTACCCCCCCAAGCTCGTTTGTAAGAAACGTTTACTTTCCATTCAAGACTCAGATCTCGTTGTATGTCCTTTCCAGTATATACCCTCCGAGTATCTTTCAATTTATCGATTAGCAACTGACTAAGTAATTTCATTGTCGCATTACGATGATTAGGATGTAATTCAGTTCTTGAACATGTGTGGACATTGTTGATGCTAGAAACAAAGAATGTGCTATCCATTTTTTTTACGGGTGTATATGTTCCATGAGCAGCCTTCATTTATACATTTCACGCTGTACCTCGTGGGTTCAGATTTAATAACTTTGTATTCAAAGCGCTCAAGTAATGATTTCTTTCCAATAGTAAACATGCATTCTGCTTTATTATAAAATTCTTTATGTTTAAAAAAAAGGTATCG
This sequence comes from Chrysanthemum seticuspe, assembly GCA_019973895.1. Taxonomy (NCBI): domain Eukaryota; kingdom Viridiplantae; phylum Streptophyta; class Magnoliopsida; order Asterales; family Asteraceae; genus Chrysanthemum; species Chrysanthemum seticuspe. The sequence goes on along the minus strand of BPTQ01000008.1, from coordinate 356,679,395 downwards.
GTTTTTTGGGAATCGATGTTTTTTAATTCTGCTTGTGGTGCAGTTGGTGGCATGGGCATATTTTTAAATGAGTCTCTTTGCGACGGAGGAAGTGAATAATCAGGTTGGTGAAAAAAGGTATCCTCGACTTTTGGTGTGTCATGGTAACTATCATTGTGAAGCAGCGGAAAATTCAGGTCTAATGATAAATGATTAGAAGCCGAAGATGATTTTACCTCTGAAGGTGGCGGTTCTTTTGTTGAAATTAGCAGAGCTTGAGTTTGCTCATTCTTACAACATAGTTCACGAATGAAGTATTGGACGTCTTCATCATCAACCACGTCCAATTCCATGGAACCATCTTTGTAAGATAACCTGACTCTCTCATTTGGTGTCTCTTTGACAGCGTGAACCTTTTTCTTCACATACGCAACTAGTTTATTGAAAGTGATATTTTTAGGTAGTTTCACTCCATGTTTAGAAGAAGGATGCACTAAATAAACCTTAAAAGTAGAATTGTCATCGTAATCCATGGTTGTGTTTTGAACAGACTTAGGTGGAAAAAATTGTTGGACATTACAGTAAAGTCTTTTTAGTACGCCAAGTGCAAACTACCAGCCCTTTGTACTTGTGCATTTACTTTGGTTGCCCAACAATGTAAACTTTCTAAGGTTGCCCAAAATTATTGTATCAACATTGATACACTTTCATGAGTGTATTAAGTATAAACCACCCATTTGTGATTGTTTATTTTAAATGTTGTACTTGTGCCAACTGCCTAAGATTTACTAAGATACACATTTATTTGTGTTATGTGACAAATTTATTAACTTTCCTAAACTTGCCAACTGCCCACTGGCTGAAACTAGTAACTTATCCCAACTACATATACATTGTAATAAGTAATACCAATTTCAAAGTTGTAGTAATGTCTAACGGTAAAAATTCATTATGCTATAACTAGTTTTAGTAATATATTTAGGATTCTTACTTTTGTTTTTCATAACTAACAGGGATTGTGCGTAAGCATTTGTCTTTTGAAGTGGAACGACCATGTGATGACGTGATTCATGAAATATATAGCAAACAACTTAACAAAAGATCTAAGAAGGATGTAGCTGAAAAAGGTGTGTTGGCGGTCAAGGAAATAGGTGACAATAATAAAGATGAGCACAAAAGTATAAATGGAAATGTTGATGGTGAGAAGTCGCTTACTAAGAAGCATGAAGATGAAGCAATAATGGAACAACAAGCCGAACAAGATAGGGCTGAAAGAGAAATAGAAGAGAGAATGCGGCAAGACCGGGAACAGGAGGATATGTTCTGTAACATAGAATAAGGTCAGCTTGGACAATCAAAATGAAGGATAAATTTAGTAGAATTTAGTTAAAGTTAGATTAACAACCTGCACACTTATGCATGTTTGTTTCCTAAACTTAATCTTAGTTTAAGAAAACATGTAATATTCAGTTATTTAAAGTTCATATATTTCACTTTCCAGACTTGCATGTTTGTTTCCAGGCTTATATTGTTGGGAAATACGGGAAACTACTGAATCTGCTGAAGAGAAGAAATTGAAGTGAAATTGTTCATTCATTCATTCAAGAAACAGTTTACAGCTTACAGCTTACAAAATGCAATCAACTTCAAATGCCATTACAAGAAAAGCGCTATACAAGATATACTAATCCTAATCTAGTACATCTGTTCCAACATCTAAGAGGCTGTTGGATATGCATGATCGCTCACATCTTTCACACTAGATGCTGGATATGCGTTCGTGAAGTCTTGCATAACCACCCATTCCTTCTTTCTCGATGGATGGATATGCATGACTACTAGGACGAGGAAGCTTAGGATCAAAATGGGAAGGATGGATTGATGCAAATAATGATGATGAAGAAAAATAAAGTGTCCTTTATGCTTCATCTGCTGATTTCACCAAAAAGCAATCCATTATCCTTCACCAAGCTCTTCCTCTATACGAAGTGTGAAGATGCACCAAAACATGGCGCAGGTAGAGCAAGTACCACCTCCCTTTCGGCACGAGGCCTTTGTTGAGGTTGAGGTGCTGGAGGTTGGGAGTAAGAAGGTATCTCAGCAGTGAGTTCCTCTGTGTTATCAGAAGAATCACTTGGATCCACTACACCATCATCTTCAGAAGAAGAGATAAATGGGGATGTCAAAGGGCGAGGGTCATGTGGAGGTGTCCAGAACTGGAGAAAATCACTGGATGATGAGGATGATGGAGAAGAGGTTGGATTTAGAACCTCTGGTGAAGTATTCATGGTCAATTTTTGTTGATTGTGTTTGTGATGAAACTAGGGTTCATAATGGTAATTGGGGGTAAAATGGTGTGAGAGAAATATGCATTGGGATGATTTTATAGACGGGTGCAAGGTTTAATGTAAGTTAATGCGAGTTGTTGGCACAGTAATTCTAGAATCTTACCGAAGATATCCAAGTCTTGGGTTGGTTTCTACTGAAGCGCATAACTTCAGCAGATTCGATATATGTTTCTGCTGAAGTGTTAAAATTGCGTGAGGTCAGAGAAGCTGTACACGTAAGCAAGGGTCAACCAAAACTACCAATACTTTTGACTATTTCTATACACCTTCTACCCAACACTCTCTCTCACTTCCACTTCAAAATATCCCACTTCCCTCTTCTAATACAAACAAAACACTCAAAGATACAAGAATCATAACCCTAAAATATCAATTCATCAAATGGCTCTTCAATTCAAGAAGGATCACAACAAAGTTGCGTTCTTGGGAAATGCAAAAGGTGATGAGCTGTATGTGCCTATGGTGGAGTTCTTGAAAAGAACAAAGATTCACTATGCCCTAACGCATTCTCCCAACCACATTTATGAAACGTTGGTCAAACAATTTTGGGCTTCTGCTTCCACACGGAGTGAAAAGGAGATTACGGCCATGATTGACGGAACAGAGTATGTAGTGACAGAGGAGCTGATAAGGACGAAGCTTCGCTTGGATGATGCTGATGGGGTATTTCACTCCAGTACTGAGGATATACTCACAGGGCTGAGAGCTATTGGGTATCAAGGTACTAGGACTGACATATGGTTGAAGAAGCACTTTTGCCCCAAGTGGAGGTTCTTGGTTCACACGTTGCTTCAGTGCTTTAGCAACAAATCTGGAGCATGGGATCAATTCTCTTCACAATTGGCATACGGTATAGTGTGTCTTTCACAAGGGTTAACTTATAATTTTTCAAAGTTTATTTTTGATAATTTGGTTGAAAATATCAATAGGAAACAACATAAGTTTTTAATGTACCCTAGATTCTTACAAATAATTATAGACACCTCTACCCAAACCCAAGGCTTTTATGAAGTAGGAGCTCTTACAGCCAAACTCTTTGCCTCTATGAGAACTAACTTTGAGGGGGCACATTATCCATTGACAGAGGCTATGTTGCCTCAAGACAATATGGCTGCTGTTGAGGAGAATGTTGCTAACATTGATGAGGGCCCCTCCTTTTCTGCTGAAGCTTCTCATGTTGCACAAGACCAGCCTCCACCAACACCGACTCTGGCATAATCTGCTGGTGAAGAGGACCCTATTACTCTCTCATCTGTCTATGCTCTTGTTAACAGGTATGCAGCTGAGGTATCTAGTCTGAAAAAGGAGCTTGCAGAGACCAAGTATTCTCTTGGTAGTAAGATTGACGAACTGCAATATAAAGTTAAGGAATTAGAGGACAAACTAGAAAAGACCAACAAAAGGAAGCTTGTGGGTTCTTCTGAAGAGGAAAAGGAAGAACATCGTTATGAGTCTCTTGATATGTTAGCTGATGTATCTATCAATGATCCTTCATCAGCAGTTGCAGAATCTCCAAAGAAGAAGGAGCCTGTTCTTTATCAAAGGAGAAAGAGATCATACTTGAATAAAGCATCTACTGAAGTCTCCAAGGATCTAGAGCTTGTCAAAGCTGCAGCTGCTGATACACCAATGGAGGATGTTGCAACTAAACTTGGTCAATCTTCAGTCATACAAAGACGATCAGTGTCCTCTACTGCTGAAGTACACTCACAACATGTTTCTTCTGAAGAAGACTTGGGTGCTTCTACTGAAATTCCTGTTATCAATATTGCTGATGATGATTGTGCTAAGGAGCCTTCATCTCACACTTCGTACTTCAAAAGGATTGCTGGGAATGAAGTTGCACCAAAGACTAAAAGACCAAAGTTTGTTGAGATAGTGGATAATTTTGATGATATTCCACCAAAGAAGATCTCCCAGCTGGTTACATCTGAAAAAATTCCTCAAGCCACTCCTTCATCTGACAAGGTGCCTTCTGCTGAACCATCTTTGGTTTCTGCTGAAGCTCCTACAGAATTTGCTAGCTCATCTGACAAGGCTCGATCTGCTGAACCAGTCGCCATTTCTTCTGAAGCACCTATTGTACCAGCTCCCACTCCTACTGTCACATCTGTTGGCTCAGAAGATGATGAACCATCTTTAGGTATCTATAAGACTGGTAGGAGAAAGAAGAGGATGGCCAAAGTAACTCCCTTGGATCTTGAGGCTGATGAGTCAACCTTGATCAAAGAAGGGTCTTCATCTGATTTTCCTGATGGAGATCCAAATGTGCTGGTCAATTGGACATTGATAAATAAAGAACTGAATGTCATGCATCGAATGGATCAATCTTCAATGGAGTTCACCTTTTTGAAGGAAATACTTCATTTGGTAGACAGGGCAGACTTGCTTTCTCTGTACACTCTTGTCACCTCCCATTACTGCAACAATGCACCACAAGGTTCTGGGATGTTCTTATTAGGAGATCTTCATGTCCTGTTTAGCTCTCAATCTCCTAATGATAAAGGACACGTCATCTGGCAGAACTCACATTTATGGCAGGTTGAGTCCTGGAGATTCTATCCTCTGCCTCGTGTGCATCTAGTTGAGACGAAGGGTGGAATCACAGTCTGCATGTTCGCTGAGAGAATTTATCCATTGTCCAAAAGACTTATGGAGAAGATGCTGACTAACAAGCTGGAAATTCCTCCAAATCCAGTGGGGAATGAAATACCACAAGCTGAACAACTGGTTAGACTGATTAAGACTCAGCTCCTTCAAGAACAAGCTGCATCATCGTGTTCTTAGTTTGTATAGCTTGTATTTACATTCCGCTAAAGAATACGAGTTGTAGAGATTTTCTATTAGTTTGGTTGTATTTACATCATCGTGTTCTTAGTTATTATAGCTTGTATTATAGCTTGTATTTACATTAGACGTTCAACGGATGAGTCGATATGTTATGGTTACGCATTAGACGTTCAACGGATGAGTCGATATGTTGTGATTACACATTAGATGTTCAACGGATGAGTCGATATGGTATGGTTACACATTAGACGTTCAACATATATATTTGGAAATTATTCATTAATTTATAAAACTGCATCAACCTATGCAGTGATGTTTACTTTCCATTCATACAATCATCTAATAAGGACTACTATCAAATGGGTATAAGGTGTTAGTTGTTGTGTAGTAAATGAAGTCATTGACTATTTGTCTTGTTGTTTAGCACTTACTATAAGTGGGTAGATGGTTGTGGCCATTCCTAAGCAATGCTGTTTGTGGGAAAACCACAGCAAGTGCAATTGTTTTGGGCAACCCACGGGTAGTATGTTTCTAACCACCCCTGTGTTTGGGCAACTCAAGGGGCTGTTATGTAACATGTTGATCTATTAGTATATAATCCCCAAATCACTGCGCTATCAAATTATTCATCTTTAAACACTTTAAATTGGCGCATATCACAAACCCTAACAACTCCCAATCTGATAATTAAACGTGGTTTACATCCAAAGGACACAAATGCCGACAGAATATCCCACCACACACAACGTCGTTGCATACCTAACCGAGAACAATCATACTGAAGGGTTCCATGAGATGATTGCTTTTCTCAAACACACACCAATTCACTATGCAATAAGTGTACAACCTATCATTGTTCAAGAATACATTAATCAATTTTGGTTGAAGGCAAAAATTCAAGAACAAGTTGGACCCGAGGTTATTAGGAGTCTTGTTGATAAGAACGAGATAATAGTCAACGAGGATGTGATTAGGGATGTTTTGAAGCTGGATGATGCTGATGGGGTTGTCAATTTGTCTGATGATGATATTTTTCAGGGGTTGCAAAGATTGGGTTATGAGAAAAATGTGGAAAGAATTAAGTATCATAAAGGTATGTTCTCACCCCAATGGAAGTTTTTAATACATACTTTGCTTATGTGTCTAAGCAACAAGACCACTGGGTTTGATGAGTTTCCATCAAAAATAGCAACTGTTGTCATATGTTTATCACAGGGGAGGGTGTTTAACTGGTCTAGGTTGATCTTTGAGGGGTTAATAAAGAACATTAAAGAAAAGGGTAAATACTACTTATATCCTAGGTTTGTTCAATTAATAGTCGAGAAACAGATCACGGCACCCATTCATCATAAAAGGGAGTATGAGGTACATCATATGTCTCCTAGGGTGTTTACACACTTGAGAAAAAAAAATGACAAGTTCTCAGGAAAGATTACACCTTTATTCCCTAATATGCTTAACCTGCCAGAAATTCCTGAAAATGAGGAGGTGCTTGAATCCCAACCCAACCAAAGCAATGATGCTCAACCCACTCCGACAACGTCTGAACATACTGCTACACCAACAGGATCCAATGCTAAACCATTACCTTTACCTGAATCACAAAACACCCAAACCAATGATGCTGCTCCCACTGCTACCACTGAACCTCAACCCAATGCCAGCGTATCAGATCCCACGGGTGAGAATATTATAGAAGTAGTTAATGAATTGAAGGCTAAATGTACACAAATGGAAAATACAACAAGAAGGTTGAAGGAAAGGGTTTATGTGTTGGAGAGAGTAAGAAGACCAAGGTTTGGTGCATCTAATAGAGTAATGAAGATGACTAAGAAAGGCAGGTCCTCAAAGGGGAGGAGCAAAAGCATTTGTTTAGGGGAGGAGGTAAACATGGATGTTGACCTTAATGAAAGCACTGATGCGACCTTAATGACAACCACGGTCCCACAAACACCCAAGGAAGTTGAAAAAGAGGTTGCCGGTACATTGATGAAGTTATGTAAAAGCTTACCGAGTCGGACTGGATCGGGTACTGCACATTTTCCTATTATACTTAGACCCACTGGCCCTAAACCCTTGGCTAAACCTTTGGCTAAAGGTTTGAAGGTTGGAAAAGCAGAATTGATAGAGGAAGGAAAAGAACAAATGGTAGAACCTTTTAATGTTGCAGTTGAAGACGAAGAGGAAGAAGTTGTGCATGCTGTATCTAGTGATGATACAAATGACAGCACTGCTGTAACCTCAGAGGTTATTTCATCAACAGTTACGTCAGATACACATATTGGTACTACAACCACTGATAGTACGATTATCACAACTACTGTAACACAACCATCGCAGGAGAAGGAGGTTGCAGGTACGCTGCTGAACTTATGTAGAACCTTAGCAATTCCTGATTCTGTTATTGCACCTGTTCCCATTGTAATTGAACCTACTGGAAATAAACAATTGGCTAATACTTTGAAGAATGGGGAGGCAGTGAATAAAGTAGTAGATCGACGAGACATAGGAAAGGGTGAAGCTATTTCTGAACCTGAAGTAGATGAACTTCAATTTGATAGTACGGAGGATCAGATTTCACATGATCGTGAATTATCAATACAATTGGATGAAAATTTTAAGGCTGAATATCTAGCATTAGAAAAAAAAAAAGAAAGAACAAGATGAAGCGACTATGAGAGTGATTGAACAATTGAACAAGGAACAAGCATTTGTCCAGGGTTCTGAAATGATAAAGTTGGAATGGAGTAATGAAGAATGGGCACTATTAGATGTTCCATCAAGGTCAAAGGTTCTTGCTGCGAGGGCGAGACAAATGCAGAAGGAGAGAAGTGTCGTACCATACAATAGTAAGAATAACAAACCTCCAACTAGGGCTCAAAGGAGAAATTTCATGATCTCAATTCTCAACAACGTGGAATTTTGCAAAGGCAAAGATTTGAAAAAATGGACGGACGAAGAGATTGAAAAGCTGTATGAACGTTGGTTAAGAATGAAAGATGATTTCATTCCTATGAATTCTGATAAAGAAGCTGATTGGATCAACAACGAACAAAAGTGAATGGCAGAAATTCGGGAAAATGTGCGTTCTAAGAAACAGAAATTGGATGAAGGGATGGAGAGGGAAGAAAGAATGGATTTGTATCTTAAGGTGAGTGATATACAAGAGCCGATTAATTGTACACCACTAAACGCAGGTCAACCAGTTAATGATTTGAAAATAATCAATGACAATGGTAGAGAAGTGATTGAAATAACAAGAGCAGATGGATGCAGAAGTAGATACGTAGATTTTGGAAGCTTGTTTTTCTTTCTATCAAAAGAGGATTTGGAACAGTTATGGAAAGTCATTGATTTTAGATATGGAAAGCATGGGCCAACTGGGGGATTAGCAAGGTTGGTGTGGAGATCAGTGAAAAACATGTGTCAACCTAATCCATCGGACAAATTCTGGAAACAATTTGAAGTAGTTGAATGGATGCTTTATGAGCATTCCAGAGTACATGCTGTACAATCTACTAAGGATAAGTTTTTTATGTTTATTGATAAAGCCTATCCATTGTCCAAAACTGTTGCCAGGAAAATGTTGGAAGCGAAGCTTGATCCACAAGGAACCATATCAACAAATCCAATGGTAGATCAATTGCTATTGAAGATTCAAAAGATTGCTGGTGTACAAGGTCCTTTGGCAATAAAACTCTCAAGGAAGGTTAAGTAGAATGGGTGGTGTATCGTGAAAGAATGTCTCAGTATGCTGGTGGGTCAAACCATGGATTGAATTATTGTTGGAACCACGGCAAGTATGAAGAAACCACGTTTATAATAACTGTTGAAACCACGGGTAGTTCAGAAGAAACGACGGCTAGTATGAAGAAACCACGGCTAGTTCAGAAAGAAACCACGGCTAGTTCAGATAAAAACCACGGCTAGTTGAAAACATACCACGGCAAGTATGATCAAAACCACGGCTATAAGGACTGTTGAAACCACGTATAGTTGAGATGATACGACGGCTAGTTTAGAATAAACCACGGCTAGTAGAAGATTGGAAGCTGGTTTAAATGTAATATCATAATTTATATGTAATCAGTTTTTAGTAGTGATCCTTAGAACTTAAACAAGCAATAATAATATCAACTAATAATATTTACAAACATTGACAAAACATTTTGGATATTTACAGATTTATCATTCCAATAGTTACTACAATTGATTATACATACACAAAGAATGACCATTCCTTATGAGCTAACATCTTTATGTACCAATTATATACATACTTAGTCAATGAGTGTTGACGATACAACAACTTGTAATAAATATAGTCAATGACCAGCATACTGAATCTTGTATTTCCATAGGTACTCAAACATTCTTTCACGATAGGCAAGAGCTGTTTCTGCAGGATCGTCAGACTCTAATGGCATGTTATGAGTCAGCCTATATAGGTTAATGCAAGACCATATCCCGCAGTCACCGTATTGACCTGTTTGTTTGGGGACGTCAACACATTTTTTAAAGCTAATCCGATAGGCGTTGATATCTATGCCTTTTGCTGCAAAGACTCCCGTTTCATCTAGTAATTTTGGCAGCCAATACCGAAATTTTGCAGGCATGGTATCCTTCCACCAGATACGTTTGTTTGTAAAGGCTGGAAACGAATCATACAATGTCAAAACACCCGTACTGATATGCAGCTCTCCTACCGCCCAGTGCTTGTCAGGTTCGTTTATTGGAAATAGTACCTACATCATTTATGACATCAGCATAACGCACCCGCTGAACATTTTCAGACACCTACGGCAATATGGAAAGAAATAAATACCTTTTCAACATTAGCCCAAGGCACCGGGTACTTTACACCATTTGCCCAATAGGTTCGTACCCAGTCATTAACTACTTGAGCTGTGAAAAAGGGACCCACCATAGCCCAGTCGGCATCTGATGGTCGGAAATGCCACAGCAAATCTACCCATATGTCAAGGTGTTGTTTACACAATTGAGCACATTATTAAAAACATGTGGGAATCACAAAGAAACATTTATGGTAGAATACTAACAACTGATTTTATACGCACCTCGTCCCTCAGCCATCCATCCTTGTTTGCACCCGTAGCCAATAAACAGTCCCAAAACCGGAGATCAGCAATAGTGTCTTCATTGCCCCATGGGAAAATAAACCTAGTACCATTATTCTCTTTCAAAAAATTTTGAACGGAACATGGCACAGTTACCTTTTTGGTTTTTTTCTTCCCAGTCCCAGTTCTCGACAGATTCTAAATTATTAAAAATTAACTATTTTAGTTAATGTTTGTATTACAAAGTAAGAGACATATAAGTTGACACGGTCAAATACCTCCACAAACGGTTCCAATGTATCATCAAAATCTGGAGCGTTAGGAGGGGATGGGGTTTGACAATTAATCCGTGCTGAACGCCTTCTCTTTGGAGTAGTGGCTGGTGGAGTAGTAGAGGTTGAGGTGCAATATCTCCCTGGCTTCCTCTTACGTTTAAGGGAGTTGAAAACTAATCTGATATTTGCAGCCTTTAAAAAATAAAACGATTCATCTTTTAACAAACAGCTCGACTATCCAAACAATTAAATAACCTCAATGCTCAACTGTTATTCTACGGCATAAATTTTTTTAGTCATGACTAACCATGTGGTTTCTATTTTAAGGACAAGAACAACAAAGCATGACTGTTTGTTCAGGGCCCTTTATTATTTTCAAAAGTAAATCCTCTGCAAAGTTGACTATGTATGTTTAACTATTTACATGTGACTTAGCACGTGGTGTCTATTTAATAGCGAAACCATGATCTTATTATTCACCATATTTCCATCAAATATTTGCTCCTATACATTTTCAGTTTCATAACCATATTTCGATAACATTAATTGATTTATGTCGAGTTCTAAAGGAGTTAGGTTTGAGGAAAACCATGATGAAAGGGAGTGGTCGATAAAGGTAGCAAGAGAGGTAATGTTTCCTGAAATATATGAATTATATGGACCAGATGCTGAACCTACTTACCGATTACCAGCTGAAGTGCTAGAAGACATAAGAAGAGAGATATACGGTATTGAAAAAAAACAAGTTATAGAACCAACTGGCGTTGGTAACTCTAAGAAATCACAAAGGTTGGGAGCCAATGCGCAAGATGTTGGTCCTAGTAGCCGTGAAACTAATGTTTGGAAGCAAATGAATTGTCGTAAGACACTCAAACAGTCAAGTCAACCATAAGTGAAAAAGAAAATAGTTTGCATGTTTCCTATGTTGTAAAAGTGATGTATTAATGAAAAAGATAAATTAATATTTTAATAATTATATCAACTGTAGCACATTGTAAAGATAAGATAAGATTCTTTGCACATAGTAAAAGACAGTATTTTATTCTAAGTGAAGTACAGCACAATGTAAAAGATAAGATTCTTGTTACTGCTACATATCCTACTACATAATATTTTCCTAGTTTCTGGTCTCTTATTATCACAGATCTCTCTTATTCTCGCTCAAGAACATAGGCAGCACCAAATGGAAACTTTCAAAATGATGAAGAAGAGTACGAGTTTGTCTTAAACAACGATTTGCTTTTTGACGCAGTGTTAGATGCTTTTGGGGAAGAACCAATGTCAGAATATGGTTCATATAGGCAAGTGAGTGTGTGGATGAGGACAAATATCCTTAATTGGCTGCGTCGCCAAGACTTCTAATGGGATGAGATTTATGGAGTTGATGAGGAAGAGGAGGAAGAATATGAAGATGAGGAAGATCTAGAGAATGAGGAGGAGGCTGAAACTGAGCTGGTGCAGCAAGGTCAGATGGTGCAGCAAAATGAGGTAGAGGAAGAGTTTCAAAGTGAGGTGATGCAGCAAAGGGAGGTGGTGCAACAAACGCAGGAAGATGATAACAACCCAGTGGAGCAACATGTGAATAATCCTACATTATTTGAAAATATTTATAATTTGGAAAATAGGATTACTAGTCTTGAAATACTGTTTCAACGACTCAAAGCAATTAAGAAAAGCAAGGGAGAGAGCTCTGGAACTAAAATGTAGATTATGATGATGGTCATTTATGTATTTAGTATCATATTTGTTTTTTAGGTGTCGAAAACTGTTTTAATGTATGTTTATGTGCTATCTATGCAAATGTATTAATGTATATAGTAATCAAATGAAAAGCAGGGACTTGTTTGTTGATAAGATAATTAAATGTACCTTGACAACATCCTGCCCATCCTCATCATCAATGCATATAACTTCAACAGGTTGTGTATCTGCCCCTTCCATAACCGTTTCCTCAACATCCATATCCAATGTGTCTAATTGTGGAGCAACTTGCGCAGCGGGATCATAAACGTTGTCTACCGGTAAAGCCCCCTGCTGCAGCCACGGGTCTAACAATGTAAGCGTAAACTGCACAAACCATTCCCACCAAAGAGGTGGCCGCCAAACAACAATTTCTTTACCCTTGGCACTGTCATTATCTTTTACCGCACCATTCACATCCATCGATTTCTAGATAAAGGGTATGTGGGTTTGATTTTGAAATAGAATAAAATAAAAGAAGGGAAAAAAAACAATATATATATATGCGTACGTCAACAGGAGTTGGATCAAACCCATCATAAGCAATGTCTGAGAACTCATCATTTAAATTTGGTAAGGCAGCAAAATCAAATTTGTTATCCACCTGCATTATATTGTTGGAATGATGAGCATCGTCAAGACCTCCCGATAAAGCAGCTTTCATAAGTTGGGACATAGGCCCGGTAAACTCATCGGAATCGGCATACAACAGCTTCTGCTTGTCATCGGATCCTACGTTGCTCCTGACTGGGGTGTGTTCATCGGTAGTAGCCAAAGGTTTGTTGCCATCAACAGTATCCACCTGTAAAAAAGTTAACTTACTTAGGCAATCAAAGACACCATTTTGGTGGAATGAAGTAACAAAAATTCAAATAACAGGTTTTTACCTTAATCTCACCAACATCATCTTGTGACTTTATTCCTAAAGCATCCTCAATTACCACAATTCTCTTTTGTACGCTGTGTAACTCACATAAGAGCTGTGATACACCAACTACTCCTACACGTTCTTCTATAGTACCAACCCAGGACTTAAGGGATTTAAGCTCGGCACGAAAGTCATCTTTATCTAAGGTATGTGACGATTCCGCTTTGTCACATTTGATCCCATCTGCAACCTCAACATTACCGGCTACAACATCTTCAACCTTCTCAGGCTCATTCATATTCAACATTTCACCAAGCCCAACAACAATCTCTTCTTCAACAGCTTTGTCATTGACACTAGACGTTTGACCTTCTGTAACTACTTCATCGGCGTCACAGAAAAGGACATTTAAATCGGCTTCAATTCCACCGCATACATCCAGACCAGCCATACCTGCCTCTTCTTCCACCATCAGTTGGTCAGCCAACTCTTCTCTTCTTTCAACAAGTTGGGAATCTAGTTGACGGATGTACTCCATACTGCGAATGTACCACGGACAACTCAGCTCGGCATTTGTCGGTACAATCTTCTGTAGTGGTCTGAAAGCCTGAATAACAAAGGAGATAAGCTGATATGCTAAATGGAATAAAAACATACAACAGTTAACTAATTTTGGGTTTTTACTTACCGGATCAAATAAAATTGTATAATGTTTTTTTTCAAAGTTTTTTACTTTGGACCAAGCTAGACAACGTGGGATCTTCTCTGGGTCTTTGGTCCAGAACTGGGAGCTGTTTGGGAATGTCTCCATAATCCAAATCTGAAAAAACAAATACATTGAATTAAGAGTTAGTGATTGTGATTATAGTGGTTGTGATTATGGTTGCAGTGGTTAGGATACCAGTGGCTGTATATGTAGTAACAGGGGATACAATTACATAACGTGTTGTTGCAGCAGTGGGTTCTTCTGAACTAGCAGTGGATGAAGACACATTGTCAGTGGTTTCAACCAACTGTTTACAAATGATTTCTATGTATTTATCTACTGCCAAACCATCAACCATAACATCCTTAAATCTACACAAACACTTACACTGACTACAGAACAATGCCTAGGGAACCAAGCCAATGGCTAATGAACAATGCCAACACATTATTAAGATTAACCATCAGAATATATACAAGCACAAATAATGTATGTTACAAGTAAAATATAACCTTCAACACCCATGTAAATCCATACACACTGTATGTTTGTTCTTTTTTTGGATCTTTTGGAACGGGCTTCTTTGATTCTGCCTCAAGATGCCTAGGAACAACATTCACCGTTCTTTTATACAGATGAGCCCACATGTATTCGCCCCATGGATACTCATTCCATACACAAAAATCCTCAACATTCCTTAGCAAATGGTGAGGAACATTAAACCTTCCTTCCCGACCGATAAAGACAAATGTTGCAATCACCAACAAAGCAACCCTCACAGCATCTTCATCGGATAACAATTCCCACCTTTCCGCCGACTTTACCAACGCCAAAAGGCATCACCCTTAACTTTTTTGTTCTTAGTTTTCTTTTTATCGGGAAACAACCGATCAAAAAAAGGACTATATGTTAAACCCTTAACAACATGGCCGTGGTCACTTTCACTATTATCTACTGGTCCTAAACGAAACCCAGTTAGAAGACTAAATTGTTCACGGCCAAAATCAAAAACATTATCACCTAGTACAAAAGTTAAAGGTGGACAACAATCAGTAACTTTTGACACCTCAACTGCATTTTGATATAAATAATGGTATAAGTGGTTGTCAGGGGAATACTTAGGAAAATCTAACCAAGGGCCAAAGACAGTTTCTCTAAACAATTTGGTTCTATTAACATTCAGTGCACCTTTAATAGTAGCAATATGTTCTAATCTAGATCTGACCGTTAGCTTTGCATCAAACATGTTCGTGGTTGGATTCTTGAGATGTTGAAGAACTGCGATTGACTGTAGGAATATGCGTCGGATTGCTTTGAATGTACGAATATGCGTCGTATGGAAGAAGAACTATTCAGGGAGTAGGATTAGGGCGTTGGATTATTGAGTTTGAGAGGGAAGGATATCTGTTTCAAGTTGTGGATGATTTTTCGGCTTTGAGAGGGAAGGTGTGTGTGGGGTAAAGGAGTGTGTGTTTGGGATGATTTGGGTACTTTGTGTTTTGTATTTAGGTGTATTAGGATAATAAATAATTTTTTGAGGTATGTAATTTGGTTTATTAAAGGTGTATTTGTATGGTATAGAGTGGTATTTATAGAGAGTTGCCCGAAAGTACATATGTGTGGGGCCAAGTTGCCCAACTTATTTGCATTTAAAAATTGGTTTTTATAGATAGTTGCCCAAAAGTACATATTTGTGGGGCCAAGTTGCCCAACTTATTTGTATTTATAAAGTTAAAAATATAAATTTTGATTTTTCACTAAAAGACAAAAATTGACAGTTGCCCAATATAATAGGTCAAAGTTGCCCAACAGACAACTTGTTAGTTTTGTACTATGTAAGTACAACGTGGGCCCAAATAATTGATAGAGTTGCCCATGGGAGAGTTGCCCATGGGAGAGTTGCCCATGGGGCATTTTGAGAAGTGAAAAAAAAGTGGGACATTTGGGGTAATAAAGTTGGGCAACTGGGGCATTTAGAGAATTTTCCCTTTTTATTAAGTTCTTCTTATTTGGGTTTTGTTTTGCTATGACGTAGTATATTTTTAAAAACTTTATTTACTTTTAATTTTACAAAAAAAGTGTAGTTATAAAAATGTCAAACGTATTAAAAAAATGTTATGTTTTTATTAAATTGTTTAATATAATTATATATATATATATATATATATATATATATATATATATATATAAAAGATAAATAAAAAATTGGGGTATGAGTTAGGCATGGTTGTCACTAAAAATCTATTGTTAGGTATGAGATTGGTATGAGATGAGATGGAAGGATATTATTGGTGGGTGATTAGGCATGAAAAAAAAACTTAGGCATGGTTGCCACCACCCTAAGGAGTATACTTTAACTTTATCAACGCTCATTATGTGCTATTAAACTTGCATCATGTGTACAACATAATATCAGTAGTGAAATTTGAATAACAACATCAAAATCTTTGTCAGTTAAATAAAATTAAATCTTGAGTTACCTAACAGAAACTTTTACAAATATTCTAGCAAATTCTAATGGATATTAATGCATAATAAAAAAACTCGTGCATAAGTATTAGTTGTACTTATATCACAATTTTCATGGGCAAATTCTTATATGTGTGTATACTGAACTAAAATGTTAAAATAAATTTTATTTATGTGTAAACTTCGTGCGTGCACGAAACTTATAACTATACAATTATATGCAATTACATTTAAAGACACAATATTCAGTATTAATACAGAATAATTTTTTTTGTCAAAATCATAACTAGTTTTATATGAAAATAAAAGCTGTTTATTTTGAGTCTATCTTCTTTCACTTAAGTCTATCATTATTATTGGAATGTTTGGCAAATCTTACTTATAATTTGTATAGTTTATTTCGGTTTACAAAATAGCTTGTCTACTTTCCCATGTATCATCGCATAATGTAAAACGATTTATGCATTGATTTACTTGATATTAAAGGGTTAATGTAAGCTGAGCTAGCTTGATGTCGCCACGAGTAAGTATGGCTCTCGAGACACCTATGACCCTCAAACCTAAACAAATTTCAAGAATCACGTATAACCCACTTTTGTATCCCCAAAATGCCGAAATGGCATAACGACATCCCTAACTAGTGTGTCCTTCCATTTAAGCAGTTTTGCCATTTTAAAACCAAATTTAACTGTATTTTGGTTTGGTTAATACAATAAATTTTATTTCTGTCTCTTACAAAACAGTGTGTACGTACATGCTTATGTCCATGTGCGTTAAAGCTAGAAGTGATTTTATGAAATTATCCAGTTATGGATTTCATGATTTTTCAAGCATAAAGAGTTAAATTACTATAATATAACAATGATTCAACATGGTTAAAAACATATACCACATTCTTTCGATCATTGCATTTCACACACACCCCAAATTCTACAAGGTAGCTTATAAAATACTCGAATAATGCATAGATGTATTCCGTGTGGCCAATCGGTTTTTCAAATGAAAGATATTGATTAAGTTCGATTGTGTGATGGAGTTATTATATTACTATAGTAAAGTTGTATCTAGTTATGTCAACTTTTGCCCTATAATTTTAAAATAACACATAACTAGAAAAATAGTCAATCTCATAACACCTAAGTCATAAGATGCTATTAACCGGTATCAAACTCTTGAATCTCCACAAGTGTTACGGTAAAATGACCGAAATCCTTTAAGGGCATAGATACGACTCGCTGTCTCTACTACGTACTTATTAAGAGCGTATCTTTCTTTTTCTTTTTTGAAACTTACTCTTGAAACTTAAATTAATGTATTTTGCGTAAATAACATTAAATACCTCTTAAACTTGACAACTTAGAAAAAACTTAGCAACTATCATTATGTCTTTTCTTGATAATTTTTAAATTTGGCAACTTTTCAAAAACACACTATATTAATTTTAAAAAATCCCACGTTTTGTATATCAAAATAAACACACGCTTTACATCAAGGTTCAAACCAGGATCAAGATTTCACAAGTATAATATTTGCCGCTATACACCGTCGCTTTGCCCGGATATTCGTCTAATCTTTTATCAATGTATAAACCATATTCGACGTTGTATCTTTGAAACTTTCAATGGCTTAAATATTTGATAATTTATCAATTTAAACAATCATAAAAGCAGTTTAGAACTTTTAAGTCTCATAAATAGTTTTAAGGTTAAAACTATGATCCAACCATGTTTTCTTTAGTGGCTAAAGCTTCAAGTTTCATGTAAAGTCATTCTAACTTATCAAGATGCTAAAGGGGTGTTCAATAGTTGTGATAGATAAGGGACCTATCAATTATAACATGTGTGTTTGGTTGATGTTACTCCGTAATAAAATGGTAGTTAAAGCTTGATCATTAAAGTTTGAATTGACGTCTTAAATTTATGACTGCCTGTTTGGTTGATGTATTTAAATTGATAGTAGAAGCTAGGGGTGAGCAGAAACCACACCGCAAACCGCAAACCCGCACAAAACCGCAAAACCCGCACCGCAAAAACCGAAACCGCAACAAAAACCGCGAGTGCGGTTCTTGAAAATAAAAAACCGCATTTTGCGGTGCGGTTTCGGTTTTCACAAAAAAACCGCACCGCAAAAACCGCACCGAACCGCAAAGTCATATTCAAATATATTTTTATTTTTATTTTAAATAAACCAACTATATTCTATAATTTTTGTATGATTAAAAACTTTTGTTAATATTTTCATAATTAGTTATTTCAAACGAATTTTATTAGTTAATTATTGTCTGAGTTTTTATATCATATAATTTTGTTTTTCTATCAACATATCTGTTAGGATCCAAATATTATTGTGTTGATGATTCGGGTGGTCTTGGATGATCAAAATACATGTTTGCCATAGTTAGAGAGTTAGTAGAGAGAGGGTGTTTTCTTGGTAGAGAGTTACTTCACAAATGTTGAATATTAGATTGAAAAGCACCACCCCTTCCATGGATGGAAGGGGTATTTATACTTACAAATACACGACCTCCTATCGGCCTGTGTCACAAAATACCAATGACTACACCACAAATACCAACACCACAAAATACCAACACCACAAAATACCAACACCACAAAGGATGTGTCAGAGATTGTTGATAGCTGATGATCTCCAAAGATGGCTCAAACTTATCATCACGTGGATCAGTAAAAGACCTCCACTTGGAATAACCAAACATGCGATGAGAAGAATCAATGACTACGAGCTTAGGAGCAAAGGACTACATCAAGAATGCAAGATCAATTGTTAATGTATTATCTATTTGTATTCTATGTAATTTTGGTACATGATTGAGGTGACCTCCCTTAGGGGGAGATTGTTAGGAATTAGAAAATTCCCGGTATTAAAGAGTCGGTCACCTCAAGTATATGTAATCGTTAGAAAGCTCGTAGTCGTAGTTCTTTTAAGTTAAGTAGTAATTTAGTTAAGTAACACCGTGGAGGACGGACGGGTCTTTACCCACTGTATGCCTGATCCACAGCCCAAAGTGTGGCGAGTTATGTAAGACTATAAATACTCTCTACCTTCCAAGGTAGAGAGTTGGAGCTCATAATAATATCTTTCACTTTCTCTCAAAAAAAAATTTTCTCTACCAAGAAAACACCCTCTCTCTACTAACTCTCTAACTATGGCAAACATGTATTTTGATCATCCAAGACCACCCGAATCATCAACACAATAATATTTGGATCCTAACAATTGGTACCAGAGCCAAGGTTCTTGTGTTGTGTTGATTTGTGTGGTTTTGTACCATGGTTATTGTGTTTCATTGATATATGTTGGTTCGTATTTTGTTTTCAAAAACAGTTTCTGTATCATTTTTGTTGGTCGAATCTATCATTCTTATTCTTGTGGTTTAACAGTTTTTTATACAAGATTTTCATTATCCATTTTGGTTGTTGAAGTGTGCTATATGTTTAACAGTTCTTTTTAAACAAGTTTCTGTTTTGTCCATAAGTCATGTACTATTACTGCTTTGTGTCAAGTTTTTGTCCAAAAGTAAGGTTCATCTTTTAATGACTTTTGTATCAATCTATATCCGTGAAAGTATGTGTGGTAAAAAGGTCAGATTCTTGTGTGGTCAAAACGGGGCAAAACTGAAGTGTTTTTTAGTCATATTTTCTGGGAAGGTCATAACGTTTCTTAGTAGCGAGTTGGTCAGTTCTACATGGCGACTTGTCTTGACAAGTCGTCCAGGTTCAAGGTATCCACAGTCCTAGCGAGTTGTGTTTCATATAGCGACTTGGGCTAGTTTGACTTTTGAGTCAAACTGAAAAACAAGTAGCGAGTTGTGTTCTTAAATCATAGCGACTTGCCTAGCGACTTATATTGATAAGTTAGCGACTTGTAAGATGAAGAAGTTAGTGAATTGACTCATGACCCTAGCGACTTGTGTTTTTGAAAGAAGTAACGACTTGGTTTAAAGTTATGCTAGCGACTTGTGACTAAAAGGTTAGCGGCTTGGCTACTTGTTATTTAACAAGTAGCGACTAGCAACTTAACTCGTGTTTTGAAAACCTAGCGACTTATCAGTTTTGGGTAGCGACTTAGCTAGCGACTTATGCTAGCATCTTGACAGAAAGGATGAAGAATGAGAAGACTTGACATCAAAAACCAAATACCAATACCATAAACCAACATCTCGACTTGGCCTCAGTTTCTAATACAAAACATCATCAGTCCATGAATATCATCATACGAAAAACTGAATAAATTAAAGATCTCAGATGTTTCGGGGTTATTTCTCTAAGCACATCAAAGGTTCTTAACCCACCAACACTCTCATCACAGATCCTATTTGAAGACAAAGCCTCTAAATATTCGATCTTATTTAAGTGATTTAACAACTTGTGTTAAAACTCTTAATAATAAATTCGGTTAACATAAAAAAAAAAAAAAAAAAAAAATGAAAAGACTTTTAAGATCTCAGATTTGTGTGTGCTTATAACATTATCCGACCATGAAAGATAAGTCACACCACTCAACCCATCATCGATCAGTTATCATTGTTTGAAGTCTATGCTCCATGTCAATATTCGAATCTCAATAAGAATAAGGTAATAACAAGTATGTTATTCCTTTTCTCGTGGTTCGTTTAATCAAAGTACAAAACAAATCTCAAAGATTCAATGTTACATAAAGCACACAAAGAAAGTTAACCTACCTTGGTGTAACTTTGGAGCCTTGTCAAAACCCTCGATACCATCCCTGTGGTTATGTGGCTATGTCGAATCAATGATCAACTTACCATCCCTGTGGCCACGATAGCGAGCCTCAAGCCAACCCTGTGGCGAGGTCACCTTGTTTGTATGAAGAGGCGGAATTATTTTGTGAGATGAAGTAGGGTTTGCATTGTGGCTGTGTTTACTGGTGAGAAATGATATTGTTTGAAGGGTTTGTTGCTGAGAATGAAAGAGATGGGGGCGGACATATTTTGATTAGGGTTTGTGAAATGACCTAATATTTAGGAACAATGCATACTTATAACCGGTTCTAATATTTGTGTGAGTTTGGATCGAGTGTGGCCATATGAATGATGGGCTTGGAATGTTTATTATGGATCGGGTAGGTAGAATGTTACTTGGGCCGTGTACTTCAAATGCTGGGCCGTATTTTCTTTCATGAGGGCTGGACATTGGATTTCATTGAGACAAGTATTATGATTTGTGTCATGCTATGTAAATTTGGAGATACGTGGAACTTATTGTGGTATTTAGTTGATTGATTTGTTATTCAAATTTCACGAAAGATTCTTATTCACGGCTTGGGTAGGATCACATTGTTTAATTGGATCGAGTTGTGAGATATTGGACATATCTATGGATTGGGCGTTCACTGAATATTGATACATGCTCGTGAATTCATATTTATGGGTGATGATATTTGATGGGCTGCGATTTATTGATGATACGAGTTGTTAAAGTGATTTAACGATGAGACTTGTGATGATGAGATTGGGTATGATGATGAGATTTGTTGAGTTATATGGTTTGATATTTTGGTTTATGCATTTTCACAAAGGGAATTATGTCGCGGCTTGAAGTTTTTAAAATGTTGACTACGGGGTTGTTTGGACGGTATTTCCTATTTGAATTTGAAGTGAGGTTGTCTGGGCGCGTTTACTTATTTCGTCTTCATTCTTTCTACCATTCCGCGAAGATTACTTGTTTGGGCTTTTATAGAGGGTGATAAAGACTTGGCTAGTTAGTTACGGTTGTGATTATTTCTCGATTAACCCACAGCGTAGCTATCACTTCGGTGTCTCACGCAGTTGAGAATATGTCAAGAGGTTTTGTACATTGGGTACACCGTTTCTTTTTCACAAGGATGAGTACAAGTTTAAGTAACAAATCTGGGGATTTTCACTTCATGATCAAGTTTGACATATCGGGTTTACTTCACCAAGTGGTTACAGCTACAGCCGGCAGAATACGTGAATGATGTGTTTACCAAAGTGTTTATTGGATGATTGATGATGTTGTTGATGTTGGATAATGAACCGTTGATGTACCACTGCATGCTCTCCTAAAACAGATATTTACTGAAACCAAAGTTGTCATTACACATTCAAGCTAACATTGTTTACGGTTTTGTCTTGATTTTGTAAAATCCCGCGAAAGAACCTATTTCTCGGTTAAATCATAGACTTGTAAAATCCCGTGACAGTGGAAACATCCTGGTATTAGTAAAGTGCATTTCCGGATCCATCTTACGGTTTATTCTTGGTTTTGTAAAATCCCGCGAAAGAATCTATTTTTCGGTTTAAACCATAGAGTTGTAAAATCCCGCAATGATAGAACCATCCTGGAGAAAAGGAAAATGTATTTCGGGATCTTATCTGATGCTGGTGCTACGATTTCTGCTTCAAAGAAGGGATAAAAGGGTGCACTTCATGAATTGGATGTGTGTTTGGATTTTCGTCATGGCAGGTTGGTTACTTCTAAGTTTTACGGGGTTATGCTCATTAAACCATGGTAGGGATGAAACCATTATCAGAGTTCACTTAAAATGTCAAAGGAGGCTAGATTTGAGCTTTTAACCAAGAAGATGTGACAACGGAGTTAATTCACTATTATATATTTGAGGTTGAAGTGAAATATCACGGGTGAGTGTACTTAGTATCTGAAGGTATCGGGGATGGATGGATGAAGATTCTTCGAGATCCTTGTTCGAGCTTATTATCAAAAACGAAGACTTGGAAATCTAGTTGTTGTTGAGTGAATTTTACCTTTTCTTTTACCACTTGGGGGAATTGGGCTCGTATCACCTCAAAATAACTATCACTTAAAGGAGTTACGTTGTAGTGCTCAGTGTCACATTCAATTGTGGATTTTCAAGAGGTTATGTACGTCTATTACTTGATGGTTGGTTGGGTGAAGAGTATAGAGTACTTAGAGATTCAAATGGGCATGAATTCTCGACACCGCTCTTTGTTACATATGTGCAAGTTTAAGTCATGAGTTCGGGGTAGTTTACTTCAGGGTCAAATTCATTATATCGGGTTTTCTCCATTAGCTGTCACTTCAAAGAGCCTACTGAATGATAATGGGGTGAATTACATGTTTTGCTAAGAGAGCAGAAAAGAGAGAGATTATGACGTTTGAATACTTCAGTTCAAGCCTCGTACTTCAAAGAAAAGAAAGGTGTACGTGTCAGTGTGCTTTATCTTCTGAAGAAGAGAAATCTTCTTATTATGACCATTCTCATCCACATGCTTCATACTTTTTCCATGCGCTTCAGTCATCAAGTGAACCGGGCTACCACTGATTGTTTTCTCATTCCACTTGCTCGATTATAATGAAGATGGCGACATCATGTGCTTATTTTGCGGAAGAGAAGTGTGAATAGAACATTCGGATGATTTTCACTTATTTAATCAAGAATGGCAACTCCGTATGCAATTCTTGAGGGGGAGAAGAAGTGTGAAATTACTGCATGGTTGATTATTATATGAGAATAAATGGTTAAACGGCTCCAAACTCGTGTAAGAACCGAGCTTCTTCTTATCGGGACATCTTTACATGGAGTTTTCTTCTATGAGCCGCTGGTTGACATCTTCACACCGGCTGATATGATCATCGACAAAGTGCTTCCGGTTAATGCTTCACGTACACATCAACATGATGATTCCGAACGATCTCTATGTTCTTGTTTGATGTGATTGGTAGTTTGGTGTTACCATCTCGTGTGTTCGTTGCGGCCTGATTGCTGATTTCCTTGATGAACATCTTTCTGTTCTTGTTTGATTGGGAGGGATTTTAGTTAAGGGGATTTGCAAGATGTAAGTTGATTGGGATGCTTTTTGGTGATGTTCTTGTTTTTGGTGAGTTGAAGATGTTAACTTTCTATTCCCCAACTGGACAATCTTGAAGAAGGTCGAGTCTACAGTCGGTTCTACAATATTCTGCTACATGTTAGAAGACTAAAGACGAGTTGCATTTGATAATCCAAAGACTTCTTCTTAATTCAAGCATTCATCATAAAGATTGTCGGTTTAGGGGAGAGCACTAATTGGGGGAATGTGATATGTTGAATTTAATCCCCAATTAGACTTGCTCACATTATTCAGCATGTTGATTCTCACAAAGACTTCAAGCGATCTTCTCAACAAATTTCAAGTATTTGGGCTTACAATGAGTTGCTGATTCTGAAGTATCAAAACCAGCAAGGGGGAAGGAGACAAGCATCTAAACACGAGTAAACTTGATGAACTTAATACTTCTAAGTAATTGAAGATATCCCGGGAAGACAAATGTTATTACCGCAGAGAAACTCAAGGTTTGACTCATGGCGAGTAAACTTGATGGACTTAATACTTCTAAGTGATTGAAGTTATCCCGGGAAAACAAATGTCATGACCGCAGAGAAACTTAAGGTTTTACTCATCAAAGCGTTTAGTGTTCTTATTTCAACTATGTGGGGAAGAGATGTTAGAGAATGTTTCTGAAGATATAAGAGGTACATTGGTGTGTGATGATCTCGATGTTATCGCAATCATCAGGGGAGAGAGAATTGTGTACATTGGGGATGCTCAGCTGTTTTACTTGAGGGCTTAATCTGTGATTCAGAGATATAATCACTTATTCCGGTGTTGACATCCGCAGAGATTGTCACCCGCAGAGATAATCAGTGATTCGGCCTGCTTCATCAATGTTATTAGTTGTTCTCTCTTTGGGGAATGTGTGTACTTCGGGTCCTTGAGCTTCATACACGATCATCAGGGAAGAAAGCCATTGTTTTCCACAAACATTGGGGAGGTGTTTTCCTTCCGGGCATGATGTGTATTCGGGAGAGTTCTTGGATATTGGTGTACTTCGGGTTCTTGAGCTTCATACACATTCATCAGGGACGAAAGATGTGAACATTGGGGAGTTGTTCTTCATTACCCTCATGATGTGTATTCGGGAGAGTTCTTGAGCATTATGCAAAGAGACTGACTGCATTAATTCAACTACTAGGGGGAATTGTTCTCTTGACACCTTTTGGAATGGATCGCTTCAGACTTCAGTGGAAAAGAAATTTGAGAAGATTATTTAAGTGTGGGATGAAACGTTGCTGGTATTCTATTGGATGATATAGCCTCGAACGAAGAATCACGGTGACTTTTCTTGAAAGGAGCAGCGGGATTTATGGTAATGGTGTGCTTTTCTGTGCACCTGGCTAAAGCAAGCTTGAAATAGAGCTTCGAATATGCTCATCTTAAGGATTTTCGGTTTGGGGGGAAGCCGCCAGAGTCTCTCTATCAGATGGTTCTATTTCTTTCTATTCAAGAGCCCTTGGAAGCTTTGGTGGTGGATGTTTAAGAGATGACGAATTCTATCTTCTACGACGTGCTGCTCGATATCCTTATCTCGGTACTCGTATCATCATCCTCTTTAACTATATCATCTTCTCTATCTTTGTATATATTTATTAAAAAACCAAATACAAAAATATAAAACCAGCAAAATAAAATACAAAAATATAAAACCAACAAAAAGAAAATAGAAAAATATAAAACCTTCAAAAACCCATAAAAATCAGAAAATTTCAAAAATACCAAAAATATGTTTTCACATGACATGTCTTCTGGTATCGATAACATCTGCGGTCTTAGAAATGTCATTCAATAATGGCACGGGACCATAGATGAAGTTCGAGCAGGAGGTGTAAATATTCTTTTCTAAACATGTCACAAAACTATGGCTTACAGTTATTTCAGACTGTAACCCGGGCTTCAAATAATGGTTTGCTATTATTTCAGATAGCAACCCGCTCTTAAAAGGAAGGAAAGTGCTACGCTTAAACATTTTTCAAATATTTCGTGCACTTATCCTAAAAACAAATGAGGAAAGTATGTCGAAGGACTGCTATTCCTACTCAAATATTTTTCCGTCTATAAATTCTTCAGAAAAATATTTGTTGTTTTTCTAAAATGGTGGTAAATGAGTTGCTTGTAAATCTATCAGATTCAGAGTTTTTTTGAAAATTGAAAACTCAATCAATGACTTCAGCGCTTTTAATCTTTTCAGAAAATAAGTCATTGATTGAGGGGGATAATGTTTTCAAATCTATATCATCTAACGGGCTTTCTTAATTATCCTAATATGCTTAATTAAAAATGATGTTAACCTATGTTGAAGGACTAGGTGCCTAGGATATGATTGCTAGGATTAGATGATTAGAGTTTGATGTACACATTATTCCCATACATTTATATGATCTGATTGATATATTACATTGACTTTTATTAGTCGATTGCTGTTTGGGTGATGTCGACCACCATATATCTGTGTGTGTTCACTAACGTATGCAGGTATATTGGTATAAAAGAATGTTCCCGATCCGGATCCCACAATTGAAGATGATTGGATGCCGAAAGGAAAGGGTAACTATTTCTTGGGTTGACAAATGAAGAAACGAATCTTAATTGGACTTCTATGGAGAGTTGGCATAAATGCAACGTAAGAGGTCTCACTGCATCAGCAGATGGTTTTCTTCTAAGTGATTGAAGAAACGGAGCTTAATTTGACCTCAGTTGGCATTCAAAATGCAATGTAAGAAGAAGTCTCACTGCATCAGCAGACGGTTTTTCTTCCAAGCCCTACAGCAACAACTGAAGCTTCTCAATCACCTAACATATCTTTGTGCAGGATAATCGTGATGATACCATTTTTCTAAAAACTTTTAAATATTGTTTTTAAAAATGGTAAAATATTGTTTTGAAAATATATTGGACTAAATTTTGAAAATCACCGGACTTTATTTTATCAAAACTTAAGTCACTCAATCATCGACTACTGTCATGGTTTGAGGGGGAGAGTGATTTTGAATAAAATATTTTCAAACAATATTGCTTCATAAAAGTCCGTCTTGTACGATAATAAGTGGTGATCTAAAGATTTAATGTTATGTCATGGTATGATTTTTTCTTTAGAATCAAGGTCTTTCAAAATGAAATTTTTTCTGTTCTTGTTTGATTGTGAAATTGTTTTGTTTTACTTAAAAGATCTCTTAAAAACTATCATACCTGACACTAACAATCTTTAATGTCGAAAAACTGTTCCTTATCTGTCATTTTTCATAAATTGAATCTTGCCACGTCTTTCCCCAAATTTTTCTAAATGATTTAAATCAGTTGGGATCACAAATCTCAAATGGCTTGATATTTCTAATCGGGGTAGAGATCGTGATTTAAATCTCAAATCTGTTTTAAATGGAATTGGTTTTAGTCCTTTTGAGGCACTCCTGCCTCCATGTGCCAAACGATTTCAAATACACAATGCACATGTTGAGGAGGAGGATTTATCCAAAAACCAGATGAGTATTTAAACAAGGCCACATTTTCTCCCATGTTTTCTAAACCTAATTAAATCACTTGGGATCCAAAATCTCAAATGATTTGATATTTTTGATCAGGGGAGAATTTGTGATTTAATAATGAAATTTGATAAAAGTTGATCGTTTTGATTCAGTTGTGCAGGCTGCTCTCTCATATGTGCTAAACGCTTTCGAATCTCGAAGCACATATTGAGGGGGAGCAAAACCATCGAGGTACAAAAGTTTTTTAAAAGAGATTATAAAGTACCTTGATTGTGTTTTCAAATGGTTTCTTAAATGGCTTTTGTAATCGTGGATGTGCTTCAAAAGAACTCTTGCCTCTATGTGATAAAAATGATTTCAAATATCCTATGCACATATTGAGGGGGAGAATTTACCAAAGAAATTCAAATGGCTTTTTCCATGGAAATTGTGATCAAGAAATTATTTCAAAGAACTCTTGCCTCCATGTGCTAAACAATTTGAAATACACAATGCACATGCTGAGGGGGAGGTTTTCTAAATGATCAAAAACAATTAAGGTACAAAATGTTTTGATTTTATATCACAAGTACCTTGATTGGTTTTCCAAATGATTTTTCAATTGGTTTCGAGAAGGAAAGAACAATACCAAAAGACCGACCAAATTTACTTTATGCATGGTGTTATAAGGATGGTTAGGTTAGGTATTTGTTCCCACGATCCAGCCAGAACCGGAGGGATCTACCCAGGGACAATCCACTAGTTAGTGTAGAGTCCGTAGGTATATTGAAAAAAGGAGAAAAAGTGAGATTTGGGAAGAGTGCCGACTGAGATAGAGCTAGAACTGGAATAAACCCAACAAGGTTCTAGTAATGAAGTCTCGGTAAGCACTGAAGGGGTTGAAGAATGAAAAAGAACTGAATGTGAAAAAAGGGTGAAAAGAAATAGCCCTCCATCAATTCAACCTTAGGGCAGTAACCGGGTTCAATACATATGCTATTGGTTGTTACTAAGGTAACACTGGTATTGAAGACAAGACGTCATGGACCCAGTGACGCACTGCACTAAACTTCCCAAGCCACTCAAGTTCCTCTTAAAAGGGCTTGTTTCATTCTCACAGGGAACCGACATAATCTATCGACTTTCTCTTAGAGATGGTTGATATTGAAGTAGGAGACCCTCTCCCTAGTCTCCGGCACAGGAACCAAAAATGCACGATTGAGTCTAGAGCCAAGAGATCATCCACAATATCTCGTTAGGACACTAAATTAATGAAGACTTGCTGTTTCACACAATGTGGAAAGTAAGTATATATTAAGAGTCCTACGCATTATCCTTGTGGTATTGCCAGAACATCCGAGTGATATGTAAAAATATTCACGATGAAGATGGAAATCCTTCTAGAGCCAACATCAGACAAGCTCTTGGTGGGTGACATGTGAGATTTTGCAAAAGATCAAGCTTGTGACAACTGGATAGAAACAATGGGGAGATTCACTTGTGAATCAACCTTGGTCCAGGAATGGAATTGACGAATACTTTTGGAAAAACCGTTCGATGTGCAAACCTTCTTTTCTCTAGCACGTCGAATGTGTACTTATGTTCTCAAATTCAAAAAGTATCTCTGATTGAAAAATACTTTTAGAAAAAACCGTTCGATGTGTGAATCTCTTCTTTTCGCTAGCATGTCAAATGTGTACTCATTCTTTAATACAAAAAGTATTTTGTTTGAAAATTGATCTTTCTCATAAAACCTTCGTCGTATTGCAAAAATCTTTCTTCAAGCAGTACGCGATTGTTTTTCAAATCATTTTTCATCAATCAGTGAATCTCAATTCGCTGGTTCACTCACTCCGTGTTGTCTTCTTTGAGACGTTCCGGTTTGAGAACAGCTAGAATAACTGCGAAACCCTGTCAAGGAGATTCTTAGGAATCCTACCTGATCACAGGCAGTATTTATACTGATCAACGGGGAACCGTGGGCCGTGTACCTCAATTCAACGAAAGTGATCAAAGACACTTTCGTGCGCTTTATTGCTAACTGTCGTATGCAGGTACACCCCGACGATTGCAGCTGATCAGAATTGAGGAGTCAATCCAAAGCCGCATGTTCACAGCAACCACACTTAATTGAAGAAATCATAACTGGTGCATATCTACATAACCTGGTTCTGATATTTTTTATACTATGCTTCTGCTACGCTGCTGCAAATATCATGAACCAGTAAGGCTTCCGCTACTCTGATGGAAAGATGTCATGATTCAAAAGTGTGAGCATGTCGGTCCGAAAGTCACAACTTCACATGAAGGCAACATTACTATGGATAATCCAGAGAGATTTACTGTGGCTGATGATCTCAATGAAAGCTCGAAGATCATCAAAGATGTGGATCAGTTAAAGGCCTCCACTAAAAGTACAAATCAGTGCGGACTTTGAAGAATCTCTACTAAAGCACAAAGATTGTTGAAATGAAGAATTGAAGTCTACGAGCTCAAGAACGAAGATAAAATAGAATGCTAGGATTCGAAATGTAAAACATGGGGTGACCTCCCTTAGGGGGAGATTGTTAGGAATTAGAAAATTCCTTAGTGAAGTGTCGGTCACCCCAAATGTTATCTAGCTTAAGTTAGCTCGTAGACTTGTCGTTATTTACATTATTATGTAGTTAATTAGTTAGTCAGTAGCGTAAAATAGTTTAGTGCAACACCGTAGAGGAAGGACGGGTCTTTACCCACTGTATCCCTGATCCACAGGCCGATAGGAGGTCGTGTATTTGTAAGTATAAATACACCTTCCATCCATGGAAGGGGTGGTGCTTTTCAATCTAATATTCAACATTTGTGAAGTAACTCTCTACCAAGAAAACACCCTCTCTCTACTAACTCTCTAACTATGGCAAACATGTATTTTGATCATCCAAGACCACCCGAATCATCAACACAATAATATTTGGATCCTAACAATATCGTCGAAATTTTAAAAAAATTCATCTCATTTGACTTTTATTATTCTAGAGATTTATAATTTCATACTACTACCCAACATTAGTATATATATGTTTTTACTCATTATGTAACCATATGATATATTTTTTCTATAATAAATATATACCAAAAAATAGAATTTGAAAAAAAAAACTTTAAAAACCGCAAAACCCGCAAAACCAAACCGCAAAAACCGCAGAACCGCAAACCGCAAAACCGCGCGATTGCGGATTCTCATTTTTTAAAAACCGCAATTGCGGATGCGGTTCGGTTTTTACCAAAACCCGCACCAACCCGCACCATGATCACCCCTAGTTGAAGCTTGGTCATTGAAGTTTTTGAATTGATGCCTTAATTTTATAGTTCGAGCCCGAGCTTGTTTGTCACATTATACCTACAAAGAAGATAACAATGTAGAATAATGGCATGGTACTAAGCTTGAGCCCGAGCTACTAGGGTAGACAAATTACTTTGCTCATGAGGCTCGCGAATCATGTCAAGTTTAGGTTAAATTAGAAATTTACCCATTTGCACATTTAATTTCAAGTAATTACAGTACTATTTAAAGTAATATGTATACGAAGCTAAGTCGAACACAAGCTCGTCTCATATTATACCTACAAAGAAGAAAACAATGTAGGATAATATATTATGAAGGCTTGAAGTGTGGATTAGAATAGGGCAAACGAAACAAGTGTATGATTTCGAGATAGTTATGTTCGCATAGATTTGGTCGTGTAATATAATGCACCACAACAATAATAAGCATACAATAACCAGAGTGAAACATATCTAACTGAAACACACTATACTTGATTGAAAGGTTTTATGGATATTTAAATAATAGTATGTCCAGGTTCAAACTCGAGACTTCGGGATTGCACACATTACGTATGAGAATTGATGTAAATAATTAATATAAATAAAACGTTATTATTATTAGTTATTAGTCGCGAAATAAAACATAACGATAGTTAAATAATTAACGATGTTTGGTTAACGGTCGTTAAATATTAACTAGAAGGACTAGAGATGAAATTACAAAGTCGGGAAAGTTCTAGAATCCCCTT
The DNA here is from genome assembly GCA_019973895.1 of Chrysanthemum seticuspe. Taxonomy (NCBI): domain Eukaryota; kingdom Viridiplantae; phylum Streptophyta; class Magnoliopsida; order Asterales; family Asteraceae; genus Chrysanthemum; species Chrysanthemum seticuspe. The sequence goes on along the minus strand of BPTQ01000008.1, from coordinate 356,647,768 downwards.
TGGGGGGCTTTGGCCGATCGGTTGGGTTCCCAAACCCATACCCTCTCAAACTTGGTCACCAAGTTAAGTTAACTATAAATACAATCCCTTGTATTCATTCACAACTTAATCTTGGATCACCAATAACCTAATTTCTCCTCTCCTCTCTCCCTATTTGTGTGGCCGGTCGAAACACACAAACCCCAAGGGTTTTCGATTTTGCTTAACTCAAAGATATAAGTGTTTGGTTTTATTTGTGATTCAAGAAACTAGCTTTTCACATCAATTTGTTATTAGTACGTGTGTACAAGAACGAAGAACAAGCACACTTGAGCTTGTAATCCTTGGTGGTCGATTTCTTGTTTGGGTCGATTTGTATAAACCCTAAAGTTAGGGTTTTGGGTTTTTGGTTCTTGTTCAATCAACGTTTGATTCTTGAATTGCTAAAAGGTACGCGTTTTCTTATTAGGTTAATTACTTACATATATTATTCCTAGTTCTTCCGCTGCATGCTTAGATGATGTTATTTGTTTTATATAATTGTTATGAGTATAAAATCCCAACATTGATATCAAATTAGTTTTAGATAAAAGTCCTGTAAATGTTTCTTTAAAGTCTCATAAAAGTGAGATGTAAAACTATCGTCATACTAGCATTTAGCATATCAACTACCATTGTTGGATAGATATAAATGAGGCTAGGTACCACCATTAATACAAAAGTTTATCACACTTGCATCTCTGGTCTACCTGTATATTGCTAGGTACCACCATTAATACAAGATAGACACCAGAGTCAAGATAACACGCCAAAGCAAACATTTAATGAAACACAGAAAACAAACTGACCAACATCTCATTTTGGAGAGAAAACAAACTACGTTTGCAATTTTGTACAAATAGAAATATTTTGACTAGTTTAAGAACATCTTCTTATTACTACAGATTTGTGCACCGCTATGCAGCGAGTTAAGCAGCATAGAGATTGAGATAAGTTGTTACAAAAAGTGTCTACTCAATTATAAAAACCAAAAAGTGTCTACTCAATTATAAAAACCAAAGAGAATAAGAGAATTTATTTATTACTAGTCTCTAGTTTATATCTTGATTCTTACGAATCGAGTCACGCGTTAAAATTTATGAGTTCGAGTCACGAGTTAACAACTATGAAATCAAGAAAGATACATTTACGATTTAGAATTAACTTGCAATATTAATTATAAGAAGATGAAATCATGAAATTCCAAAGATGTCATGACCTCAAGTTCAAGACTAAGTGGAGTTCGATCATCTTGTGCTTTCCAACACCTCATCTTGCTTATGATGCAGTTAATAGTGGATTTACGCTTCATTATAGTATCGACATTCTCATATGGTATACGTAGTATATGCTTAGTGATATTCTGAAAAGCATGTGTAATTACATTTCTGGAAACATTACCAAAATCTTGACCAAACAAAGAAACAATATTGAACAGTCAGGGACGGACCCAGGATTTTCGGAAGGGTGTTGCACAAAAAAATTTCTATTATAATTACCAAAATTTGCACACTATAAAGAAAATAGCACGAATATTGGGGGTTGCACATACCAAATAACGACACTTTTTTGAAAAAAATTACACTTCGTGGCTTAAATTTGGGTGTGGCACGCCATGTAGGTCCGTCCATGTATTTGAACATAATGATTCTAACCATAAGGACTACTCTGATATGTGACTATACCAAACATAATAAATAAGAAACCAAAGTAACCCCCCCTTGTGAAGAAAGCTGACAAACTACGAAGAAACCAAATCCAAAGATCGACCCCAAAAAACCATATTTTGCTTTACCCATTTAACTAAAGTAAACGTGTTGTAGTTGCTTCCTATACTGTCTTAACTATTGTTTTCTGGCTTCACCCATTTAATTATTGTCTTAACCACTTATAAATAAAATTTTGCACTTTGTAAATAATAAACTTCACGTAAACTTTTATAACTTGGCAGAATAAATAACGACTACAACCTCATTGAGGTACTTTATCGAACACGGTAAATGTCTATCTGTATAAACGATTCCAGCATAAACAAGAAGCCATGTATTCGTTGGGTTTTACTAATCAACAGCGAAAGTAATAGGAATAATATATGTAAATTAATTAACCGAATAAAGAATATGCGTACTTTTTAGCAATTCAAGAAAACACACAATAACGTGAACGAGGAACCAAAACCCAAACCCTAGCTTAGGGTTTAACAATATTCGACCAACAAAAGTCGACCACCAAAAATTCCCACAAACACAAGTGTATTTGTCATTCGATCTTGTGCACACGTACTAATATCGATTTGATGTGAAAAGCTAGGTTCTTGAATCACAATTAAAACCAAACACTTGTTTCTTGAATTGGAAAATCGAAACTCTTGGGTTAGGGTTGGTACACGATCGGCCAAGCAAGAGGGAGGAGAGGAGAAAAGAAATTAGGTTTCTTAGTGATCCAAGGTTAGGAGAATTATGAATACAAGGGATTGTATATATAGTTTCTCAAAACTTGGTGATCAAGAAAACTCACCCCTTGGGCTTGTGTGTTCCACGACCGGCCAAGGACCCAAGGAGGGGTTCTAGAGTTTTCTTGTCCACTAATTTCATCTCTAGTCCTCGTAGTTTACATTTAACGACCGTTAGTCAAACCTCGTTAAATATTAACTATCGTTATGTTTTATTTCGTGACAAATAATTAATAATAATAACGTTTATACATATTAGTTATTTTAACATCAACTCTCATACGTAATGTGTGCAATCCCGAAGTCTCGAGTTCGAATCAGGTCATACGTATATTAAAATATCCATAAAACCTTTCAGCTCCCACTTGGATATTATTCAATATAGTAATGACATTGGTTTAGTCTAGCTTAACACGCCAATGCCCCCAGATCGAATCGAGTATGGTATCCTGGAAAACCATTTAATGATTCATCATGTTTACTTATCCTTTTGCTACTAATAATACATTAACTATGAATATGGATCAAGTCATTTCATAAGTTAATATTCTGTTTCTCGTTGTATCTGATTGAACAAGATTACCAAATCATCTGAACGTATTCCAGATAGATCTTGGGTATGGCCATACAAACATCTTGTCAACCCTACGAGGGGCCCAAAATAGTATTAAGCTTTGAAACAAATTCAAATGAACAAATTCTCTTGACTACAAACATAACTCATGAACTTTGTAACACTTCTGAAAATAGCTCTTATCACTACCAGTTAAGGATAGCGTTAGACTATCTTACACAAATGCACTACATTCATAACAGTTATCTGGTATCTCAAGTCTGAGGATAAACATTTCATGATTTACTTAATGACAAAGATCCATAAGTATAATCATATAAAGTTGGGATCTGTCCTATATTCAATTCATTGAATATCATGTGAATCTGGCATGTCCCACGCATCAATATACTTTTAAATATATTCTACCAAAACCCAGATTTCTCTTAATTTAATGACATTCCCACATCATTGATTGACAACGGACTGTTTAGAATAACATAAGTCATTAACGGATTAAACATGCAAATATAGGATATAATATTAAGAAAATGAAAAATAAACATAAACAACTATTTTATTTCATTAAAATAATATTTGTTCATAACATCCTTTATCCAAATACTAATCACAGATCTGCATGAAACTACTAGCTAAACGAAGTCCTATCCCATCAGCATGGTGAGTAAGTTTTTCTTTTGGCAAAGGCTTCGTAAAGGGATCAGCTAGATTATCATCTGTATGAACTTTGAGTAGATTGATTTCACCTATTTCGACTTGTTCTCGAACATAGTGATATCGTCGAGGAAAATTGTTAATACAAATAAACCGTAAAAACGTTTATTAATATTTTGCGATCTCTTTGTGTTTTGTTGATAACAAATATAATGTTATCTTAAGTATAAGTATAAGGATACATGTTATTTTTGTAAAGCATTTACATATAGCCATTTAAATACAAAAATGTAGTAATTAAGCATTTGTTGTAATAGTTTATTAGGATGGGTAAAAACCATAACCCATGGACCATAACCCATACCCAAGTAGACTAGATACAATGTATACTTAGATACATTGAATCTAAAGAAAACCCATGGACCAACCCATAACCCATGACCCATAACCAAAAACCCCATGGGCAAAGAGGAGCGTTCCACGGATCCCTAGGATTACACTAGACAGATTCCCAAGTGGAAGGGATCCGTGGGATCCGGGGAACAGTGAAGATTTTTGCCTATAAATAGAGAGCCATTTCTTCATTCTAACTTACCCCTCTTCTTACTAAATCTCTCATACACTCTCATTCTCTTCTAACATATAGATCACTTGATCTAGAGAGTTGTTCTTCTTTCTTTCTATTTGTGATCCTCATATAGGTCCTTCTCTAAGGCGAGATCACGAGCATTCTACAAGTCATCCAAGCAAGGGGTCCTTGATTGATTTGTCACTCCGCAAGATTTCTGTAACGAAGATCTTGTATTTGATATTTCACATATTTATTGTGTAATAGTTGTGTTGGTTTGGTCCACCGTGCTACGGACACGGTATCTAGCTTTGTACCGGAAAAAGTGTAAGCAACGTTGTGAAGGCTTCTCCGCCAAGTGAAGGAGTTTGTTGACATAGTGTTTGAACTCTCGAGTAGGTGACTCGGGGAGTGGAGTAGGGCAAGGAAGGTGTCCTTGTAGCCGAACCACTATACATGGGTTGTGTCTTTTCTTTCCCTTCGCTTTACTTTATTTACTTGTTTTATCATTAGATCTATACTTTCTCTACATCCATAAAATCTCACATATTAACGAATCTAAAAGTTTTTGAAACTAACATAAAATCGGCAAAACTATTCAACCCCCCCCCCCCCCTCCTTCTAGTTTTCCACAAAAATGTCTGGCGCCCTTCATGACTCCAGGCTCATTGGCAAATGTTATTGCAACAGAGTTGTCACAATACACATTTAAAGGTAATTCGATTGAGGGCATTACTACGAGTCCCGAAATGAATTTCATAATCCAAACAGCTTCCATCGCAGCTTTATACTCAGCTTCTATAATAGACATCGCAGTCATTGTATGCTTCTTGCTCTTCCAGTCAACTGCTCCTCCATTAATGACAAAGACATATCCCGTTTGAGACTTCTTATCATCTTTATCAGTTTGGAAAGACGCATCGCAAAAACCTGTAACATCAAGTTCTGCATCTGGATTCCCACCATACACTAGAAACATTTCTTTAGTAGCCCTTAGATACTTAAGAATGTTCTTAACAGCATACCAGTGCTTCACACCTGGATTCTGTTGATATCGACTGGTGATATTTTGTGCAAACGCCACATCAGGCCTTGTACATCTCACAGCATACATGATAGATCCTACAGCTGAAGCATAAGGAACTTTTCTCATGTGTGCCACATCTTCAGGTGTTGACGTGCATAGTTCACTACTTAAGCCATGTTCAGCTTGCATTGGCAAATTTCCCTTCTTGGAATTATGCATATTAAATCTCTTCAATATTTTATCGATGTAAGTACTTTAACTTAGTCCAATCAACCGCCTTGATCTATCTCGGTAGATCTAGATTCCCACAATAAATGCTGCTTCCTCTAAATCCTTCATGGAAAAGCATTTTCCAAGATAAGACTTTACATCTTGCAAACTTAGAATGTCTTTTCCCATGATCAATATGTCATCGACATATAAGATAAAGAAAATAACATTACTCCCACTAGCTTTGTGATATACACATGGCTCATCAAGATTTTGAGTGAAACCAAATTTTTTTATTTCTCCATCAAACTTCTTGTTCCATTGCCTTGATGCTTGCTTCAACACATAAATGGATCTTTGAAGTTTGCATACACGCTTTGGAAATTTTGGATTCACAAACCCTTCAGGCTGCGCCATATAGATGTCCTCATCTAGGCGACCGTTTAAGAAGGCAGTTTTGACATCCATTTACCATATCTCATAGTCATAGTACGCAGCTATGGCTATAAGAATCCTAATAGCTCTAATGTCTGCTACAGGAGAAAATGTCTCTTTGTAGTCTATCCCAAAAGTTTGAGTAAACCCTTGAGCTACAAGATGAGCTTTATAGGTGTGTACATTGCCATCCATGTCAGTCTTTATCTTATAGAGCCACTTACTTCCAACTACCTTAGCATTTGGAGGTAAGTCAACCTCTATCCAGACTTCGTTATCTCTCATGGATTGCATTTCCCCATTTATTGCGACTTGCCATTTATACTTTTCAAGACTCATCATAGCAGCCTTATAGTTAGCAGGTTCACCAAGATCCCCTAACATATTTTCCTCAGCTTCTACGTTGAGACATAGACGCTCAGGTGCACGCGTAGTCCTTGCGGATCTACGAATGGGAACCACTTCAACTTCAGGTGGAACACTCAGACTTTCAGGTTCTACTTGAGGTTGGCTAGTGTTTTTAGAAGGTGATGTATCTTCTTGATCATCTTCCAGATCATAAACTCTTCCACTGAATTCATGAGATATGAGATCCCTTTCAAGGAAGTCTCCATACCTAGCAACAATTACTTTGTTTTCAGGTGGAAAGTAAAAGTAGTAACCCATAGTTTCCTTTGGGTATCCTACGAAGATACACTTAACAGATCTTTGTTGCAGCTTATCAGCAGAGTCACGTTTAACAAACGCCTCACAACCCCAGACCTTTAAGTAAGACAAGTTGGGAGCTTTCCCATACCACACTTCATAAGGAGTCTTATCAACCCTCTTAGTTGGAACCATATTCAAAATGTTTCGAAAGCATTATCCCAAAAGGATAAGGGAAGAGTTGTAAGATCAAACATTGATCGCACCATGTCTAACAACGTACGATTTCTTCTCTCAGATACACCATTTTGTTGTGGAGTATATGGAGAAGTGAGTTGCTGGACAATCCCACACTCAGCAAGATAATCTTTAAACTCTTGGCTTAAATATTCACCACCTCTATCGGATGAGCTTTAATCTTCTTTCCTAGTTGCAATTCTACTTCACTCTTGAAAACCTTAAATGTTTCAAAGACTTCATGTTTATGTTTAAGTAAATAAACATAACCATAACGACTGAAATCATCAGTAAAGGTTAAGAAGTAGCTAGCACCCTTCCTTGACACATGTCTTAGTGGTCCACATACTTCATTATGTATCACACCAAGAAAATTAGAAGCCCTTTCTAAACTATTTGTAAAAGGTTTCTTGGTCATCTTCCCCGATATGCAAGATTTGCATTTATCAAATGATTCATCATTGATGTCTTGCAAAAGCCCATCGTGTTGCAGCTTTTACATGTGTTTCTTGCCTATGTGAGCAAGTCTACAATGCCAAAGATATGAAGAATCCAAATCACTTTTGATTCTCTTATTATTGATGCTAAAAACAGAATTATTTTTATCAATCACATTATCATGCAAATCAATTTCAAACACACCATTTACTGGAATAACATTAAAGTAAAAAACACCATTTAAAGAAACCGAAATTCCATAATCAGTAAATGTATGAATAAAACCAATATCTTTTAACAAGGAAACAAAAACGACACCCCTAATTATAGAAGGCGCGTAATGACAATCGTTCAAAGACAGTACTAAACCCGAAGGTAAAACTAAATCAAACGTGCCTATAGCTTCAACGACTGCATGTGCTCCATTACCCACGTGCAGGTATTGTTGTCCATAGGCGAGCTTCCTTGCACCTCTAAGTCCCTGCAGTGTATTACAAATGTGAATACCACATCCAGTATCATATACCCAGGAATTTATTTTATGAGGAAAAGCAAATAATTCTATCATCAAAAGAGTACCTGAAGTGCTAGCAACAGTGCCAGCATTCTTATACCTCTTAGTACGCAACTAGTCAAGGTAGAGTGGACAGTTCCTCTTCCAGTGTCCTACCTCCGTGCAGTGATGACAAGCCTGATCCTTTTTAGGATTCTCACGCTTTTTGGGAGGGTTCTTCTTGGGTTCTTGTTGATAAGCCATAACTTGTTTTCCCTTATCAACTTTACCCTTACCTTTCCCTTTCTTGTTCGCTACCGGCTTATTAGGATTAGAGATCCTACCCTTTTGAATAGCAAGTACCGTATGTGTAGGAGCCTTCTTGGGAAAACCTTTCTCGTAGTCAATGAGCATTGCATGTACCTCACTAATTGTCTTCCAATGCATATTGTAATTGCGCACGAAACCATCAAACTCCTTGTTAAGGGATCTGTTGATAAGGCCAATTTGTATGTCATTGGGGTAGACATAATTGAGTCTCCCGAGCTGGTCCATGTAACTCATCATTTCCAGGCAGTAGGCGCTCACAGGTTTCCTGTCCCCTTGCTTGCAACTGTGTTGAGCATCTATCAAATCATACAACTCTACAGTCACAGGCTTCTCAAACAGCCGAATAAGTTCGGCGAGCATGTTGTGAGGGAAGTAGTTTTCAAACTGTTTTTGCAAGGTTCGAACCATACTTCCGAGCATAATGCAGGCAACCTCATTATACTTATCATACTCTGTTTGCCATGCAGCTCGTACTTCAGCAGTAGCATTAGCTGCAGGTTCAGCAGGACAAGGCGTAGTCAAATAATCTAGTCTTTTGGCAACCTTCAAGACAATTCTGAGTTGCCGATACCAATCATTGAAATTTGCGCTACCAGTCAATTTCTCTCGATCAAACATAGATTTGAACGACGAGGCTAGTGCAGTAGATTCAGCTTGAGCCATTTCTACAGAAAATAAAAGTTCAAAAGTTAGTACTTTCGATAAATAAACATTCAAGAAAATAAAATACCCTTTGGTCAATATTCATATTAACCATAGAATTTTCCTTGAATTTAGGACCCTCATTATCATAGTTTCACCACATCAGTTGATCTGCTAGTGGTGAAAGTATAGAATATGTAATTGTTGAAAAACAATAATTGACAAACAAGTTTTCAATTCCTAAAATTATGGGATTTACAATTTTGCCAAACAATTATGCAAAAAGTAAGCATGTTTTATCCCATCTTATGCCTTAAGTTATAAGTCTCACTAACTAACTTAATTAAGTTGTCTAATTTAGAAACTACAAATTATTATGCTGAGGTCTCACACAACATAAAGATTCACCTTGTTATCGTAATCTAGCTCAAGGTCTCACATAACTAAATTACAACTTCAAGTGTTTCATATCATTAGATGGCATAAACTTAAATTTAAAGGGTACAATTTTTGACGTGTAATCAAAACTTATGTATAAAGAAGCATGCATACAACTCTATAACATAAAATTTTCGAAAAAACTTACTAATATTTTAATTTGCTAAGATTAAATTCTACAAAGTTTTAATCGATGCGTTGAGAAACTTACAACTTTGCACTAAGATGCTTCGTACATAGAATAGTTATACTAGGTAGCTCCAATCGAACGCACAGGGGGTCAGAGGACCAGGTAAGCGCTGAAGCATAACCTTAGACATCCTTTCAGTGTGACTGTGCGCACTTCTTTAAACCCACTTTCGAGTTTGTTCTAGTGGGTGAGCCGTTCTAACCATTTAGTACAGTCGCATCAGTCGATTAAAAGTTCAAGATTTAATACTTAGAAAAACAAATCAGTTTCGCCATTATTTAGTCCATTTAATTTTCTATTCATAAAAACCCCTTTTTGCTTACTAACATGTCATACAATATATAAACAAAAAAGCACTTTAATAAAAATTAAACAAACTCAAATAATATAAACATATAACTAAACAATTTAACATATGTAAAACAATTAGCCACATGCATAATTATTTCGATAAAGCTAATAAACAATTCTAGGCATAAAATAATGCATACATCAACTAGGGCTTTCACCTACAAGGTAGATGAGCCACATGCATCGACAAGTCGATTGCGTAAGCCAAAGTTAATAGTATACCAATTAGCAAATAACGAATTTTTATTAGATATATTGAGGTCTTCCCCAATTCAATAATTATCAAACAAATAAACATGTGTATATCACTAAACAATTTAATCAAAAACAATAATCCATAGCAAAACATGCATGTTCCACCATGGATTTATCATAACAATTATAATCCCAAGATACGCATAATACATGGCACATAACAATTATTCATAAAAACCACATAAAATATACATGCAATCCTAGGGTTTCTACAAGTTTTACAAAATTAAAACCTAATTAAATAAATTTAGGGTAATCGACCCATAATAAAAAAATTAGAGTTTCAAATTAAAAACCCTAGAAACCAATAAAAGCATGTAAAAATCATAAAGATTCAATTTTTATGTGTTTCGGTAATTAATTACATCATATTAACGGCTCGTGATGCCACTGTTGGGTTTTACTAATCATAACAATTACATAAACAAGTAAACATCATCAAAGCATGCAGCGGAAGTAATAAGAATAATATATGTAAATTAATTAACCGAATAAAGAATATGTGTACCTTTTAGCAATTCAAGAAAACACACAATAACGTGAACGAGGAACCCAAACCCTATCTTAGGGTTTAACAATATTCGACCCACAAAAGTCGACCACCAAAAATTCCCACAAACACAAGTGTATTTGTGCTTCGTTCTTGTACCCACGTACTAATATCGATTTGATGTGAAAAGATAGGTTCTTGAATCACAATTAAAACCAAACACTTGTTTCTTGAATTGGAAAATCAAAACCCTTGGGTTAGGGTTGGTATACGATCGGCCAAGCAAGAGGGAGGAGAGGAGAAAAGAAATTAGGTTTCTTAGTGATCCAAGGTTAGGAGAATTATGAATACAAGGGATTGTATATATAGTTTCTCAAAACTTGGTGACCAAGAAAACTCACCCCTTGGGCTTGTGTGTTCCACGACCGGCCAAGGACCCAAGGAGGGGTTCTAGAATTTTTTGTCCACTAATTTCATCTCTAGTCCTCGTAGTTTACATTTAACGACCGTTAGTCAAACCTCGTTAAATATTAACTATCGTTATGTTTTATTTCGTGACAAATAATTAATAATAATAACGTTTATACATATTAATTATTTTAACATCAACTCTCATACGTAATGTGTGCAATCCCGAAGTCTCGAGTTCGAATCCGGTCATACGTATATTAAAATATCCATAAAACCTTTCAGTATCATGTATGACAAACATTTAAATCGAAATAGATGTCAAGCTGTAACTTTGAATCAATTAGACCACATTCTGAAACATTGCCATAATCTTGACCAAACAAAGAAACAATGGACTCTCTCATAACTGAGCATGATGATTCTAACCATAAGGACCAAGAAAACTTCTACTTTAACATCTTACTATACCAAACATGATGAATAAGAAACCAAAGTAAACAACAAGATACAATTCAACTTAAACAAATGTTTTTTCTACTTTTTGTTTTTTCCCTTGTTCCCTTAACGAGATTTTGGGTTTGGTTGAGATGATAATGATTAAGTTTCTTCGCCTTGGCTCTTTCAACCTTGACCTTGTCTTTTAAAGAAGATATAAGTTTCTTGTGGTTTTCAACTGCGAAATTGAGCTCTCTATTAGTGCGACCAGTCTTTCGAGCCACAACTTCAACCTTGTCCATAGCCAATAAATCAACAAATTTATTGGTCTTCCATATTGGTTTTCCATATCACAAATTTACAAAGCTATAACCGGAGTAAATCGTCTATGAATTGTTTTCCATATTGGTTTTCCTCTGTTTCGGATTCAAATAACCTTCAGATACTAATTTTGGTAAACCTCAAAACCCACAAGGACAGCTCCTCCTGACAACAATGTCCAGCTACACTCAATGCTCCTACTGGTGTGTAAAAGCAAACTTTATTTTCTTTTGACTTTAAATAAAGTTTGCTTTTACACACCAGTAGTAGCATTGAGTGTAGCGGGCATCGTTGTCAGGAGGAGCTGTCGTTGTGGGTTTTGAGGTTTACCAAAATTAGTATCCGAAGGTTATTTGAATGAGGAAGACCAATATGGAAAACAATTCAAAGACTATTTCCTTCATATGCAAGTTCTTAACCGTAATTTACAACATCAGTTATAATTAACGTTTACCACCCCTTGATTAAAATTATTCAAAGTTCAGTAACAATACAAGAACAAGAAACCGGATAGATCACACAACTGTGAACTATCAATACAAGACTTTAAACACAAACTAACGATTACACAACACTGAGATTGAAGATGACAATATGAGAGACAAGATTTTGAGAGAATGAAGTTATGGCTGAAACCCTAGCTTAATGACTCCTCATATAGACAGAAGCTATGCAAATGTCCAGCTTCAGTCCCTGAAAATACAAAAGATAAACAAACACAAACCAAACTAAAAGTTAGTGTTTGTAAGTTTCTTCATATGGCAGAAACAGTCCCTGGACATAAGGAAAAGTTTGAATACATAATTCAACAGTCCACATGTGCTCTTTTTATTTGACATATTCAATAACGCGCCAAAATGCTAATAAAAGGATATCTTTAGAATATCGACTGAAAGGATCGTTTTTTTTTTTTTTTTTTTTTTTTTTTTGGATTAAGGTTATGGATTTGTGAGTATATTTATATGAAGATGAGTCGGTTAACACTAATCCTAAAGCAAGTATATTAAGCTACGAACAACAATAAGCCCATAAAATGCCTTAAATAAACCAACCCAGCTTTTTTTTTAAAAAGACTAATAGGTACATGCATATTATCGCATGAGTAAATTGTAAGGGGACGTTTGGTACGATTGAATCACAAAGAATGGAAATGCAGTGAAGAATGGAATGACTGAGAAAGAGAATGACTCTGAAATAAGAGAATGAATTCTACTGTTTGGCAAAGTAGAGAATAAAGTGTCAGAATCGACTAAAGAATTGATTCTTTTGTTTGGCAAAACAGAGAATTCTACTCTCTTGTTTTTTCCAGCACCTCTAGGTACAGTTGAATCTTGCGCACTGCTAGATAAACTTGAATCCGTCATATCTACTATAAAAAAAACTTGTAAGATTTAGTTAGTGAAATTACTAAGCTAACATGTCATAAAATACATAACAAAATGAACAAAAAAATACAATGAACCAATGTACACGGACTAAACTACATAACAAATGATTTATTTAATTGTATTCATTAAGCATGCTTATAGAGAAAAAAAAATAACATAAAGACACCAGGAGCTCAAGTGATGTTTACCTGAACTGATATCATGACAAAGTATATATATTTGAATTGTAAAGTAATATGAACATAAGCATGAAGATATCATGACGTAAAGTATATATTAAATTGTAAAGTAATATGAAGATTATAAATATTTACCTCAACTGCTGTTGAGAATCACCAACGATGATGAAGTGCTTAACTGAATTGGGAGAGAATAGTGGCTGCTCTAGGTTTTTTTTTTTTTTTTTTTTTTTTTTTTTTTTTTTTTTTTTTTTTTTTTTTATGATAATTTGTGCATTGCACATGTTAGGAATATATGTATCTCTTTTTTTTTACGTGATTTCATCTATTCCAGGAAGAATGGATATAGAGAAAGAGTCCCTCTAAAACTCTCATTCTCTACCTTTCTCCATTTTTTTTAAAGAAACAAAAAGGGAGAATGAGAATGGTAATTTAATTCTATGTTTCCATTCTTTGTGTCAACAAACATCGGAATGAACCCCCTTTCCCTTTCTCATCTTTCCATTCCGGTGTACCAAACATCCCCTAAATAGAAAACGAGAGAAACATACATATTAAGACATCAAATGCTACCATTAACTACTTTAAATAAAGACATCAAATGCCATCATCAGAGAAGAATCTGTTATAAATTAAGTAGAAAAATGACTTAAAAATCAAAAGATAGTTAGTTTTTAATTTGTTATGATCCACCATAGTCCATAGATAGCTCATGTATTTAACGGTGAGAAACTGTAGCAGCAGAATTAAATGTAGTAGTTTGGGGGTTGAAGACTTGAAGAGATGATGGTGCATAGGATGGATGGTGTAGATTGTGATAATGATTTTAGAGTTTGTTTAATGAGCAGTGTGAATTAATGACATGGCATGTAAAGGATGATCAATGGATATTCATGGCATGTAAGCTATGTGTGGTTATATATGCATACACATTAGTATCGGTTTTTAATTGTATCAGTTGTATTGTATTATATCTATTTCGACATTTCAACTTTTGTTGAAATGGTTTATTTGTATAATTCAGCTTTTCGCCCAAAATGAATTAAAAAATAAAATAAAAAAATAATGATGCTTCCAATAAATGAGTCTCTCTATGGATATTCATCCACTTTAATATGTGTCGTAGACTTGTATAGTGTGTTTGTACTTTGTCCCTTGGTTTACTAGTTATAATATCCGTGCACGCACGGGTTTTTTTTTTTAAAATTATTTTATGTTTTTATTTGATAAATAAAACAAACATTTAAAACTGTCGTAATTTGTTTCGGTTGTTGGATTAATATAAAAAATCTTGTGTGTATATGTTCTTATTTATTTATAATTCAAGCAAAATTACATGGACTAATATAGCGAGATAGACCATATTTATCGGGTATTAGATAAGTAGTAGTATTTGATAAGATTTATTTTAACGTGCTATTATTGACTAAATTTGATTGTTAATTTTTGCAATTTTCAAAAATATGACCAACCGGTCAAGATCAAATGTAAGGTTACATAAGAGAACAACTTGACGTTTACGTTTAATTAACTAAATTTTAGTCAAATAACAACCTCTGACGAATAAGATCACCATAGATAAACACTAAAGAGTCGGCTTTACTTCAACGGGAATAAAACATTTTTGGCCATAAGACAAGGAACTCGGCCAAGTTTTCACCTTGATCATGTCTTATCACCAACCCTTCTAGAATCAACAACTTTAGTATTACTCACAAAAATGCCAAAGACCCACATACTAATTAAACATACTTAAATTTAATTTGATCTTAGCCGCAACAAATTGATATAACCCATTTGTAAACATTGCATTACTGTATGCATCGTAGCAAACACACGACCTACTTTTGTTAACTTTCAAAACTCAACCATTATATATGACATTTTACATACCATTACTTCACATAAAAAACCCGAAATATTGCACTAAAAAATACCAGTTTCATACGATCAACTATTGTGCTTACTATTTACCATTTCATGACTTCTTTCTTAAACTTGGTGTCTTGATGTTGTGACTTTTAACACCCAACACCATCAGACCCACCCTTTTGTGGTGACCCCGAGCCACTTTTCTTCAATGACAAACTCTTTTGTTTATGGTGCAAGTTAAGCAGAAACATAGAATTATGTGGTGGTGCACTCAATGCCTTTCAACACAATTTCCCACATGAACACGCCACGTGGTTTAGATAACGGTGGATCCTCACGAACAGAGAACCCATTCTTTAATGTAGGCGAAACCCATTGTTCATGACAAATGGTAAACGGACAGTCCACATTTTTTGACTTTGGTGCATGGAAGACAAGACTGCATGAAGGAACTCTAGTAAGCATATCTCCACTTTGGGAACCCCAAGGTGACATTTGGCCCTTTGGGAAAATAATGCTCACACATGCTGCATTTGTGAGGATTGGATCTGTTTGGAATTACATTCAATTAGTTTTGCAACATCTGAAAACTTAAAATCACTAAGGTCTTTAAATTTCAGGGGGTTTGTTTCAACTGGAAGGGGCAAAGGGTAAACAACTATGGAAATGAAGCAACCAAGAGTAGTGCAATTATGGGGGTAGGATAGTGACTTCGCACTTTTTTTGTAATCACTCTAGTCTGAATTGAAAGAAAGAGAAGCTTTGTCATCATGGGGAACGGAAAGTCCCTATAAAAGAACTTGCCTCAAAAAAAGATTGATATTTTAGTTGTTTGTTTACTGCTTAAAGATGGCAAGATGGTTGGTTCAGGAAACATGTTAAAACAGGTCCAGCTGAAACAGGTCATTTGTTAATGCTAAGTAAAACACGTCGAGTTGGTTTCAACCTTTAACCCTTTAGCGTCCACTTTTTATAATTATATCAAACCTAAATCTATGAGTAAAAACAATGTAAGTATGCATCATGGAAAGACTTTTAGTTATTTTCAAACCATTTGACCCATTTCCCTTTTCGCTACATTTTTTATTGAAACGTATGAGACAAAAAGGCAACCCGTTTCACTACATTTAAAAGTAAAAGGGCCCTTATTGAGACATTTAATAATCACTTTAGGAGTAGGCACAACAAAACTAATATGATAATGTGATTAACCATGAAAAGGTGTGTATCAAAATCCCTAACCATTTGTTAGTGAAGCTGTGTAGATCCATCACGATTCTGCAACAATAATCCATGGCACATCCAAAAGTGTCGTGTATCCTAAAATATCTTGAAGTAAATAGATAACTGGTGTATTTGGGGTTAATGACTATAATTATAAAACTAACATTACAAAAACCAGTCGTAACTTCGTTAAATCTTCATAATTACATAAAGTAGTAATTAACATTAGTTATACCAAACTTCCAAGAGGAAGACAACATAAGTTATTGATCTCAATTTCATTGAAGCTCCTCTTAAGCTATTACCATAGAATACTGGACCTCAAATAATTATATAATCAAGATAAATTTCACAATAGCCAAGCACTATATATAAAGATAACCATTCTGATATGAAAACGGGGAACACCACCTAAGAATATTCAGAATCACATGCACCATAGATGAAAATTTCTTCTTTAAAACTATCAAAAGTCCCTATATATAGGGTGTTTGGAATTTACTGTGCAAAATAGATTTTGTTATTTGGAAACTTCGGTTTCAAAAAGCTATCACAAACACACTCTCCAGTTTTGGTTTGGTTAGCCGGTTGCCTACGCTTTTACATCCTATTATTTAGTATGGCCTTTAAGAGGACAAAAAAAAAAAAAAAAAAAAAGAAAAAAAAAAAAAAAAAACTATTAGTAGTTTAACATATTCAAATGATCAAAAAGTCCAAACATCATCATCGCCTCCATATTGTTCCAAGTAATATATTGCAGCAACTCGAGGTAAGATTGCATATCATGACACATCAAGTGCCCATCCAACCTGCTCGCCAATTTCATAAGATACAAAATTATGATAACAAACGATAATCCAAACCTTATGTATTACTTTACCTCTTGAGCAGTGAGGCAAAAAAACTGAGGAAGAGCCAACCAAAATTGGACACTTTGGCATCTGTATCACCATATACCAAATAAACACCCTCTCGAAATTGATACTTCAAAAGATATGCTAATTCACCGACAAACCTGTGCGGCTTAAGGTAGATTCAGGTCCACTTGCCAACTGCAAATCAATGGTTTGAAAGTTTAGATAACTTAGTTTTAGTTGTGTCAGTCTATGGCTTTGCTCATCAAATCAAATCCACACACAGTCACCATCAATTTAACAACCTTCTTCTTCTTCTTTTTCTTCACCCTGACCATCCTCATGACCACACCGATCATCAAACCGTGTAAGAATAAATACCGGAGTATAAGGTTTGTGGGTCAATCCAATCCCACTAACGACCTTTTTCCACCTGTGTTAAGAAAATTACCCATTTTGAGCCACCCAGTCTGCCACCTCTAGAACTAATGGTTGATGTATTATATATTCGTTAACAACATACCTGATGTTGATTGTCGTTCCATGCAATCTTGGTGTCGAAATTGCAAAGATAGATTTCAAATGCCTGAAAAGCTGATATGGGGATTGTTAAGGTAATCTACTCTCCCATCGTCCATGTAGATGCCTTCTTGCATCGATTCTAGGAAATTCTACGGCATCGATTTGCTATCAACTTCTTAATAGTCATCTGAAGATGGAAGAGTCCATAGATCTTTTAATGTGCGAAACTATAAACTTGTGAATACTAACTTACTGACATATAGATTAAATCAGAGAAACCAAACCTGGTTGGAAATTCAAATACTCATCTTGGATATTACCAATGGTTTTAGCATACAGAAAAATTAAGAATTTAACGTAAACCCATGGTTATATAACATTTTTTTCATATTACGACATTAGCGTTTTTGGATATGTAAAATCTATGTAAATCATAAATTTAACACAAAATAATGGTTTTATAACATTAGGATGATTATTAATACAACAATAATGACAAAAAACAAATCTTATATTGATTATCAACATACTTGATATGATGGATTAAATGGTGATTTAGGATAGGTTTGGGTGCAGAGGAAAATTAAGAGTGAAAGTATGATAGGGCTAAATTGGTGATGTAGATTTTAAAGTTTGACATATTTACCATTGAAATAAAACCTGTACATATTATACATGTGGTTATATCATTTTTTAAATCAGAAAAACTAATCAAACGAAAATCATAATGGTTGACCAATTTCTTTTTAAGTTTTGGCTTTTAATTAGCC
This sequence comes from Chrysanthemum seticuspe, assembly GCA_019973895.1. NCBI lineage: Eukaryota > Viridiplantae > Streptophyta > Magnoliopsida > Asterales > Asteraceae > Chrysanthemum > Chrysanthemum seticuspe. The sequence continues at coordinate 356,629,345 of BPTQ01000008.1, read as the reverse complement.
AATCATATCGCATGATTTTGCCACATGTCAAAATAAAGCAATATAATTACGGTGGTTTAACTCTTACAATACTTTGATTGTCTGTTCTTACTTCTTAAGCATGTTTGACTACTTCCACCTAGTTGACGTGTTCCCAAATTAACCCAGTTATAATTTAAAAGGGTTGAAACTTTCACCTCTTACCATTTAATCTCCAATCTCGAACTTAGTGGGCATCATTCACGCTTCAGTACAAAAAAATCTCACCAAGGGAGATAGTCGGTCACAATTGAGAAAAGGTGGGTGCAAAGTAACTGTGCCAGGAAAGAAACGACATTAAAATGACGCGGACGTTTCATGATTAGAACCTTCCATAAAAAGTTAAATACATGCATATTTGGTAATTATTCTACCAAAAAAGAATATAAATAGAAGTTAAAGATGAATGTTAAGTTTTAGGATATACCCTTTTACAGAAACTCCTTCATTTGACGGTCATGAGGGTCTGGTAGTGGTATGTCAACACTTTAACAGCAACATCCTATGATGAAACCAATGAATTCTTATCATTAATCTCAACTTTATATCAAGTATACAAAAATGAAAAACATAGTCACTAACTTGTACTGAACCATGCTACTCAAAACGATACACTGTCCCAAATCAACCTACAAGCCGGTAAAATGTTTGATGCCCCTTTATCAAATATAAAATTTATAAATTGCCAAGCTTTTTTTGTTTGAACTTCAGATTTAGGCGACAGAAGCATTTAAACGGTTATAAGCAATCCCAAACACCCCTAAGACCAACCTAAATCATGTAGTGATCTTAATGTGAATGCAAAAGTTACTATTGTAGATGAATCTGAGAAATTAAAACACGGTTGAACATATTATTAATCTAAAAAGAAAAGAAAAAATAGTTATCAAGAAACTGTTCATAATGTAATAGTAAGACAGTAAATAAATTACCAGACTTTTTCTGTTTCAACTTCAGAATTACTGTAACAACGACTCACTTCAGCTATAACTAACATCAAGCGAACTAACAGATGAACCAAAACATTAAAAAGATTCAAACTTCAAAGAAACAATTAATCTCAAATGTAATCTTTCAAACAGTACTCCATACAAATCTTTATCCAAAACTCAAAAAAAGTCAAAAGAATTATTCGAACCCTGAAGAAAATTTTTAGTCAATTTTGTCACTATCATCAAGAAACCTAATGTGAATATTAAGGCTATGTTTGGCAAAAGTAGCTGTGAGCAGTAGCAGTGAGCAGTAGCAGTAAGCTGTGAGCAGTAGCTGTGAGCTGTAGCCACAGCTCACTGCTCACCGCTCACAGCTTCTTAAAGAAGCATTGGAAAAATGAGCTTTCCTAAAAAATAGCAAAGCTCACCGCTCCTTTGCCAAACGAACACTAAAAATAAAAAAGCTCACTGTTCACCGCTCATCGCCCCAAAAAGCTCCAAAAGGCTCTGCGCCAAACATAGCCTAAAAGTCAAAACATTAACTGAAAGATTAGAAACAGAAAAATCATACCTTGGATCGATAGTTTTCCGATTATTAACAATAGTTATAAATACTTCGATTGTAGTATACCATTTTGGTTCTTCAACATCGTTTAGATTAGGGTTGTTCAACAGGGGTATAGAGTTTAGCTTAGGGGTTTGGGGAAGAATGAGAAGAGAAGCGTGATGTTTTTAAAGTTTAGGAAGTGAAGCGTTTTCTTTTTCTATATGATCTAATTTACGGTTTGGTTTAGGAAAAGGTAGGATTTATGCTATTTACATTTTGGTCCTTGAAGTTTATAATATCAAATCCGTTTTTTTAAAGTTTTTTTTATCACGTTTTCGACACATATGTTTTTTGGTGGTTTGTTTTATTCTACACGAATTTTGTCAATTTTGACCTAAATTGATTCAATTTTGACTTTTTATTAACCAATCAGATCGTACAATTTTGCCTACGTGGCAAAATCAAGCTTTTTTATTGGTCTAATTTTTTTTCTAATAAGAATGATTTGGCAAAATCACTCCGAAATGATGTAATTCCTTTATTATATAAATATGCATGCATATGTTCTTTATACTCTTTGTGTCGCCCATGAAACATATACTGTATGTAACAATTTAAATCGGTTAAAGTTTCTATAGGTAAAATAAGTCAAAAGACGCCCCACTTGTTTTGCAGATTGAAGACCAAAACTACTTTCCCATTTTATTTCTACATGCACGTTCAATTGTATGTTTTATGCATGCTATTAGAATTTGTAATAGACCACTTGGTTGAATTGAAGCAAAGCGCTATCTTAAAGCAAGAAATGTAGGATAATAATATATCAACCACTGGATGCATTTACTTTGGCAATTTCATAAATAAGTTGGTTATTATTTCTCGTATGTCAGTTACCGATCTTAGCTCAGAAATAGGAATTTATTTTTTCCATCACACTCTAAATATTGTGAGAAACTTTCGTACATCAAAAATTGAAAACTAAATCATAAGTATATAAATCTATTTTGATATCTAATTTATACATGATGTAAATAAAATTTTTAGCAGGTCAAAAAGTTCATCTAACTAGATCCATCATTTGCGATTAATTTCTGGTTCGCAACCCCTAAGATTTATTCATGATTTTGACATTTGTTTCTTTTTGGTCTTTTTCGTTTTTTTTTTCGAGTTTTGATGATCGTTATAAATATTTGTTTTTTGTGGGTTTGATTTCCGGTTCTCATACGATGATAAACATAAACTCACTTATGATTATGATGTTTGAGGATGATGACTTTGGATGATGATGAGTGATCAATGACTATTTGTTGCATTCGATGATGCAGAAGTCCAATAAATTCAAACGATTACAATTTCCTCATAATTCATAGATAGTATATTTATAGCAATAGTTGAAACTCCAAAACTTATTGATATAAGAAGTCCAAGTAATAAGAAATATGATCCTATTACGTGTCAATATTTCATAATTAACACTCGATTTAGCTAAACAGGTTTTTTGCATTTCCTTAACTGTTAACGACCCCAGACTTGACATCGTCACACTATTCATTTGAATTAAAGCAAACCGTAACACAAGATTCAATCATCAGAGTGTCTTCTTCCATTTTCTTGCGTGGCCAATTAGGACTTCAAAATTCCACATTTCAAAAAAATCCTCAAAAACAAATTAATTAGCTAGTTTTAATGTACATTGCAAATACATAAAATGACAGGAGTGAGTGATATTACCTTTGGAAAATGGCGAGACTCTTCATGTTCCGGAGAAGAAGTAACTTTTTTTCAGGGTCTCTTAAAAAAGACGAACATGATGATACGCAGGATCAGTGTTCCACACTCTCGCTAGAATGGAAGAAAGAATACTAATTTGATTTGTGAGATATAAATGTGAATCGGATCAATATTTACTATTCTTTTTTCCATTCCAGCGAGAGTTCGGAACACCGATCCTGCGTATCATCGTGTACGTCTTTTTTACGAGACCGTGTCAAGATTACTTCTCTAGAACATGGAGAGTCTCAACATTTTCCAAGGTAATATGATTCACTCATGTCATTTTATATATCTGAATTTTACATTAAAACTAGCTAATTAATTTGTTTTTGAGGATTTTGATGGACTGTGGAATTTTGCGGTCCTAATTGTCCACGCAAGAAAATGGAAGAAAACACTCGGATGAATGAATCTTATGTTACGGCATGCTTTAATTCAAATGAGTATTGTGACGATGTCCTGGAGTCGTTAACAGTAAATGTAATGCAAAAAACCTGGTTAACTCTAGTAGCTAGCAGTGGCGTAGGCATGTAGAGGCGAAGGTGGGCCATGGCCCACCCACAAATCTTTAACTTCTGTACATATACATTAGCCCAATATAAGAAAGTGTCTTTATTGTTGTTTTTTGGCCCATCTCAAAAATTGATATGGTTATACTTGTACTAGCCAATCTCTAGAAATCCTAACTGTTATACAATTTAAATGATCATCCCATATTAATTCTATATTATGATGCTCTTTTAGACTTATAAATGTCTTTAACAAAGTTTTGGCCCTCCCATAAACAAATTCCTGGCTACGCCCCTGGTAGCTAGTCAATCGAGTGTTAATTAAGAATTAATGACATATAATAGGATCGTATTTCTTTTTACTTGAACTTCTTATTGCAATAAGTTTTGGAGTTTCAACTATTGGTATAGATTAACTATCTATGAATTATGAGGAAATTGTTATCTTTTGACATTCACCAAGATGCAAAAATAGATGATAAAAAAATGAAGACGATGAACTCTTTTATATATTATGATGTTTGTTGGTGTTGATGATTTACGATGTCTTCATTTATGAGGTGTATCATATTCATATTTATATAATCTTTTATGGAATAGATAAGAAAATTGATCAAAGTGGTCTTGTTTCTTTCTTGATTTCTGGGAGATTTACTAACTCATGCAATTAGCTACTTATCTTGCTTTCTATACCCTAAATTGGTCAAACAAAAGATATAGCAAATACCTGGTAAAAATTTACAATAAGAGTCGACTCAAAGAGCGTAGTGAAGATAGATGCAAATTGTTGAATAATATGAAGGATCAGTTTTGCCAAGTTTGAAAGTCTAAAGAAGTTATAGCTAAAAGAGATAAAAGAAGAAGTATGAGGGCCAAAGTGAAATATTGCTGGGTATATAATCTCGCATTATAGCTAGGGTTTCATATATTCTCATTATCTCTGTATTTGTTTCTCTCTCTAAGTTTCACATAGTCTTCGTCTTTCTTCAGTGATATGTCTTGATATCAGTCTTGATATCTGGTTATTCTTTGTGTCAAGATCAATCTTTTTTGATCTTGTTTAGTCTGAGTGTTGAGTGATAATTGTAGTGAGGTTGCTGGTGTCTACCTAGTAGAGATCAGTCTTTTCTCTTTGTATCTGTTTTGGTAAGCACCCAGTTGGGGACTTATCTTCTTGACTTTGTTATAATAAAATACACCAAGGGGTGGTTGGCTGGGTGTACTTGTTAATTGTTGTGTGTTCTTGATCATTTTTACATGGTATCAGAGCTCACGGTTCTGATCTGGTGGTTTTGAGATTCTAGGGTTTCTAGGGTTTCGAAGTTGTTTTTGGAGATTCTTGCAATTGGTGGTTGAATTGGTTAATTGAGGTTGTTTTCTTAACGGCCGTGGTTGATTTGTTCTGTTTGGGATTGGATCTGGTGATTTTGTGGGTTTCTTGGTTAGGGTTTTTGAAACCCTAATTTGGTATTTTGGGGGTTTTTCATCCCCAGTGGTTTCTTGTTGTTTCTTGGGCCTGTTATTGGTACAATCTTACTAGACTAAGTGAATCTAGTGGGTTTTGTATCTCTTTCCGCTGATATATCTCTGTAAGTACTTCTTTCTCTTAAGATAACACAAATTTGGTTTAGAAGGTGCAAACGGGACAGTTAATATCTTGATCTGCCAACCTAGATTGGTACGAATACCTGCTCTGGCTGTCCCCAGTCTTCTGGCTAGTTTGTGGTTATTCTTGGGTGTGAGTTGTAGTTTATATAGATTGTTATTTATGTTCTTTAGTTTTTTGTTGTGTCTAAGTCGAAGGAGGATAGGATTTGGGCAGTCTTGGAAGTTGAGTGAGTTGTTTAGTTCTGGTTATTTGTTAGTATTGCTGTTATTGGTTATTTGTTGGTATTGCTGTTATTGCTTGTTGTGATTATTTCTGTTTGTTCTTGTTGTTTGTTCTTGTTGTTTGGTTATTATGGCTATTGAAGATGAACCTAGTGGTAGTAATACTCAAGTGTTAATTAGTAATCTAGATGCTGGTAATCCTCTTCATATTCAAACTAATGATAATAGTGGAACTGCTCTTATTCCATTTAAACTGCTTGGAACTGAGAATTATAGAAATTGGTTTGGTGCTATGAAATTGGCTTTGCAAGCTAGAAATAAGTATAGCTTTGTTGATGGTACTTGTCTTAAGGAATCATTTGTTACTAGTAATGTCTTGTCTGCTCAATGGGATAGATGCAATGCTATTGTCTTAACTTGGATTATGAATTCTGTGTCTCATGATGTTTATATGGGATTGGTTTATTCTGAAAATGCTGCTTCTATTTGGCAAGAATTGAAAGAAACATATGATAAGGTTGATGGGTCTGTTATATACAATTTGTTGCAAAAGATTAACTTTGTTAAGCAATGTGGTAGTTCTGTTGCTGATTACTATCATAGGCTAAATTCTTTATGGAGAGAATTTGATTCTCTAACTAAGTTGCCTAAATGTGTGTGTGAACATAAATGTGCTTGTGAGGCTAGTACTGAGTTAGTTTTGCATCAGCAGTTGATGAAACTGATGCAATTTCTTATGGGTCTTGATGATTGCTATCAACCTGTTAGAACTGCTTTATTAACCAGAGATCCTTTACCTGAGGTTAAAGATGCTTATGCTGTTGTATCTAGGGAGGAGTCCCACAGAGGGGTTCCTGAGTCCTCTAGTGTTTCTGAGTCTAAACTTAATGCATCTTCTTTTGCTGCTAAATCATTTAATAACACTAGAAGAATGTATAATAACAGTAACGACACTAGAGGAACTAATTCCAATACTAATACTGCTAATAGAGGTCCTAATCCTAATCTGAATTGTAAAAACTGTGGTAAGATTGGACATACTATTGAAAGATGCTATGAACTCATTGGTTTTCCACCTGGCTTTGTTAAGAGTAATAATCCAGTTAAACAAAATGGTTTTAGACAAAATTATAATGCTAATGCTGATAATAAGGTGTCTGAAAAATTATCTACTACTTCATCTGCAAATACATCTTCTGGTTTTACTTCTGAGCAGATGAAGAAACTCTTGTCTTTGATCAATGATAGTTCTTCAGGAAGCATACATGCCAACATGGCAGGTAGGGCTTCATTCTTTAATGGAAATGTTTGGTTTAATATTAAATTTTCTAAGTATTTCTTTGGGAATTCTAGTCTTTCTGTTAAAACTATATCTTTGGGTTGGATTATAGACTCAGGTGCTAATCAGCACTTGATTGTTTCTACTGTTGGTATGTTTAATATTGTGGACATTTCTAGTCTTAAGATTACTGTTGGACATCCCAATGGTACTCTTGCCACTATAAGTCATGTTGGAAATTTAAAATTAACTAATAATGTGACTCTTTATGATGTTTTAGTAGTTCCTGGTTACTGTGTGAGTCTGTTGTCTGTTAATAAACTGATTAGAGATAGCAAAATGTTTGTTGGTTTTGATGAAGATACTTGTTATATTCAGGATTTGAAAAGGGAGAAAGTTCTGGGGACTGGTAGTCAGTCTGATGGATTATATTTGTTTGATATGCAGTCTGATAATACTTTGGGTGAGTGTAATATGGTCATGTCTTATAATGTGTCTAAGCTTGTTTGGCATAATAGACTGGGTCACCCTGCTGATCCAGTCTTATCTGTTCTTCAGAAGGATCTTGGTATATCCAAGAATTCTTCTATTTCTGTTTGTGAAATCTGTCATAGGGCTAAGCAAACTAGGGAACCTTTCCCTTTGTCTGATCATAAGTCTAAGAACCTTGGTGAACTTGTTCATCTTAACTTATGGGGCCCTTACAGAGTAACAAGTAGAGAATGATATAAGTATTTTCTCACTATTGTTGATGATTATTCTAGAGCTGTGTGGACTTACTTGATTAAAGCTAAAGATGAGGTGTTTGATGTATTCTGTTCTTTTATACACTTAATTTCTAATCAATTTGATGTTAAAATTAAGACTGTTAGATCTGATAATGGTACTGAATTTGTAAACAAGAAAATGAGTGGAATGTTTTCTGATCTTGGTATAATACATCAAACATCTTGTCCTCATACAACTCAGCAAAATGGGATTGCTGAAAGGAAACATAGACACCTGCTCAATGTAGCTAGGAGTCTTATGTTTCAAGGGGGGATTCCTTTGTGTTTTTGGTCTGATTGTGTTCTAACTGTTGTATATCTTATAAACAGGCTGCCATCTTCTGTTCTAAATGGTAATTGTCCCTATGAGTTGTTGTATAAAACTAAACCTAATCTTTCCCATTTGAGGTCTTTTGGCTGTCTTTGTTTTGCTACCATTTTGAATAATCATGATAAGTTGTCTTATAGGTCTGAAAAATGTGTTCTAATTGGTTTTTCATCTACTAAGAAAGCTTATAAACTTTTGAGTTTAGATACAAGGAATGTATTTTTTGCTATAGATGTGAAATTTTATGAAAATGTTTTTCCTTTAAAAATGAAAACCTGTGAATCAACTGATACAAACAGTGTAAATGAGGTTGAACACTTGAAGTTTTTTGATAGTCCAAAGTCTCAAAGTCCCAATGATGAAGGGGAAGATCCACCAGTTGAGGATGGTAGTATGCCATCTTCACATGATGCTAGTGATAATGAAATAGATGCTACTTATATGCATCATGAAGATTGGCATTCTGCAACCCATTTTGGTGACCAACACTGGTCTGAGGGCAATACAAATCTTGAAAATACTGGTTTAGTTCATACTGAGTCTGAAACTGTTAATGAATATGTGCAGACACCTGTATTAAGAAGGTCTAGTAGAGAGTCTAAAACTCCTATTAGGTTTAATGACTATGTGATGCACTCTAAAGTTAGATATGGAATAGAAAAATATGTGAGCTATGCTAATTTGAGTAGGACCAATATGTGTTTTGCTTCTACATTAAATAAATCTGTTGAGCCTAAAAGTTATGAAGAAGCTGTTAAAAGTCCTTATTGGTCTGAAGCTATGAACAATGAAATTGAAGCTTTAAATAGAAATAATACCTGGACTGAATGTGAGTTACCTGTTGGTAGACATGCTATTGGGTATAAATGGATATGGAAAATCAAATATAAGTCTACAGGGGAAGTTGATAGATATAAAGTCAGATTAGTAGCTAAAGGTTATAATCAAAGAGAAGGCTTTGATTATGATGAAACCTTTAGTCCTGTTGTGAAAATGGTTATTGTTAGATGTCTGATAAGTATTGCTATTAGTAGAAATTGGCCTTTATATCAGTTAGATGTTAATAATGCTTTTCTATATGGTGATCTTGATGAAGATGTTTATATGCAATTGCCTAAAGGTTTTAATGGTGGAGATGATTCTAAAGTGTGCAAACTTAATAAATCTTTATATGGGCTTAAGCAAGCTCCTAGGCAATGTAATGCTAATCTTACTAATGCACTGGTAGAACATGGTTTTGAGCAGAGTAAATTGGATTATTCTTTGTTTGTGAAACAAAAAGGATCTATGTTTGTTGCCTTGCTTGTATATGTTGATGATATTGTTATTACTGGTAATGATGAGAAAGAAATCAATAGCTTTAAAAAGTTTTTGAGTTCTAAATTTATGATTAAAGATTTGGGAGAATTGAAATACTTTCTTGGAATAGAAGTGTTAAAAAATGATAAGGGTATTTGTATGACACAGAGAAAGTATTGTTTGGAGTTGTTATATGAATATGGGTTACTTGCAGCTAAGCCTGTTGATACTCCCTTACCTGAAAACTCTATTTTAAGTTGTGTTGAAACAAATAAGGATAAAGTGTTGAAAAATGTTAATAACTATCAGAAGTTGGTTGGTAAATTGATATACTTAACTAATACCATGCCTGATATTAGTTATGATGTTCACTATTTGAGTCAACATATGCATAAACCTTTACAATCTCATCTAAAAGCTGCTTTAAGGGTTTTGAAGTATTTGAAAGGGTCTCCAGGTTCAGGTTTGCAGTTTCATAAGGAATCTAATCTTAAGCTCAAAGCTTATGCTGATTCTGATTGGGCTAAATGTCCTCTAACTAGGAAATCTGTAATTGGTTTGTGTCTTCTTGGGAAATTCTCTTATATCTTGGAAAAGTAAAAAACAAGCTACTTTGTCTAGGAGTTCAGCTGAGGCTGAATATAGAAGCATGGCTTCTACTACCTGTGAAGTGATATGGTTGAGTAACTTGTTGGATAGTCTTGGTCTTAAAGGGTTGTTACCTGTGGAGATATTATGTGATAATAGTGTCGCAATTCAGATTGCAGCCAATCCAGTTTTTCATGAAAGAACTAAACATTTTGAGTTGGATGTACATCTGGTTAGAGAAAAAGTTTCTGCTGGAGTAATTAAAACAGATAAGATTCACACAGATGTTCAGGTGGCAGACATTTTTACTAAATGTCTTGGTCAAAGACAGCATACTTTATTTTGCAAAAACCTTGGTATGTTGGATTTGTTTGCAGGTAGTAATAACTGTGAAAAAAGTTGCAGTCAAGATGTAGATGGAAGCAGTGTTCAAGGTGAAGACTTGTCAACTTGAGGAGGGGTGTTGAATAATATGAAGGATCAGTTTTGCCAAGTTTGAAAGTCTAAAGAAGTTATAGCTCAAAGAGATAAAAGAAGAAGTATGAGGGCCAAAGTGAAATATTGTTGGGTATATAATCTCGCATTATAGCTAGGGTTTCAGATATTCTCATTATCTCTGTATTTGTTTCTCTCTCTAAGTTTCACATAGTCTTCGTCTTTCTTCAGTGATATCTGTCTTGATATCAGTCTTGATATCTGGTTATTCTTTGTGTCAAGATCAATCTTTTTTGATCTTGTTTAGTCTGAGTGTTGAGTGATAATTGTAGTGAGGTTGCTGGTGTCTACCTAGTAGAGATCAGTCTTTTCTCTTTGTATCTGTTTTGGTAAGCACCCAGTTGGGGACTTATCTTCTTGACTTTGTTATAATAAAATACACCAAGGGGTGGTTGGCTGGGTGTACTTGTGAATTGTTGTGTGCTCTTGATTATTTTTACACAAATTGTGCTTTTCAAATAAATTCAAGTAACTTGGTTCAAACGGGTTGGGCGTTTTGGCTGACCAAATGGAGCTAATTTGTGATGTTAACAAAAGGATGTGATAAAAAGTAGTCTAGGTAAGGAATACTACTTATAAACATTTAAAGTCATTCAATTTTTTATTTTTTATTTTATTTTTATTATTATTATTATTATTTCTTTTATTTTTTTTTCAAAAATTGTTGTATTAGAAATGAATCACAAGTATCCAAAAAATGATACAATTGAAGCTAGGATGCATGATGACATCCTAGAGAACAATGACTTGAGAACAAACACAAAAGTTGTTACCTCCCACACATGAGATTGAGACTAATTGCTAATTTGCTATCGATAAACTCTGAAACTACAAGCTAAAAATGAGCATTTGAAGGGTAGCTTGAAAATAGAGAAGTATGGATGAAACTATAAAGCTAATGTGAATACTTGAAGTAAGCAAGGCGAAATAAATTGACCACACAATTGTAATGATGATCAAAATAATGTGAGGAGGTGCAAACTATTGTTGTCCTTTAAGCCACCACTAAAGCTCACAAAAGGGGCGGTGGTATGTCCTTGTTGTTCACCTTTAACAAGAAATCACTAAACACGTCATTTTTAGAGTGCGCCGTTTTTCCATCGAGAGTTATGCTGAGTGAAGCCCCAATATTGTACATAGATAGTGCTTCATCATCCATTGAATCCTCTGAGATAGTGAACAATAATGATCATCATCATCTACCTTGCTTTACCTTTATCATTTTTTTTTTTTTAATTCTAGATGGTATCCTTCGTGAATCCACTCTTTTTTCTTTGAAATGGATTTCTTGTCTTGCACTATCTTGGCAAATCTTAGTGCCTTGCTGCTGCATATCGCATGGCATTCAAAAGCTTTGTTTGACTTAGCTTAAAAAGTGCATGAAGTAGATGGGATTGATGGAACATTTGGAAGTACATATTAAATTAGAACTTTAAAGTTGTTGTTCTTCAATCGCAAAATACACCTAAATTGAAATCTTCAATAACAATAATTTTTATCCATTCAAACAAGTCATACTTATGTATAAGTGATAATATTCTTGTATTTTCATCATTCATTTCCAAGTAATTCTTTTGTTGAATGTTATTATATAAAAGTAACACATAATTTAGGCCTTCTTTTGAAAAAAAATGTGCTAAAAATAAATAAATAAATAAAATAATAAATCATGCTTTTTGGCTTTAACTTTAGCCTATTTCATGCTTTGTTGGAAAATATAAGGACCATATAGGCTTGTTGGGCCGAGTAAGGCTTTAAGTCAGGCTTTTTCGAGCTTTTTTGAATCGGGCCTAAGCCCAGGCTCAGGCTTTAGCCGATCCGTGTATCTCTAAACAGCGGTGTCATGGCATCGTCATAACTACATGTATGCCATAACATCTAGAGCTCGTAGCCATATCTAATCTTTTCTTTATTTAACTTTTATAGCGAAAACACAAGTATTAAATGATATTATCTTATTATTATGTTTAGAGACACTAGCAAAACTAACCATTTTATTCTTTTGTGTGTAGGGGTGAGCAAATGTCCCGAGAACCGAATCGGAACCGAGAACCGACCCAACCCGAACCGATTTTTAGACCCGCGGTTCGGTTCTCGGTTTTTCAATTTTGCAAATTTCGGTTCTCGATTCGGTTCGAAACCGCGGTTATCGGTTCCAGAACCGAAGAACCGACCGATAAGTTATAAATGAGTTTCCCTCTTTGTTATGAGCGACATACTTTCACTTTCATATCTATTTTACTGTTTTCAATATTAATTTTTACTTTCCGTGTGCCTTTTTCTTTGTGTTGAACAAATACATTTACATTTGATATGCTATGCACCATGCAACTAGTTTTGGTATATAAGTATGTAGCTTTGAATGTGTATTGCATACACATTAGGGAAAATATCAATCTTTTTAAAAATACAGACTAATTTTACAAAAGAGATCGCACAAAACTATTTTCACAAAACATTACTCGCGATGCTAAATTCATAGGTATTTTAGCTTTTATTTATATGAAAACATCATGTGGTAAATAAGTGTTTTTGTAATTTCCCTTATTTCCATGCATCAAAATACGGTATTCGGCTTTGAAAAGCAGAATTTGATATGCTCAAAGAGTTTTCCTTAAAGCTGGTCAACTTCATCTATGGTCATGTTTGGCAACACTTTTTTGGAAGCGTTTAAGAGCGTTAAGCGATAAATGCTTTCAAAAGAAGCATTCCAATATACTGCTAGCATTTTATTTTTAATATTACCAATTTACCCTCGAAAATAACATTCATAAGTATATAACAGATTTATATATGACTTTTTTCGTAAATTTACATTTTATAATTACAGCTACAGCTACGTTACCAAACACGTTTTTTAAACAAATAATGCTACTGCTTACTGCTACGTGTCACCAAACATAGCCTATATGGCAATATATGGCATACAGTTATACTTGCTCTTTTATAGAGCATGGACATCCGATGCCTATATCCGAACCATACTCAAAGCTATTGGGCTACTAGAACGGACATTTAACTTCATAATACCAATCTGGATTAGGCCCAATTAAAGCTTAGCCTACTTCTTTGGATAAAGCCCAAATGTGTATTTTCTAAACAGCCCTTAAATGATTAAGAAAATAAATTGGAATACATAATCAAAATTACTGTATAAATCTATTTGGGTAAAAATCAAATAAAAAGACAAATATCCATAAAAAGAATAAAAATAATTTTTTTTTAAATGTTCTTAAAAGATTCCAAAAAAAATTCACAAGATCTAGGTATGTTGAAGCATGAAAAAGTTGTGAAGGAAGTTTTTCTAAAAGTAAATACGTTTTTCGAAAAACAATTATGAAAAAATACGTTTGTGCATTAAATCGCTTTTTTATGCATCAAAAATTCGTTTTTGCACCCAACTTCTTTTGACTTTTTTCATCAAAATAACATTGCGCATCAAACTAAAACAAAATTTTGAGCATCAGAAATTTTTTGCGCTTCAAAATTCGTTTTTTGTGCATTAGAAAAAAAGTAAAAAATCTCAAAATTAGAAAAAAAAAAACTTCACAAAAGTTTTATGCACTAACATACCCGATCTTTTGAGATTTTTTTAGAATTTTTTAAGAAACTTTAAAAAAAAATTATTCTTTTTACAAATATTTGTCTTTTTATTTTAACTTTACCCAATCTATTTAATACTGTAGTATATATCTAAAAGTTAAATATTATCTTTGTATTCCCTCCGTATTGTCAGCAGACAAGTAACACACAATTTAATAAAAGTGAACCACTTTAATTTTTAACAATGTTGACTATTATTTTGAGACTGAGGGAGTAATATACATGCTATTGTATTCTAATTATTATGTGTATACATAAATATACTCCTAAGTTGTAACATAACAAATTTGAATAAACAAACACTTTAATTAACATAACACTCCGTACTTATCACTACTTCAGAGAAATTAACATATTGTAAATTTATAAAATATGCCATAGGGAGGCAAACCAAGATTAGTAAAATAAAACCAAACCAAGGTATAAAAAAACACCCCCACAATGAAATTATATATGCCTCCAGAACATAGCCAGCAAGAATATTAATGACTTAAATTAATAAATCTATGCACTTGCAGCCGAAAGGTGAGGCAAATTTATTTAAACCAAAAAAAAAAACAAAATCTTAAAATATTTGTATTCATTTACCAAAAACTAGGATACCCATATGAGATCTAAAACCTTATATGAACATAGAAACCTAGTTTTTGGAATTTAATTTATGCCCCCAGAACAAAGCCAACAAGAATAATCTTGTAGCTGAAAGAAGAGGCTAAAAAAAATTAGAAAAAAAAAAAAAAAAAAAAAACAAAACAAAACAAAAAAAAAAAAAAGTTACATCTACAAAAGGCTTAGAAAAGAATATCTCTGTGTTTATAATTCTTTATAAACCTTCTGTAAATGTATCTATAAACACAAAAAAAAATTACAAACTACTAGATGAGAACAGAGGAATACATAGAGTGTTGATGGAGGCTGAATATATAGAGCACTAACTCAAAACCCTAAATTTTGGATATTATGAGGGTGTGACTTGTTTAGCCATTGAAGTTATTTTGTATGTCGTTTTTTCTTCCCTGAGTTTATGAGTTGTTTCATTTGCTACCAAGTTTGAGTTTAGTTTGAGGTAAGGGTGAGCATATAACTCGAACGGACCGGACTGGACCGGACCGACCACATTCGGTCCGGTCCGCGGTCTTGGCATTTGGGCTAATTCGGCCTTCGGTCCGGTCCGGACCAAAACCGACTAATTTAGGCTAATTTGGACTGGTCCGGACCGAGACCGGACCGACCACATTCGGTCCGGTCTCGGTCTAAGGTTTATGCCGAAATCGGGTCTCGGTCTGGTCCGGTTTTTGGACCGTGCACACCCCTAGTTTGAGGCATGTATAATAAAAAGAGTTTGAGCTCGAGCTTCATCTTCAAGGCTCGTTGAGGGTCGTGAACATAAAGGAGTTTTACAAATATATGTGTATACCTACTACACATGCAAAAAAATTGTACACGTATGCATGTGTATTTATAATAAATGCTCAAAACAATTTAACGAGCTCGAGCTCAAGCTCAATATAGTTGTTAAATTGACGACTACAAGTCAAATTTTATTTTGTTTATGCTCATCATAGAATGAGTTGAACCGGAGCATGTAAAGTTTGACACGAGCGGAGCTCGAGCTATAAACATAATAGTTTATAACTTTATGTATAAAAAATTATAAACGAATCGAGTTTGAGCTTTGGCAAGGCTCAAACTCGACTCGGCTCGTTTTCAACTGAAAAAAAAAATTGTATTTTAGAGTCAGTGTAAATTATTTAGCAAGTCAAATTAATACATCCGTTCAACCAAACAACTACTTATTCATCAATGAACAAAACCTTGTTTCAAATAAACTGTATGATCATCAACATATTCATCGTTTAGCTTTTGTTATCGAAAAGTTAATTTTTTTTTGGTGAAAACAACCCATTTTTAGGTAACTTACGATTTTAACAATTCTATTCACAGTGACCCTAAGTACATATAAGACGACACTGGCATTGAGTTATGAACAAAGTGACATTGTAAGCATCACAAGAACGAATGTGTTCTAAGATACCAAACTTGTAACGCCATGCTGTCCAGTGTTCGATGATAGCAACACATGCTTTTTGCTTCATGTCCGAGTTGGGGTGTTCAAGGAAACAAGTCAAGGTCCCTAACCCATCTCAAACGCCCCATTTCATAAGTAAGCTTCCCGTTATCAGTTAACGTGAGCAAGAAAATTTCAAAGGGTGCTTATACAGTTTGTTTTGTTACTTGAAATCAACATGCTTTTCGATTTTCTGTTGCAACAAATGTCTGAATCCAAGGTGATGTACTTATGTACAAGCATGAGCACATGAAACACATTCGCAGCAATAATTTTCATTTGAAACAAGAAAATAAGGTTTCTTTCAACCCTTGTCCATTCATATCAAGCAAACGATGAAACACCGCAAAAATACAACTCATCATAATGAGTAAACTGAATTCAAGATCCAAACAAGCTCATCAAATCTTCATAATCTTTACAAAAATTAAAAAAAAAAAAAAAAAAAAAAAAAAAAAAAAATAGCCACAACACCAATGAGGGTGTAATATACATAAAAACGCATCTCAACTACTCAAAAATATGTTCATAAGCAATCTAGCAGACTTATAGTCCCTCAAACGTTTATTTTCAAGTATCGGTCTTGATTATTTAAGTCTTTTTACATAGACTGTGTCGTTCTTTTCTCATTCACATTTAATGAGTCCATTTCTCGTGACTAGCTGGGACCCACATATTGTGAATGAAAACTAACGAGAAATTTTACCTGAATCTAACTACGACACAAGATATGTCGTCTTTACTTTCTCTTTTCAAAGCTTCGGCTATTAAGCGTTTAGCTGCTTTCTGTGGGTCCTTGATTCTTCTTGCGATATCCACCACTTCTTGATTGCCCATCACCTAGATTAAACGATAATTTAAAAATCAGTAATGCATGACATTTTTCTGTTTTGTCACCAGAAATAAGCATTACCTTCCAAAGACCATCACTCGCCAATACAAGAAGGTCGGTTTTGGTATCTACTGTTGTATCATGAATGGCAGGGTCGGATCGCAAATGGGATTTTAGGCTTTTGTCTCCAAAAGCACGAGATACCGCCAACTGTCCATTTACTCGAGGGACATCCCCTAATTAATACAAACAAAAGCTCGCATAAATTTTCAGATATTTAAAAAGTATAACAAATAAACTCCAAAAAGTTTTATTCTTAGATACCCAAGTCTATGAAAAGTTGGCGAACCTGGCATATTTGAGACGAACCCGCCTTTGTGTTCAATACTGACTCTTTCTGTACTAGGCTCATGATCGGTACTCATCTGTATGGCTTCACCTCCTTTCGAAAGAACAGCTCGAGAATCACCCAAATTTGCTACCCATAACCTTTGACCGTTTATAAGAACAGCGGTAACCGAGGTGGAACCACCTCGACCTAAATCAGACTCATTAGAAAGAATGGCTTCATCAGTCTTCTCATATGCGTTAGATATCGATCTCTTTGGGTCAACCCAAAACTCTCTCTGCAAAAATACGTCAATATCAAACCCTTTTATTGCCAAGAAAACAAAACAGTTTGCAGCAATGAACAAATTTAGACAAATGGGTCATACGGGTAAACTGAAAGGTACTTGTTTTGACCCGTTATTAGACCCGCTCATTTTGTCAAAGGTAAATAATACTCTGTATCATGTTAAGGGAGTGACAATATGCACCTCATTCAAGATGTTATCAAACAAATGCTTTTGAAGGTAGGAAGGTACACGATCTCCCGAATGGCCATCATAAATGGCAAATAACCCAAGCTCATGATCGTCTAGTTCCACAAACCTAGCAACATGATAATCCTCCATTGGATGATTAGCTTTTCCTTTGACCAAGTCAAAACCGAACTTGATATTACCCGCATGGTTTTTTCCCTTACCAGAGCCATAAGATGTAGGGCCTCCCACGAACTACATACACAAATACAAAACATTGGTCTTTTATCTTAAAGTTGTGCTATAGGAACAATAATCACAAATAAACCATATACTATACTGAGAATAAAAGAACTAAACATGGTCATGGTTGTGCTATTTGCTATATTCACGTACATTTCAAGAATTAAACATAGTTAACAATGAATTTCGTAAAGTTTAAAAGATTAAAGCTGGCACTATTAAGAAGAAATGTTAGAGCTCAATTATATCTACTATACAAAAAGAAATAAATTACCAAGATAATCATGTTTAGTTACATGTTTTTAACTCACTTATCCAGCCATTATACAACTTCAGAGCAGGATTATAACATGCACATGATGTCAGGATGTACAAATATCTTGGGGTGTGTTTGGAATTCAAATTAAACACCTTATGCGTTTATATAGAAACATAGTACGAGCTTATCTTGTGTTAAAATACATAGCAATAGATAGTGCTTTTTCTCAATTAAGTTAGCTTTTTCAAATAAGCTAAACTCCTTCAAAATAAGCTAGTCCAAAACACCTTTATGTAACAAGCAAATAAAAGACTATAAGGCTAATATGCAGCTGTTTACTAGCTTATCAAAACACAATAAGTTAAGAACATGTTTAAATAAGCTTTACCTCACAACCAAATATGAATACTTAATCATCTAAATCACACAACAAGATCAATTAACTAAACTATTAGAAATCATAATTAGTACCAAAAAAAATTACCTGAAAACAGCATAACTTTTCCATCATATAATCTGTAAGCAAGAAACAATTCTTAACATCCAATAATTTTATACTTTCACTAACCAATCAATCTTTAACCCCAAAATTCACCAAAAAAAAGTTAAAAACACAACCCAATAAATAAAAAGCCAAATAAATACAAACCAACTTCAAAAAACACAAAATTTCATAAAAACTAAAATTTATAAAACCTTGTAACACAATATATATAGAAAAAAAGAGCTAAGTAAAAAATATATATAAAGAAAGATGTTTGCTTATACGAAAGAGCTAAAAAATTATTTATAAAAGATATTATTATGAAATATGTAGTAAAAATAATAAGAAGTTTTATAAATTTGGAAATGATATGAAAGAAGAAAGGAGAAAGAAAAGACTTGTTCTTGCGTTGACTTTGGATGTTTGTTGACTTTCAATGCCGCGTGAAATTGTGTTGTTGGAATTACTATTTTGACCTTCCACCTACATTGGCAACTATGTTGGCCTTCGATTATTGCTATTCTTCATTTGGTACTTTTTTTTTTTTAAGTAAAGTGATTATGTTTGTAATTTGGGTTTAGATATGTGAAGACAGGGGCGGTACCAGAAAAACTTTCAAGAGGGGCCAAAAGTTAAAAGTGGGTGCCAGTCGGGTCATGTCAGTAATTCTCTGATCAAACGACATTACTCGAGTGAACTTTGTGGGGGCAGTTGCCCACACTGCCCCCATTGTGGTACCGCCTCTGTGTGAAAATGTTCTTGTTAAAGAGTGTTTTTTTTTACATTTTTTTTTTCTTAGTTCATCTTCTAGGATTAAGACATGGGTGATCAGAAAACTGGATCAGACCGATTAAAACTGAACCAGGTCAAAAACTGATTTTGCCCAAAACACAAGACCGAGAACCGGAATGAAATGTTCGGTCAAGTCCGGTTAGTCGATCCGATCAGTTCTAACAAAGCATGATGGTCAGTTATGCGTAAGACCGGACATGACCGATGACCAAATATGAGGAAAAAAGTGGACCGAAGATTGGACCGACGTATATTCGATCCGGTTCGGTTGGTCTAGTTTCTCAGTTCGGTTCGGTCCCCAATCCATTATTCTCAGCCCTAAATTAATACTTTGTTTGACAATACTTGAAAAATAACTGTTAGATATAGCTGTTAGATATAGCGGGATGTTGTAAATTGTATTTTTGCGTTTTGTAACCGAATGTAGGCGATATTTATGAAGTGTAAAACAGCTAAACAATCCTAAAAGCAAAAAAAATTTGATTAGTTGTTCATTATAGCGAGTTTTTAAAACAAATGTAAAAGTTAAAAGTTTGTTTTTTTGGTAAGTCCTTTAATGTTAACGTTAAATATCTTACATTTTTTCTTTAAAAAACGTTCGGAAACCCTACTATATAAATACTCCGTATATTCTTGTAAATATTCGGTTTTCCTTTAATTCTTCATTGAGTTCACCGTTGATTATGTTTGCAAGACCAAACACCTATTATGACGACTTTACTAGCGACCCAACATTTTTATTTTTTTATTTAAATCTCATTAATTATTAAAAAAAATTACATAATAATTCAAGTAAATTTAATAACATTACAATAAAATTAAAAACTTAAACACTTAAAATGAAATTTAGTTATTGATAAACAAAAATAACAAATAAAATCTTAAAGGCTTAAAATTTAAATACGTTTTTTATCAAATAATAATTAAAAAAACATTTTGATCTTCTTTTTCCTCAAACCACCATCAAAAGTATGCAAAAGAGTTTTTTTTTTTTTTTTTTTTTTTTTTTTTTTTTTTTTTTTTTCCTTCCTTCTTTTTTTTTTTTGGTATTATTATTATTATTTTTATAAAGAAACACCTCAAACATTTTTTTAAAAAAAAGAGAAAAAAGTCAATAATGTCACACAAAACAGAAGGGGGACCGCGTCTGTTTTGGTCACCGTCGTAGGGAGGGCTACATCCTTCGAGGGAGACCAACCGAAGATGAGGTCGCCATAACAACCAGCCTTACATTTTATCTGATTTATTGCAAGTCGTTTTCAAACAAGATATCCAAAGCGTACAAACTTTTTCTAAAGCTTTTTATAGTAGTGTATAACTTACAAATTAAGTTGTAATTAGAGTGAAAAACTTTTCGCAAATGTTTAGGGTGCGTTTAGTTGAGGGAAAACACCTTTGTTTTTCATAAAATATTTTGTAAAAAACAAAGAAAACAAAGATTACGTTCAAATAAGCGTTTTCCAACAAAATATTCAGCAAAACACAAAATCCCCTATTTCCTAACTTAATAAGGAAAATCACAAAACAAATTTTAGTTATTTTCTTTGTGTTTCCCTTGTAACCCACAACACTCCCTCACCTTTTGCAAAATAGAAAATACAAATATCAACTAAACGTGGTTTTTATATTTTCAAGTGTTTTGTGGAGATAAATTTATTTTCCAAATTTTTACAAAACTAGAGATAGAAAACAAGAGAATTTTTTCTCCAACTAAACGCACCCTTGATATCGTCAAGATAGTCCTTCAAGTTATTTCAAAATATCTTTTATCTTCAATGCTTTAAAGTTCTTAGAATGAATTCTTGAAATAATAAAGGCTTTTTATCAAGCTAAGCACGAGAGATGCTCTTACATTAACCAAATAAGATGGACCAAATATAAACTTGAGCTCAAAATTATAAATCTTCTCTGTTTTTATGACATAACTGAACTCAAAATTCGTACGAATCACATCTAATAAGTCAAGGTAGGTTAATGAAAGAAATTGGATGCAAAATGGGTGGGTCGAGCGGGCTCGGGCCACGGGTCTAAACGGTCTCGAGACCGAACGGGCATGGGCTTATATAAGCACGGGCACATGTCAAACGGGTACATGTTATATGAATCGGTTTAGAAAAAACTCAAAACTCAAAAAAAAAAAAAAAAAAAAAAAAAAAAACTCCAGACGTAACATCTCATTTTATATTTAAATAACTAAATATATTATATTTATAGTTTTTTTTATTAAAATTAATTGTCACGTTCTTCAATTGAGATAAAACATGCGTCCATTAATGTCCGATTAACTTTTGAAATGCCCAAACATGTGTGTGCCTAAATCTTTTACAAATTTTTATGATTTTGAAAACAAATTGCCACCAAAGAATATGACATACCAGTTGACGCAAGAAAAATATAGCAAAACAACTCAATAACAAACTGGTTTTGTTCTTAATGTGCTAGTTACTATTAATTTTGCAAGTTCCTTTGCCACAAGCGGATCGGATGTCGTGTATATAAGAGTGGCTAGGTTCCATGGTGGACTTGTTCATGCATACTACATAAAAATGGTTGCATAAAGAATTAGATTCTTGAACGACGTACATGTTAATAAGCTAAAAGGTATGCGGATTGCACCCGATATAACATATATATGGATAGGAGATGTGGGGAGTAACCACGACCATAGGCATGACGAATAGAACATGAAATCACTATAAATAGCATTAGATTCCGAGGTTGCATAATCACACTTTATGGTTACAATAAATAGTTTGAGTATCCACTAAGCCACAAAGAAGAAGTGTATGAGGTTGAACTTGGAATAGACTGAAACAATTATGTGCAAATAACACAACGACTTTCACGTTTGCTCTTCACAGAAATGTTGAAAGGTCAAGCCAGTGCACACTAAACAGAACAAGCAAACGAAAATAAGAAACTAGTTACAAATGAAATAAAAGTAATGAGGAATTGAAATATAGTGTTATTTTCATTTGGGGGTTAAACAGTAATCACCCAAATTATAATATTTATTCGGCATAAATAGTGAGTAATAATCAACAAAAGACAAAACAACAAACCTGTAAGGGTTGTTGCGGCCGAAACCCAAAGGAGAGGGAGTTTGACTTTTTGTCAAACTTGAATACTTGTTCTAGAAGTATTCTAGAACCTCCTTAGGGCCCTATAAATATAAAGGCTTCTTAAGGGATTCTCATAACACTCATCATAACCCTAAAACTCTCGCCCTCGCCCCCTCTCTTTTGTCGTGCAATCAGACGACCAAATCCAAAAGGGTTCGAAACCATTTTGGTCAATCCTAGACGATCGAAATTAGGGTTATCTAAACCTAAGTCGATCACACATATCCCTTGGTTGACTACTAGTCGATCCAGGGTTTACCCGGTTTCGTGCTCGCTTAACTTGCATAGGTTCGTAGCTCTAATTCTACACGTGCAGTGCCGGTGGATACCTGACAATATCCAAGAAGTGATAATGCCCAAGAAACCTTAAAGGTGATCGTGTAGCATCAAGAAGATGAAGAAGGCATTCCTTGCAAGTAAAGAAAGGTCGTGGAGCTTATGTAAGCAGGAATAACAAGTAAGTAATCCTAAACATCCTTCTTATAAATTAGGTTATATCACTGTTTATAAGATCTGACTATTAAGGTTTTGGTTTGCATGAATTTATGTGTTTATTTTCCGTTAAGCATGTTTTATAGCCGTGCGGGTGACCACCGAAACCCTGCATAAACGCCAAATTAGAGAGCAATGCATTGTTGGAAGTGACGGATCGGCTTGCTTAACTAGTAAGTTAGAATAACTTTTCAAATTTAAACACTGTGGCTAAAAGTTTATGTTATTCGTATTGAATTTGATTAAATGAACAACCTAATATTCTAGGAACTAAAAACAGAAATTTGAAATATCTGAGAACCGAGAACCAAACTACGGTTCTAAAATGCAGTTCGAGTTGGGTCGGTTCCGGTTCTCTGTTCGTGTCTGGTTCTCGATCCATTTGATCACTCCTAAATAGGCCTTGAGCTAAGAGAAGTCAACCAAAAAGCTCAAAAATAATGTTGACGTCAATGATAAATCAACATAGCATGTGCATACTTGTCAAAATTTATCGCTAACAACATGAAATTTACACATTTAACACTTAAAATCCAAAAGGTAAATCCGTAAAAACTATCCAGTAAATAAACTATAACACGTATGACACACCAATAAACATGACCAGTGTTCTAAATAGCGTGAGGCGTGGCGTGACGGCAAGACGACGCCTCAAGCCTTAGGAGCCTTTGCGGTTCTTAAGACGTGCTTAAAGCAACAAAAAAATATTTATAAATTTATGTATTTATAATTTTATATAATTTTTTAAAGGCAGATTATTTCCAACAAACAAAACAAATACAAACAAAGCATCCACTGTATATAACCAAGATGGTTAAAAATAAAGAAACAAGGAAAGAAAACATAAAGAGAATACAAAATAAAATTACACATTGACATAAGACAAATACAACTAAGACAAACAAAGCTAGGATGCAACACTAAATAAAGACCACATGCATCACAAATAATGTATTTCACAAAACAATCACAACCATAAGAAACATGTTGGACCTACGAGCTATAGAAGAACAAGTTATAGATAGTAGATTTAGATCATATTACTCGTACTATATTAGCATTTTGACTACTAGTTACCAATGGATCGCATACTAAACCATTAAGCATTCATTATGAGAAAATAGACATTTAGTGACAGATGTTCTTGTGACTCACACAAATGCCACTAAATCTTACATTTTAGTGACGTTTTTTAAAAATGTAAGTAAAAGCTTAAAATTTTAAGATTTAATGACATTTTTCATAAACAAAATGTGTCACAAAAAGCAAGAACTATGTACTCACATTTTTTTTTGGTGTCATCATAAATAAACTTGTACTTACTGAACTTCTACCTACACTTTTTAAAGTGTGAGAGAAGCACATAAAATTTTTAATGACACTTCTTTTATATTTTTAGTGACACATTTAACTTTTGGTGACACATATGTCACTGGATGACAATTTTCTTATAGTGATGACACACTATAAGGCATGCCTACAATCTTCGATTTTTACTATTTTGGCCTAAAACACCGGACCGAAATGTGTTTTGTCCGGTTCAGTGGTCCGTAACAGTCCAACGAAACATAATTAGGGATGAGCACGGTCTAAAAACCAGACCAGACCAACAAAAACTGGATTGAATCTAAAGCTGATTGGCCCAAAACTCCAGACCGAGGACCGACTGAAATGTGTTCAGTCCGGCTCAGTTGGTCCGCTTCATCGGCCCAATACGATCCAACAAAGCATATTAATTAGTTTTGCGTAAAATTGGATCAAACCAAAGACTGAAATTGTTGAAAAGGGTGGACCGAGGACCGAACCAAAATACGTTCGGTCCGGTCCGGTTCGAGCTGGTTTGTCGGTTTGTAAGTTCGGTCCGCTCCGCGGTCTATTATGCTCGATCAAACGAATAACGGCTTTTCTGTAAGATAAATTAGGACCGGACCGGACCAGACCAGACCAAAGTATATTTAGTCTAGTCCAACTAGGGGTGAGCATACGACCCTAACGGACCGGACCAGACTGGACCGGACCGGACCAACCACATTCGGTTCGGTCCGCGGTCTCGGCTTTCGGGCTAATTCGGTCCTCGGTCCGGTCCGGACCAAAACCGACGAATTTGGGCTAATTTGGCCTTGTTAGACCGGACCTAACGAAGGACCGACCGGACCGACCACATTCGGTCCGGTCTCGGTCTAAGATTTTTGCCGAAATCGGGTCTCTGTCCGGTCCGGTCCGGTTTTTGAACCGTGCACACCCCTAAGTCCAACTAGTTCACGATCTGTCATGGTCGACCCTAATCCAATTTACACTATTTAAAGGGCTTGTATCTAAATGATACCTTATGTTGTGTGAGAAGCTCTTTAACCAAATGATTATAGGTTCAAGTTCTACTTAAAACATGTGAAATAGATTTATGGTGTAAATGCTGTCATGTAGTTAAAATTGCCATTCTAAAAAAAATTAAGAGAAAAACATTAGTCACACACAAGCAACAAACAAACTCAAAGGACCCAAAATAACAAAACAAAAAACTAAACCGACAAAAACCAAAGCCTTAAAAACACAAGAACACAAACACAAACACAGCTGTTCTCCCCCAAATCAAAAACCAAACATGGATCCCTTGACAACACTCCGAGAATTCACAATGAACAACACCCTCCACAAAATCACCAAAAACCCAACCAACAACACCTACCAATTCACACCCACACTCTCCTTCCCTGCCCAAATCGAAACCTCGTACAGGTCCAAACAAGGTAGCTTCTACACTCTCGAAACTTTGGTTTATTTCATTAACAACATCAACATCAAGCACCATGACTATATTCGCAACGCGGGCACTCAAAAGATTCCTGCTGTCACTTTACTAGATAGGAAGCCTTTGATTGAGTACCTTAATGGTCGGACTGATATTCAGTTTGACTATATTCGTAACCCGAATTTGAATATCGCCTTAACGGAGGAGAACGAGAGTGTATTTGATAGTAGGAGTCCTATGGAACTGGTTAGGGAGATGGAGAGGCCTTTAAAGGACCGAGAGACGATATTGGAGTGTAGGAATAAGGATTTTTACGGGGTTTTTGTTGCGGCGAGTAAGAGGGACGAGGAGGGGAGGAAGGATGGGGTGGTGGGGAAGGTGAGGGTAGGGGAGGGTAATGAGATGGATGGAGGGATACCCAAGTCGAAAATGATGAAGGGGAGTAAGATAGGGGACGGTGTGCCGATTATATTGGTCCCGAGTGCTTCTCAGACGTTGATAACGATTTATAATGTGAAGGAGTTTTTGGAGGACGGGGTTTTTGTGCCGTCGGATGTGAAGATGAAACAGATGAAGGGGCCTAAGCCGGATTGTGTGACGGTTGTGAAGAAGTTTAGTAGTAGGGATAAAGTTGTGACGGCGTATGAGGTTAGGGATAAGCCGAGTGCGTTGAAGGCGGAGGAGTGGGGGAGAGTTGTGGCGGTTTTTGTGTTGGGGAAAGAGTGGCAGTTTAAGGATTGGCCGTTTAAGGATCATGTTGAGATCTTCAATAAAAGTAAGTGAGGTTATTGTTCGGTTTTTATGTTGTTTAAAGTTTAGGACTTTTGATTATGATGCTCTTTGATTAACATGTTTGATCTCGTATTATGTTAAAAAATGCTAGTTAGCTTGATTTAATATTATACAGGTGAAATTTAGGCACATTTGTATAACACGTTTTTGACATATCTATCTAGTTACGATTATGTTTTATATCTTAGGGGGTGTTTGGGTTAGCTAATGTTAGCAGCTAAAGTTTTTTTTACATAAAAATAGTTAATTAGCTTCTGCATTATTAAAACACAATGCACAAGATAGTGTTTGCTGAGCGTATATGCGAATAAAATGTTATAATGGTAAACTGAACAAGAATGAACAACACTCATAACAGCTTATTGCCTTTTTATAACGCAGTAGAGCTACTTAAATAAGACACCCTTTGAAGGTCCTAATTAAGTTATAATTAGCAATAAGATGTGCAAGCCAAACACCCCCATGTTATCCAAATACCTGACAAGTTAGTACTAACCAAAGAGTTCTTTATCTCGAAAAATCCTTCTACTAAAACAACAAATTTGAAATTTATATCATAAAAAACGATTGATTAAAACTAGTTTACAAGTGAGGCTATTGTACGATTTTAATGTTCCTTAAAGTTTAAAACTTTGTACATCATTATGCAGGTGAAACTTTGTACATCTTTAAACATGTTTTTGACATATCTATCAAGTTATGAATATAGTTTTGTTTCTTGGGCGGGGTTAAGCTTGTTTACAAAAATAACATACTAGCTTTTGCATTAAAGTTCAGTAATGTTAAAATGACTAAAAAATGACTTTGACCCCTCCTGTGGAGGAGCAAAATAAGAGAGGGTAAAGTTCTAAAAAGATGAGGGTAAAGTTCTAATTAAATGCAGAATAAGTCAGCAAGCTAGTGGGGGAGCTTATAAGAAACAGCTTAATAGCTAATATGCTGAAGCTGTTTGGCTCTCTCAAACACCCAAGACACCTTATTGCGTCTTGGTGACACGATGTAATAAGCTAGTTAAATGACCTGACTTAGCTAATTTTCTAGTTTCTTCAGTTTGTTCATGACTGTCACACTGTGTTAAAAACAAGAAGCTTAAGCACGGATAATATTCATTCTGAATTATTATAGATATATTTTAATGCAGGTGAAACTTAGGCACATTTTCGTAGTATATTTTGGCTTCGATTAAATTTTGTTTTTGTTTCTCAATATATTTTCGAGTTTATTAGCTTTATTTATGAACATATAAATACAAGAAACTGTGGTTCTGTAAATATGCGATTCTTAGTTTATAATGTAACCTTAAAAAGTTTATGGATGGATGATATACATTTTGAATTATTTGTTACAGTTCTTGGATTTTACATGCGTTTTGAGGATGACAGTATTGAGTCAGCCAAGACTGCGAAGCAGTGGAATGTGAAAATCATATCTGTGAGATTAGATTATAAAGTTTTTGAGCTTTTGGATTTACTTAGACTTATTCTTTACGTGCTGTTCTGACCTTTTAAATGTGCTTCATCAATAATGTTTTAGATAAGTAAGAACAAAAGGCATCAGGACAGAGCAGCTGCACTTGATGTTTGGGACAGACTAGAAGAATTTGTGCGTTCACGGTCACGTTCTTGAGGTATGCAAATATTAATTGCATACGTAGTTATCTGTTATCTACCTTCTTCATTTTCCATAATTACGACCCATGTTCATATATTTTCATAAATTATGAATTCTGCAGGTTGTGAAGATTGGGATTTTGTATTCGCTAGTTAATTTAGGCCGTTGAGAGGCAAAAGAGACCAACATTAAGAACAAAGTTGTATCGTAGCACAAAATGGTATGACAACTCCTAATTGAAATCTGTGTTAGTAGTAGAAATCAAGAACCTCGTGTGTACAATCAGATTGTTGTTTCTGAAGTTAAATAGATCCTGCTTCTATAGCGACTTTTTGATTTTGTTAAGACACAGGTGCCCTCCTTTTTATGAATGACTTGATGAATCGAAGATATAGCGGGTTAGCCATAGAAAAGATCTGTGTAAAGCTTATATAGCGACTTTTTCCCCCTCATCTGCTTGCTATGTGTGACTTCATTATTGGATTTGAGAACAGTGATAATATGATTGTTTAGATAGAATTAACCAACTAGGCAACCAGAAAGATGATGAAACGACTATGTTCGACGACTACATCCAAATACAAATCGATGTGTACATCTTGAAGTAAAAGCTTGATCACATGACCACGTGAAGTGATCAAACCTCGCTAAAATGAAAATCACTCGACACAAATCAACCACACTATCATTTGACCTTCCATAAAAAACCAACGAGCATGGAGGAAAACTATTGCTTGAAATGCTGAGGTTCCAGATTGTAATGAATTCGCAGCGGACAATTCTACTTGTAAAATTCCATAACCCACAAGTTGCAAACTAAACATTTCTTTGCAAGTCCAGTGAATCCAGCACCTTTAACCAGGGCAAGGTACTCGTCTTCTGTTCACTCTTTTCCTCCTGAATATTTTGTCATTAGCATCGTATCCAAATGAGTGGTGACTTTCGTAGCTGAACTTGTATCCGATAAGAAAGGGAGATTAGCCTCTATCGAAATAACTTTCCCATCATCTGGCAATGCGTTGTAGCAAGCAGCTTCGAGCATTGATCATAATATATGTAGAAGCCACTGTCATGTTTCATTTGTTATTTAATACAGAAACTCGTGTGATCGAAATTACCTTCATAAAAATTACGTCGCCTTGTGGAAGACAGTCAAACATGTCTCCTCCAACATGCTCGATACCTACATGTGTACAACGCGAAATAAACAAGTGATGGTTCATTTATAAAATAGAAGTAAAGATTAACATACCAGGATAGACACCAATTATTATGAAGATCTTGTCTTGAAACAACTCCATGAATCCCCGTCCTCATTCGGTATAAAGTATTTTACGACAGGGGTTAGTCCATACACTCGAACCAACTTTAAGTCATGGTCGCATTCGGTGCAAGTGACAACGGAATGGCTTGGTACAGTAGAAGCATTCTATCAATCATTGCAGGAGCATTTTGGTTTGGATTGACAAGCGGGTAGCAATCTCGTGAACTGAGAGTTGGGCATGTGGGCCCAGCTCGGCTACTGCATCTAGTACTTTGAGCTTGCCACCTCTAATGTCAAGGTAACTAGTTGCATTGCATAAGTGAACTGGTCCTCAGCTCGTTGGTACCCATTTTTGACAAAAGCACTTGGTCTACTTCATCTTTTCACTTGCTCAACTAATTATAAATATTTTAAAACTAGCACTCTTTTGATCATCTCAATGTTTAAGTGGATGTCAAAGTCTTTTTATAAGCCTCTTTTTAGAGAAAACTGTCCAGTGTCCACAATGCAAGGGTCAAATGGATGACATTATGGCACTTGCGTGCACAACTAGTCTCGAGGAGCTGCGACGAATCTCCCCCTTCGGAAAGGAACTTGCACTGAATGAAGCGCCGGGAGTGATGTTCTCTGTGGGGATCACCCGCTACCGTCATTGAGGCCCCTCCCCCGTGAGTGCCCCCTAGGCTCTACGTGCAAAGTTTAAACATGGTTCAGCAAACCATTACTAAAGCATGAATTCCTACAAGCCATTTCAAATATATTAATTGAACGACAATCTAGTAGTTTAATATCACAAAATATCTCCAAGTTTTGCATATGTGGTGGCAAGGATCAAAGCACAACACAAGCATACTGACTCCTCAACAGAAACAACTAGATCTTGGACTTATCCAGGAGCTAAAAGCAAGCTATCACTTCACAAAACTGATAGTCCTCTTGTTCATATCGAAAGGTTTTGGAAGGCGGCAATTTGTGCCTAAAATCAAAAAAATGGTCAAATTTGTAAAAGATTTTGTCACATTTAGCCTTTACCCTCTTTTTGAAATGGACATATATTGTCCATTTAAAAGTTAAATGGGCACAAACGAGCACATTTTTTCTTTCAGTTATAACATTACAATTGTTTTTAAAGAAAAACTTATGATGTAATATATTTAATTTTTTTAAATATAAATAAGGTGTTACGTTTGAGGAATTTATTTCGTCGTTTTGGGTCTTTTCTAAAGCGATTCGTATAACATGCGCGTGTTTGGCCCGTGCCCATTTAGTCTGTGCCCATTTGGGCCCTAGCTCGTTTGAACTGTAGCCCGTGCCCTCTTGGCCCGCCCATTTTACCACCTCTAAGCATAACCATCATGCTTGTAGAAAATTAGCTTGTATGCACCAGGGGGTTTTTGTTGTTTGCAGGAGCGATGAGATTTTACTGTAAAGTGAAACTCTTTCAGCACGAGCAATCTGATGAACAGTCCATGGTTGACTAGCTATAAATGAAAAAAATAGAAATATTATGATTGTTAACCGAGCTTTACGAGACCTCTTTCAATTATCGGAGGTTAGGAAGGACGTTATAAAGTATTGACGGTTCCAATAGAAGGCATCCTTCTAATTATTATTCCTTCATGATTCCCCTATTGCATTTTCTTGCGACTTTACTATTTATCATTGTTATGCCTTGACAACCAACACGTTGGATATACGAAATAGATCCTAACTGAATGGTCCTAACGTTTCTGACGCCTCATTAGTACCTGTTAAATGTACTCAAAAAGTTTATGGTATGTGAATCGGCCACAGAAATCGTGCGGTTGGTGCTACTGCTATAAATAAATGTAGTAGCCGTTCTTGTTGAGTTTATGATATATAAAATACAATAAAACATAAAGACATCAAGAGTACACAGCGGAAGACTTAAGATCATAACAAATAAATTAATTAACTGAAAGTATGCGTAACGTACCTCTTGCGAATATCAAATCCCTCGAGCAAAGCAAAACAACCCTCGAGCAAAGCAAACCAAAGAAGTACTTATTGGTGTAAGAATAATGTCTTACAACCACGTTCTTGTACACACGAATTAACCAAACGAATCAAGCGATTGCTAGATCTAACACAAGTCCTCGTTTAAGAAAAACGAAACCAAACTCCCTTACTTGGGGTGTTCGGCCGAAATATGGACTAGAGAGAGGAGAGGAGAGATCTAGGGTTAATTCAATGCACAAGTGTATGAAACCCTAGAACCTAGCCCTCCTTATATACTAGTAGGTAAACTTAGGGAACAAGTTAGGGGATTTAGGCTTTGTAAAGCCCTATGGCCGGCCATGATGGAAAGCCCAAAGCCCAACCCATAATTTTTCCAAGTTTTCCATTTCTAGTCCTTCTCTTTTCCATTTAACGGTCGTTAGTCATTTTTCCGTTAAATACTTAACGATCGTTAACCGGACTTAATGTGTAATAATTAATCGTAAACATAAACATTAATTATTAACTTTAATTCTCATTCGCTAATGTGTGCAATCCCGTGGTCACGAGTTCGAATCCAGACATTCACATGTTTGTAAATATATACATTTCCAACAGTTCTCACAGGCAGAATGCCTTTCTTCATCTATTTTAGAGGTGCACTATGGTCAATTTGTGTTGTTTCACTTTTAAGGTTCACATAAACTAAATTTGTCAAACGTGCAAGAGTATCCAACGTCCACTTCTAATGCAATAGGTCAATCAAGTTCAATACATTTTCAATTTTCCTCTTGGAAGTCCAGAAAGAAGATTCATGTAGTAGTTGTGAAGGGAGAAGTAGTAGTTGGCTCACGTTGAGTATGCACAATTTTTTTAATATATCACTTACTTAGAGGCATGATAGAGACCGATTAGAGGAGGTCAATCTCCCTAGAATAAGACAAGAAACGAGATTAGATAAGGCCCTTTGAGTGGGCAAGAATCCAAGAAAACTAGAGAGAAACAAGACTATTTAATCAATTTTCTTCGTTTCTTTCACGAAATGAACAAAACATTACATCTAAGGAAAAGTACTAGAGCGCTACGCTAAGAATGTGGAGATAACTGCCCTTTAACAATTACTAGTATGACTTATTCATATGCGCATAGTTGCACTTACTTCAGATAAACAAAAACTACTGTATTAAGCTACTTAATTAAAAGGGTGAAGGCCGGACATACGTAATAAACTTTATCAAATTAACCAATATACGTAATATAATTTTTTTTTATTGTCAATGTACGTAATATACTTTTAAATAATTACCAATGTACGTAACATTGAAAAATTAATATTTAAAAAAGTTACAGTTTTGGTCCCTGCCGGTTGCTTTGACTTTCACCGTTAGTCATTTGATATTTTTTACTTAAAAAATTACAGTAGTGGTCCCTTGACATTTGTGTTGACTTCTACTGTTAGTCCCTTGACATTTTAATACGATTTCGTCCGTTTTTATTTATGTTTTCATACGTTTTTATCGTCTTTATCCATTTTTATACGCTTTCATTCGTTCTTATCCGTTTCATCCATTTTTATACGTTCTCGTCCGTTTTTATACGATTTTGTTCGTTTTTCTCACGTTTTCATACGTTTTTATTCGTCTTTATCCGTTTTCATTCATTTTTATACGTTTTTGTCCATTTTTATACGTTTTTATTCATATTTATGCGTTTTTGTCCGTTTTTGTACGTTTATACGCTTTCATCCGTTTTCTTTAGTTCTCATACGTTTTTATCTGTTTTTTTTTCATTTTTGTACGCTTTCGTCTGTTTTTCTTATGTTTCATACGTTTTTATCCATTTTCATCTGTCTTTATGTTTTTATACGCTTTCGCTCGTTTTTCTTACATTTTCATATGTTTTATCTCTCTTTATCTGTTTCATCCGTTTTTATACGCTTTCCTCCGTTTTTCTTATGCTTTCATACATTTTTATCCGTTTTCATCCGTTTTCATATGTTTTTGTCCATTTTTATATACTTTTGTCCGTTTTTCTTACATTTTCATACGTTTTTATTCGTTTTCATCCATTTTTATACGTTTTCATAAGGATAAAGACAGATAAAAACGGATAAAACATATAAAAACATAAGAAACAGACAAAAGCGTATAAAAAGGAAGAAAATGCTTAAAAAGGACAAAAACGTATAAAGACGTATGAAAACGTAATAAAAACGGACGGAAGCATATAAAAACGGACATAACCGCATAAAAACGGATGATAACATATGATAATGTATAAAAATGTACAAAAACGTATAAAAACGGATGAAAACGAATGAAGACGGATAAAAACGTAAGAAAAACGGACGAAGGATGAAAACATTTACAAAAGACAAAAACGGATAAAACCGTAAGAAAAACGAACGAAAGCGTATAAAAACGGATGATATTGGATAAAAGACAGATGAAAACATACCAAAACGTAAGAAAAACAAACGAAAGCGTATAAAAACGGATGAAAACAGGCCCGGAGCTGATAGGGTGGCAGAGGGGTGCTGGGCCTCCCCTAACAAGCCCAAATTCTATAACAGGTTATACTAAACATTGGCCAAAATGAAAATAATGTTTCTTATTAGTCCCTCCCAATTAATAGTTTCTATCAAATTATCCATTTTGTTTTGTGGTTTTCTGTCATTTCAATCATTGGCTTTTGTTTTAACTTTTCTTATTCATTGGTTAAGAGATGGGTGTTATTATATTTCAAGAATAATCTTTCGTAGTTTTATAATATCTCAACTTTAAATGATACCTTAATTTAAAATACCATCACAAATATGTTGTTATCAATCATAGCGGATATTTATATTTTTGGTTAACTGATATACATTTGTAGAATCATTTTCAAGATCGAATTTGACATAATATCATTTTGTATTTGAGATGTCCACCGTTACTTCTAAAATATTGTCAACAAACACTACAAATCACGAGACATTGATATTTTATTGAAATAAGACATTTGTTGTTACTATCGGACAACAAAGTTAAGCCCCCCCTAACTTCAAATCCTGGCTCCGGCCCTGGATGAAAACGTATAAAAACGAAAAGAATGTATAAAACGGACATAACCGCATAAAAACAGATGAAAATATATGAAAACGTATAAAAATGGACAAAAACGTATAAAAACGGATGAAAACGAATTAAGACGGATAAAAACGTAAGAAAAACGGACGAAAGCGTATAAAAACGGATGAAAACATTTAAAAAAGACAAAAATGGATAAAAACGTAAGAAAAACGAACGAAAGCTTATAAAAACGGATGAAATCGGATAAAGACAGATAAAAACATATGAAAACATAAGAAAAACAAAAGAAAGCGTATAAAAACGGATGAAAACGTTTAAAAATGGACAAAACCGGATGAAAACAGATAAAGACGGATAAAAACGTCAGAAAACGGACGAAAAAGTCTTAAAACAGATAAAGACGGATAAAAACGTAAAGAAAAACGGACGAAGGCGTATTAAAATGTCAAGGGACTAACAGTGGAAGTCAACGCAAATGTCAATGGACCATTACGGTAATTTTTCTAAGTAAAAGAATATCAAAGGACTAACAGTGAAAGTCAACGCAAATGGCAATGACCAAAACTGTAACTTTTTTAAATGGTAATCTGTCAATGTTATGTACATTGGTAATTATTCAAAAGTATAATACGTATATTGACAATAAATAAAGTATGTTGCGTATATTGGTTAATTTGATAAAGTTTATTACGTATATTAAGCCTTCACCCTAATTAAAACAAACTCAAATTGCAAAGAACTCATATTTGAATGCTTCATGTTTGAAGCATTTGGGACAATGTTGTTAAACTACATGTAGACCTTCTTCATGCCCATGCACATATCAAGGCGCTTCTAATATGAAAGTGCTTAAACTTAATAGAAGCATTATGCTATGGAAGCATGTTTTACAACCACGGACCATTTAGGCATGGTTTGGGTTATTATGAAAAGTTTCTTAGAATGAAAAGAATGAGAAGGCATGTGGAGGTGACATGTGTTACCTTTGCCACATCATCATGCCACATCACCATACCCCACCCCCGAAAAAAAAATCCCGCCAAAAAAAATTTTTTTTCCCGCCAAATTTTTTTACTGCATCACAGTTATAAAGTTACTGCATCACAAATCATAATTTTAGTGCATTAAGGTTATAAATTACTGCATCACAGTTATAAAGTTACTGCATCACAGTTATAAAGTTACTGCATCACAATCATGATTTTAGTGCATTAATGTTATAACATTGATTTTAATGCATCATAGTTGATGCACTTAACTATTAACTATGATGCATTAACTTATAATAAAGATGCACCAAGACTTATTAGTGCATTAAGGTTATAAGTTACTGCGTCACAATTATGATTTTAGTGCATTAAGGTTATAAATTACTGCATCACAGTTATAAAGTTATTGCATCACAATCATGATTTTAGTGCATTTAAGGTTATAACCTTGATTTTAGTGCATCATAGTTGATGCACTGAACTATTAACTTATAATAAAGATGCACCAAAACTTATTAGTGCATTAAGGTTATAAGTTACTGCATCACGGTTATAAATTTACTGCATCATAATCATGATTTTAGTGCATTAAGGTTATAAATTACTGCATCACAATTATAATTGTGATGCAGTATTTTTATAACTGTGATGCAGTAATAAATTTTGGCGGGAATTTTTTTTTTTTGCCAAAAAATTTTTTTTTTGCGGGAATTTTTTTTTTGCGGGGGGGGGGGGGGGGGTGACACATGTCACATGACATGGCATGATGATGTGGCAAATCTGACACATGTCACCTCCACATGCCTTCTCATTCTTTTCATTATAAGAAACTTTTCATTTTAACCCTACCCATCTAGGCATCACCTACAAATTTTCCATTTTACTAAAGTCTATAAATCAGAAAAGAAGATTCAAGTTTTTTCACATTTAAGTAAGCGAAAATTACGTGAGTACCCTTTTTTTAGAAATGTGTGTCTTCACATGCCCTCACTTTTCTTACCTTATCAATTCTACCCATCAATGTCGGGTAAATATCTACTTGACATACGCGACACACACGTGTACGTGTGGGATTGAGTTTTTAAATTAATTCACAACAATGTCGGGTAAAAATATACCCGTTGTACATGACATTGTGTTTTTATTGACCATGTAGGGTAAAAATATACCCTATATACACGACATTTTTTTTTATTGATTTGAAATGGAGCCCTAGCTAATGTCGGGTAGCTTTTTACCCTATATACACGACATGTTCATGGGGAAGGAGCACCTGGGAAAGCTGATGAAAAGCAAAGAGAATTTATTCTTGATATGACCCGACGTACCAAATTTGATAAAATGAGAACCAACATTTGTTGGTTATGATAACTTTTTTTCAACAAATCTGATGAAAAGAGAAGAAAGTGAGAAAAATTATGAACTATTATAGTGGTGAGTTTTGCATGAGTGTGAGTTTTGAGTTTTGTTTGTGTGAGTGGTGTGGTGTTTAAGTGGTGGTGGTGATAAAATTTGGAGCTGTTGTGGTGGTAATATTGTGGTGACAGGGGTGGTGGTGGCATGAGTATGGTGGTGTTGGCTGTGGTGGTGATATTGTGGTGACATGGATGCTGGTGGCGTGAGTGTGGTGGTGTTGGCTGCGGTGGTGATAAGTTGGTGCTGCTGGTGGTGTTGTGGTGGTGACGTGATGACAAAGGAGGTGGCGTGAGTGTCGTGGTGTTGGCTGTGGTGGTTATTAAAAAAAGTGCTGGTGGTGTTGAGAGGCGGGGTGGTGGTGGATGTGGTGGTGACTGAGTTAACGGTTGTTGCCGGTGAATATGGCGGATTATCGGGTATTTCGCAATATTTAATTTCTTGTTCCCTTACACTTATTATTTGTTTTTTTGTTACGTATATGTGTATTAATATATATTTATATGTTTATGTTATTTTAGGATTATCCCGCGCAAATTACATGTAGGAGTAGGTTGTCGTTAATTAGTGAAATTAAAAGCCGGATTGCGAACACCCTTAAGGAAAGATTATTTAGAGAAACATGTTTTGGTTGGTTGTTAGATTTGCCGAAAATGCAAGAGAGTGGGGTGTTATTACATTATTTTATATGCCACCAAGTGCCTTGTGAAGAGGGAGAGACATATATTGTTCCTTTGAGATATCGTGTACGTGATCTTGATCGGGTAGGTGAGATTGAGATTAAGTTTGGTAGGGAGGAATTCTGTCTAGTTACGGGTCTAAGGTTTGGGACATATTTTAGTAAGCATTATGAAGATGGACCTAATTCGTTTAGGAGACGAGTGTCCCCTTCATCCACTGATTTGCAGAAAATAAAAGTTGGTATGTTGTTACGTAAGTTAAAAAGCCTGGAGTTTAGTCATTTGAGCGACACAGATGCTGTTGGTCTTTGTTTGATAGGCGTGTTGATGTTGGTGTTAAAAGGGACTGAGCTTAGGAATGTAGTTGACGAATTTATATTTAGGTTAGTAGAGGATTTAGATGCTTGCAATGTGTATTAGTGGGGGTCGTTCGTATGGCCAACCTTGTAAAAGAATCTAAAGGATGCATCAATTCAGCGTAGGGCAAAGCACTTTGCCGAGGGGAGGGATCCTGGTACACTTTCTAAGTACACGTTGAATGGCTTTATATGGGCCTTCAAGGTATGTTAATATAAATTTATAAAGTTCATGTATATGTATATCGTTAACGAATTTTAACAAAATTCCCATTTTATAGACGTGGATATTGGAGATGTTCCCTCATGCTGCGGCCCCTACGGTTTTTTTTTTCATAAACAATTGTATTCCCGATCAATTGCGTGTCATTATAAAAACATAGTATTTAGAGAGCGTCTAGACACGTTTTTGGATGGCCAATTGAATGTGAGTTTGATATATGACCTTAATTTTTTACTATATGATTATAATTTTTTTTATGGTTTTTTTTAGTGTTGTGTATATTGTCCATGTTTTTTAAAGGTAAATCGACCTTTTCCAAGGCTTACACCGGATGGCTTGGAGGAAAATACCGAGTGGTGGGCTCAAACTTTATCACTGGAGTTGCGGTCGGATTCCCATCAAAATACGCTCCTACTTTGAACCCACCACTCTGTATTTTCCTCAAAGCCATCCGGTGTAAGCCCCGCCAAAGGTCGATTTACCTTTAAAAAACATGGAGAATATACACAACATTAAAAAATAACTATAATCATATAGTAAAAAATTAAGGTCATATCTCAAATCACATTCAATTGGCCATCCAAAAACGTGTCTAGACGCTCTCTAAATACCATGTTTTTATAATGCCACACAATTGATTGGGGAGACACTGTTTATGAAAAAAAACGTGGTCGCACCATGATGGAACATCTCCAATATCCACGTCTATAAAAAGGCAATTTTGTTAAAATTCGTTAATGATATACATAAACATGAACTTTAGAAAATTATATATGACATACCTTGAAGGCCCATATAAAGCCATTCAACGTGTACTTAGGAAGTGTATCAGGATCCCTCCCCTCATCAAAGTGCTTTGCCCTACGCTGAATTGCAGCATCCTTTAGATTCTTGTACAAGGTTGGCCATACGAATGACCCCCACGGGTACACATTCCAAGCATCTAAATCCTCTACTAACCTAAATATAAATCCATCAACTACATTCCTAAGCTGAGTCCCTTTTAACACCAACATCAACACGTCTATCAAACAAAGACCAACAACATATGTGTCGCTCAAATGACTAAACTCCGGGCTTTTTATCTTACGTAACAACATACCAACTTTTATTTTCTGCGAATCAGTAGACGAAGGGATCACTCGTCTCCTAAACGAATTAGGTCTATCTTCATAATGCTTACTAACATCTATCCCAAACCTTAGACCCGTAACTAGACAAAATTCCTCCCTACCAAACTTAATCTCAACCTCACCTACCCGATCAAGATCACGTACACGATATCTCAAAGGAACAATATATGTCTCTCCCTCTTCACACGACACTTGGTGGCATATAAAATAATGTACTAACACCCCACTCTCTTGCATTTTCGGCAAATCTAACAA
The DNA here is from genome assembly GCA_019973895.1 of Chrysanthemum seticuspe. Classification (NCBI taxonomy): domain Eukaryota; kingdom Viridiplantae; phylum Streptophyta; class Magnoliopsida; order Asterales; family Asteraceae; genus Chrysanthemum; species Chrysanthemum seticuspe. Next base: position 356,589,787 of record BPTQ01000008.1, on the reverse strand, counting down.
TCAACCAAAACATGTTTCTCTAAATAATCTTTCCTTAGGGGTGTTCGCAATCCGACTTTTAATTTCACTAATTAACGACAACCTACTCCTACATGTAATTTGCGCAGGATAATGTTAAAATAGCATACACATATAAATGAATATTAATACACATATACGTAACAAATAAACAAATAGTAAGTGTAAGGGAACAAAAAAATAAATATTGCAAAATACCCGGTAATCTGCCATATTCACCGCCAACAACCGTTAGCTCATTCACCACCGCATCCACCACCACCACCACACCTACCAACACCACCAGCACTTTTTTTATAACCACCACATCCAACACCATGACACTCATGCCGCCTCCCCTGTCATCACATCACCACCACAACACCACCAGCATCACCAATTTATCACCACCGCAGCCAACACCACCACACTCACGCCACCAACACCCTTGTCACCACAATATCACCACCACAGTCAACACCACCACACTCATGCCACCACCACAACCCTGTCACCACAATATCACCACCACAACAGCTCCAAATTTTATCACCAACAACACTTAAACACCACACCACTCACACAAACAAAACTTAAAACTCACACTCATGCAAAACTCACACTCAAAACTCACCACTATAATAGTTCATAATTTTTCTCGCTTTCTTCTCTTTTCATCAGATTTGTCGAAAACAAGTTACCACAACTAACAAAGGTTGGCTCTCATTTTATCAAATTTGGTACGTTGGGTCATATCAAGAATAAATTCTTTGCTTTTCATCAGCTTTTCCAGGTGGTCCTTCCCCATGAACATGTCGTATATAGGGTAAAAAGTTACCTGACATTAGCTAGGGCTCCATTTCAAATCAATAAAAAAATGTCGTGTATATAGGGTGTATAACTTGCATCAGATTGTGATAGATCCAATCATATTTTCCTGTTTGAATAACAAGTGCATTAATGAGCATCTTTATCTTGTAAGGGAGGCAATGGTGGGGAAGATTGAAGGAGCAGTTGATGTGGGCGGTGATTGTGGTGGTGGTGATGGTACGAGATATCAGATATGGGCGGCTAGGGTTTTGCTTCGGGTGGGAGATGAGAGAGATGTATACTGATAATAACTGATCCTAAATTCATGTATATATTTAATAAAGATAGTTACACGATTTTATTTTTAAAATGCCTATATTACCCTTATCTCTTGTATAAAATGATACATGATTTTTTATTTTATTACCTTTTTGCCACAACTATTTATATCCATTGATCAATAAATGAACGGCTAAGATCGGTTCTCGCAGTTCTCGCAATTTTTTTGGTTCTGAAAATAACTTTTTATAAAGTGTAATGTGGGTTTGTTTGTTTGTTGGGCTCGTGGGGGTGGCCAAAGCCCAAAACAATATGGTGTCCGTTAGGTTTGCTATAGGATGAGTCAATGCCCAACAAATATAAGGGTGTTTCGGGTCAACATTTTAAGGCCCAAAAAGGATTATCGGGTTTGATTATTTCGTTGGTTATATTTTCGAGGTACACGTGTGGGCTCGTTCCAAATGAAAGGTGAACCGTGTCACATAGATATGGTTTGTATTTGCATTTGTAAAAAAACAAATTACTCGTAATAATGGTTAGTTAAATATTCATAGCAAATTATTTCGTGTTCAACATTGATTAATGACTGGGTAAATTACGGGATATTACAGTACCTACCCATTAAACAGAATTCCGTCCCGGAATTCTAAACTTTGGTAGTTGTCGGAATTGTTTCGGGAAATAGATGTTGGTATTTGGCACAAATTTGGTCTTCACGCTCCCAAGTATACTATGGTCCTCTCTTAGAGTTCCATCTAACTTTGTCGATGGGAATACGGCTTTGCTTCAACTGCTTGACGTCTCTGTCCGTAATCTCTACCTGTTCTTTAATGAAGTTGAGCTTGTCTTCGAGACGAATTTCTTTTAGTGGAATGACAAGAGATTCATCTGATATGCACTTCTTCAGATTCGATACGTGAAAGGTATTGTGTACTTTACTGAGCTCCTCAGGAAGTTCAATCCGGTATACCACTGGGCCAATCCTTTCCAGGATTTTGAATGGCCCAATGTATCTGGGATTTAATTTTCCACGTTTCCCGAATCGAACCATTCCTTTCCAAGGAGATACTTTCAACATGACTCTATCCCCAACCTGAAGTTCCATGGGCTTTCTCCCTACATCGACATAACTTTTTTGTCGGTCATGGGCAACTTGTAGATGTTGTATGATTTGTACAATCTTCTTGGTTGTTTTTTGAATAATTTCAGGTCCTGTGAGCTGGACGTCTCCAACTTAATCCCAACAAACATGTGATCGGCATTTCCTACCATAAAGTGCTTCAAAAGGTGCTGCCTTGATATTGGTGTGATAACTGTTGTTGTAGGAGAATTTTGCTAATGGTAAGTGTCTATCCCAGCCTTTCCTAAAGCCTATCACATATGTCCGCATCATGTCTTCCAAGGTTTGAATTGTTCTCTCGCTTTGACCATCGGTCTGCAGGTGATATGCAGTGCTCATATCTAACCGGGTACCCAAGGCCTTTTGAAGCGACTGCCAAAACCTAGAGGTGAAACGACTATCACGGTCCGAGATAATGGAAATCAGGTTTCCATGACGTGAGACTATTTCCTTCAATTATAACCGTACAAGAGTACCCATCTCGTCGGTTTCCTTTATTGGCAAGAAGTATGCATATTTGGTAAGACGATCAACGATGACCCATATAGTGTCAAATCCACTTGATGTCTTGGGTATCTTCGTAAATATATCCATGGTTATCCATTCCCATTTCCATTCTGGAATCTCTGGTCGTATCAATAAGCCGGATGACTTTTGACATTCGGCTTTTACCCTAGAGCATGTCAAACACTTTCCGACATACTCAGCGATATCAACCTTCATGTTTGGCCACCAGTAGAGCTTCTTGGGATCCTAGTACATCTTATCAGAACCTGGATGAATGGAATACTTGGAATTTTGAGATTCGTGCATAATGAAATCACGTATTCCTCTATATAGTGGGATCCAACTTCTGTCTTGGAAACACAACATTCCATCTGATCTCTTCACGAAACCATTCTCATTTTCTGGAATACCGTAGATTTTCTCGCGTGGTCTGTTCTCTTCTTTGAGGGCTTCAGCCTGCACCTCGAGGATTTTTTATGGGAGTGGTGATTTAATTGTCATCCCTAGAGATCTGACTCTGAGAGGTTTAAGTCATTCCTTTCTTCTCAAGGCATCTGCTACAACATTTGCCTTTCTAATGTGATAGCGAATCTCGCAATCATAGTCGCTGAGTAACTCTAACCATCGACGTTGTATCATATTCAACTCTTTCTGATCTAGAATGTGTTGAATACTCTTATTATTAGTGAATACCGTGCACTTGGTGCCGTATAGATAGTGTTTCCACATCTTGAGAGCAAAAACCAGTGCTCCTAATTCCAGATCATGGGTGGTGTAGTTCTTCTCGTGAGTCTTGAATTGTCGAGATGCATATGCAATAACTTTGTTCATTTGCATCAACACAGCACCTAAACCTTCGGGCAATGCTAAGATTAGAGCTTCACAAAGTTTTTGTTTCAAGAGTTGAAAAGCTAACTCTTTCTTTTCTCCCCAATCAGACTTTGTCTTTTTCTATGTCAATTCCATCAAAGGTTTGGCGATTTTGGAGAAACCTTCAATAAATCTTCGGTAATACCCGACAAGACCTAAGAATTGGCATATCTCCGTGGGGTTTATAGGAGGTGCCCAATACCTAACAGCTTTGATCTTTTCAGGGTCGACGTGGATACCTTGACTAACGATTACATGCCCGAGGAACTGCACCTTTTGAATTAAGAAATCACACTTGAAGAATTTGGCATACAACTCCTCTTTCTTGAGTAATTCCAAGATTGTCTTCAAGTGATCTGCATGTTCTTCCTTGTTGCAGGAATAGATAAGAATGTCATCGATGAATACGATTACAAACTTGTCCAAATAAGGCTTGGACACTCGGTTCATCAAGTCCATGAACACAACCGGTGCATTGGTTAAACCAAATGGCATTACTTGAAACTCATAGTGGCCGTATCGTGTTTTGAAAGCTGTCTTAGGAATATCTTATTCCTTGACTCTCAGTTGATGATAACCTGACCTTAGATCAATCTTCGAGTAGACACTTGATCCTTGCAGTTGGTCGAAAAGATCATCGATCCTGGGTAATGGATATCGGTTCTTCACCGTAAGTTTGCTCAACTCACGATAATCCATACACATTCTAAAAGATCCGTCTTTCTTTTTGACAAACAAGAGTAGAGCTCCCCAAGGTGAAGAACTGGGTCGAATGAGCTTGAGCTAATAAATCATGACATCCTTGATCTATATACTTCATGGTTTTGATGTAAGATATGATGCTTAGTCGAGTCTTACTTCGATCACCATGGATAATTAGAGTTTCGCTGTTGAAACGAATGTGAACAACTTTCTCGTCACAGATAATTCTTGCATGGTAACTGGATAGCCAATCTATACCGATGATAGCTTCGAAACTACCAAGTTTAATAGACATGAGGTCTATGTCGAAAGGTTGATTTAGTAGGAGTAAGGTGCAACCTTGGATTATGGTGTTAGTGCTTACTAGTTTCCCGTTAGCCAATTCAATTTCGTAAGAGGTGTCAAGATTAATTGGTGCGATGTTAAGCAGGGAAGCAAACGAAGTAGACACAAAAATTTTATTGAATCCGGAATCAAATAAAACTTTAGCGTAATGGTTGTTGAGTAAGAACGTACCCGTGACTACGTCAGGGTCCTATTGAGCATTTCCATCCCCCAACACCTAATCTCTCCCACGAGCATTGTTGTTCTGGTTGGCATTCTGTTTTGGGCACCGATTCCTATAGTGTCCTTTTTCACCACATATGTGGCATACCACGGCTAATGGTTGCAAATTAACACCGGTGGCTCTGTAGTCTCCAGTTTTGTGGCCTATTCTCTCGCATTTCTCATAATTAGCAATGCAAGGCCCAGTATGATGCATTTTGCATTGGTTACACAGAGGTTGTCTTCCATTATAACCACTTCCTTCAGCAGGGGTGGCAACATAAGCTCTGGCAGCTTCCTGCCTACGATTCTGTTAGTGGTGGTGGTTGTTGTGGTTCTGTTGATAATTTCTATTGTTGTTACGGTTGTTGTTGTTTTTGTTGTTGTTGTGATAATTGTTGTTGTTAGGTGGTTGTTGTTGTGATGGGTGGTTCTTTTATCATCAAACTTCCGTTTGTGATCGTTATTTCCTTGTGTACAACCATGTTTGATTTCTCGGTCCAATAACTTTTGAGCAATGGAGATAGCTTCTTCCAGCTTCTGGGGTTTAGATGAGGTGACGTTCCCCTCAACTTCGAGGCAGTCCCTCGCTTTACTTTTCTAACAGTTTATCAAAGTCTGGTACTATGGTTGGGCATAGTACAACAAGTTCCTAAAATCTCCTATTATAAGTCTTAAGGTCGTTTCCTTTCACTACTATGTGGTGTAACTCATCTTCTAGCTTTTTGATTTCGGTACGAGGACAATACTTTTTCAGCATTTTCTGTTTGAATTCAGCCCAGGTGATTTGGTAAGCTTCTTCAATTCCCATGGTTTGGGCAGTAGAATTCCACCAGGACAGGGCATCGTCTAAGAGGGGGCCTGTGGTAAATGTGACTTTGCAGTTTTCAGCACAACCACTCCACATAAAGACTGTCTCAGTGCGTTCAAACCAACGAGCAAGTTCAGTTACTCCTTCTGTCCCCTTAAAATAGGTTGGTTTGTAATTCATAAAGTCTTTTTATGTGCATTTGTGAGCTACATCTGTCACACTTTCTCCGGTCGTCCTATTGGTGCTGCTAGAAAGAGCTATTGCTGCTGCTTGATTTCTAGTGTTGCAGCAACTCTGTCAGCAACCAATTTCTGAATAGCGGCCTGAGTCATGGCTGGTGCTGATGTTACAGTTTTTCTTCTACGAGGAATATCTTATATCAATAACACAGGAGACACGGGTTTATAATCCACATATCGACCATGTTATGTTAGAATAAATCAGATAACAAGGTAAATGCGTAAAAATCATAAAAATACTACCACATTATGAAAACACAACAAACTAAGTCTATGAGGATCATAAAATCATGACATGTCCGAGTACTATCACAACACACATGAAACACAAATGATCGACTCGGTTTGCATGAACCAATATCACAATGTGATGATATATAACAGAATCACAAACCACATGAGTATAAGATGCAAATGACAACATAAATCGACATCAATATATAGAAAATCCATAACCAAAAACATAGTATTAATAACTTGATCAGTTGTTTTACAAAACAAATGATACAGGGCCTTTTATTAATGCCAGATGTGGCAGGCTAAGATACCTATAAGCTACAACTGATACATCACTAATCTATGAACTGCCTGGTGTGTCACCTAATCGGTGTTGAAGCTCTCGAACCAACTCTGTCAAGGTCTCCATACGCTCAAGAGTCACAATACGGTGTTGGTCACAACGAGCTCATCATTTTGTCGCTCGATCACCTCCTGATCAGTGCAGCAATATCCCACAACTCATGCATCTCCTGCCTCTTAGTCTCAAGTCTCTCCCCCAACTCATTAACAGTCCCTCAGGTCTCCTGGAGCTGAGTACCCATCATATCAAACACTTCCTCCATGGCTATCCGACCAATCACAAGGTTCTCTACCTCCTCTTCAGTGTTCTCGATACGCTCGAGTGGAATCTCATCAATAAGTTTAGGATCGCTACGATCCTCATGTCTGACCAATCTGGAAGCTATCAAAGGAATGGTGTGATGGGTAGGCTCCTCGGTAACTAAAAGAATCCTAGAAGCAGCAATAGAAGAACTCTCTCCCAACTTTGTAGTACTAGGGTCACCCTCCTCAGATCTCTATCTATGCATCACAGGTAGTAGGAAGGACCATTGGCGAGCATAGACCCTTCTACGAGGTCCAAACTGTGCAGTAGCCACGACCATAGCCTCGACATAAGGGTCTGATGATGATGGAACTAAGAAAAGTGCCCTCTCGGGACGTGGAAATGGGGCACTGTGGGCACGTGGTGATGGGGAAACACGTGGTGGAGCAGACGATGGTAATGGGACAGTAGTAGTCTGGCGGTAAAAGACAGTGGGTGGTGGTACAAAAGATGGTGGCATGGGGTGCCCAGGGGACGAAGGCGGTGAGGACCACACCATAAACAAAGGTGATATAGAAGACACATGTGATGTTGGTGGTGGAAGTATAGGAGCTGATGGTGCACGTACCCATTTTCAGGCAGTGTGGATCAAGGTAGGACCTCCACGGGAGTGTCGGCAGGGTCGTCCAAATGGTGTTGACTCATAAGGCTGGAGAAGTCGAACTCGCCTACGCCGTCGAACCGGTGCAGGTGGGGGAGGTGGTGGCAATGACAAAGAAGTGTCAGAAGACTTTGAGTCAAAAGACTCATTGTCTGCCTCTGAGCCCGAGGAGTGGATCAGAATGACTGGTGTAGGTAGAGGTGGTAGTGGAAGAGAAGTCTAAAAGTCAGATGCTGGTAGCCACCATTTGGTCTGCAGGTACTGGTCATATGTCAGTGGTAACATATATGACTAACTACTTATTCATAAACATAACTATTGACAATAAAGATTTTACACCAAAAAATGATACTTACAAGTCTTTTCATAACCACAATATAAGAATAACTCTTATAGAACGTATCACCCAATTCACCAAAATGGTCTCGATGAGCTGGCCAACGACAAATGTGATGCATCCTATCATCATCTGCAAATACATTTAACAAACTATAAGACCTCTTAATACTATCTTACAACGTTAATTTGTAACTACACTTTTTTGCCCTGAAACTAAGGAATTGTATAAAGACATATATAATTCTCAACCTAATTAGGATGTAAATATTTATCACCTTTGTCTTCATAGGTTATAGCAGGTTATATGGGATGTAGTTGTGTTGCACCAAAGAAATGCATATCTGTATGCTGACTTCCATCAAAATTAAAAGTCATCAACCAAAATACAATATTATACTCCTTTGTAAACACCAAAATCAGTCCAGCTTTCAATCGCATAGTCACTTTAATAACATTCCAAACTTGTGGATTCAGTTCATACTCATCAGGCTTATTAGGAACATTAACACGGTTCACAGGAACAATAAAGTAGGCTTCTCCTACGTTAATCCTAATACTTTCTGCCTCGCCTATCCCACTTAAGAAATCAGTTGAAATTCTAGATAAATTAAGTTCACGTTATCAATTATACATATTTTAAATCAATACATCAACTTACTAATAAAGCTAATACAAGTTTAAGTTATCTATTAAGTAATACCCGAGGCCTGTTTGCGTCAGCCCAAACACGACTCTTAAATCAAGAATAACAGTGGTGGTCTTCATCGTATCCCCTGAATTCATTACCAAAATTAGCATGGTATCTTCTCACGTAGAAAGAATCATCACCTTCCTGGATAAAATGCAACCATTTAACATTCGGACCAATATTTTCCTTAGCAAACTTTGTCCATTTTGTACCCTTGAGGGTTATAGGTCCTACAATCGGTGTCACAAACCAAACTTTCGTATGAACCCTTATGGAGCTGGTCAGATATAGATGTTTCTTCCCATTGTAACCATCATATTCAAATACTTCAGGCAGTTCCTGAATAATTATTCTAAACGTTAAGAGACTTCTAACTTCATAATATCCCTTATTTTCTAATGTAGGGTGTTGTTTTCTTTACCTGTGACTTAGTATATGTTCTACGGCTCACCAAAACTACAAATTCAAATGGCAATTTCTTGACAAAAAGAAACTTTAAATTCCATATCAGTTTAACATTGTATAATAAACTCATAACCATCATAATACTGTAGTTTTTTTTATTATCAAACTCTATTACCGGTATTCGAATGTATACACTTAAAAGTATACAAGACTAATATCTCAAACAAATAAACCACGAACATTTATATCTCAAAGATTATCAAATACATAATCAAAGATATAGCTTAGTAGATTTTTAGCTAAAGATTATCAAATACATAATCAAAGATATAAATGTTCATGGTTTATTTGTTTGAGATATTAGTCTTGTATACTTTTAAGTGGATACATTCGAATACGGGTAATCGAGATTGATACAAAAACTACAGTATTATGCTGGTTATAGTTTATTATACAATGTTAAACTGATATGGAATTTAAAGTAAGTTTCTTTTAGGCAGGAAAATGCCATTTGATTTTGTAGTTTTGGTGAACCGTAGAACATATCCTAAGTCACAGGTAAAGAAAACAACACTCTACATTAGAAAATAAGGGATATTATGAAGTTAGAAGTATCTTAACGTTTGGAATAACTATTCAGGAACTGCCTGAAGTATTTGAATACGATGGTTACAATGGGAAGAAACATCTATATCTGACCAGCTCCACAAGGATTCGTATGAAAGTTTGGTTTGTGACACCGATTGTAGGACCTATAACCCTCAAGGGTACCAAATGGACAAATTTTGCTAAGGAAAATATCGGTTCGAATGTTGAATGGTTGCATTTTATCCAGGAAGGGGATGATTCTTTCTACGTGACAGGATACCATGCTAACTCTAGTAATGAATTCAGGGGATACGATGAAGACCACCACCATTATTCTTGATTTAAGAGTCGTGTTTGGGCTGACGCAAACAGGCCTCAGGTATTACTTAATAGATAATTCAAACTTGTATTAGCTTTATTAGTAAGTTAATGTATTGATTTAAAATATGTATAATTGAAAACATGAACTTAGTTTATCAAGAATTTCAGCTAATTTGTTAAGTGGGATAGGCGAGGCAGAAAGTATTAGGATTAAAGTTGGAGAAGCCAACTTTATTGTTCCCGTGAACCGTGTTAATGTTCCTAATAAGCCTGATGAGTATGAACTGAATCCACAAATTTGGAATGTTATTAAAGTGACTATGCGATTGAAAGTTGGACAGATTTTGGTATTTACAAAGGAGTATAATATTGTATTTTGGTTGATGACTTTTAATTTTGATGGAAGTCAGCATACAGATATGCATTTCTTTGGTGCAACACAACTACATCCCATACAACCTACTATAACCTATGAAGACAAAGGTGATATAAATATTTACATCCTAATTAGGTTGAGAATTATATATGTCTTTATACAATTCCTTAGTTTCAGGGCAAAAAAGTGTACTTACATATTAGCGTTGTAAGATAGTATTAAGAGGTATTATAGTTTGTTAAATTTATTTGCAGATGATGATAGGATGCATCACATTTGTTGTTGACCAGCTCATCGAGACCATCTTGGTGAATTGGGTTATACGTTCTATAAGAGTTATTTTTATATTCTGGTTATGAAAAGACTTGTAAGTATCATTTTTTGGTGTAAAATCTTTATTGTCAATAGTTATGTTTATGAATAAGTAGTTAGTCATATATGTTACCAGTGACTTATGACCAGTACATGCAGACCAAACAGTGGCTACCAGCATCTGACTTTGAGACTTCCCTTCCACTACCACCTCTACATGCACCAGTCATTCCGATCCATTCCTTGGGCTCAGAGGCAGACGATGAGTCTTCTGACTCAAAGTCTTTTGACACTTCTTTGTCATTGCCACCACCTCCCCCACCTCCACCAGTTCGCTGGCGTAGGCGAGTTCAACTTCTCCAGCCTTATGAGCCAGAACCATTTGGACCACCTTACCGACACTCGCGTGGAGGTCCTACCTTGATCCACAACACCTGAAAATGGGTACCTGCACCACCAGCTCCTATACTTTCACCACCAACATCACATGTGTCTCTTATATCACCCTTGTTTATGGTGTGGTCCTCACCGCCTTCGTCCCCTGGGCACCCCATGCCACCATCTTTTGTACCACCACCAACTGTCTTTTACCGCCAGCTACTGCTGTCCCATTATCATCATCTGCTCCATCACCTGTTTCCCCACCACCACGTGCCTACATGCCCCATTGCCACCTCCCGAGAGGGCACATTTCTTAGTTCCATCATTATCAGACCCTTATGTCGAGGCTATGGTCGCGGCTACTGCATAGTCTGGACCTCCCATAATAGTCTATGCTTGCTGATGGTCCTTCCTAATACCTTTGATACGTAGATGGAGATCTGAGGAGGGTGCCCCTAGTGCTACAGAGTTGGGAGAGAGTTCTTCTATTGCTGCTTCTAGGATTCTTCCTGTTACCGAGGAACCTACCCGTCATAGCATTCCTTTGCTAGCTTCCAGATTGGTCAGACATGAGGATCTTAGCGATCCTAAACTTTATTGATGAGATTCCACTTGAGTGTATCGACAACACTAAAGAGGAGGTAGAGAACCTTGTGATTGGTCGGATAGCCATGGAGGAATTGTTTGATATTATGGGTACTCAGCTCCAGGAGACCCGAGGGACTGTTACTGAGTTGGGGGAGAGACTTAAGACTAAGAGGTAGGAGATGCGAGAGTTGCGGGATATTGCTGCACTGATGCAGGAGGTGATCGAGCGACAGACTGATGAGCTCGTTGTGACCAACACCCGTATTGTGACTCTAGAGCGTATGGAAGAGGACTCCCAAGCCAGGGAGATGGATAGAGATCACAGGGTGGAGACCTTGATAGAGTTGGTTCGAGAGCTTCAGCGCCGATTGGGTTACACACTAGGAAGTTCATAGATTAGTGATGTATCAGTTGTAGCTTATAGGTATCTTAGCCTACCGCATGTGGCATTAATAAAAGGCCTTGTATCATTTGTTTTGTAAAACATTTGATCAAGTTATTAATACAATGTTTTTGGTTATGGATTTGCTATATATTGATGTCGATTTATGTTGTCATGGTTGCATCTTATACTCATGTGGTTTGGGATTCTCTTATATATCATCACATTGTGATATCAGTTCATGCAAACCGAATCGATCATTTGTGTTTCATGTGTGTTGTGATAGTACTCGGACATGTCATGATTTTATGATCCTCATAGACTCAGTTTGTTGTGCTTTCATAATGTAGTAGTATTTTTATGATTTTTACGAATTTACCTTGTTATCTGATTTATTCTAACATAACATGGTCGATATGTGGATTCTAAACCCGTGTTTCCTGTGTTATTAATAGAAAATATGCCTCGTAGAAGAACAACTGCAACACCAGCACCAACCATGACTCAGGCCGCTATTCAGAAATTGGTTGCTGACAGTGTTGCTGCTGGCTGCAGCATTAGAAACTCAAGCGGCAACAATAGCTCGTTCTAGCAGCACCAATAGGCCGACCAGAGAAAGTGCGACAGATGTAGTTACAAATGAATGTACAAAGACTTAATGAATTACAAACCAATCTATTTTAAGAGGACGGAAGGAGTAACTGAACTTGCTAGTTGGTTTGAACGCACTGAAACAGTCTTTATGCGGAGCGGTTGTGCTGAAAACTGCAAAGTCACTTTTACCACAGGGACCCTCTTAGATGATGCCCTGTCCTGGTGGAATTTTACTGCCCAAACCATGGGAATTGAAGAATCTTACCAAATTACCTGGGCTGAATTCCAACAGAAAATGCTGAAAAAGTATTGTCCTCGTATCGAAATCAAAAAGCTAGAATATGAGTTCCACCACATAGTAGTAAAGGAAACGACCTTAAGACTTATAATAGGAGATTTCAGGAACTTGTTGTACTATGCCCAACCATAGTACCAGATATTGGCATTTGCTTCATATAGGTACCCACCTCCGCAAAACCTATGGGCACACTAGAGAGACTTTGTGGAATAAGAGCTCAGTGGTTCGAGTATTGGCTCGTGCTCACTCCAGTTGGTGCCCCACTAGGCCAGGAGAGTTGCCGGAGCTATTCCTTGTGGGGTGGACAATGGTTGGTGCCAAAAGGCACCCGGGGTCAGGGTGTTCTCGCCAATCTACACCTTTTTTGTGGAATAGTACCAGACCTTGAGAAACTGTTAGAAAAGTAAAGCGAGGGACTGCCTCGAAGTGTTGAGGGGAACGTCACCTCGTCTAAACCCCAGACGCTGGAAGAAGCTATCTCAATTGCTAAAAAGTTACTGAACCGAGAAATCAAACGTTTTTCTACACAAGGAAATAACGATCACAAACGGAAGTTTGATGATAAAAGAACCACCCATCACAACAAAAACCACCCAACAACAACAATTATCACAACAACAACAACAACAACAACAACAACAACCGTAACAACAATCACAATTATCAACAGAACCGCAACAACCACCACCTCTAACAGAATCGCAGGCAGGAAACTACCAGAGCTTATGTTGCCACCCCTGCTAAAGTTTTATTTGATTCTAGAGCAGATAAAAGTTTTGTGTCTACTTCGTTTGCTTCCCTACTTAACATCGCACCAATTAATCTAGACACCACTTACGAAATTGAATTGGCTAACGGGAAACTAGTAAGCACTAACACCATAATCCAAGCTTGCACCTTACTCCTACTAAATCAACCTTTCGACACAGACCTCATGCCTATTAGACTCGGTAGTGTCGACGCTTTCATCAGTATGGATTGGCTATCCAATTACCATTCAAGAATTATCTGTGACGAGAAAGTTGTTTACATTCCTTTCAACGGCGAAACTCTAATTATCCGCGATGATCGAAGTGAGACTCGACTAAGCATCATATCTTACATCAAAACCGTGAAGTATATAAATAGAGGATGTCACGCTTTTTTAGCTCAAGTGACATAGAAGAAGTCGGAGGAGAAGCGACTCGATGATGTACTAGTAGTTAAAGATTTTCCTGAAGTATTCCTCGAAGACCTGCTTGGTCTTCCACCCGTCCCCCAAGTGGAATTCTAGATTGATTTGGTGCCAGGAGCGGCACCAGTGGCACGAGCACCATATAGATTGGCGCCATCCGAGATGCAAGAATTATCTGAGCAATTGCAAGAGTTATCAGATAAAGGATTCATTCCACCCAATTCTTCGCCTTGGGGAGCTCTAGTCTTGTTTGTCAAAAAGAAAAACGGGTCTTTTAGAATGTACATAGATTATCATGAGTTGAACAAACTTACAGTGAAGAACCGATATCCATTACCCAGGATCGATGATCTTTTCGACTAACTGCAAGGATCAAATGTGTACTCGAAGATTGATCTAAGGTCAGGTTATCATAAACTGAGAGTCAAGGAAGAAGATATTCCTAAGACAGCTTTCGAAACATGATACGACCACTATGAGTTTCAAGTAATGCCATTTGGTTTAACCAATGCACTGGTTGTGTTCATGGACTTGATGAACCAAGTGTGCAAGCCTTATTTGGATAAGTTTGCAATCATATTCATCGATGACATTCTTATCTATTCCCGCAACAATGAAGAACATGAAGATCACTTGAAGACAATATTGGAATTACTTAAGAAGGAGGAGTTGTATGCCAAATCTTCAAGTGTGATTTCTTGATTCAAAAGGTGCAGTTCCTCGGGCATGTAATTGATAGTCAAGGTATCCACGTCGACCCTACAAAGATCAAAGCTGTTAGGTATTGGGCACCTCCTACAAACCCAACGGAGATACGCCAATTCTTAGGTCTTGCCGGGTATTGCCGAAGATTTATTGAAGGTTTCTCCAAAATCGCCAAATCTTTGACAGAATTGACATAGAAAAAGATGAAGTTTGCTATGGAGAAAAGCAAGAGTCAGCTTTTCAACTCTTGAAACAAAAACTTTGTGAAGCTCCAATCTTAGCATTGCTAAAAGGTAATGAAGACTTTGTAGTATATTCCAATGCGTCACACCAAGGTTTAGGTGTTATGTTGATGCAAAGGAACAAAGTATTGCATATGCATCTCGAAAACTCAAGACTCACGAGAAGAACTACACCACCCATGATATGGAATTAGGAACAGTGTTTTTTGCTCTCAAGATGTGGAGACACTATCTATACGACACCAAGTGCACGGTATACACAGATCATAAGAGTCTTCAGCACATTGTAGATCAGAAAAAGTTGAATATGAGACAACGTCGATGGTTAATGATCCGCGCAAAACCGTCAAGTTATCTCACGCAAGCTAGCCACTTGTGAATGGCTAGCTGTAAGAAACTTAAAACAGGTCAAGCACCAATGCAATGAAGTCCAGGAGAGTATAGTGTTTCCCCAGGTCGTTAAGTCCCAACGAGCTGTGCGAGAATAGTCTAACGTTTAGTGATTGAGAAGATTTGAACGGGAAAAGGGATTGTGAATATGATTATAACTAAGGAAAAGCCAATAAATTACAACGGCTTAAATGCAAATTAAAGGAAATCTAAAAAGATAAAAATATTAAATAAACGCTATCACTATTATTAAAATGATGTTTTTGTTCTTTTTGTTTTTATAAAACTGAATTAAAAACTACGCTACGTACAGATTAAAACGTGAAACTAAAGCAATATTAACCCTAAAAATATGAAAATGATATTTTTACAAACCTAATGATAAAAGAAAATTAATAGAAAAAGAAAATTATTTTTACAACTATTTAATTAATTATTATTAATTAAAAACTATTTTTAACTATTTAATAATTACCTAAAATACAAGAAAATAGGAAATAAAGCTAGAAAAATAAAATTATGAAATGGAAAAGTCTAAAATATCAAACTAGAATTTTCAAAACTATTTTTGTATTTTTCTGATTATTTTTCTATTTTTTATGGATTTTAAACTATTAAAAACTAATTAAATTACTAAAAATTACCAAATAAACTATGAAAAATATGGAAAATTACTTTTTTCACTTTTTATATTTATCTAAACCTGAGAAAATTGAAAAATTATTTTTTTGAAGCTTTTCTTAATTATTTGTATTAAATGCTATTTAAAAGTGCTTAAAACTAATTTAAATTAAGAAAAATAGCAAATGAACTTGGAAAAATCTGAAAATTGCAGGAAAAGTCCAAAATAATATTAGGAATATAAGAAAAATGGAAAAACAGGTGCTTATGTGTAAGATTATGGAACTGATCACCAAGTGCTTATTGAAATAAGCACTTTGATAAGCAAATGAAATCCCAAGGCTATCAAACTGATAAAGAAGCTATAATAAGCTAAAATTTACCAAGTACAACAAGAATCAACAAGTTCTAACCACAGGATTGCAAGCTTGATCAGATTTGATGAAATGAATTAATAAGCTAAACAGATTCTGAGGTGTCTACTATAAGCTGATGCACAAGCTTCAAAATAAGCTCAATGTGAAAAATACTAATTGGAACTTGGAAAAGACCTGGTTGAGAGTATTTAAACCAAAAATCAGACTATGATAAGCTCTTTTGAGCCCTGTGCACAAGCTGCAATTTCTGTGAAAAAGCTCAGTGTAACTGAGTTCAGTGAGCAGGGCAACTAGGCCTAAGATGATGAGCTTGTTTAGAGCTTTTACAAAAATTGTAAAATTATGATAAAATGATGACAAGAAAGGACACCAGCTGAACTTTTTGAAATGCCAAATCTCACTGAGATTGGCTCAGAAATAAGATCATGAAAAATCCTCCTTATTGAGCTCAAAACCACTTTTTAGCTTTTGACTTTTGAACAAGAACTCAAACTTTGACCAAAATGGATTTTGAATCCAATTAATTGACTGATGTTGATGGTATAGGATATAATGAACACAATGCAAGTAAAATTTAAGATGTCTAAACATAAAACAATGATCTACAATACCAAAATCTCAACAGTGGATCAGTGAGATGGATTTAAGTGAAAATTTGACTTTGGTGGGTTTGCAGACCAAAACTAAGACAGATATGAGCTAAGATACACTACACAAGCACAAACCAAAAGACCTTAACTACTTAACAGGCCTTAAACACAGGTATCATAGTAAAACCAAACACTCCTATAAATGACTGTTGTGAAGATTGAAACTATTCTAACACTAACAAGCACAAACCATTGATCAAACTAAGTTAAGGTAACTAAAATATAACTATTTGAACAGATAAAACTTATTGTAAACCACCATAACAGATTATGCTATAAATTTGGAATTAACTTACAAGTGGTCCATTAGCCACAGTGGCTTGAAACAGAAACTAATGAACTCTAACCTAAACAGATCACCCCATTAACTCAAAATCAACCCAATTCCAATGCTCTGCACCACCAAATTCCTTTTCATACCCATTTCCTTGGTCAGTTGACTTTCATTGACCAGAATCCAAAATTGTATGAAATTTAAATTTGAGCTTATAAAAAGCTATAGCAAGCTAGTTTAAGCTTGTTTGAGCTTACAAATAAGCTTATTGAAGCTTATACATGAGAGTTTGAATTTGCAAATTGTAACAGTGAGCTTGAAATAAGGATTCTTAAAATAAGCTTGAATTGATACTTAAGAAAACTTGCAATACACCAAAATACTTGTACTTAATACAATTAAACTTGAAAATACAACTGAAAACCTTTTTAAGACTAAGAAATTAAAAATACGACATACATGAAAAAATAAAAGTTAACTACTGCCTATCTTCTTCTTCTTCTTCCTTCTTTTTATACCCATTCTCTTTCTCTTTCCACTCTGAGTAATTCCCAGCAGTCTTTTGAGCCATTGGATGGCTAGAACTCATTTTGGCCACACGATCAAAATTGGCGGGAAAATTGGTTTGACAGTTGGCTACTGTTATAGCACTAGGGGGGGTGGCATTAAATGTGGAGGTAAGGTGATGATGAGGGGGAGGGATAAGGTGAAAAAGGTGAGGTGATGGTGGCTTGGATTTGAAGACAAGTTGGGGAGGAAGGAGATAAGGTGGGGGCGGGTAAATGGGTATTTGACTGAGTTTGACCAAGGTTCAAAAAGGGAGGGGTCATTTGTTTAGGCAGGGGGTCAAAAGGGAAAAGGCAGGGGTCAATGGCTTTTGACTTGGTCCAAAGTGTATAAAAGGCTTAAATAATCAAGGACCAAAGTTGTAAATTCTGAAATTGTAGGGACCTGTTCTGCCAAATCTCAAAGTTGCTCCAAGGACTGAAATTGACAAGTGTTAATATTACAAGGACCAAAGTTGCCATTTTCAGATTTTCCAGGGACCATTTCTGCCAATTCTTAAACTTGAAGGACCAATTTGTAATTTTCTCAAAACTTTTTATATTTTTCACCAAAGGACTAATTTTGACAAGTTATGATATTAAAAGGACCTTTGGTGACTTTACTTTTGAAATTATGTGCTCAGGGACTGTTTTTGACAACTTTTGAAACTTGGGGGACTAAAACTGCAATTTTTGCAAATTTGATATGTTTTTCATCTGATTTTGATATTTTTGCATTTAAAACACATAAAACACTGATTTGTGATATTTTGATCATTTTGATGTGTTTCTGAGTGTTTTCAGATGATTTTGCAGTTTATATTGTACAAAAATAATGAGTATTTAGACACTCATCAATCCCCCACACTAAACTATTGCTAGCCCCTAGCAATCTTTTGAGAAAAACTTAATGGATTTGAATCTCTTTACCAAAAGCCATTACTTCTGGAGTAGCCAAATGTTTCAGTTCAAGTAAGAACGTTGGTACACCGATAACCAAATGATTTTGAGCAAATCATCAGCTTTCAACGGATTTGATTTGTCTTTACCAGAAGCCGTTTGCTTCTGGACTAGCCAACTCTTAGATAAATTATCAATATTATCTTTGGTGAGCTGATTACCAATTATGGTTTTTCCACTGCCTTTACCACAAGCCATAACCTTGCGGGCTAGCCAACTCTTCACTTTTTAGGATATGGTGAGCTGAATACCATACAATTTTGGGCAAATTGCAAGCCATATAAACGGATTTGAGATATCTTTACCAAGAGCCGTTTGCTCCTGGATTAGCCAATCCTTTTGTCTTACAGACATGGCGGATTGATAACCAAATGAGAAAGTGTAAAACACTTTCTCCAAAAAAATTTTTTTTTGCCAAAAACGGGGGAATTGGTATAATTATATGATAAAATTCGTGAGAATTCCCCCCACACTTAGAAATGAATATTGCCCTCAATATTCAAAGTATCGGCGGTTATGCCGAAACAAAGAACGTAAAAGGGAAATACTACGGCCATTATTTAGCAAGGATTTTTTTTTTTTTTTTTTTTTTTTTTTTTTTTTTTTTTTTTTTTTTTTTTTTTTAAGGATCTTATATACAACAGCGTGGGGCAACTCCCCCACACTAGGGTGGTACACACGGGTGAAAACCCATGTTTAGCTACTGTTTTTGATTACCGAGTCGCTAGCTTGACTCGACCCCGAATTCATTTGTTCATGGGGAAAGTAACGTGGAAAACCAATCTCGATCGGACTTTCGTTCACAATGTTAATAAACATATGAACATCAGAAAGTTCCACACCGACGAGATATAACCGCGGTATTGTTAATAGTAGAAACTATAAGGGATGATACCGGGGTCAAAGATGGTGTCCTCATTCCCGAAAGAGAAAAGGAAAAGAGCAACCACACCATCTGTGAAGAATGGAATAAAGACGTACATGAGAATGCATGTCCATTCCTCAGCAGAGAGAAGCAAATCACCAGTTTTGACATCTTTAAGCTTAAACTTGAAGCTTATATGGTGATTGTCAAGAAGATGTCCGGGAGGGAGGGTGGGAAATGGTTCTTCAATCAACAGACTTTCCAGAAAAAGGATGTCTCCCTCCGGATCCAAGTAAGTGTTATCAATTCCTGTAGGAATTGACTCATCACTAAGAAATGCATCGACTTCATTCCAAAAGTTGTCATCTTCCTCATCAGGAGTGAGAGAAGGAATGGAAGAGTCGGGAATAAGACTAGAAGATGATGGATCATTTTTGAGCAATTCATCAATGGGAAGAATGTCTCTCATTGGATCACAAACATCATCATCCAACTCAGATGAAACAGAAGAGAGTTTCGTTTCATCCACAGAGTTAACAAACTCGATGCGACAAACTGATTCCGGAGGTGGGACAAGTGGTGTGCTCTTAGAGCTAGCAGTTTCCACCACTTCCGATGAAGTCTCCGAATCTAGATCATCATCATCATCAAGAATACTCTTGACTTCCCTGGTACAACTTTCAAACCATTTGTTTGAACCAGGGGTGATTTTCAAAGCTTTGAGCTCAGCACGTTTTTGAAAACTCCTCTTAACCGTGAAATTTGAGAGTGTTGCATTGAATCTTTCAGATTTGTGATCAATTGTGGCAACACTCTGTTTGTATAGAGGTTTGGAGTTCTGGTTGATATTTAACGTGAGCTCTTCGTTGTCAACCCGTATGGTCAACTCTTCAGCAAACACATCAATCAGAGCACGACTCGTTCTCAAGAAAGCTCTCCCTAAGATGAGAGGAACTCTAGGATCTGTATCGAAGTCTACTACAACAAAGTCAGTAGGAAAGTGAAACTTTCCCACTTTCATCACGACATCCTCGGCTATCCCAAGTGGACGAGTTATGGTACGGTCCGCTAGCTCGAGTGTCATACAAGTGGATGAAAGTTTAGGAAGAGACAGTTTCTTCCATACTGAGAGTGGCATGAGGTTAATGCTAGCGCCAAGATCGGCCAAGGCGGAGCATTGAACCATCCCCAAGAAATCACACGGGATTAGAAATCTGCCCGGGTCTTCAAGCTTTTTGGGAAGCTTCTTGAGAAGGACCGCTGAGCATTGCTCATTTAGAGGGGTTTTAGCCATCTCAGATAGCTTATCTTTGTTGGTCAGTAAGCCTTTAAGCGTGGATGAAAATTTAGGCATTAGAACGAGAGCATCAACGAAGCTTATATCAAAGTGAAGCTCATTGAAGATTTGGAAAAATTTTTCCATCTGCTCTTTGTTTTTGTCTTTTTGCTTCTCATCATTCATTCTTGATGGGTAAGGAAGCTGACTAGACTTTTGAGCCGGGATGGAAGTGTTTTCTGGCTCAGAATGTGTCTTCGGAACTTCGGGTTCCGGACTTAAAGCTTGGACTACCGAAGGTTGGACGTGTGCGGTACTTCGTGGGCTTGAATAATGCACCTTGTCCGTTGTCTCCTTGGTAACTTGACTCATTGCCACAGGAGGAAAACCAGGTGGTGTCATACCGCTAGATGCACGGTAATGAGGATCAGCTTGTGGTCGGTATTGATTGTGGTTTACCGAAGCTACGGGAGCTTGGTAAAAGGAAGCATCGGTTGCTTGACAATCATAATACGCATGTGGACCACTACAAGTTTCACACACCTTGTTTACGGCTTTGACTGGTTCCGGTTTATGAATCTCGCTTTTGATTTCCTTAACATCCTTAATCATACAACGGATGGCATCCGTTAGAGCTGCTATCGGAGCAGCTAACTCAGAAGAGTTATTAGATGTAGAAGTAGGAGTGTTCGGAGTATTGACTTTGTTGCGAGAAATAGGAACTTTCGATTTTTGCTCGCAAATCTCAATCACATCTTTAGGCTTACGATTCAAGATATTGCCACCTGCGGCTGCATTCAAGGAATCTTGATCGTTACCATTCAACCCATTGTAAAAGATATTGATTTGTTGAAGCTCCGTGAATTCATGATGGGGGCATTTCCTGAGGAGATCCTTGAATCTCTCCCATGCCTCTCCAAAGTTTTCATCGAAATTTTGACGAAATCCAGAAATTTCATTTTTAAGATTAGTCGTCTTTGATGGAGGAAAGAAATGATTGACAAACTTTTGAACAAGTTCCTCCCAAGTTTCGATGGATCGAGGGGGTTCTTTTTCCAGCCAAATCCGGGCTGTCCCCTCAAGTGAGAATGGAAATAGCATCAACTTGATGACTTTCTGTGGCACATCCTTGTAATTGATAGTTGAAGTCAACTTGTTAAACCAACGGATGTGTGCATACGGGTCTTCACGATCAAACCCGTGGAATTGATTTGTAGACACAAGTGTGATCAAATGTGTCTTCAATTCAAAGTGATCAGAATTGATTACTGGTAGAATGATGGCATCTCCATAACCCTCGGTGGGTGCCTGGAGCATTTCCGCCATAGTACGTTCGTCTGCCATTTTGTTTGAAATAGTACGAATCTCGGGTTCGACTATTTGGGCAGCACGTCTACGAGAACGTCGTCTAGGAATTTCTGCTAGATCACGAAAAGGACTCAATGATCTAGAAGAACGAGTGCGCATGCACTAGAGTTAACTCTAAGAGATCTCAGAGTTAAGGAAGGGAATTATGAAATTGGTGAAAATGAGGTAAGAAGAATCTTTTTGGGTTTTCTGGTTCTGACAAGTATATAACAACAAATCCTATTAAAACAAGATCGAGGCAAAACAACAGTGAACTTAAACCAATAATCACAAGATGAGTGGCTTCTTTGAAAAAGGTACACCACTATCAAGGACACAAAGGCAAGTTTTAAATCTTTAGTTCGGGAACTTATTATGGTCGCACCCCCAGTTAGGTAGTGCACTGCCTTGGTTTGCGGTGGTAAGATTTTATGTTGTTATTATTAAACTCAGAAAACGACAAATCTTTTTGTATTTTTATATTTGATACATATATAGAAACAAAAAGAAAAATATTTTTGTGTTTTATACGTTTTTGGCTGTTTTTGGGTTTTTGGATTTTTTTTATAGAAATATATATAGATATAGATAGATGGTATGAACAAGGAGTGATTATTCAAATCACTAATCTGCTAAAAGTAAGACTATTAGCACTGCTCCCCGGCAGCGGCGCCAAAATTTGATCCGCGCAGAACCGTCAAGTTTTATCACGCAAGTCCGCCACTTGTGAATGGCAGACCGTAACAAACTTAAAACAGTTCAAGCACGAATGCAATGAAGATCTGAGGACTATAGTGTTTCCCCGGGTCGTTATGTCCCAACGAGCTGTGCGAGAATAGTCTAACGTTTAGTGATTGAGAAGATTTGAACGGGAAAAGGGATTGTGAATATGATTATAACTAAGGAAAAGCCAATAAATTACAACGGCTTAAATGCAAATTAAAGGAAATCTAAAAAGATAAAAATATTAAATAAACGATATCACTATTATTAAAATGATGTTTTTGTTCTTTTTGTTTTTATAAAACTGAATTAAAAACTACGCTACGTACAGATTAAAACGTGAAACTAAAGCAATATTAACCCTAAAAATATGAAAATGATATTTTTACAAACCTAATGATAAAATAAAATTAATAGAAAAAGAAAATTATTTTTACAACTATTTAATTAATTATTATTAATTAAAAACTATTTTTAACTATTTAATAATTACCTAAAATACAAGAAAATAGGAAATAAAGCTAGAAAAATAAAATTATAAAATGGAAAAGTCTAAAATATCAAACTAGAATTTTCAAAACTATTTTTGTATTTTTCTGATTATTTTTCTATTTTTTATGGATTTTAAACTATTAAAAACTAATTAAATTACTAAAAATTACCAAATAAACTATGAAAAATATGGAAAATTACTTTTTTCACTTTTTATATTTATCTAAACCTGAGAAAATTGAAAAATTATTTTTTTGAAGCTTTTCTTAATTATTTGTATTAAATGCTATTTAAAAGTGCTTAAAAACTAATTTAAATTAAGAAAAATAGCAAATGAACTTGGAAAAATCTGAAAATTGCAGGAAAAGTCCAAAATAATATTAGGAATATAAGAAAAATAGAAAAACAGGTGCTTATGTGTAAGATTATGGAACTGATCACCAAGTGCTTATTGAAATAAGCACTTTGATAAGCAAATGAAATCCCAAGGCTATCAAACTGATAAAGAAGCTATAATAAGCTAAAATTTACCAAGTACAACAAGAATCAACAAGTTCTAACCACAGGATTGCAAGCTTGATCAGATTTGATGAAATGAATTAATAAGCTAAACAGATTCTGAGGTGTCTACTATAAGCTGATGCACAAGCTTCAAAATAAGCTCAATGTGAAAAATACTAATTGGAACTTGGAAAAGACCTGGTTGAGAGTATTTAAACCAAAAATCAGACTATGATAAGCTCTTTTGAGCCCTGTGCACAAGCTGCAATTTCTGTGAAAAAGCTCAGTGTAACTGAGTTCAGTGAGCAGGGCAACTAGGCCTAAGATGATGAGCTTGTTTAGAGCTTTTACAAAAATTGTAAAATTATGATAAAATGATGACAAGAAAGGACACCAGCTGAACTTTTTGAAATGCCAAATCTCACTGAGATTGGCTCAGAAATAAGATCATGAAAAATCCTCCTTATTGAGCTCAAAACCACTTTTTAGCTTTTGACTTTTGAACAAGAACTCAAACTTTGACCAAAATGGATTTTGAATCCAATTAATTGACTGATGTTGATGGTATAGGATATAATGAACACAATGCAAGTAAAATTTAAGATGTCTAAACATAAAACAATGATCTACAATACCAAAATCTCAACAGTGGATCAGTGAGATGGATTTAAGTGAAAATTTGACTTTGGTGGGTTTGCAGACCAAAACTAAGACAGATATGAGCTAAGATACACTACACAAGCACAAACCAAAAGACCTTAACTACTTAACAGGCCTTAAACACAGGTATCACAGTAAAACCAAACACTCCTATAAATGACTGTTGTGAAGATTGAAACTATTCTAACACTAACAAGCACACACCATTGATCAAACTAAGTTAAGGTAACTAAAATATAACTATTTGAACAGATAAAACTTATTGTAAACCACCATAACAGATTATGCTATAAATTTGGAATTAACTTACAAGTGGTCCATTAGCCACAGTGGCTTGAAACAGAAACTAATGAACTCTAACCTAAACAGATCACCCCATTAACTCAAAATCAACCCAATTCCAATGCTCTGCACCACCAAATTCCTTTTCATACCCATTTCCTTGGTCAGTTGACTTTCATTGACCAGAATCCAAAATTGTATGAAATTTAAATTTGAGCTTATAAAAAGCTATAGCAAGCTAGTTTAAGCTTGTTTGAGCTTACAAATAAGCTTATTGAAGCTTATACATGAGAGTTTGAATTTGCAAATTGTAACAGTGAGCTTGAAATAAGGATTCTTAAAATAAGCTTGAATTGATACTTAAGAAAACTTGCAATACACCAAAATACTTGTACTTAATACAATTAAACTTGAAAATACAACTGAAAACCTTTTTAAGACTAAGAAATTAAAAATACGACATACATGAAAAAATAAAAGTTAACTACTGCCTATCTTCTTCTTCTTCTTCCTTCTTTTTATACCCATTCTCTTTCTCTTTCCACTCTGAGTAATTCCCAGCAGTCTTTTGAGCCATTGGATGGCTAGAACTCATTTTGGCCACACGATCAAAATTGGCGGGAAAATTGGTTTGACAGTTGGCTACTGTTATAGCACTAGGGGGGGTGGCATTAAATGTGGAGGTAAGGTGATGATGAGGGGGAGGGATAAGGTGAAAAAGGTGAGGTGATGGTGGCTTGGATTTGAAGACAAGTTGGGGAGGAAGGAGATAAGGTGGGGGCGGGTAAATGGGTATTTGACTGAGTTTGACCAAGGTTCAAAAAGGGAGGGGCATTTGTTTAGGCAGGGGGTCAAAAGGGAAAAGGCAGGGGTCAATGGCTTTTGACTTGGTCCAAAGTGTATAAAAGGCTTAAATAATCAAGGACCAAAGTTGTAAATTCTGAAATTGTAGGGACCTGTTCTGCCAAATCTCAAAGTTGCTCCAAGGACTGAAATTGACAAGTGTTAATATTACAAGGACCAAAGTTGCCATTTTCAGATTTTCCAGGGACCATTTCTGCCAATTCTTAAACTTGAAGGACCAATTTGTAATTTTCTCAAAACTTTTTATATTTTTCACCAAAGGACTAATTTTGACAAGTTATGATATTAAAAGGACCTTTGGTGACTTTACTTTTGAAATTATGTGCTCAGGGACTGTTTTTGACAACTTTTGAAACTTGGGGGACTAAAACTGCAATTTTTGCAAATTTGATATGTTTTTCATCTGATTTTGATATTTTTGCATTTAAAACACATAAAACACTGATTTGTGATATTTTGATCATTTTGATGTGTTTCTGAGTGTTTTCAGATGATTTTGCAGTTTATATTGTACAAAAATGATGAGTATTTAGACACTCATCAGTTAGAGTTGCTCAGCGACTATGATTGCGAGATTCACTATCACCCTAGAAAGGCAAATGTTGTAGCAGATGCCTTGAGCAGAAAGGAACGACTTAAACCTCTCAAAGTCAGATATCTAGGGATGACAATTAAATCACCACACTCATAAAAAATCCTCGAGTCGCAGGCCGAATCCCTCAAAGAAGAGAACAAAACACGCAAGAAAATCTACGGTATGCCAGAAAATGAGAATGGTTTCGTGAAGAAATCGGATGGAATGTTGTGTTTCCAAGACAAAAGTTGGATCCCACTATATGGAAGAATACATGATCTCATTATGCACGATTCTCACAAGTCCAAGTATTCCATTCATCCAGGTTCTAATAAGATGTACTAGGATCTCAAGAAGCTCTACTGGTGGCCAAACATAAAGGCTGACATCGCCGAGTATGTCAGAAAATGTTTGACATGCTCTAGGGTAAAATCCGAATGTCAAAATCCATCCAATGAAAATGGGAAAGGATAACCATGGATTTCATTACGAAGGAAACCGATGAGATAGGTATTCTTGCACGGTTATATTTGAAGGAAATAGTCTCACGGCATGGAATCCCGATTTCCATTATCTCGGATTGTGATAGTTGTCTCACTTCTAGGTTTTGGCAGTCGCTTTAAAAGGCCCTGGGTACCCGGTTAGATATGAGCGTTGCATATCACCCGCAGAACTGACGGTCAAAGCGAGAGAACAATTCAACCCTTGGAAGACATGTTGCGGGCATGTGCGATCGACTTTGGGAAAGGCTGGGACAGACACTTACATTAGCATAATTCTTCGACAACAACAATTATTACGCCAGTATCAAGGCAGCACCATTTGAGGCACTTTATGGTCGGAAATGCCGATCACCTGTTTGTTGGGCTGAAGTTGGAGACATCCAGCTCACAGGACATGAAATTATTCAAGAAACAATTGAGAAAATTGTACAAATCAGACAACGTCTACAAGCTTCCTGTGACCGACAAAAGAGTTATGTTGACAAAAGAGCTCAGTAAAGTACACAATACCTTTCACGTATCGAATCTGAGGAAGTGCCTATCAGATGAATCTCTTGTCATTCCACTGAAAGAAATTCGTCTCGATGACAAGCTCAACTTCAATGAAGAACCGGTAGAGATCATGGACAGAGACGTCAAGTAGTTGAAGCAAAGTCGTATTCCCATCGTCAAAGTTAGATGGAACTCTAAGAGTGAACCATAGTACACTTGGGAGCGTGAAGACCAAATTTGTGCCAAATACCCACATCTATTTCCTGAAACAATTCTGACAACTACCACAGATTAGAATTCCGGGACGGAATTCTGTTTAATGGGTAGGTACTGTAATATCCCATAATTTACCTAGTCATTAATTAATGTTGAACACGAAATAATTTACTATGAATATTTAATTAACCATTATTACGAGTAATCTTTTTTTTACAAATGCAAATACAAACCGTATCTATGTTACACGGTTCACATTTTATTTGGAACGAGCTCACACGTTAATCCCGACATTATAACCCACGAAATAATCATACCCGATAATCCTTTTTGGGCCTTATAATGCTGACCCGACACACCCTTATATTTGTTGGGCCTTGACTCATCCTATATCAAACCAAATGGACACCATAGTTTTTTGGGCTTTGGCCACCCCCACGAGCCCAACAAACAAAAAAACCTACATTACACTTTATATATATATATATATATATATATATATATATATATATATATATATATATATATATATATATATATATATATATATATATATATATATATATATATATATATATATATATATATATATCCCTTCTTTCTTCTTTCTTTCTTTGTAACATAACCAAACTAGCAAACACCCCTTATAATTTTTTTTGTTTCTTTTGTTCTTTCTTTTGCGACACACGTAGAAAGCAAAACGCAACCCTTATTTCCTTCCTTTTTGACTGTGTAAAACACGACATACAAACGCACCCTAACCTCTCCTCCTTATAACCAAACGTATACATTATATTTATTTGTACCTGTATTTTTTTGTTGTTGTTTGTTTTTACTTGACACCAAACGTATGATGCAACCACAAAGGGTCATAGACCACAAAGGACCATTAAATTGCCATCACATCTCCAAGACTATGCCATGTGAGGCTGCTAGACGTTATGGGACAGCTGTCCACTCATATTTGTTATTTATGTCCTTTCCTAGCACTTTCCTTTATTTTAACTATAAGTATTGTAATGCTTTCACCAAAAAGAGGATATCAATGAAATAGTACTATTCTCTCTATCATTCTGTGTCTTTCCTTTTTATTTTACATTTTAGGAGTTTACCCTACTCGAAAAGGGACTATAACCCATCATTGGTTCTTTCATTGAGCATTCAATCATGCCCACTCGTGCTCAAAATACAGAAGATAACATCACATCTCTTACTGCAATCACAAACCAACTACAAACAACAATTGCTAGTCATGATGCTAGCATTGCAGAATTGCTACAATCATCTCAAAATACAAACACCCAGTTACAATCCACCCAAACACAACTAGCATCTATCACAACTAAAATGAATGAAATTCTTACCAACCTTGCTAGACTTCAGACAACAGATTTTGCTTCTTCATCATCAAATCAATCACTTCATCAAGCCCCACCTCCTCCATTCACACCAATCGTCCAAAACCCACCTCTCATCAGACCAAATTCAAACCCAGCTAAATTTCCTTTTGAACTACGTCCTATTCGTCTCGAGATAGCTACCTTTGATGGCTCCAACCCGACGGATTGGATCTTACAAACCGAAACCCGTTAGAACATCGAATTCAAGCGGCTTCTTTCTTTTTCAGAGGAGATGCCCTCAGTTGGTTTAATTGGCTCTATCAAAATCAACAACTCACAACATGGGGGGAGTTTTGTAGAGCTCTTGAACTCCGATTTGGCCATTCGTCGTTCATTAATCATGAAGCTGCCTTGTACAAGCTCTATCAACATTCAACAACCGCAATTTACCAAACTGAATTCGAAGCTCTATCAAATCGAGTATTTGGTTTATCTCCTAGAGCTCTTCTTAACTGTTTTCTTTCTGGCTTAAAACCTGAAATTCATCGAGAACTGCAAATTTTAAAACCAACTTCTGTCTCTGAAGCCATGGGTCTCGCGAGATTGATAGAAGATAAATTATCATCACAACAAATGTATCATCCGCCACAAAAACCAAGTTATAGACCCACACCTGTCACCAACCAAACGGTCGCTACAGCCTCTCCATTAATTACAGCGGCGTCACAACCAAAAGTGGGTCTAAACCCTAACCCTAACCCTAGTCAAACCCCTTTTCGTAGGCTCACTCCACAAGAGGTCCAAACTAGACGGGAAAAAGGCCTGTGTTTCAAATGTGATGATAAGTTTGGGCCCGGTCACAAGTGTAAGGCCCAATTTCATGCTATAGTTTATGACCCGGAACCAGATGCACTAATTAATTTCGACCCGGATCCACCAAACCCAGTAACTGACCCGATTCTTGACTTATTGACTCCACCAAATCAGTCATCCCATTTTTTCACAATGACACTTTCTTCCTTCGATGGGTCATCACAACCATCGACATTCCGTTGCACCACCGTCATTAATGGCCACCTTTTGTCTACATTGATCGACAGCGGTAGCAGCCATAACTTCATCCACCCAAACAAGCTAAAACACCTATCTCTACCAGAACCAGACAAATACACATTCCAAGTTCGCGTTGGCAGTGGCCACACGCTGCAGACATGCGGAACCTTAAAATCCATTCAATTCTCAATTCAAGAGGTTGATTTCATTACTGATTTTCATGTGCTACCCGTCCATGGATGCGATTTGGTACTCGGGAATTCATGGCTTCGCTCCTTGGGACCAGTTTTAACCAATCATTCCACATTCTCCATGTCATTCTTCTATCAAGGTACACTCATATCTCTTACAGGTGACCAAAACACTCTCATAACTTCTGTCTCACCAACTAATTTGAAACGATCCCTTGACCTTGATTCTATAATTGCTTTCACATTACTCTCAGTAGAGATTATACCAGAAAACTCATTAACAAATAAGTCTTCACACCCTGACATTACACGCCTCATCTCCCAATTTGCATCTGTTTTTGATATTCCCTCCAAACTACCACCACACCGTGTTCATGATCACCACATACACCTTCTTCCAAACTCCAAACCAGTAAATGTTAGACCTTACCGATATCCACAATTTCAAAGATCCGAAATTACACGATTAATATCTGAGATGCTTGATGAAGGGATAATCCAACCTAGCACCAGCCCATTCTCTTCCCCAGTCCTCTTAGTAAAGAAAAAGGATGGCACTTGGCGTTTTTGTGTTGACTACAGAGCCCTCAATTCAATTACTATCAAAGATAGATTTCCGATTCCTACAATTGATGAGTTGTTGGATGAACTTCATGGCGCTCAGTAATTTTCAAAACTGGATTTGCGTCAAGGGTATTTTCAAATTTGACTGAGCTCTAAGGCAATCCCGAAAACAGCTATTCGTACTACAGATGGTCACTTTGAATTCACTGTCATGCCATTTGGGTTGTCAAATGCTCCATCAACTTTTCAAGCCACAATGAACACATTATTCAAGAATGAATTACGTAAGTTCGTCTTGGTATTTTTTGATGATATACTCATATATAGTCGTTCATTCTCGTTCATTCTCAGATCATTTACAACACTTATCTCATGTCCTTTCATTACTTCAAAAGAATCAATTTTTTGTGAAAGCATCTAAATGCTCGTTTGGAAGCACCTCAATGGCATTCTTGGGGCATGTTATATCTGCACAGGGGGTAGCTACGGATCCGGAAAAAATTGAGGCTGTTTTAAGTTGGCCAATCCCATCAAACATTCGTCAATTACGTGGATTTCTCGGCTTGACAGGCTATTATAGGAAATTCGTCCAGAATTATGCTGCTATCGCTTCACCTCTAATAGAATTACTTAAAAAGGACAACTTTAAGTGGAGAATAGAGCAAAATCAAGCTTTCAAGAAACTTCAGAACGCAATGACTACCTTGCCTGTCTTGGCTATCCCAGACTTTGATCAACCATTCACAGTTGAAATAGAGGCCTCAGGTCTAGCTATGGGTGCTATACTAAGTCAGAACCATCATCCGATTGCATTTTTTAGCCGTAAATTCTCATCCAGATTGCAAAGCTCGTCAACTTACGTAAGAGAGATGCACGCAATCACTGCGGCAGTGGCAAAATGGCGTCATTATTTGTTAGGAAGTCAGTTCCTCATTGTAACAGATCATAAGAGCCTCAAAGATCTGTTAACACAAACTATTCAAACTCCCGAGCAACAACAGTGGCTTACTAAGCTTTTAGGATATGATTATGACATTGTTTACCGTCCTGGTTCTAGTAATGGAGGTGCAGATGCTCTTTCCCGCCAAGAATTCCTTTCAATTACGAATGTTTCATCACCTGAATTCTCTTTTTTGGATGAGTTTCGTCTGTTCTGGAAATCATCAGAAGGTCAACCAATCGTAACTAAGGCACTTCAAAGTGATACTTCAATTTCTTACAAGAGTGGGTTAGTATATTTTAAGAATCGATTGTATGTTCCTGATTCTATACAAATTCATAACCGAATCCTCAGCGAAAACCACTCATCACCCACTGGTGGTCATGCCGGAGTTAAAAGAACATTGGCTCGTATAACAGTTAGCTTTTATTGGCCAAAGTTGCGACATTCAGTTGTTCAATTTGTCAAATCTTGCAAAGTGTGCCAACAAGTGAAATACAGTACCTTACCCCCTTTGGGCCTTCTTCAACCCTTACCGATTCCAGAACTTGTCTGGGACGAAATTTCTATGGATTTTATCACAGGTCTTCCATCTTCCAAGGGGAAATCATCAATTTTAGTCGTTGTGGATCGGTTATCAAAAGCTGCTCACTTCATCGGACTTCCACCAGCTCTCAATGCTCAAAAGCTAGCTGTAATATTCACAAATGAATACATTCGTCTCCATGGATTTCCTAAGTCCATAGTCAGTGACAGAGATCCACTTTTTATAAGTAAGTTTTGGTCCGAATTATTCACACTCAACAAAACAGTTCTAGCAATGAGTAGTGCGTATCACCCTCAAACCGACGGTCAAACAGAAGTCCTTAACCGTTGTCTCGAAGATTATCTACGAAGCTTTGTTTCAGAGGAACCACGTTTATGGAGTCGTTATTTGCCATGGGCAGAATGGTCATATAACACCGCGTGGCAGTCATCAATCAAAATGACACCTTTCGAGGCAGTTTATGGCAGACCACCGCCTTCGATTCCTCACTACATTCAGGGTCACTCTGCAAATAATGATTTGGACCTCACGCTAACTCACAGAACG
Source organism: Chrysanthemum seticuspe (assembly GCA_019973895.1). Taxonomy (NCBI): domain Eukaryota; kingdom Viridiplantae; phylum Streptophyta; class Magnoliopsida; order Asterales; family Asteraceae; genus Chrysanthemum; species Chrysanthemum seticuspe. The sequence continues at coordinate 356,557,236 of BPTQ01000008.1, read as the reverse complement.
AGACTACTGAATCTCCTTAAAGCTAATATCTTGAGAGCCCAAAACAGAATGATTCAACAAGCTAACAAGCATCGTACTGATAAAAGTTTTAAAGTTGGAGAATATGTGTTTGTTAAACTTCAGCCATATCGCCAACAATCTGTTGTTAACAGATCCTCACAGAAACTTTCCAAAAGATACTACGGGCCTTACGCTATAATAGAAAAGATTGGCAATGTGGCATACAAACTTGCTCTTCCACCTGCATCGTCTATACACCCGGTATTTCATGTTTCAGTGCTTCGTGAATACGTGGGATCACCCCCTTCCAGTCTTGAACCACTTCCCACCCTTCCACCAACTTCGCTGATCCCTGAAACCATCCTTTCAACTAATGAGAATGTTTCTCCACCTCAGTTGTTAGTGAAATGGTTTAATTTACCTAATGAAGAGGCAACCTGGGAATCCAAACAAGAGTTTGTTCAGCGTTATCCAAACTTTGACCTTGAGGTCAAGGTCAGTTCTGAAGATGCGGGGAATGATGCAACCACAAAAGGTCATAGACCACAAAGGACCATTAAATTGCCATCACATCTCCAAGACTATGCCATGTGAGGCTGCTAGACGTTATGGGACAGCTGTCCACTCATATTTGTTATTTATGTCCTTTCCTAGCACTTTTCTTTATTTTAACTATAAGTATTGTAATGCTTTCACCAAAAAGAGGATATCAATGAAATATTACTATTCTCTCTATCATTCTGTGTCTTTCCTTTTTATTTTACATTTTAGGAGTTTACCCTACTCGAAAGGGGACTATAACCCATCAACGTACCCTTGAAATCCTAGTAAACAACACTCATATATTTCTTTGAAAAGTACTATACCAAGACACAAGGAAATCCATCATAATCTACAACATCACTGTGTGAGTGAATTCACAATTCCCATGTGAAACCTCACATCAATAACCAAGTGTCTTCTACTCCTTGTCCTCAAATTCTTGCTGCTAACTTACCAAATGAGATTGGCTATTTTTTTTTTAGCATGTGCTCATTTCTCCATATATTACTCATGTAATCCTAACTAAATTCTACACAAACACAAGTGAAAAAACACTAAACCAAACCTATTCTTTGCTACTGTCATGCGAAAAGAAGGAGAAAGGAAAGCAAGTCGTGGGTTATTCCCCTAAGTTCTAAAGTCCCTTTGGTTATATACGTAACGGGTTGCAAGCTTTGGACGTTTGAGTCACCTTAGTCCCTCGTTCGCATTTTCATTAGGTCCTCACCACCATTTTTGGTGTAGTAAGTTCTCAAGCCTTTTTCTGTACGTATGCATGTCTTAGTCACGTTAAGTAGCTTCTATAAAACGTGCGTAACATGTTTCGATTGCTAAACACTTCTCCTATCTTTAACGTAACACTTATAAAACTCACGTCTAAAACATATAGTGATCTTGTGTGGCCATGCAACGAGGAAACATCGACAAATAAACAACATGCTAATGCAAATTAAGCTCTTAAATGTAAACCACTAAAATGATTTCTTCTTGGATATGTATATATATACATATGTACCTACATGGGAGCTTATAAAAATGGGTTTTGTTGAAGAAGACTTATAAGGGAATACCTTTACAAGCTTAACACTAAGCTCTATAACTTGTGCTTATTCTTACTTCATTCAACCCACGACCTCAGTATGTTCCAAGAGAAATGTATAACAAGCTGTCACAAACCTCTTAAACATACTTAAACTGCGAGACATAGCATCAAAAGAGCTCTTGACTCAATGGTAGTGTCGCTCAGTTTTCTCAGAAATCGCGTAGGTTCGAACCCAAGCTTGGTCATGATCGAAGCATTTTTTTGGGTGAAAGCTAAAGATACGCAACGTATTTTTTTCAAAAAAACACAATCTACGCAATGTACTTTGTTAAGTTCAAAGCTAGTTAACATACTTTCAATTTTTTTTCGATCTAGTTAATATGACCTGTTGGTAGTAGGTTACCAGGTCACCCTTGATAAAAATTTGCGCAGTTAGTCCTTAAATGATAACGACCGTTAAAAAAAAAAAAAAAAAAAAAAAAAAAAACTTTTAAATTTTTTTAAAAAAAAAACGTAATTTTTTTTAAAAAAAACGTAATTTTTTTTTAAAAAAAAAACGTAAAAATTAAAAAAATAATAATAATAATAATTTTTTTAAAAAATTTTTAAAAAAAACGTAAAATTTTTATTAAAAAAAAACGTAAATTTTTTTAAAAAAAAAAACGTAAAAATTAAAAAAAAAAAAAAAAAAAAAAAAAACGTAATTTTTTTTTAAAAAAAAATTTTAATTTTTTTTTAAAAAACGTAAAATTTCTTTAAAAAAAAACGTATAAATTAAAAGAAATTTTTTTTTACCTTTTTTAAAAAAAAAACGTAAATTTTTTTTTAAAAGTTTTTTTTTTTTTTTTTTTTTTTTTTTTTTTTTTTAACGGTCGTTATCATTTAAGGACTAACTGCGCAAATTTTTATCAAGGGTGACCTGGTAACCTACTACCAAACAGGTCATTAGCTAGATCGAAAAAAATTTGAAAGTATGTTAGTTAGCTTTGACCTTAACAAAGTACATTGCGTAGATTGTGTTTTTTTGAAAAAGTACGTTGCGTATATTTAGCTTTCACCCCATTTTTTTTAACAAATATGTGCCTCGTTTTCTTTTAAAACCAAAAGCACACTAAGGGGCTGTTTGACAAAACTACATGATTTAGCGCTGAATGATTTAAAGACTCTCAATGATTTAAAGCCTCTGAACCAAACTGTTTCTGAATGAAAACTTGTTGTTTGACAAGTGTTCTGAATACATATATTGTGTAAAACTAATTCTTGAAAATTTAAACATTTTGATTGTACGTCGTATATTGTTATTTTGTTGTGTTACTATAATATTTTTGCACATATTAGTTTATGTGTTTATATCTAATGTTACAACATCTCGTAACCTTGTTATGATTATATACGAGTAAAAGATATAAACTCACAACAGGGCCGTCTCATGAATCGGCGAAATTTTTGAGGGTCCTGTACGAAATTATATAATGAGGTTTTTCGTTAAGCAATATTATATATAAAGTGTCACCGTTTATAAGATATAATGCAATTAGTTATCTAAACATTCTAACATATTACTCATTTAAAATATTTTCTCATCTAAATATTTTTTTCTTCGTAAAAAATATGTCTACACATGCATATAATATTACCGGGATAAATATTGAGGCTCTAAAAATTCTAAAGCCCTAAGCGATTGCTCACCTTATACACCCTCAAAGACGGCCCTGACTCACAAAACTTAAGATGATGAACAAAAAAAAGTAACGAATTAAAGAAAATGTAATAAAATACGTAGGTTAAAAAAGACTTAACTTAGTATATATAAAATGTTCCCTAAATGAGTTGAATTCAAATTATATAAATATAGGCCTTCTTGCATGCGCCGGACCATTTTGCATCTCTTGAAAGCTGAGCCACTAGATGCTTAGTTGAATAACTAAGCGGCAAAAGGAAAACTACCAAACAATAAACTTCCCTGACCGAATAAGTGACAAGCTTATTAAGAGGCTATCAAACACCCCCTAACTGGGCCTAGGTGCCCAGAACAAATTTTCAAATAAGCTAGTACTATAAGCTGTTTAGATAAGCTAGGCCACATTTTGTTTTAAAACCAAAAGCACACTAACTGGGCCTAGGTGCCCAGAACAAATTTTCAAATAAGCTAGTACTATAAGCTGTTTAGATAAGCTAGGCCACATTTTGTTTTGAAACATGCGAAACTAAGCTAAGGTATATAAGCTCCCGACACATACATTTTTTTAAAACCAAACGAACCCTTAGTGGGCTGACAGGCCCATTAACGAATTCAATAATCCAATTACGAAATAAGCTGTCCCAATAAGCTAAAAATAAGACACACGAGCTTATCACGGTAAAGGAAAAGTAAATTTTATAACTTATTGATTTTTGGACTAAAAATGCAAATTTTACGCAACTTGAGTAAAAAGTGTAACTTCTGAAAAGTATAGCGTCAAAACTGTAAATTGTGATTTTTAAACTAAAAAATAAATTAGTTAAACTGCAGGGTGCAAACTGTCATTTCCATAAAGTATCAATAAGAATTATAAACTTATACTTTCCGACTAAAGATGCAAATTTTTAAGTTTTGGGTAAAAAGTGTGACTTTTACATAACTTAAGGGTTATTTAGTAAACTTAAAATAACTTTTGAACAAGTTGTAATTACTAAGCATTTCTTGAGAATTTTATAAAAATATACATATAAGATATAAAAAAGGACAATATCAAAAATATAAATAACGACGTTCATTTTAACGAATAATAAATAGAATAATTTAGGGCTAATAACCTATTAAAGCATCATGCTTGTCACAAATGTCAGTTCGACGTAGCGAACAAAAAAAATAGCTCTTCTAGACATTAAACTTGACATCTTTGTCTTCAATTGAGTATTATGACCATTTTACCCTTTCAAATTACATAAATGGTCCCTATGGGTTTGCCAAAATTGCATCTATCGTCCTTAGGCTAAATTACATAAATGGTCCCTGAAATGCAAATCTAAGTTTAGTTCATTTGTGTTTTCATAGTTCATAAGTTTAGTTCTCTACCAATAAAATGCAAATCTAAATTACATAAGTTTACTGGTCCCTGATATTTGTTCCTTACGAAGATCCAACTTTTGTTCCTATGTATCTGAATTACAAAAGCATCAAAGTTTACTGGTCCCTGAATTACAAAAGCATCAAAGTTACTGGTCCCTGAAATGCAAATCTAAATTACATAAGTTTAGTTCTCTACCAATAAAATCATTTCTCTACCATCTTGAAATGCAAATTTAACCACCATTAAAACCCAAACCTTGAAACCAAAACAAAACTCAACCCCGATTATCCCAAAACTAAACTCAGAATCCCTAAAATAAAACCAAAATCATCTAACCAGAAACCCCGATTATCGCACCAAAACTAAACTCAGAAACCCTAAAATAAAACCCAAATCATCTAACCAAAACTAAAATCAGAAACCCCGATTATCGCACCTTTAACTGTTACCATTAACGGCGGCAAAGAAATTGCACCTTTAACGGCGGCAAAGTATCAATCCCTGTGGGTTCATATCAATCGCACCTTTAACGGCGGCAAAGAAATTGCATCCAATTGTTTACAAAGGCAAAAGGGCAGATCGAGGCTCCGTTAAAGGCGGTGGTGGCGGTAGTTGTGGTGAGAAAAAGGGTAAGGGTGGCGGCGGTGGTGGTAATGACGGTGAGGGGAAGGTGGTGCTGGCGGCATTTTGAAGATCTAGTCAACGAAGGTGTAAAAGTGTCTTTGAATCTATGTACTTTTATACTTGTTTAGTGAGCAAAATAGTATCCACATGACTGGGATAGTGAGCAAGACTGAATTCCAAGTTTACAACCATCCCAAGTGATTGGTCAGCAAAAAAACAGAATAGTAAAAACCTATGTAAAAGATCTAGTCAACGAAGGTGTTAATTTTATACAGTACTTGTTTCTGAGTTTAGTTTGCATCTATGTAATTTTATACTCGGTGCATTTTGAGATGGGTATAGGTTTTAATTCCTTTGAGGGATCATGGATGCAATGGATGCAATTTATGTAATAGAGGGATCATTTATGTAATTTATCTTTTGGACAATGGATGCAATTTTTAAAATTTTAAGGGTAAAATGGTCATCACAATTTTGTATTTTATCTTTATTACTCAACTGAAGACAAAGATGTCAAGTTTAATGTATAGAAGAGCTATTTTTTTTGTTCGCTACGTCGAACTGATATTTGTGACAAGTATGATGCTTTAATGGGTTATTAGCCCAATAATTTAAAACAACTAACACGAATATTTTAAAAACTTATCATTCACCAACTTAAAGTAGTTAAAATAAATATTTTAACTATTCCCCCACAGACTTTTGTTAAACATCGTATTTTATAAACTCGTACATCGAGAAACAATTGCCTGCTCGCAAGCTAAATGAATATATAACTCTATTTTTGAACTTTAAGCATTTGTCACACAAGTATCGATGATACAATACTTTTCAACGTTGCCTTTTAAACATTAAGGTCCTAAACATAAACCATAGAAATTTAAGATATGCCATGTTAATTCATGTCGCGTGATTTGAGCCGTTCCCTTTCATATTTGATATTCCTATATCTGGACTGCTATATGATGAGTGTCTAAATACTCATCATTTTTATACTGTCTAGACTGCAAAAACATCTGAAAACACTCAGAAATGCTTCAAAATGATAAAAATATCACAAACAAGTGTTTTATGTGTTTTAAATGCAAAAACACCAAAATCTGGTGAAAAACGTATCACGTTTGCATAATTGGCAGTTTTAGTCCTCCAAGTTTCAAAAGTTGTCAAAAACAGTCCCTGGTAATTCAAAAACTTGTAAAATGTCATTATAGGTCCATGAGATTCAAAAGTTGTCAAAACAAACCCTTTAAAATTCAAAAATCACAATTTACAACTTTAGTCCATCAACTTTACAAAAATGTCAAAAATAGTCCCTGGGTGTTCAAAAATAGAAATTATTCAAACATCACCCTTTTATTATTAATAAATGACAAGAATGGTCCTTATGATAAACTTTGGAGAAATTACATTTTTGGTCCCTCTAGTTTCAAATTTGGCAGATTTAGTCCCTGGAAGGGTATAAATAGAATTCTATGCAATTGGTCCTTGTACTATTCAAGATTTACAGGTTTAACCCTTGTGATATGATTGGAAAAGTTTCAATATCAGCCCCTCACTTTGGCAGATTTACATGAATGGTCCTTGTTATTAAACTACAACCAAACGGACCCTTTATGTTATTAACACCAAATCCAATCCAATCCATTAACCCAGGCCCAAATCCCCAACCCGGTCCAGTGTTTAAAAAGAATAAAACCGCGCACACTGCTCACTGTCTCTCCCATGGCTGTTTAAGCCAATACCAGTGGTTTTTACCACCTGTTATCTCCACCTCACCTCACTACCCACCTTTCCAGCTCATCCCCCCTCCTTACATCTTAGCCCACAAGCAGTTAATGCTTCCCCACCATAAACCTTTACTGTAGCACTCTCAAACCTGCTTTTTGCTTTCCAAATCATTCCTACTCCATGACTACTTCACATATTGTCCCCTCCACCTCATATAACATCCCAAACTTCTTTAATTACTCTGAAACTATCTCAAGCAACCAGGTACACTTTTGCCGCCAAAATCCATTTTGAAGGCTGAGATTACTTTGACTCAATCAATGGCCAAGATAGTTGATGGGATGTGATCAGAATCAAGTGGAGAGTCTCAAAAGGCTATAAAGAAAGAGGGGGAAGCAGAGAAGAAATCTATCTAGTGTAATTTCAATTAGTTTATGTCGAATTAGTTAAACTTTAATTTCCAGTGTATGTTTAATCTTTCTAGTGTTGAATTAAGTGTTTTCAGTGTATTATAAACCTTTATCAATAAGCAATTCCAGTTTATGTTCATGATTTCAGTTTATGCATTTTCAAAAGTTCAAAATCTCAAATTGTTTGAATGTTGTTTGTAGTGGATAATAAGGACTCATAAGCTAATATAAGCTCCTCAGAAAGCTTATTAAAGCTTTTAGATACCTTAAAACTCTGTTTAGTATCAAAAAGAAAAAATACCAAAAATACATCAAAAATAGTGGAAAAATCAAAAGTCTGTGAAAATGAAGATCAAGACATTGGAGCAGGGTTAATAAAGGATTGCCTTGGGTTTAGTGCTTCTTGGGAAGCTATAGGATATGTTCTCAGTCCTTGGTTCTTATCTTTCACTTGGAATTCACTTGTAAGCCATTTTGTTTCATTTTGGCATTTTACTGTTCAAGACAGTTATTAGCTCAAATCTTTGTGTTTGTATATTTATTAGTCATAGTTATGCATAATTAAGTATTAAAATCAATAACTTGTTCTTTTCAATTTGTAGTTATCAAAATTCTCATTTTCACAGTCTTATAAGCATAACTGTCATTTCTTGGTCTCATGTTGTTATTGCTGTTAATTTATGTTTCTTTAGCTTTACTATATGATAACACAAGGTTCTGAATCAATTTCATGGTTTCAATTTGAGTTTAGCTTTGAAAATCATCAAAACAGTTTCTTAAAGTACTGTTTGGATTTGCCTGATTAACTGTATTGAAGGCCAGTTGTGTTGTTGTTTGCTGTTGTTTCATGTCACAGTAGGTCTAAGTAACTCAAAGAAACAAGAAAAATCAGTGGTCATGTGGTAAAAAGTCAAAACTCTTTTTGATCTCCTCTTATTTCTTGTCTGTTGGATTTTCATGTTTCAAGATCTTGTTTTCATACTCATAAGTTGTTACCATTGATCAAATCACTCTCATTACACCTTAACATAACATAATCAGTGCATAAGATTGATCCTAAGTTCAGTTAAGTCAAACTTTTAGTATTAATCAAAAAGTCAAAATTCCCATTTGGTCGTTTTTGGAGTAAACAGATTATTCTATATAAGATTATATATTGAGTTTCAATATTTGAGCTTTTAGGATAGTAAAATACAACTGCTTATCTTTAACCTAGTATTTTTTATATTCTCTATATAGCTTATTTACTAGTTTAAAATCTAGCTTATTTTGAGTACCATTTCAAAATTGTGCCCTGTGCACAGGTTTACACTCTTTTTCAAGAGCTTGTAAAAAGCTCTCCAGTGCACCTTAGCTTGTCAAATTTGGTTTTTTAGAAAGCTGACCAAGCCATCTCATTGATCCAAGCTTAATTTTTTAGTTTATAGCTTTTTAGATAGGGCTGCTAGTGCTTATTAGTTGGTCCCATTTTATTCAGCATTCACTGAATCATACTCAGTTGTTTTTTTTAGTTTTTCTTAAGCTTCTCACAAGCTATCTAGTGAACCAAACAGTGAGTAATTTAGCTTTTTGAATAGCTTAACTGGTCATCTAGCTTATCCAAGCATTTGTTTTCAATTTATAGCTTATCTCAGTGCTTAATTTTTAGCTCATAGGTGCCTAGCAAATTACACAGTGTCCTGTGCAAACAGGTATACTTGTGCTTATTTGAGCTTATTCAGAGCTTATTTGTCAATCCTTAAGCTTAATCAGTTTCATATTAGCTTATTACCATTATTTAGCTTATTTCCAATTCTCATTTTGCTTATTTAGTAGCTTATAAGCCATTTGGCTTGACTCTTTAGCTTATTTCCATTTTCTTGCCACTGTTGAGAAAATAAGCTCATACTGAGCTTATTAATCAGTTTTGTAAAAAGTCATAGTTATAAAAAGTGCTTATTTTCTTGTGTTTAATAAGTTGCAAAAAGAAAATCAAAAAAATTAAATGTTTTTGCAAAAAGTGGGAGGCAGGCTCGAACCTGAGACCTCCACCTTAGGAGAGTGATAGTGGTGTACCTGTATGCCATTGCGCCCTTGGGTCTTTCTTGGTTATAGTTTGCGTAATTAAATACATAACCACACTTTGTCCATTTTAGCTTATACGAGAGTTTTAGCTTATTTCCAGCTTATTCTTTATAGCTTTTTCAGTTTTTGTATTTTTTATAAAATTGTATTAGTATTAAGTATTTTATAAAAAAGTTTCAGATTTTTCCAATTAGTTTTAGTATTTTTAAACATTTAATTAGTGTAAAATCTTATTTAATTCATAATAAAAAATATAAAAGTCTAAAAAATATAAATCTTTTTTCTAAAATTTTCTTTTGTCATATAGTACGTAAAAAAATTGTTTTTACACTTGTAGGACTTTTATTTCATAAATTTTACGTTTTTGCTTGCGCACTCGCGTAATTTTTAGACTTAACGTACGTTTTCATTTTAAATCTAGTTTTTAGGTAATTTGAGTTTACGTTTTAGTTTAAATAGTTTATTTAAGATATTTTGTTTTATAAAATCATAAAAAAATCATTGTAAAAATAGTGATAGCGTTTATTTAATATATTTTAACTTTTTAATTTCTTTTAATTTGCATTTAAGTCGCTGTAATTTATTAATCTTTTCTTTAGGTAATTCTCCATCAATATCCTTACTGATCACTATCCTTAGTGATCATTCTATCATCTGATCAAGTGTTTATACACCAATTCATCCTCCGTGGGACTTAACGACCCAGGAATTCCCTATATTCCTTTGATCTTAATTGCATTTGGTGTGTGAGCTGTTTTGAGTTTCTTACGGTTGGTCATTCACAAGTGGCTAGCTAGTGTGAGATAACTTGACGGTTTAGCACCAATCAAATTTTGGCGCCGCTGCCGGGGAGGCTGTAAGCGTGTTTTTAGCATTTTTCAGACCCGTACTTGCACATTTACCATCGTTTGTAAAAAAGTTTTCTGTAAAGTTAAAAATAAATCAAAAAGTTCATTAACACTTTTCCTAAAGTGTTAAAAACACCAAAAATAATATAAAACAACAAAACAATCGTAACGTTTTCTATCTTGTGTTTCTTTTAAGGTGATTCTTAAAGAGATACGATTTGGTTAAACGAGACGATACCAAAAATATTTTCCAAAAGTTTTTAAACCCCTTTGCACAAATCATACCTACGTCTTTTCAGTGGTACTTAATTTATACATAAAAATCAACCACCACAAATCAAGGCAGTACACCTACTAACTGGGGGTGTGACCATAATAAGTTCCCGAACATCAGATTTAAAACTTGCCTTTGTGTCCTCGTGATTTGGTGTACCTTTTTCAAAGAAGCCATTTCATTTGTGATTATTGGTTAAGTTCACTTGTCGTTTTGCCTCGCTTTTGTTTTGAAAAATTGATTTTTATACTTAGTGCATGCGCACTCGTTCTTCCAGTTCTACAAGTCCACTTTCAGAACTTGGAAAGATTCCTCGTAGACGTAGAGGACGTTCAGCTCCTTCAGCCGTGACTGAGGAACGTCTACCACCACCACCACCTGTCGAAATGGCAGAAGACAAACCCATGAATGAGCTTCTCCAAGCACCCATCGAGGGTTACGGAGATGCCATTGTTGTCCCAGCCATTGTGGCTGATACTTTTGAGCTCAAAACCGGGTTGCTTAATCTGGTAACCCAAAGTCAATTCTATGGTTTTGAGCGGGATGATCCTCATGCACACATTCGATGGTTTAACAAGATTGCATCTACCATCAAATACAAGAATGTCCCACACGAAGCTATCAAGCTTCTTCTGTTCCCATTTTCTCTAGAGGGACAAGCCCGGAATTGGCTTGAGAAACAACCCCCTCGTTCCATTGAGACATGGGAGGATCTAGTTACCAAGTTTGTTAACGAATTCTATCCTCCATCCCGAACTACAAGTCTTAAGAATGAGATAATGAAATTTTCTCAGAGATTTGATGAATCATTCGGGGAGGCATGGGATCGTTACAAAGAATTGCTCCGCAAGTGTCCACATCATGGTTTTACCGAGTTAATGCAGATGGATACTTTCTACAATGGTCTGAGACAAGCTGACCAAGACTCTTTGAATGCCTCCGCGGGAGGTAATTTCCTTAGCAAAACCACAAAAGAAGCCTTACAAATCATTGAAAACAAGTCCCAGGTCCGTTCTTTCCGCACAAAGACATATCAGACTCAGTCTAATGCTGGACCTTCTACTTCATCTCCTGTGAGTACATCTAGCACCGATGCTAAGATTGATAAACTCACAGATATTGTTCAGGCTTTGGTTCTTGCTAACCAGAAGAAAGTCACTTTCACTCAAACACTATCACATGGTGAAGTGAAGAAAGTTGAAGTTTGTGTTACTTGTGGTGGTCCTCATGCATACTACAACTGTACTGCCACCGATGGTAGTCCGTTTGAAGCTAATGCTATAGCCGGTACTTCAAATCAAGGAGGTAATCAATACCGTCCTCAAAATGAACCAAATTACCGTGCTAACACTTATCAGGCACCACCAGGTTTTAACCAGAATCCTAACCGGAATCAGAATCAACCTAGAATGAACCAAGGTTATCAAAACCAAGGTAATTTCTATCCTGGACCCAATCAAGGTTTCCAACAACAAGGGAATCTTCATCAAAACAATTTCAATCGAGGGAATCAATTTCATGGGAATGTGAATCCTAATCAAGGGAATTTTCAACAACAAGGTCCTAATCAAAACATCCGACCTCAGAATTTCCCTCCACATCCTCCAGTACCATCATCTGATGAGTTATTGAAGCAGTTCATGAAATCCCAAGATGAAATGAACAGGTTGTTGGTCAGCCAGATCGCTGATCTCAAGAAGTCTTTAAAAGATCAACCCTCGGGCTCAGGAAAACTTCCGAGCAACACGATCGCTAACCCGAGGGGCGATGCTAAGGCGATCACAACCAGAAGTGGTGTTTCATACAATGGACCCGCTATTCCTACTACCTCTTCTTCTTCTTCTCTCCCGAAGGTAGTGGAAAGTGAACCTAGGACACACAATGGACCTACGACTCCAATGCCTCCTCCACTAGGAGAAATGAGTCAAGTTACCAAGGCGACAAAGGACAAAGAACTTCCTATTGATAATGGAAGTACCACACACGTCCTACCTTCGGTAGTCCAACCTCAAATTGTCCAGAAACCCAAGTCTAATCCAGGAGTTGTTTTTGAACCACCTGTAGCTCCCATTGAAAATACCAAATCCAAATCTTCTATTCCTTATCCATCACGTTTGAATGAGCAAAAGCTCCGTGAAAAAGCCAGTCATCAAATGGACAAATTTTTCCAAATTTTCCAAGAGTTACATTTTGACATAAGCTTTGCGGATGCTATCATGCTGATGCCCAAGTTTGCATCAAATCTCAAACACATGTTAAGCAACAAGGAAAAGCTGTTTGAAATGACTAAAACTCCTCTTAACGAGAACTGCTCTGCAGTTATCCTAAAGAAGCTTCCAGAAAAGCTTGGAGATCCTGGAAAATTTCTCTTACCTTGTGTATTTCCAGGAATGGTTGAATGCTTTGCCCTAGCAGATCTTGGTGCAAGCATCAACCTGATGCCTTATTCAGTATGGAAGAAACTTTCTCTTCCGGAACTCACTCCTACATGCATGACTCTCGAGCTTGCAGATCGTACAATATCCCGTCCTCTTGGCATTGCCGAGGACGTGTTTGTGAAAGTAGGAAAGTTCCATTTCCCAGCTGACTTCGTGATTGTTGATTTTGATGCCGATCATCGGGTTCCTCTCATTGTTGGTCGAGGATTCCTGAGAACGGGCCGTGCTCTCATTGATGTATTTGAGCAAGAAATCACATTACGTGTTGGTAATGAAGCTGTCACTTTTAACCTTGATCAAACTTCGAGGTACTCTGCAAATTATGATTCTGAGTCGGTTAACCGAATAGATATCATTGATGTTGCTTCTGAAGAGTACTATCAAGAAATTCTTGGTTATGATCATAATTCTTCGAGTGATAATCTCACTCATTCATCTCAACCTATCATCGCCAATTCTACTCCTTCTCTCACCCCATTTCAGGAAAGTGACTTCATCTTGGAAGAGATTGAAGCTTACTTGTCTAGTGATTCTGTTCCATGGGAAATTGATCACGCTCCCATCGACATTGAGGGGGACATACTTCTCATTGAGAAGTTGCTTAATGATGATCCATCATCATCTTCACTCCCTCCTGTCGAACTTCATAACAAGGAAGTCAAGTCAGTTGATAAAACTGAAGAATTTCCTGAGGTTGAGCTTAAGGACTTACCACCTCATCTCGAGTATGCATTTCTTGAAGGTGATGATAAATTACCAGTCATTATTGCTAGAGATTTGAGTAAAGATGAAAAAGCTGCTCTCATAAAAATCTTAAAGTCACACAAGCAAGCAATTGCTTGGAAACTCTCCGACATTAAGGGTATCAACCCTGAGTTTTGTACTCACAAAATCTTGATGGAGGATGACTTCAAGCCAGCAGTTCAACATCAGAGAAGAGTAAATCCAAAAATCCATGATGTTATCAAACAGGAGGTTATCAAACTTCTTGATGCAGGATTGATTTACCCAATCTCAGATAGTCCTTGGGTTAGCCCAATTCATTGTGTTCCTAAAAAGGGTGGCATAACTGTTGTCACAAACGAAGATAACGAGTTAATTCCAACTCGATTGGTTACGGGATGGCGTGTTTGCATTGACTATCGTAAGTTGACGCTACCTGTAAAGACCATTTTCCTCTACCCTTTATGGACCAAATGCTTGAGAGATTAGCAGGGAATGAATACTATTGTTTCCTGGATGGTTTCTCGGGGTACTTTCAGATCCCCATTGATCCAAAGGATCAAGATAAAACCACATTCACCTGCCCATACGGAACTTTTGCCTACAGACGTATGCCTTTCGGTTTATGTAATGCTCCTGGCACGTTCCAACGATGTATGATGGCCATTTTCCACGACATGATCGGGGAAACAATGGAGGTGTTTATGGATGACTTCTCAGTCATTGGGGATTCTTTTCAAACATGTCTCTCCCATCTAGATAAAATGCTCAAACGGTGTGAAGACACCAATCTTTGTCTAAACTGGGAGAAAAGCCACTTTATGGTCAAAGAAGGCATAGTCCTTAGCCATAAGATTTCAAAAAATGGGATTGAGGTAGATAGAGAAAAAGTCGATGTTATTGCTAAACTACCTCATCCTACTACCGTCAAAGGTATTAGGAGGTTTTTAGGTCATGCCGGTTTCTATCGTAGATTCATACAAGATTTTTCTAAAATCGCCCGGCCTATGACCCATCTTCTTGAAAAGGATGCTCCTTTTATCTTCTCACCCGAGTGCATCATAGCTTTTGAAACATTGAATAAAAAGCTTACTGAAGCACCCATTCTCGTTGCTCCCGACTGGGACTTGCCTTTTGAGCTCATGTGCGATGCAAGTGATTTTGCTATCGGTGCAGTCTTAGGGCAACGTAGAAACAAGCATTTTCAGCCTATTCACTACACAAGTAAGACTATGACTGAAGCTCAAACTCATTACACCACCACAGAAAAAGAGCTATTAGCCGTGGTGTATGCGTTTGAAAAGTTTCGGCCGTACTTAATCTTGACCAAATGTGTAGTGTATACGGATCACTCGGCTCTCAAATATCTCTTTGCAAAACAAGATGCAAAGCCGAGATTGCTTCGTTGGGTTCTCCTTCTCCAGGAATTTGATATCATCATACGTGATAAAAAAGGAGCTGAGAACCTGGCTGCTGATCATCTGTCCAGATTAGAAAACCCTCACCAAGATGTTTTCGATAAAAAGGAAATAAATGAAACATTTCCTTTCGAGACACTCAATGCGGTTTCTTTTCGTGGAAACTCTTCTACCCCATGGTTTGCTGACTTCGCAAATTACCATGCGGGTAACTTCATAGTGAAAGGGATGTCGACCCAGCAGAAGAACAAATTCTTCAAGGATGTTAAACATTACTTCTGGGACGACCCCTTCTTATTCAAAATCTGTGCGGATCAAGTCATCCGAAGGTGTGTTTATGGACAAGAAGCTCTTGACATTCTCAAAGCTTGCCATGTTGGACCCACCGGGGGCAATCATAGTCCAAACTACACCGCCAAAAAGGTGTTTGATTCCGGGTTTTATTGGCCCACAATTTATAAGGATGCCCACGATTTTGTCAAAACCTGTGACGCTTTTCAACGTCATGGAAATATCTCTCAAAGAAATGAAATGCCACAAAATGCCATTCAAGTTTGTGAGATATTTGACATCTGGGGTATTGACTTTATGGGGCCGTTTCCATCTTCTCGAGGTAACAAGTACATACTCGTGGCTGTTGACTATTTGTCAAAATGGGTTGAAGCGAAAGCTTTACCTACAAATGATGCCCGAGTAGTTGTGAAATTTTTGAAATCTCTTTTTGCCAGGTTTGGAACTCCTCGTGCTATAATCAGTGATCGTGGTACACATTTTTGCAATGACCAATTTGATCGTGTCATGCAAAAGTATGGTGTTACCCACCGTCTATCTACTGCATACCACCCCCAAACAAGTGGGCAGGTGGAAGTTTCAAACCGTGGTATTACAAGAATCCTTGAAAGGACAGTAGGCGAAAATCGTGCATCCTGGTCGGATAAACTGGATGACGCACTCTGGGCCTTCCGTACAGCTTACAAAACACCCATCGGGTGTACTCCATACAAGCTAGTGTACGGAAAGGCATGTCATCTTCCGATTGAGCTAGAGCACAAAGCCTACTGGGCCTTGAAGCATGCAAACTTCGATATACAGACAGCCGGTGATCACAGAAAAGTTCAAATGAATGAACTAAATGAACTTCGTGATCAAGCATACGAGAACTCTTTGATCTATAAACAAAAGACAAAGAAGATTCATGACTCAAAAATCAAGAACCGCGTTTTCAACGTTGGTGATCGAGTCCTTCTTTTCAATTCAAGATTGAAGATTTTCTCGGGAAAGCTTAAGTCCCGTTGGTCTGGTCCATTTACTATTACTAAGGTTTATCCTTATGGCACCATTGAGTTATCTCAGCCCGATGGTCCAAATTTTAAAGTGAATGGTCATCGATTAAAGCATTACTTTGGAGAGGACATTCCATCTGTGGTTGTCCCGGATCTACAAACATTCCCCATGAACCAATGAATGCGAGGATCGAGTCAAGCTAGTGACTCGGGAATCAAAAATAGTAGCACACACCATATGGGTTTTCACCCATGTTTCTGTCTTATTACCCCCCTTTCTACCACCCTAGTGTGGGGGAGTTGCCCCCCCCCCCCCCCCCCCCCCCGCTGTTGTATATATCAGTTAAAAAAAAAAAAGTGTATATATCAAAAACAAAATAATGGCCGTAGTATTTCCCTTTTGTGTTCTATGTTTCGGCATAACCGACGGTACTTTGAATATTGAGGGCAATATTCATTTCTAATTGTGGGGGGAATTCTCACGAATTTTATCATGTAATTATTCCACCCAATTCCCCCGTTTTTGGCCAAATTTTTTTTTGGAGTAAGTGTTTTTCACTTACTCAGCAAATGGAAATCAGTCCGCCATGTCTAACCCACATAAGGATTGGCTAATCCAGGAGCAAACGGCTCTTGGTAAAGATATCTCAAATCCGTTTATGGCTTGCAATTTGCCCAAAATTGTATGGTGTTCTGCTCACCATATCTTTAAACTAGTGAAAAGTTGGCTAGCCCGCAAGTTTATGGCTTGTGGTAAAGGCAGTGGAAAATCCATAATTGGTAATCAGCTCACCAAAGATAATTCTGATAATTTATCTAAGAGTCGGCTAGTCCAGAGCAAACGGCTCCTGGTAAAGACACATCAAATCCGTTATATGGTTTATGATTTGCCAATAAATCAGATGGTTATCAGTGTACCATAGTTCTTACTTGAACTGAAACATTTGGCTACTCCAGAAGTGATGGCTTTTGGTAAAGAGATAAAATCCATTAATTTTTTTCAAATCATTGCTAGGGACTAGCAATATCTTAGTGTGGGGGATTGATGAGTGTCTAAATACTCATCATTTTTATACTGTCTAGACTGCAAAAACATCTGAAAACACTCAGAAATGCTTCAAAATGATAAAAATATCACAAAAAAGTGTTTTATGTGTTTTAAATGCAAAAACACCAAAATCTGGTGAAAAACGTATCAAGTTTGGATAATTGGCAGTTTTAGTCCCCCAAGTTTCAAAAGTTGTCAAAAACAGTCCCTGGTAATTCAAAAACTTGTAAAATGTCATTATAGGTCCATGAGATTCAAAATTTGTCAAAACAAACCCTTTAAAGTTCAAAAATCACAATTTACAACTTTAGTCCCTCAACTTTACAAAAATGTCAAAAATAGTCCCTGGGTGTTCAAAAATAGAAATTATTCAAACATCACCATTGTATTATTAATAAATGACAAGAATGGTCCTTATGATAAACTTTGGAGAAATTACATTTTTGGTCCCTCTAGTTTCAAATTTGGCAGATTTAGTCCCTGGAAGGGTATAAATAGAATTTTATGCAATTGGTCCTTGTACTATTCAAGATTTACAGGTTTAACCCTTGTGATATGATTGGAAAAGTTTCAATATCAGCCCCTCACTTTGGCAGATTTACATGAATGGTCCTTGTTATTAAACTACAAACAAACGGACCCTTTATGTTATTAACACCAAATCCAATCCAATCCACTAACCCAGGCCCAAATCCCCAACCCGGTCCAGTGTTTAAAAAGAATAAAACCGCGCACACTGTTCACTGTCTCTCCCATGGCTGTTTAAGCCAATACCAGTGGTTTTTACCACCTGTTATCTCCACCTCACCTCACTACCCACCTTTCCAGCTCATCCCCCCTCCTTACATCTTAGCCCACAAGCAGTTAATGCTTCCCCACCATAAACCTTTACTGTAGCACTCTCAAACCTGCTTTTTGCTTTCCAAATCATTCCTACTCCATGACTACTTCACATATTGTCCCCTCCACCTCATATAACATCCCAAACTTCTTTAATTACTCTGAAACTATCTCAAGCAACCAGGTACACTTTTGCCGCCAAAATCCATTTTGAAGGCTGAGATTACTTTGACTCAATCAATGGCCAAGATAGTTGATGGGATGTGATCAGAATCAAGTGGAGAGTCTCAAAAGGCTATAAAGAAAGAGGGGGAAGCAGAGAAGAAATCTATCTAGTGTAATTTCAATTAGTTTATGTCGAATTAGTTAAACTTTAATTTCCAGTGTATGTTTAATCTTTCTAGTGTTGAATTAAGTGTTTTCAGTGTATTATAAACCTTTATCAATAAGCAATTCCAGTTTATGTTCATGATTTCAGTTTATGCATTTTCAAAAGTTCAAAATCTCAAATTGTTTGAATGTTGTTTGTAGTGGATAATAAGGACTCATAAGCTAATATAAGCTCCTCAGAAAGCTTATTAAAGCTTTTAGATACCTTAAAACTCTGTTTAGTATCAAAAAGAAAAAATACCAAAAATACATCAAAAATAGTGGAAAAATCAAAAGTCTGTGAAAATGAAGATCAAGACATTGGAGCAGGGTTAATAAAGGATTGCCTTGGGTTTAGTGCTTCTTGGGAAGCTATAGGATATGTTCTCAGTCCTTGGTTCTTATCTTTCACTTGGAATTCACTTGTAAGCCATTTTGTTTCATTTTGGCATTTTACTGTTCAAGACAGTTATTAGCTCAAATCTTTGTGTTTGTATATTTATTAGTCATAGTTATGCATAATTAAGTATTAAAATCAATAACTTGTTCTTTTCAATTTGTAGTTATCAAAATTCTCATTTTCACAGTCTTATAAGCATAACTGTCATTTCTTGGTCTCATGTTGTTATTGCTGTTAATTTATGTTTCTTTAGCTTTACTATATGATAACACAAGGTTCTGAATCAATTTCATGGTTTCAATTTGAGTTTAGCTTTGAAAATCATCAAAACAGTTTCTTAAAGTACTGTTTGGATTTGCCTGATTAACTGTATTGAAGGCCAGTTGTGTTGTTGTTTGCTGTTGTTTCATGTCACAGTAGGTCTAAGTAACTCAAAGAAACAAGAAAAATCAGTGGTCATGTGGTAAAAAGTCAAAACTCTTTTTGATCTCCTCTTATTTCTTGTCTGTTGGATTTTCATGTTTCAAGATCTTGTTTTCATACTCATAAGTTGTTACCATTGATCAAATCACTCTCATTACACCTTAACATAACATAATCAGTGCATAAGATTGATCCTAAGTTCAGTTAAGTCAAACTTTTAGTATTAATCAAAAAGTCAAAATTCCCATTTGGTCGTTTTTGGAGTAAACAGATTATTCTATATAAGATTATATATTGAGTTTCAATATTTGAGCTTTTAGGATAGTAAAATACAACTGCTTATCTTTAACCTAGTATTTTTTATATTCTCTATATAGCTTATTTACTAGTTTAAAATCTAGCTTATTTTGAGTACCATTTCAAAATTGTGCCATGTGCACAGGTTTACACTCATTTTCAAGAGCTTGTAAAAAGCTCTCCAGTGCACCTTAGCTTGTCAAATTTGGTTTTTTAGAAAGCTGACCAAGCCATCTCATTGATCCAAGCTTAATTTTTTAGTTTATAGCTTTTTAGATAGGGCTGCTAGTGCTTATTAGTTGGTCCCATTTTATTCAGCATTCACTGAATCATACTCAGTTGTTTTTTTTAGTTTTTCTTAAGCTTCTCACAAGCTATCTAGTGAACCAAACAGTGAGTAATTTAGCTTTTTGAATATCTTAACTGGTCATCTAGCTTATCCAAGCATTTGTTTTCAATTTATAGCTTATCTCAGTGCTTAATTTTTAGCTCATAGGTGCCTAGCAAATTACACAGTGTCCTGTGCAAACAGGTATACTTGTGCTTATTTGAGCTTATTCAGAGCTTATTTGTCAATCCTTAAGCTTAATCAGTTTCATATTAGCTTATTACCATTATTTAGCTTATTTCCAATTCTCATTTTGCTTATTTAGTAGCTTATAAGCCATTTGGCTTGACTCTTTAGCTTATTTCCATTTTCTTGCCACTGTTGAGAAAATAAGCTCATACTGAGCTTATTAATCAGTTTTGTAAAAAGTCATAGTTATAAAAAGTGCTTATTTTCTTGTGTTTAATAAGTTGCAAAAAGAAAATCAAAAAAATAAAATGTTTTTGCAAAAAGGTGGGAGGCAGGCTCGAACCTGAGAACTCCACCTTAGGAGAGTGATAGTGGTGTACCTGTATGCCATTGCGCCCTTGGGTCTTTCTTGGTTATAGTTTGCATAATTAAATACATAACCACACTTTGTCCATTTTAGCTTATATGAGAGTTTTAGCTTATTTCCAGCTTATTCTTTATAGCTTTTTCAGTTTTTGTATTTTTTATAAAATTGTATTAGTATTAAGTATTTTATAAAAAAGTTTCAGATTTTTCCAATTAGTTTTAGTATTTTTAAACATTTAATTAGTGTAAAATCTTATTTAATTCATAATAAAAAATATAAAAGTCTAAAAAATATAAATCTTTTTTCTAAAATTTTCTTTTGTCATATAGTACGTAAAAAAATTGTTTTTACACTTGTAGGACTTTTATTTCATAAATTTTACGTTTTTGCTTGCGCACTCGCGTAATTTTTAGACTTAACGTACGTTTTCATTTTAAATCTAGTTTTTAGGTAATTTGAGTTTACGTTTTAGTTTAAATAGTTTATTTAAGATATTTTGTTTTATAAAATCATAAAAACATCATTGTAAAAATAGTGATAGCGTTTATTTAATATATTTTAACTTTTTAATTTCTTTTAATTTGCATTTAAGTCGCTGTAATTTATTAATCTTTTCTTTAGGTAATTCTCCATCAATACCTTACTGATCACTATCCTTAGTGATCATTCTATCATCTGATCAAGTGTTTATACACCAATTCATCCTCCATGGGACTTAACGACCCAAGAATTCCCTATATTCCTTTGATCTTAATTGCATTTGGTGTGTGAGCTGTTTTGAGTTTCTTACGGTTGGTCATTCACAAGTGGCTAGCTTGTGTAAGATAACTTGACGGTTTAGCACCAATCACTATACCACCGAGGTGAGTTCATAGTCTCACTTTTATATGTTTTACAAACTCGTGGGGAGATACATGCTACAAACCCGGACACAAGTATTTTACTATATGTTATCCTGATATATATTGCCTAAGTTCCCACTCACTGTTGCCACTAAAAGACCCCCATATCATGAACCATTAATCACTTGCGAGTGAATGTGTTGGGAATTACGGTAAACTACTGGATCTGCTGAAGTATCTGCCGAAGAGTTTCTGCTGAAGAAGAATGGATTCTGCTGAAGTTATACTTCAGCTGAAGTGTTAAAGCAGAAATCGTGATTCTGCTGATAGTGCGAATCCACGTAGGAAAGATAAGCGCCGTATGTAGGAAAAGTCAGCGCCGTATGAAAGATAGGTTGGCGCCGTATTGTTTAGTGTTTACTCAGAATATGTTTGGAACAAAACATTATGATTAGTAAAACATTATGATTAGTTGCATGCTTGTCTAGGTGCATGCGTTTTTTCTATGTTTGTATTAGGAGCATACGTTGTAAATGCTCGTGAGTGATTAGGGTTTCTTGTCTATAAAAGAAACCATAATAGTTTGTATTAGAAAAGTTTTTTAAAAGTCTTTCAAGTCTTGTAAAATATCCGAAACATAGAGTTTCAATAAACAAAAGATCCATAGAGGATCTAAGAGTTCTTAGTTATTATAACTTGTATTTTCATTCCGCTAAAAGAATACGAGTTGTAGAGATCTTCTATTAGTTTGCTTGTGATTACATAGGCAACACTAACGATCTCCGAGTGCTTAAGATCTATCAAGGTCTTTGTGTTTCTAACAAGTGGTATCAGTGCCTCGGGAAAGTCTCTACGATACTAAGAACCATTCTCACCCCCATACAACCAAACACACACTCACCATGCCTGGATCTGATAATGAAACTGAAGTCACCAACATAAACAACACCAACACCACTTCCATGCAACAACTTAGTCTTTCAAACAGCAATGGTAAATTTCCTTATTTAAAAAGGGAAGAGTATGATCTTTGGACTATGAAGATGGAAAACTGGATTTCCAATATTGATTGGAATCTGTGGGAGGTAGTGAAGAAAGGAAACAGTCTAAAGAAAATGATTCCAGACAGGGATGGGAAGTTTATCATGGCTCCTCCCAAAACTGCTGAAGAGGTGGTGGCTATGCAGAGAGAGCACAAAGTAAAAACTATCCTTCTTCAAGCCATTCCTGAAGATCACCTGTGTGATTTTCACCACATGGATGATGCAAAGGACATATGGATGGCTCTCAAAGCAAGGTTCGGTGGCAACGAGGAATCGAAGAGAATGAGGAAGTCCATGCTGAGACAACAATTTCAAGACTTTAATATCTCCGAAGAAGAAGGTATTCACAAGGGATACGACAGGTTCCATAGGATTTTGAGTCAGCTAAGCCAGCTGAATGCAAAACCTGACAATGATGATTGCAATTCAAAGTTCCTACGATCCTTGCCTCCATCATGGTTACATGTAAGTATAGCCCTCAAGGCTAAAGGTGGGTTGGACATGCTCACCTTTGATGAGCTGTACAACAGACTCAGATCTCTTAAACCTGATGTCAGAACTCCCTACCGTACATCTTCTTCTGGCCATGCAGCTTTTGTTGGGACATCTCACTCCAACATGATGGTACATGCTCCTAGTTCAAACTACTTTCCATCATCATCTTGCACTCCCGCTCCACCACATAACACTCGTCTCACTCCACCATGTTCTCAAACTAAGACTAGTAGTGTGATGGAGGATGTTCTTCATTCATTTGTTGCTGATTATGATACTCAGCAGTATCTTGCATATGAAGACTTTGATCAGGTTGACCCACTTGAAATGGAGGAGATGAAACTGAAAATGCAGGTGGCATTGCTGTCAGTGGATATCAAAAGGTTTGAAGAGAAGTCTGGAAGGAAGTTTGCTTTCAAGGGAAAGGAACCAGCTCGCTTTGACAGGAGAAAAGTCAAGTGTTTCACTTGCCACCAGATGGGGCATTTCTCAAGGGAATGCAAAGACAGGAAGAGTGGAGATGGAGCTAACTACATTTCCTATCAGCAGAAACAGAAGGAAGCTGGAGCTTCAGCAGCTCTTCTCACCATGGATGAACAGGTCAACTGGACTGCACATGAACCGGTGAATGAGGAAGCTCCTGATACTGATAAGCTTGGATTGCTGGCAAGGTGTACTTCGGATGAAAGGCATGATCAGTTTGCCTTGATGGGACTATCTCAGGTACACAACTGTATATTTGGGTGTAGTGTAAGATACAACGAACTAAAAGAAGCTTATGATACTATGAAACCTAAGTACGATGAATGCTATATTGATAATGAAGCTCATAAACTAGCATTAAAAACAGTAGAAAGACAAAAGGTATGGTTTCAAAAGAATCAAATAGCTTATGAAGAAAAGATAAAGGTGTTACAGTTTGATCTAGAAGTTGCAAATAATTACTTAAAACTGTCTGAGAAAGCAAAGGCTGAAGCTGTGTCAGAGAACCTAGAGCTTAAAGAAAAACTAGCTGAGGAAATAGCTAGGCATAAGCAATGGTTAATTTCAGGTGATAATCTGGCTAGAGAAATCTATAACAGTCAATCAGTAACCTCTGGCTTAGGCTTAGGCTTTCAAAAGTATGTAGGATTGGAAGCTAGGAATAATAGTCGTAAATCCACACCAGCAAAGTTAGCTAACTTTGTAAAAGAAGGTGAAATGCATGCTGTCCCTGGACCTATTAGAGGTGAATTTATGCCCATTGACCTATCCACCACTGTTGACTTTGATGGATCACATCATCTATATGGCAAAAAGTCAAAAGACTTGCAAGACCCTGATACCTCATCTAATGACTTTGTCTCTTGCTCTGACAGTGACAATTCATCGGATCAAGGGTCTACTTCCTATGAAAGCTGTGATTCAAATGAGAAGTCTGACCTTCCCAAGCCCTCACCTGAGCCTACACCCAAGCCTGCACCCCAGTCTATTTACAAGCCTTCTAGGGAAGCTGCTGAGGAATCAACTTCCAAGACAGTTTCTTCTGAAGATTTATCTTTTAAATCTTTGCATAATCAGTCTGTTAAAAACAATTCCTTGAATGTTTTTGATTCAAGTACTTCTGCATGTAATCAAACATCTCCCTATTTGAATAAATCTTCCAAGAAGAAGACATGTTTTGTGTGTGGAAGTAAATTTCATTTAATTAAGGATTGTGATTTTTATGAGCAAAGATTGGGTGCATGTGCTACTCAGCAGAAACATAAATCAAAGTGGACCAATGTTAATAATATTCCACCTTATGTCCCACAAGCAGCTAATACTGACTCTCATTGGAGAGGTTCAGTTGCCAGACCTTATGTGCAACCAACTAGCCCATACTTTAATCATGGTTATTGGCCTACATATGTTGACTCTATGTATGCTGGGATGGGATATGGGAGTCCTGCTGTGAAGCCCTCAGCAGGTTGTTCTTGGACTATCAAGGGACCCAATCATCAATGGAGGACCAAGAACAATGGTGGATCCTCTAGATCTTCATGGCCTAAACCTGTGATCCACAAGGCAGGTTCAAGTCAGTAATGACTTGAACCTTCTTTGAATGCTAACTGTATGTATATATTTTGTTGTTGTTTGTAGGATCATCCCCTTAAGCATAAAGATATTGGTATTGTTGATAGTGGCTGTTCCAGAAGCATGTCTGGGAACAGAGATATGATGCACAATTTTGTTCCTATAGAAGGAGGAGGCAATGTGACTTTTGGAGGAAGTGATGGAAGTATCACAGGGAAAGGCACCATAAAGACACCTCATCTGGATTTTGAAAATGTGTACTATGTTAAGGAACTTCAGCATTTCAACTTGTTCTCCGTTTCACAAATCTGTGACACCAAGAACAAAGTACTCTTCTCTGAGAATGAATGTCTTGTGCTGTCTAAAGACTTCAAACTCCCAGAAGAAACTTCAATTCTGCTGAAAGTTCCTCGAACTCACAATTTGTACACATTCAACCTTAATGAAGTTCAACCTGCTGGTGACCTCACTTGTTTGGTGGCTAAAGCATCCCTTGATGAGTCTACTAAATGGCATAGGAGGATGGCTCATGTGAATTTCAAGACCATAAACAAACTCTCTAAAATGGGTCTTGTTGAAGGTCTTCCCTCCAAAGTTTTCACCAATGATCATAATTGTGTTGCTTGCAACAAAGGAAAACAACACAGAGCCTCCTACAAAGCTATCAATGCTATGTGCATCATTTCTGAACCTCTTCAGTTGCTCCACATGGATCTGTTTGGTCCAACTCAAGTCAGAAGCATTGATCATAAGTACTTCTGTTTGGTTATCACTGATGGCTATAGCAGATTTTGTTGGGTTTTCTTTCTAAGAACCAAAGATGAAACATCTCCAATGCTGACTGACTTCATCACCCTCGTTGAAAATCAGTTGAACAAAAAGGTTAAGGGAATTCGGTGTGATAATGGGACAGAGTTCAAGAATGCTATTCTTATAGAACTCTGTAGGTCAAAAGGTATAAAAAGGGACTATAGTAATCCAAGAACCCCACAACAAAATGGGGTGGCTGAAAGAAAGAATAGGACCTTAATAGAGGCTGCAAGATCAATGCTTGCAGACTCTAAACTGCCCACTATGTTTTGGACTGAAGCTGTTGGCACAGCGTGCTATGTGCTAAACAGGGTCTCCATTACTAGAACTCAACTCAAAACACCATATGAACTTCTCTTTGGGAAGGTTCCTGTCATTCACTACCTAAAACCTTTTGGTTGTCAAGTAACCATTCTAAACACCAGTGATCCGTTGGGAAAGTTTGATGAGAAGGCTGATGATGGTTATATTGTGGGTTATTCAGCTCATAGTAAGGCATACAGGGTGTACAATTTGCAAGCCAAGAAGATAGAGGAGACTTTGAACCTGAGATACTTGGAAGATAAGCCTAATGTTCAAGGATAGGGTCATACGTGGTCTTTTGACCTTGACTACTTAACTGATTATTTGGGTTACACTTAGACATTTGGCTAACCAAAATGCAGGTCCTCAAGAGTCTTCCACTAACAATGCAGGTACATTGGATGATGACTCTGAAAATGAGTTTGAAGATGATGAACAACCTATACTTGTGCCTTCTTTCTCCCCTAACAATATTGCAGGTACCACCTCCAAGGATATTGCTGATAAGAGTGATGAAGATGAATCACATTATGCTGAGGACCTTGCTAGGCTTCAGACTCAAGAATTTGCAGCTAAGCTTGAAGCAGAGAAACTGAATGGAGAGGTTGCTAATGAAGGAGTCAGTAGAAACCATGTTTCTGCTGAAGTTGATTCTGTCACACCTACCATCCACAAATCCGCTGAAGGCTATGCTGTTTCTTCTCATGTTCCTTCCCAAGTGTCTTCAGACTTTGGAGAACCTTATATACGCTTTCCAAGACCCTCAGATCTAGGAAATCATCAACCCAAAGCTGGCATCTTCACCTCACCCTCTTATGATGCTGAGTTTGAGCCAACTATAACTAATCTTGATTCATCCATTGAAGTCAGCCCCACTGCTACTCAGAGGATCAATATTGCTCATCCTCAATCCAACATTATAGGTGATCTTTTGGCACCTGTTAGAACTCGAAGGGCTATAACAAGTCCTCAGTTAGGACAGATTGCTTTTCTCTCTTATGTCTCCAACCAGCAAAGAGACAATTACACAGACTTCAAGCATTGTCTATTTGCTTGTTTTCTTTCTCAAGTGGAACCAACAAGTGTTTCTCAAGCTCTTAACGATTCAAGCTGGCTAGAAGCAATGCAAGAAGAGATGCAACAATTTCATAATCAGCAGGTTTGGATCTTGGTTCCACTCCTTGATGGCAAATATGCCATTGGGACAAAGTGGATTTTGAAGAATAAGAGAGATGCTCGGGGTGTTGTGATCAAAAACAAAGCAAGATTAGTGGCTCAAGGCTTCAGACAAGAGGAGGGGATTGATTATGATGAAGTGTTTGCACCTGTTGCTAGAGTTGAAGCCATTCGAATTTTCTTGGCTTATGCTTCTTACATGGGTTTCATGGTGTATCAGATGGATGTTAAAGGTGCTTTTCTGTATGGTGAGATTGAAGAGGAGGTCTATGTTACTCAACCCAAGGGATTTGAAGACCCAGATCACCCAAATCATGTTTACAAGGTGGTCAAAGCTCTCTATGGCTTACATCAAGCACCTAGAGCTTGGTATGCTAGGCTTTCATCCTTTCTGCTGAAGCATGGCTATAGGAGAGGTGCTATTGATAAAACTCTGTTCCTAAAGAAGAATTACTCAGACATCATTCTTGTACAAGTTTATGTGGATGACATTATTTTTGGCTCCACAAATGAAGCTTGGTGCAGGGAATTTGAGGATCTAATGAAGGGAGAATTTCAGATGAGTGCTATGGGAGAGCTTACTTTCTTTTTGGGTCTCCAAGTTCAGCAGAAACAAGATGGCATCTTTATCTGTCAAGATAAATATGTGAGGGACATTTTGAAGAAATTTGGTATGGAAGGTGTTAGGACTGCCACAACACCTTATGAAGCTCCAAAGACAAAAACAAATAATGAACCAGATCTACCTGTGAATGTTCATCTGTACAGGTCCATGATTGGTTCATTGATGTATCTAACAGCTTCAAGACCTGATATTACTTTTGCTGTGAGTGTTTGTTCTCGACATCAAGTCACTCCACTTACTTCCCATCTCAATGCTGTCAAGAAGATCTTTAAGTACCTCAAAGGCCAACCTCATTTAGGCCTTTGGTACCCAAAAGAGTCTCCTTTCAAGTTGGAAGCATATAGTGACAGTGATTATGCTGGTGCAAATCTGGATAGAAGATCCACAACTGGGGGCTGCCAATTTCTTGGAAAGAGGTTGATTTCTTGGCAATGCAAGAAACAAACCATTGTGGCTACCTCAACTACTGAAGCAGAGTATGTTGCTGCTGCAAATTGCTGTGGACAGGTCCTTTGGATTCAAAACCAATTGCGGGACTATGGGTACAACTTCATGAACACAACAATTTTTATTGATAATCAAAGTACCATCTGCATAGTCAAAAATCCAGTTTTTCACAGTCGAACAAAACACATTGAAATCAGGCACCACTTTATAAGAGATGCATATGAAAAACATTTGATAAAAGTGGCTAAAATTCATACTGATGATAATGTGGCAGATTTGTTAACAAAAGCTTTTGATGGACCAAGGTTTCAACACCTTGTGGTCAATATTGGAATGTTAAACCCTTGACTGCAAAGTTTAAGGGGAGGCATAGGCCTCAGGGGAGGCATATGCCTCAGGGGAGGATTTGTGCAAACTCTGCATAATTTTGTGTGTTATTTTGTTTACTAACACTAACTTTCTAATAATTCTTTAGTTTGTTTGTCTTTGTGTTGTTCTTGTGTGTTTTTGTGTCTGTTTTTGCAGTTGTCTGGATTGCAGTTTGTCTATTCCATGATCAAGATCAAATTCATCAAGTGTGGTTCATTGGTATATGGTCAAGTTAGCTAAAAGCTTTTTGCTTGTTTCTTCTGAAATTAAAAGTACTGAAGCAAACAATTTGATAGACGGGTTCGATATATTTGGGGATCTTTGATGAAGAGATAAGTATGCATTGGGATCATTTTATAGACGGGTTCGAGGTTCAATGAGAATTAATGCGAGTGGGTGGCACAGTAACTCTAGAAACTTACCGAAGATATTCTTATCTTTAATGGTTTTTGCTGAAGTGTATAACTTCAGCAGATTGACCATATGTTTCTGCTGAAGCTTTATTTTGGCTTTGGTCAAAGTTGAAATACACGTCAGCGACGGTCAACCAAACGGTCTATTTTCTTTGACTATATTTTGGGCAAAAACTACCACTCCACCATCATTTTTTTCCCCTTCAGAACAAACTGATTCCCTCTCATTCTGCATCCACAAACACTCACCATTACGTGAATCATAACCCTAAAAACTCATATCCCTCATGGCTCTTGAATTTAAAAATGATCACAACAAAGTTGCATTTCTGGGAAAAGGTAAGGGATATGAATTGTACGAACCAATGGTGGAATTCTTGAAAAGGTCCAAGATTTGTTATGCTCTAACACATTCTCCGAATGAGATATATGAATCTCTGGTTACTCAGTTTTGGGAATCTGCTGAGAAGAGAAATGAGACAGAGATTATGGTTGTGATTGATGGAACAGAGCACATAGTGACAGAGGACCGAATAAGGAGGAAGCTTCGCTTAGAAGATGCTGATGGAGCATTTCACTCTAATCAGGAGGAAGTGCTTACTGGGCTAAGAGCAATTGGCTATCGAGGTACAAGGACTGATATGTGGCTGAAGAAGGAACTTTGCCCGAAGTGGAGATTCCTGGTTCACACGTTGCTTCAATGCATAAGCAACAAGTTAGGAGGATGGGACCAGTTCTCTACCCAACTAGGATGTGGTATTGTGTGTCTTTCCCAAGGGATAACTTTCAATTTTTCTAAGTATATTTTTGAAAACATGGTTGAAAATATTCAAAGGAAAAAGGCTAAGTTTTTAATGTACCCAAGGTTTCTGCAAATGATTTTAGACACCACTACCCAAGCCCAATCCTTTTATCCCAAAGGTGTTTTAACTGCTAAATTGTTTGCAACCATGAGAACTCACTTTCAGGGGGAACATCATCCCTTGCTTGCAGCCATGTTGCCCCAAGGCAATGAGGCTGCTGATGAGGAGAATGTGACTAATAATCCTCCTTCTCCACCTGTTGCTACTGATGGTAATCCATTAGGTAACATTGATGAGGGCCCCTCATCAACTGTTGAAGCAACTCATGTTGCTTCAGACCAGCCACCTTGTCCCAGTCCACCACCCACTCAAGTTACTCATAATGAGTCTGATCTTAATAGACTGCCCACACCAAGTCCTGTTAGGGATCCTCTCAATGAAGATCTTCCTCACTTTGAGCATGACCATGATTCTTCTGAAAGGTCCAATGAAGCTCCCTTTCCCACAGAACAATCTGCTGGTGGAGCTGAGGACCCTATTACACTCTCATCTGTCTATGCTCTTGTTAACAGGTATGCTACTGAGATGTCTAGTCTGAAAAAGGAGCTTGCAGAGACCAAATCTTCTCTTGGTAGTAAGATTGAAGAACTGCAAAATAAAGTCAAGGAACTAGAGGACAAACTTAAAAGGGGATCCAAAAGGAAGCTTGTGGTTTCTTCTGATGAAGAACAAGAAGTACCTCAGTTTGGGTCTCTTGATATGTTGGCTGATGTATCTCTTAATGATCCTTCATCAGTAGTTGCTGCTTCCTCAAAGAAGAAGGAACCTGTTCTCTACAAAAGAAGAAAGAGATCTTATTTAAGTAAGGTGTTTTCTGAAGCTTCAAAGGAACCTGGTGTTGACAAGGCTGCATCTGTTGATATGCAAATGGAGGATGTATCTTCGGATTATGGTCAATCTTCATCTGTTCAAGAACCAACAGGCCCTTCACCTTCAGCAGATCATTCTGATGTTGTTGTCATGACCACTCCAGTTGATAATCTGCATCAACATGTTTCTCCTACAGTTGACTTGGGTATTTCTACTGAGGTTCCATTCGTTGATATAACTGAAGATGAGTGTGCTAAGAAGCCTGATGATAAAGGGAAAGATGTAATAACTGAATATAAGATTGGTCCAGACCTGGTAAGTGAGGAGGAAAGACTAGGACAAGCAAGTAGATTGGCTGAGTTTGAAAAGTCAAAGAAAAGTGAATTATTGGCTCAACAACTTGAAACAGAGGACTTTTCATCTTTACCTCCTGAGAGAAGAAGAGAACTGGATGCAATGCATGTTCAGATGCCTGATGAATACTGGGATGCTCTAACTCAGCAAGTTATTTCAAGCCCTTCTCTTGCTCAAAGTATACTAGGTGGAGATTTCAACAGTGAGAGTTATGTGGATCAAATGATGGCTCAGGGAAGACAAAGGAAGCAAGAAGCTATTGCACAAAGGAGAGCCATCAAAGCTCAGAAGGACAAAGAGAAACCTCCTACTAAATCTCAAATGAGACTGGTGGTGAAAAATCAATGCTCGATGTACAACTCTGGCTTAACAATGAAACAAGTCAAGGCTTTTCCTGATCATGTCCTGGTTCGCAAATATAAACAGATCATGGGGGACAACTCATCATCTTCAGCACCTTCTACCAACTTGAAAAGGATTGCTGGGAATAAAGTTGCTCAAGAAGCCAAAAGACTCAAGTCTGATGATGCTCCACCCAAGGCGACTTCTCCAGTCATTTCTGCTGAAGCAACTACTGAAGTTGCTTCCTCTACTGACAAGGGTCCATCTGCTGAACCATCTACCAATTCTCCTGAAGCACCTGATATATCAGCTCCCACTTCATCTGTGGCAACCGTTGACACACAAGAAGATTCTAAAGTTAAGGAAGCTGATCTCGCTGAAATAAAAACAGAAAGGGCGATAAAGATGATTCACAGGATGAATGCACTACGTGAAGGTGTTCCAACTAAGTCTCCCTCTACCTCTTCAAGTCTTACCACAAATGTTCAAACTGAAAATGCTCCCTCTGGGGAAATCTATAAGCCTGGTAGGAGGAAGAAGAGAATGGCCAAAAGATCTCCCTTGGATCTTGAAGCTGATAACTCAACTTTCATTACAGAGGGTTCTGCTGCTGATTTTCCTGAGGGAAATCAAAATGTGTTGGTCAATTGGAATCTGAAGGATGATGAGATGAATGTCATTCATCGAAAGGATACCACTTCAATGAAATTCGCCTTTCTGAAGGAAATTCTACACTTGGTAGACAGGGCAGATTTGCTTACTCTGTACACTCTTGTTACCACTCATTACTGCAACAAGGCACCACAAGGTTCTGGGATGTTCTTACCGGGAGATCTTCAAGTCCTGATAAACTCTCATTCTCCCAATAGTAAAGCACATTCCATTTGGGAGAACTCACATCTGTGGAAGGTTGCGTCATGGAGATTCTATCCTCTACCTCGTGTGCATGTGCTTGAGACTAAGGGTGGAATCACTGTCTGCATGTTTGCTGAAAGAAAGTATCCATTGCCCAAGAGACTTATGGAAAGGATGCTTAGTCAGAAATTGGAGATTCCTCCAGAACCAGTGGGCAATGAAAGACTGTCTGCTTCAACATTGGTGGGTTTGATCAAGACTCAACTTCTACAACAGCAATAGGTCTCATCCTCATCCTTATCATGGTACTTGGTACTCTCTGCATTACCTTGTTTTGTTGCTTTTAGTTTGTATTATTTGTCAATTTCTGTGTTATTTTTCAATTTCTTAGTTAAAAAAAAAAAAAAAAAAAAAAAAAAAAAAAAAAAAAAAAAAAAACTAACTTTTATGCAGGTTTGTTTGCTGTACAATTCTGATGGTTTTTAACTCACCAGCTATACCCTGTGTATGTCAAAGAGTTGGCTAGTCCAAAGGGTACAGCTTTGGTAAAGACACAACAAATCTGTTGATAGCTGTAATGGTTTGCTCAAAATCATAGGGTCTACAACCACCCATGCTTTACTGCTGAGGGTTGTATGGTCATCAATTCACCATGGTCTATTCCTTTTTGGAATCCAAGAATTGGCTAGCCCACATGTATATGGCATGTGGTAAAGGCAACTGAATCCATTATTGGTTCTCAATTCACCAATTCTAAGAATTGACTAGTCCTGAGCAAACGGCTACAGGTAAAGACAAGTCAAATCCGTTTATATGGTTGCTGGTTTACCAATAAATCAGATGGTTATCAATGTACCATAGTTTTCGAACTCAAACATATGACTACTCCAGTAGTGATGGCTATTGGTAAAGAGACATCAAACCCATTATTTTCAATGATTCACCTCTCACAGGAGTTAACACACCTGGAAGTGATGAGAATAGTATGAAACTTATATGTTTTGATGTACATGATGTCATATGTTGCTGCAAAGATCTGGTGTATCACAGTTCAGTCATCATAGAGATGTTCTTCTTCTGAATCTTTGTTGCTGATGTTCGAATGCAATCCTCTTAATGTGAAGTATCTATGCTCAAGAAACTGGACCCTCATAGCTCAGAAGTGTTTAAGATATGGGGAGGATATTGTTTGGAAATTTTGTCACAAGATGGTACAATCCTCAAAAGTATTAACGATCTATCAAGAAAACTGGAACTTAACCTAGTCAAATTCCAGTTTAGGGGAGGATTGTTGGGAATTACGGTAAACTACTGGATCTGCTGAAGTATCTGCCGAAGAGTTTCTGCTGAAGAAGAATGGATTCTGCTGAAGTTATACTTCAGCTGAAGTGTTAAAGTAGAAATCGTGATTCTGCTGATAGTGCGAATCCACGTAGGAGAGATAAGCGCCGTATGTAGGAAAAGTCAGCGCCGTATGAAAGATAGGTTGGCGCCGTATTGTTTAGTGTTTACTCAGAATATGTTTGGAACAAAACATTATGATTAGTAAAACATTATGATTAGTTGCATGCTTGTCTAGGTGCATGCATTTTTTCTATGTTTGTATTAGGAGCATACGTTGTAAATGCTCGTGAGTGATTAGGGTTTCTTGTCTATAAAAGAAACCATAATAGTTTGTATTAGATAAGTTTTTCAAAAGTCTTTCAAGTCTGGTAAAATATCCGAAACATAGAGTTTCAATAAACAAAAGATCCATAGAGGATCTAAGAGTTCTTAGTTATTATAACTTGTATTTTCATTCCGCTAAAAGAATACGAGTTGTAGAGATCTTCTATTAGTTTGCTTGTGATTACATAGGCAACACTAACGATCTCCGAGTGCTTAAGATCTATCAAGGTCTTTGTGTTTCTAACAAGTGGTATCAGAGCCTCGGGAAAGTCTCTACGATACTAAGAACCATTCTCACCCCCATACAACCAAACACACACTCACCATGCCTGGATCTGATAATGAAACTGAAGTCACCAACACAAACAACACCAACACCACTTCCATGCAACAACTTAGTCTTTCAAACAGCAATGGTAAATTTCCTTATTTAAAAAGGGAAGAGTATGATCTTTGGACTATGAAGATGGAAAACTGGATTTCCAATATTGATTGGAATCTGTGGGAGGTAGTGAAGAAAGTTTCTATCAAGATCTCCGAGTGCTTAAGAATACGAGTTGTAGAGATCTTCTATTAGTTTGCTTGTAATTACATAGGCAACACTAACGATTTCTGTCGGGATTGAAGAAGTTAAGGAAGTCTGGTTTCCCATGCTGTTTGATTGTTTTTTTTAAGGAGAATAAAGAACTGTATTAGGATTGCATAGAGGATCTAGAGTTTCAATAAACAATCCTCCCCTAAACTGGAATTTGACTAGGTTAAGTTCCAGTTTTCTTGATAGATCGTTAATACTTTTGAGGATTGTACCATCTTATGACAAAATTTCCAAACAATATCCTCCCCATATCTTAAACACTTCTGAGCTATGAGGGTCCAGTTTCTTGAGCACAGATACTTCACATTAAGAGGATTGCATTCGAACATCAGCAACAAAGATTCAGAAGAAGAACATCTCTATGATGACTGAACTGTGATACACCAGATCTTTGCAGCAACATATGACATCATGTACATCAAAACATATAAGTTTCATACTATTCTCATCACTTCCAGGTGTGTTAACTCCTGTGAGAGGTGAATCATTGAAAATAATGGGTTTGATGTCTCTTTACCAATAGCCATCACTACTGGAGTAGTCATATGTTTGAGTTCGAAAACTATGGTACATTGATAACCATCTGATTTATTGGCAAACCAGCAACCATATAAACGGATTTGACTTGTCTTTACCTGTAGCCGTTTGCTCAGGACTAGTCAATTCTTAGAATTGGTGAATTGAGAACCAATAATGGATTCAGTTGCCTTTACCACATGCCATATACATGTGGGCTAGCCAATTCTTGGATTCCAAAAAGGAATAGACCATGGTGAATTGATGACCATACAACCCTCAGCAGTTAAGCATGGGTGGTTGTAGACCCTATGATTTTGAGCAAACCATTACAGCTATCAACAGATTTGTTGTGTCTTTACCAAAGCTGTACCCTTTGGACTAGCCAACTCTTTGACATACACAGGGTATAGCTGGTGAGTTAAAAACCATCAGAATTGTATAACAAACAAACCTGCATAAAAGGTTTTTTTTTTTTTTTTTTTTTTTTTTTTTTTTTTTTACTAAGAAATTGAAAAATAACACAGAAATTGACAAATAATACAAACTAAAAGCAACAAAACAAGGTAATGCAGAGAGTACCAAGTACCATGATAAGGATGAGGATGAGGCCTATTGCTGTTGTAGAAGTTGAGTCTTGATCGAACCCACCAATGTTGAAGCAGACAGTCTTTCATTGCCCACTGGTTCTGGAGGAATCTCCAATTTCTGACTAAGCATCCTTTCCATAAGTCTCTTGGGCAATGAATACTTTCTTTCAGCAAACATGCAGACAGTGATTCCACCCTTAGTCTCAAGCACATGCACACGAGGTAGAGGATAGAATCTCCAGGACGCAACCTTCCACAGATGTGAGTTCTCCCAAATGGAATGTGCTTTACTATTGGGAGAATGAGAGTTTATCAGGACTTGAAGATCTCCCGGTAAGAACATCCCAGAACCTTGTGGTGCCTTGTTGCAGTAATGAGTGGTAACAAGAGTGTACAGAGTAAGCAAATCTGCCCTGTCTACCAAGTGTAGAATTTCCTTCAGAAAGGCGAATTTCATTGAAGTGGTATCCTTTCGATGAATGACATTCATCTCATCATCCTTCAGATTCCAATTGACCAACACATTTTGATTTCCCTCAGGAAAATCAGCAGCAGAACCCTCTGTAATGAAAGTTGAGTTATCAGCTTCAAGATCCAAGGGAGATCTTTTGGCCATTCTCTTCTTCCTCCTACCAGGCTTATAGATTTCCCCAGAGGGAGCATTTTCAGTTTGAACATTTGTGGTAAGACTTGAAGAGGTAGAGGGAGACTTAGTTGGAACACCTTCACGTAGTGCATTCATCCTGTGAATCATCTTTATCGCCCTTTCTGTTTTTATTTCAGCGAGATCAGCTTCCTTAACTTTAGAATCTTCTTGTGTGTCAACGGTTGCCACAGATGAAGTAGGAGCTGATATATCAGGTGCTTCAGGAGAATTGGTAGATGGTTCAGCAGATGGACCCTTGTCAGTAGAGGAAGCAACTTCAGTAGTTGCTTCAGCAGAAATGACTGGAGAAGTCGCCTTGGGTGGAGCATCATCAGACTTGAGTCTTTTGGCTTCTTGAGCAACTTTATTCCCAGCAATCCTTTTCAAGTTGGTAGAAGGTGCTGAAGATGATGAGTTGTCCCCCATGATCTGTTTATATTTGCGAACCAGGACATGATCAGGAAAAGCCTTGACTTGTTTCATTGTTAAGCCAGAGTTGTACATCGAGCATTGATTTTTCACCACCAGTCTCATTTGAGATTTAGTAGGAGGTTTCTCTTTGTCCTTCTGAGCTTTGATGGCTCTCCTTTGTGCAATAGCTTCTTACTTCCTTTGTCTTCCCTGAGCCATCATTTGATCCACATAACTCTCACTGTTGAAATCTCCACCTAGTATACTTTGAGCAAGAGAAGGGCTTGAAATAACTTGCTGAGTTAGAGCATCCCAGTATTCAGCAGGCATCTGAACACGCATTGCATCCAGTTCTCTTCTTCTCTCAGGAGGTAAAGATGAAAAGTCCTCTGTTTCAAGTTGTTGAGCCAATAATTCACTTTTCTTTGACTTTTCAAACTCAGGCAATCTACTTGCTTGTCCTAGTCTTTCCTCCTCACTTACCAGGTCTGGACCAAGCTTATCTTCAGTTATTACATCTTTCCCTTTATCATCAGGCTTCTTAGCACACTCATCTTCAGTTATATCAACGAATGGAACCTCAGCAGAAATACCCAAGTCAACTGTAGGAGAAACATGTTGATGCAGATTATCAACTGGAGTGGTCATGACAACAACATCAGAATGATCTGCTGAAGGTGAAGGGCCTGTTGGTTCTTGAACAGATGAAGATTGACCATAATCCGAAGATACATCCTCCATTTGCACATCAACAGATGCAGCCTTGTCAACACCAGGTTCCTTTGAAGCTTCAGAAGAGACCTTACTTAAATAAGATCTCTTTCTTCTTTTGTAGAGAACAGGTTCCTTCTTCTTTAGGAAGCAGCAACTACTGATGCAGGATCATTAAGAGACACATCAGCCAACATATCAAGAGACCCAAACTGAGGTACTTCTTGTTCTTCATCAGAAGAAACCACAAGCTTCCTTTTGGAGCCCCTTTTAAGTTTGTCCTCTAATTCCTTGACTTTATTTTGCAGTTCTTCAATCTTACTACCAAGAGAAGACTTGGTCTCTGCAAGCTCCTTTTTCAGACTAGACACCTCAGTAGCATACCTGTTGACAAGAGCATAGACAGATGAGAGTGTAATAGGGTCCTCAGCTCCACCAGCAGATTGCTCTATGGGAAAGGGAGCTTCATTGTACCTTTCAGAAGAATCATGGTCATGCACAAAGTGAGGAAGATCTTCATTGAGAGGATCCCTAACAGGACTTGGTGTGGGCAGTCTATTAAGATCAGACTCATCATGAGTAACCTGAGTGGGTGGTGGACTGGGACAAGGTGGCTGGTCTGGAGCAACATGAGTTGCTTCAACAGTTGATGAGGGGCCCTCATCAATGTTACCTAATGGATTACCATCAGTAGCAATAGGTGGAGAAGGAGGATTATTAGTCACATTCTCCTCATCAGCAGCCTCATTGCCTTGGGGCAACATGGCTGCAAGCAAGGGATGATGTTCCCCCTGAAAGTGAGTTCTCATGGTTGCAAACAATTTAGCAGTTAAAACACCTATGGGATAAAAGGATTGGGCTTGGGTAGTGGTGTCTAAAATCATTTGCAGAAACCTTGGGTACATTAAAAACTTAGCCTTTTTCCTTTGAAGATTTTCAACCATGTTTTCAAAAATATACTTAGAAAATTGAAAGTTATCCCTTGGGAAAGACACACAATACCACATCCTAGTTGGGTAGAGAACTGGTCCCATCCTCCTGACTTGTTGCTTATGCATTGAAGCAACGTGTGAACCAGGAATCTCCACTTCGGGCAAAGTTCCTTCTTCAGCCACATATCAGTCCTTGTACCTCGATAGCCAATTGCTCTTAGCCCAGTAAGCACTTCCTCCTGATTAGAGTGAAATGCTCCATCAGCATCTTCTAAGCGAAGCTTCCTCCTTATTAGGTCCTCTGTCACTATGTGCTCTGTTCCATCAATCACAGCCATAATCTCTGTCTCATTTCTCTTCTCAGCAGATTCCCAAAACTGAGTAACCAGAGATTCATAAATCTCATTCGGAGAATGTGTTAGAGCATAACAAATCTTGGACCTTTTCAAGAATTCCACCATTGGTTCGTACAATTCATATCCCTTACCTTTTCCCAGAAATGCAACTTTGTTGTGATCATTTTTAAATTCAAGAGCCATGAGGGATATGAGTTTTTAGGGTTATGTTTCTCGTAATGGTGAGTGTTTGTGGATGCAGAATGAGAGGGAATCGGTTTGTTCTGAAGGGGAAAAAAATGATGGTGGAGTGGTAGTTTTTGCCCAAAATATAGTCAAAGAAAATAGACCGTTTGGTTTACCGTCGCTGACGTGTATTTCAACTTTGACCAAAGCCAAAATAAAGCTTCAGCAGAAACATATGGTCAATCTGCTGAAGTTATACACTTCAGCAGAAACCATCAAAGATAAGAATATCTTCGGTAAGTTTCTAGAGTTACTGTGCCACCCACTCGCATTAATTCTCATTGAACCTCGAACCCATCTATAAAATGATCCCAATGCATACTTATCTCTTCATCAAAGATCCCCAAATATTTACCACAAACCCTAGTTTCAAAAACCCAATTAACCAAATTGTACCATGAATACCAAAACTGAGATCATAGATCTCACAACATCATCTTCATCATCCTCTTCATCATCATCAAGTGGTGATTCAAACCCATGGTTACATTACTTTCCTCAACCATATCCACGACCAAGTAAATCACCCTTTCTCCCTTCTTCAGAAGATGATAGTGTAGTGAATCCAAGTGAATCTGCTGATGATTCTGATGACTCCTATAAGGAGGGAACATCATACTCCCAACCTTCAGCA
This sequence comes from Chrysanthemum seticuspe, assembly GCA_019973895.1. Classification (NCBI taxonomy): domain Eukaryota; kingdom Viridiplantae; phylum Streptophyta; class Magnoliopsida; order Asterales; family Asteraceae; genus Chrysanthemum; species Chrysanthemum seticuspe. The sequence continues at coordinate 356,517,441 of BPTQ01000008.1, read as the reverse complement.
CCTCGGCCTCAACAAAGGCCTCGTGCCAGGAATCCGCCACTCCCTAAAGATAGAGAGGTGGTTCTTGGTCTCACTGCGCCAGTTTTTGGTGCATCAACACACATCGTATAAGAGAAGGGCTTAAGGAGGGTGGATGGATTGCATTTTGGTTGAAATGCATAGATGAAGCACACAGGAGACATTATTTTTCTCCATCATCATGTGTGGTCATCGTCATCATCAACGTTTTCATCAATCCATCCTCTCCATTTTGATCCTTAGCATCTTCGTCGTATTGGTCATGCATATCCAGCCATCGAGATAGACGGAATGGGTGGTTATGCAAGACCTACAAACGCATATCCAGCATCTAGTGTGAAAGATGTGAGCGATCATGCATATCCAACATTCACTTAGATGTTGGAATAGATGATATGTACTAGATTAGGATTAGCGTAAGTGTATAGCTCGTATCTTGAAGATGCATTTGTAGTAGGTTGAGTTTTGTAAGCTGTAAGCTGTAAACTGTTTCTTGAATAAATGAAAGAACAATTTGACTTCAAATTCTTTTCTTCAGTATTATAACTTCAGTGGAATCAAATTGTTTGCTTCAGTACTTTTAATTTCAGAAGAAACAAGCAAAAAGCTTTTAGCTAACTTGACCATATACCAATGAACCACACTTGATGAATTTGATCTTGATCATGGAATAGACAAACTGCAATCCAGACAACTGCAAAAACAGACACAAAAACACACAAGAACAACACAAAGACAAACAAACTAAAGAACTATTAGAAAGTTAGTGTTAGTAAACAAAATAGCACACAAAAATATGCAGAGTTTGCACAAATCCTCCCCTGAGGCATATGCCTCCCCTGAGGCCTATGCCTCCCCTTAAACTTTGCAGTCAAGGGTTTAACATTCCAATATTGACCACAAGGTGTTGAAACCTTGGTCCATCAAAAGCTTTTGTTAACAAATCTGCCACATTATCATCAGTATGAATTTTAGCCACTTTTATCAAATGTTTTTCATATGCATCTCTTATAAAGTGGTGCCTGATTTCAATGTGTTTTGTTCGACTGTGAAAAACTGGATTTTTGACTATGCAGATGGTACTTTGATTATCAATAAAAATTGTTGTGTTCATGAAGTTGTACCCATAGTCCAGCAATTGGTTTTGAATCCAAAGGACCTGTCCACAGCAATTTGCAGCAGCAACATACTCTGCTTCAGTAGTTGAGGTAGCCACAATGGTTTGTTTCTTGCATTGCCAAGAAATCAACCTCTTTCCAAGAAATTGGCAGCCCCCAGTTGTGGATCTTCTATCCAGATTTGCACCAGCATAATCACTATCACTATATGCCTCCAACTTGAAAGGAGACTCTTTTGGGTACCAAAGGCCTAAATGAGGTTGGCCTTTGAGGTACTTAAAGATCTTCTTGACAGCATTGAGATGGGAAGTAAGTGGAGTGACTTGATGTCGAGAACAAACACTCACAGCAAAAGTAATATCAGGTCTTGAAGCTGTTAGATACATCAATGAACCAATCATGGACCTGTACAGATGAACATTCACAGGTAGATCTGGTTCATTATTTGTTTTTGTCTTTGGAGCTTCATAAGGTGTTGTGGCAGTCCTAACACCTTCCATACCAAATTTCTTCAAAATGCCCCTCACATATTTATCTTGACAGATAAAGATGCCATCTTGTTTCTGCTGAACTTGGAGACCCAAAAAGAAAGTAAGCTCTCCCATAGCACTCATCTGAAATTCTCCCTTCATTAGATCCTCAAATTCCCTGCACCAAGCTTCGTTTGTGGAGCCAAAAATAATGTCATCCACATAAACTTGTACAAGAATGATGTCTGAGTAATTCTTCTTTAGGAACAGAGTTTTATCAATAGCACCTCTCCTATAGCCATGCTTCAGCAGAAAGGATGAAAGCCTAGCATACCAAGCTCTAGGTGCCTGATGTAAGCCATAGAGAGCTTTGACCACCTTGTAAACATGATTTGGGTGATCTGGGTCTTCAAATCCCTTGGGTTGAGTGACATAGACCTCCTCTTCAATCTCACCATACAGAAAAGCACCTTTAACATCCATTTGATACACCATGAAACCCATGTAAGAAGCATAAGCCAAGAAAATTCGAATGGCTTCAACTCTAGCAACAGGTGCAAACACTTCATCATAATCAATCCCCTCCTCTTGTCTGAAGCCTTGAGCCACTAATCTTGCTTTGTTTTTTATCACAACACCCCGAGCATCTCTCTTATTTTTTAAAATCCACTTTGTCCCAATGGCATATTTGCCATCAGGGAGTGGAACCAAGATCCAAACCTGCTGATTGTGAAATTTTTGCATCTCTTCTTGCATTGGTTCTAGCCAGCTTAAATCGTCAAGAGCTTGAGAAACACTTGTTGGTTCCACTTGAGAAAGAAAACATGCAAACAGACAATGCTTGAAGTCTGTGTGATTGTCTCTTTCCTGGTTAGAGACATAAGAGAGAAAAGCAATCTGTCCAAACTGAGGACTTGTTATAGCCCTTCGAGTTCTAACAGGTGCCAAAAGATCACCTATAATGTTGGATTGAGGATGAGCAATATTGATCCTCTGAGTAGCAGTGGGGTTGACTTCAATGGATGAATCAAGATTAGTTATAGTTGGCTCAAACTCAGCATCATAAGAGGGTGAGGTGAAGATGCCAGCTTTGGGTTGATGATTTCCAAGATCTGAGGGTCTTGGAAAGCGTGTATAAGGTTCTCCAAAGTCTGAAGACACTTGAGAAGGAACATGAGAAGAAACAGCATAGCCTTCAGCGGATTTGTGGATGGTAGGTGTGACAGAATCAACTTCAGCAGAAACATGGTTTCTACTGACTCCTTCATTAGCAACCTCTCCATTCAGTTTCTCTGCTTCAAGCTTAGCTGCAAATTCTTGAGTTTGAAGCCTAGCAAGGTCCTCAGCATAATGTGATTCATCTTCATCACTCTTATCAGCAATATCCTTGGAGATGGTACCTGCAATATTGTTAGGGGAGAAAGAAGGCACATGTATAGGTTGTTCATCATCTTCAAACTCATTTTCAGAGTCATCATCCAATGTACCTGCATTGTTAGTGGGAGACTCTTGAGGACCTGCATTTTGGTTAGCCAAATGTCTAGTTTAACCCAAATAATCAGTTAAGTAGTCAAGGTCAAAAGACCACGTATGACCCTGTCCTTGAACATTAGGCTTATCTTCCAAGTATCTCAGGTTCAAAGTCTCCTCTATCTTCTTTGCTTGCAAATTGTACACCCTGTATGCCTTACTATGAGCTGAATAACCCACAATATAACCATCATCAGCCTTCTCATCAAACTTTCCCAACGGATCACTGGTGTTTAGAATGGTTACTTGACAACCAAAAGGTTTTAGGTAGTGAATGACAGGAACCTTCCCAAAGAGAAGTTCATATGGTGTTTTGAGTTGAGGTCTAGTAATGGAGACCCTGTTTAGCACATAGCACGTTGTGCCAACAGCTTCAGTCCAAAACATAGTGGGCAGTTTAGAGTCTGCAAGCATTGATCTTGCAGCCTCTATTAAGGTCCTATTCTTTCTTTCAGCCACCCCATTTTGTTGTGGGGTTCTTGGATTACTATAGTCCCTTTTTATACCTTTTGACCTATAGAGTTCTATAAGAATAGCATTCTTGAACTCTGTCCCATTATCACACCGAATTCCCTTAACCTTTTTGTTCAACTGATTTTCAACGAGGGTGATGAAGTCAGTCAGCACTGGAGATGTTTCATCTTTGGTTCTTAGAAAGAAAACCCAACAAAATCTGCTATAGCCATCAGTGATAACCAAACAGAAGTACTTATGATCAATGCTTCTGACTTGAGTTGGACCAAACAGATCCATGTGGAGCAACTGAAGAGGTTCAGAAATGACGCTCATAGCATTGATAGCTTTGTAGGAGGCTCTGTGTTGTTTTCCTTTGTTGCAAGCAACATAATTATGATCATTGGTGAAAACTTTGGAGGGAAGACCTTCAACAAGACCCATTTTAGAGAGTTTGTTTATGGTCTTGAAATTCACATGAGCCATCCTCCTATGCCATTTAGTAGACTCATCAATGGATGCTTTAGCCACCAAACAAGTGAGGTCACCAGCAGGTTGAACTTCATTAAGGTTGAATGTGTACAAATTGTGAGTTCGAGGAACTTTCAGCAGAATTGAAGTTTCTTCTGGGAGTTTGAAGTCTTTAGACAGCACAAGACATTCATTCTCAGAGAAGAGTACTTTGTTCTTGGTGTCACAGATTTGTGAAACGGAGAACAAGTTGAAATGCTGAAGTTCCTTAACATAGTACACATTTTCAAAATCCAGATGAGGTGTCTTTATGGTGCCTTTCCCTGTGATACTTCCATCACTTCTTCCAAAAGTCACATTGCCTCCTCCTTCTATAGGAACAAAATTGTGCATCATATCTCTGTTCCCAGACATGCTTCTGGAACAGCCACTATCAACAATACCAATATCTTTATGCTTAAGGGGATGATCCTACAAACAACAACAAAATATATACATACAGTTAGCATTCAAAGAAGGTTCAAGTCATTACTGACTTGAACCTGCCTTGTGGATCTCAGGTTTAGGCCATGAATATCTAGAGGATCCACCATTGTTCTTGGTCCTCCATTGATGATTGGGTCCCTTGATAGTCCAAGAACAACCTGCTGAGGGCTTCACAGCAGTACTCCCATATCCCATCCCAGCATACATAGAGTCAACATATGTAGGCCAATAACCATGATTAAAGTATGGGCTAGTTGGTTGGACATAAGGTCTGGCAACTGAACCTCTCCAATGAGAGTCAGTATTAGCTGCTTGTGGGACATAAGGTGGAATATTATTAACATTGGTCCACTTTGATTTATGTTTCTGCTGAGTAGCACATGCACCCAATCTTTGCTCATAAAAATCACAATCCTTAATTAAATGAAATTTACTTCCACACACAAAACATGTCTTCTTCTTGGAAGATTTATTCAAATAGGGAGATGTTTGATTACATGCAGAAGTACTTAAATCAGAAACATTCAAGGAATTGTTTTTAACAGACTGATTATGCAAAGATTTAAAAGATAAATCTTCAGAAGAAACTGTCTTGGAAGTTGATTCCTCAGCAGCTTCCCTAGAAGGCTTGTAAATAGACTGGGGTGCAGGCTTGGGTGTAGGCTCAGGTGAGGGCTTGGGAAGGTCAGACTTCTCATTTGAATCACAGCTTTCATAGGAAGTAGACCCTTGATCCGATGAATTGTCACTGTCAGAGCAAGAGACAAAGTCATTAGATGAGGTATCAGGGTCTTGCAAGTCTTTTGACTTTTTGCCATATAGATGATGTGATCCATCAAAGTCAACAGTGGTGGATAGGTCAATGGGCATAAATTCACCTCTAATAGGTCCAGCGACAACATGCATTTCACCTTCTTTTACAAAGTTAGCTAACTTTGCTGGTGTGGATTTACGACTATCATTCCTAGCTTCCAATCCTACATACTTTTGAAAGCCTAAGCCTAAGCCAGAGGTTACTGATTGACTGTTATAGATTTCTCTAGCCAGATTATCACCTGAAATTAACCATTGCTTATGCCTAGCTATTTCCTCAGCTAGTTTTTCTTTAAGCTCTAGGTTCTCTGACACAGCTTCAGCCTTTGCTTTCTCAGACAGTTTTAAGTGATTATTTGCAACTTCTAGATCAAACTGTAACACCTTTATCTTTTCTTCATAAGCTATTTGATTCTTTTGAAACCATACCTTTTGTCTTTCTACTGTTTTTAATGCTATTTTATGAGCTTCATTATCAATATAGCATTCATTGTACTTAGTTTTCATAGTATCATAAGCTTCTTTTAGTTCGTTGTATCTTACACTACACCCAAATATACAGTTGTGTACCTGAGATAGTCCCATCAAGGCAAACTGATCATGCCTTTCTTCCGAAGTACACCTTGCCAGCAATCCAAGCTTATCAGTATCAGGAGCTTCCTCATTCACCGGTTCATGTGCAGTCCAGTTGACCTGTTCATCCATGGTGAGAAGAGCTGCTGAAGCTCCAGCTTCCTTCTGTTTCTGCTGATAGGAAATGTAGTTAGCTCCATCTCCACTCTTCCTGTCTTTGCATTCCCTTGAGAAATGCCCCATCTGGTGGCAAGTGAAACACTTGAATTTTCTCCTGTCAAAGCGAGCTGGTTCCTTTCCCTTGAAAGAAAACTTCCTTCCAGACTTCTCTTCAAACCTTTTGATTTCCACTGACAGCAATGCCACCTGCATTTTCAGTTTCATCTCCTCCATTTCAAGTGGGTCAACCTGATCAAAGTCTTCATATGCAAGATACTGCTGAGTATCATAATCAGCAACAAATGAATGAAGAACATCCTCCATCACACTACTAGTCTTAGTTTGAGAACATGGTGGAGTGGGACGAGTGTTATGTGGTGGAGCGGGAGTGCAAGATGATGATGGAAAGTAGTTTGAACTAGGAGCATGTACCATCATGTTGGAGTGAGATGTCCCAACAAAAGCTGCATGGCCAGAAGAAGATGTACGGTAGGGAGTTCTGACATCAGGTTCAAGAGATCTGAGTCTGTTGTATAGCTCATCAAAGGTGAGCATGTCCAACCCACCTTTAGCCTTGAGGGCTATACTTACATGTAACCATGATGGAGGCAAGGATCGTAGGAACTTTGAATTGCAATCATCATTGTCAGGTTTTGCATTCAGCTGGTTTAGCTGACTCAAAATCCTATGGAACCTGTCGTATCCCTTGTGAATACCTTCTTCTTCAGAGATATTAAAGTCTTGAAATTGTTGTCTCAGCATGGACTTCCTCATTCTCTTCGATTCTTCGTTGCCACCGAACCTTGCTTTGAGAGCCATCCATATGTCCTTTGCATCATCCATGTGGTGAAAATCACACAGGTGATCTTCAGGAATGGCTTGAAGAAGGATAGTTTTTACTTTGTGCTCTCTCTGCATAGCCAGCACCTCTTCAGCAGTTTTGGGAGGAGCCATGATAAACTTCCCATCCCTGTCTGGAATCATTTTCTTTAGACTGTTTCCTTTCTTCACTACCTCCCACAGATTCTAATCAATATTGGAAATCCAGTTTTCCATCTTCATAGTCCAAAGATCATACTCTTCCCTTTTTAAATAAGGAAATTTACCATTGCTGTTTGAAAGACTAAGTTGTTGCATGGAAGTGGTGTTGGTGTTGTTTGTGTTGGTGACTTCAGTTTCATTATCAGATCCAGGCATGGTGAGTGTGTGTTTGGTTGTATGGGGGTGAGAATGGTTCTTAGTATCGTAGAGACTTTCCCGAGGCTCTGATACCACTTGTTAGAAATACAAAGACCTTGATAGATCTTAAGCACTCGGAGATCGTTAGTGTTGCCTATGTAATCACAAGCAAACTAATAGAAGATCTCTACAACTCGTATTCTTTTAGCGGAATGAAAATACAAGTTATAATAACTAAGAACTCTTAGATCCTCTATGGACCTTTTGTTTATTGAAACTCTATGTTTCGGATATTTTACCAGACTTTTGAAAAACTTATCTAATACAAACTATTATGGTTTCTTTTATAGACAAGAAACCCTAATCACTCACGAGCATTTACAACGTATGCTCCTAATACAAACATAGAAAAAACGCATGCACCTAGACAAGCATGCAACTAATCATAATGTTTTACTAATCATAATGTTTTGTTCCAAACATATTCTGAGTAAATACTAAACAATACGGCGCCAACCTATCTTTCATACGGCGCTGACTTTTCCTACATACGGCGCTTATCTCTCCTACGTGGATTCGCACTATCAGCAGAATCACGATTTCTGCTTTAACACTTCAGCTGAAGTATAACTTCAGCAGAATCCATTCTTCTTCAGCAGAAACTCTTCGGCAGATACTTCAGCAGATCCAGTAGTTTACCGTAATTCCCAACAATGGTGGTGAAAAATCAATGGTGTTTGGCCAAGAGTATTCTTCAGCAGATCCAGTAGTTTACTCGTATTCTTAAGCACTCGTAGAGAATGGTGTTTGGCGCTCTTAGTATCGTAGAGAAGTTGTTTGGCGCTCTTATAATACTGAAGAAAAGAATTTGAAGTCAAATTGTTCTTTCATTCATTCAAGAAACAGTTTACAGCTTACAGCTTACAAAAGTCAGCCTACTACAAATGCATCTTCAAGATACGAGCCAGTTATTTCAAGCCCTTCTCTTGCTCAAAGTATACTAGGTGGAGATTTCAACAGTGAGAGTTATGTGGATCAAATGATGGCTCAATGGATCTTTATGGATCTTTTGTTATAATAACTAAGAACTCTTAGATCCTCTATGGATCTTTTGTTTATTGAAACTCTATGTTTCGGATATTTTACAAGACTTGAAAGACTTTTAAAAAACTTTTCTAATACAAACTATTATGGTTTCTTTTATAGACAAGAAACCCTAATCACTCACGAGCATTTACAACGTATGCTCCTAATACAAACATAGAAAAAACGCATGCACCTAGACAAGCATGCAACTAATCATAATGTTTTACTAATCATAATGTTTTGTTCCAAACATATTCTGAGTAAACACTAAACAATACGGCGCCAACCTATCTTTCATACGGCGCTGACTTTTCCTACATACGGCGCTTATCTCTCCTACGTGGATTCGCACTATCAGCAGAATCACGATTTCTGCTTTAACACTTCAGCTGAAGTATAACTTCAGCAGAATCCATTCTTCTTCAGCAGAAACTCTTCGGCAGATACTTCAGCAGATCCAGTAGTTTACCGTAATTCCCAACAGAATGCGAATATACTGAATAGATCTATTGGCAGTTGACGCCCCATTTGCGTTAGCCGGAATGGTGACCAAATGCACTTTATTTGAGAATAAATAGAAGAATGCAAGCTCCTACACGAGGGCATTGTACTTACATCATTTCACGATGTCTATAAATTATATCATTTTTATGATATCACACATGTTAACGTTTGCGTTATGAGACTTAGGGCAATATACTACACCGGAATATCATATAAACACTATGAATGTGCTCAACCTACGTGTTGACATTTTAACATGTTTTATCTCAGGTAACTAAGAGCATAATGGCATGGAGATGGCATGAGAATCCTTTTGTGAACCACGTTCAATAATGTTATCATTCCTTTTAACTTAAACATTTTATTGTGTAACTTTATTTTCTGGTGGAACTCCTTTGTAACCTTAAATGTTAATACTTATTGAATGATAACCAAGCTTTTCTAAAACGTCTCTTTTGGATCGTTTTCTATGATTATTACTGTGATCCGAGAAGTAATACCCCAGTTAGCCTTTCGCTGCTTTTGTTGAAATTTTGGGGGTGTTACACTAGTTTTCTCTTTCTCCTCCCTCTTTGTGTGGCCGATCGTCCAATCCCTAAACTCTAGGGACTCGGTTTTTTGCTTCAACACATTAAGTAATTGGTGTTGTTATTGTGTTACTTGAATTAGCATTCAAATCGTTATAGTACGTGTGTACAAGAACGTGAGACAAACACACTATTGTTTGTTAATTTTGGTTTGAATTGAAAAAGGGCAAGGGTCAATTCACATAAACCATATAAACCATAATTAGGGTTTTAACCTTGATGTGATTTGTGCTAGGCTTGGAGTTAATAAAAGGTATGCATACTTTATTATTTGGTTAACTAATTACAAATATATGTTTAAGTCTTCCGTTGCGTGCTTTGATGTTTTGTGATTTAATTTATATATGACATGCTATTAAAATTCCAACACTATTCAATTTGGCTCCTGATAACGTCGCAATGTGCTTGTTATAATGGACTTTATGCTTGTGCCATTTGATACAACATCTTTTCTTGTTTGAGTTGTCTTTTCCAAGCATGTACAAAGAAGCATTTGTTTTCCTCCCGATAGGCACAACAATTGTTAAATTATCAATTGTGATGAAGAGGAGATTGTAAACACTTTTGATAAGTCAACGGACCTATTTGGTGGTGGTCATGATCGTGAAGATGATTATGATGACTATGCGGATCAGATTTACGATCTTCCAGGAAATTTGGATGCTTATTATGACACGTATGGTATCAAGCTCCAAGGCCTTGGTAGAAAGTAATTTTGTTTTCATAGGAGTCTAATGTTATCTTTTGAATATTGGTTTATTTTCTTGTATAGAGAATATGATGTATCTTGTTATGTAAGTTTTCCGCCTATGTAACGGACTGAGATATGAGATTCACCCATATCTTTTGTACTTAAACGTTTTTTTGGAGTAATATATTTACCGGGTCTTTGACCTTTTAACAAAAAAAAAATTAAATAAATAAAAATAAAAAAATAAAAAAATGTTAAATCATCAAAACATACTGCCGTAGGGCAAGATCCAGGAGGCTTATCGAGTTTTGCACAGCTACATTGGATACCAAGGTGATATAAATTATATAATATAAGGACTTCTATTCGATAGGTGTTAATGCAAAAAATATGAATTTCTTACTTGAAGTGTCACGCAAACAACATATAAATACAAAAGCTCCACTTGCACTCTCGCAAAAAGTACACACTGAGATAACAATACTTGAATTAATACTACATGAACATTTTAAATGCGACTATAGTTTGCAGTTAGAAAACAAAGGAAAAGAGGCTAGGCCTAAAAGTTTAACAGATCATACTTGATGTTAAAACGCTGAGATCTAACAAAAAATAATAATTATAGCAGCCACATGAGAGGCCTCCTGAAAGATTTCATATATGGCCATCTCCGTATTGTAAGTACCAGAAATTGGAGGATTGTTAGAAGCTAACTTATGTCCAACACTTAGACAGGAAAAGTGAGCAGACAGAATGGATGGTTTGTCGTAATAGCTAGTCAGCCACGATATCAAACTTATGACATTGAGTTCAATTTGCATAATTATTTAGAGCTAGTAATACCTAAGAACAAATCAATTCCCACCTAGAACTATAGAAACAAAGCACCTGTTTTTCACATGGTGGCTATTTATATACACATTACTTAATTTTGCTGCTTAGTCAAAAATACCCTAGTCGAGTTTGTTGGTTATCTAGCCAACCTTGCAGTGGTTCATCAGCATTTTGGACCCTGTATAGCACTTTAAGAAGTTGTGGTAGTAAGAAAACTACACATCCTGTATCATGCTTGCTCTGTACGATTTTATGAGGTCCAACAAACTAATTTTTACCTTTGTCTATATAAATCTTTTGAGCATGATACTGTTACAGTTAGTAACTATTGATGTGGAGTTGAGTTTCAAGTGGGAAACCTATATGTTATAAGAAAAGTCAAAGAAATACTACTCGTTCATACTACATTAGTGGCTAAAATATGAGGCCCGTTATTTTTTTCCCGCAAGTTTTCAATGATTATTAGCTTTCATGCTTCACTACAGCTTAATTCTCTATAAAAAAAATCGTCAAAGATGATACACAATAGTACTTGCTGAAGGTTGTTCTTGTTTTAGTGTATAATATAGTATAACTCGTTAGCTACTTTAATTTGTGCAAAACAGTAGAATAATACAAGATTGTAAGATGAAATATCAAAGCAAGTATATGTAAGAACTAGGTGTTACCTTGTGATATAATTCCGAGACCACTTATTTCAACGATCATTTTAACAATGGCAACGCCGTCTTTTTATCTTTTCTTGGTTTCTGAAAGGAAAACAAATTAAGTAAAAATAAAAAAAAAAAGACCATGAAATCCATCTATATATAAACACACTAAATCATATCGAAAACTACTCATATTTTTTTGTCGTGAGTATTGCTAACACATGAAATAAGGAACTGAAAAATAAATTTAACTATAACCTATGAAATATATTAATAATTTTCTTATAAATCTACTTACAGTCACTTGATTTTCAGCTCGTAATATCATCTTTTCTTCTTCAACATATACCAAGAGCCGTACAAAATATTGAAGTAATGTAATGAAACTATGAACTATTTATGTTGATGGAAGGGTGATAAGGTGGGTAAGTAGTGTTAGATTTATTTCCTTCAACTACTTCATTAGAAGCATTCAATTACATTTACACCCTTCTTTATTAATAGTTTGAACTGAAATGACAAGTCATGCTGTGCTTGAAGTATTCAACACGCTTTTTAGTACAAAACATGCACCATTAAATACGCTAGCATGGTATCATGTGTTGCAGCAACGGGTACCGTGTAATTATCATTTTTGACGAGTAATGTGTTTCGATTATAAGTTTTCCATGACACTATCTTTATAGGCGGCGAGAGTTTTAGTTTGGATTGACTTTTAGCAATGGCGTACTATTTCAAAGAAGAATAGCAAGGTACTCGCACGATGTTGCGGTAATATAGATGTGGTATTCGGTAATATTACAGAGATAAGGTATCAAGGTGATTTTGATAGTGGCTTGTTATCGCAAGTAGGTAAAAGATGATATAATTCTTATAGTTTATATGGTAAAAATGTGTACGCCTAGAAAAATAGTTGGGCGAAAGCCTTTTATAAATATTCAAAGAAAGCACATAAGCTATTAGATTTTATACACAGCATTAGGTTTTTTCAATGCTTTCTCGGGCCACATAAGCCAAAATTCTTTACTAGAAAGGGCAGGCAAAGGGCCCTTTTTAGTTTTACGAGTCCTTATCAGCCGCTCTTTTTTTTTTCATCACGAGCTTCTTTGGTTCTACAATCTCTATCATCACGAGCTTCTTTGGTCTATCTTTTTCTCACATTATTACATTGATCGGCTAAACATATAAACTAGATAATAAAATGCTTTTTTGGTATGAAAATCTTGTTTAACCGTCGTCGAATCTGGTTCAATTTGCGATTTTGACAAAATCGACCGGCCAATGAACTCCTCGTTGACACAACGGTTTCTGGTTGAACCGTGCATTCTAGTGTGGTTTTCAAGACCATGATAACGATATATTTTCCTTCTGATTTGATCTTTAAAACCATATGCTAATGATAGATTGCATGGATGTTTAATGACTTTAATAATTGGTTTCATTCTAAGTGCAACGATTTTTTTATTTTTTTTGTATATTGTTTTAGTTGTACATTTTAATGTTATTTATGTGTATTTTGTTTTGGTTCCTCAATTGCTTTGGAGAAACGAAATGTTAGACAAATTAAAGAAAAAAACCGTCGAACATTTAAAAGCATTCAATATATTGTTTGACCTAGCCATCATTAGGATATTGTTAAAAAAAAAAAAAAAAAAAAAAAAAAAAAAAAAAAAAAAGGTGTTTTAAGTTTGGTTGTACATTGAATAGCTTTTTGTGTACAGGGAAGTGATACTCTCAGGGATGCTTTTTATTCATCCACAGCAATTTACTATCCCTTACATTTATACCCTTCCTGTTTTCTCCTAAAATTTCCCTTTTATTCATCACTATCTCTTTCAGTTATGGCCTAGCGCCTCACTTCCACTTATCACGGATGAGTTATCACTATTATATTGTTTGCACTTTGCCCCATCATTGCCTCACTTCGAACAATGATGACTCCAATAGTACATCTCTTCTACCTTACTAATATCACCACCGACCTCTATATATTCTACACTACAATTTCTCTCCCACTTCGCCATGCAAGCTGTAACGGAGAAGTTTTTCATCATGCAACCAACTTTGACTCTTTAAATTTTAGTACCAGAAAACAACAAATGTACAAACAAAATATATACATGAACCAAACAAAATATAATAAAAATTACACAAACAAACCTAATCAACCCCTATCCCCACTGTCACTTGAAACATTCCTTCTAATTTGAAATTACACGTGTTCTTGGATACTTTTTGTCAAAATTATCTAATAATTAAATAAAAAAAACTCGTATAAATTTGATATGTTGATTGTGACATGATACTTCGAGAATTCGTAACAAAAAGTGCGATGATGGTGAACGCAATGGCCGGTAAGACTGGGAGTGGAATAGACGAGGATGCACATTGGTTTAATGTCACACCCCCAAATTACCTGATTTGCAGCGGAATGGAATTCCTGGGGATCGACTGTCATAGCATCACAATCACCGTTATATTGAACGACCTAAAGTGTCGTTTGGAAAATACATCGTTTGATTTAATATAACAATCAGAGTTTACAAAGTATAGGTCCCAAATGAAAATCAACTTGTGCGGAAATAATTTTGTTACAATTCAAACGATGTTTTAAAGTGCGTAAAACCCAAGTGAGACGAGTCGTCACCGCGACTCCATGATGTGTCCATATGCATGCCATGAAGTGAATGCCTTAGATACCTGAGATAAAAACATGCTAAAAGTGTCAACACAAAGGTTGAGTGAGTTCATAGAGTTTGTGTTGAAATGTAAAGCCTTTCAAAATCGTTTATGCAGCAAAGGCATTGTAAATCCACCCAGTTCCAAGTTCCGCCCATACAAAACTTGCAACCTGTGTGTTCACAACCCACTGCCAAAAATGTGTATAGTTTATGTTCAAACACTTGATGTCAAATGAATTCACAATAGTACCTAACTCGACGTAGAACAATAGAGCTTAATCAATAGGACTAGACTCAATGTATCAGTAGTCAACTGATTTAGAACATTATACGACGATGTATCAGTAGTCAACTGACATAGAACTTTATACGACGATGTAGTAAACTTATACATGTAGTCAACTGACATAGAACTTTATACGACGTAGAACTATACCAAACAAACAAGAACAACTAATATAGTACAACATTCAGTTTGAAACAATGATGATCATGATAGAAGTTATCCTTAAAAAGATAAAGTACTTGTGAAAAATAGTTAAGCATGTATCTCCCCCAAAAGTAATTCAAAACAGTTAAAAGAGTATGGGCTATGACTCACTTGATAAATTGGTATGATGACAAGAGTGAGTACACCGAGATGTAGTGTGATGCTTTAACCTTGACCTATTGTGAATGTTATGATACGCAATGAGTTATGATGTAATGTTATGCATGCATTTCGTATGTTATTTATACCATTTGTGAGTTTTGAAAATAATACTTATTGTCGAAAAATACTCTTTTGACGTCTTGACCATTCTTAAATTACTTTACAAGTATTTACGTCAAAATGTCATCCTACAATAGTTTCTTAAGGATTTATTGTGAAATTTTAACCTTTCGTCGTAAAATAATGTCGTTGGAAATTTCATGAAAGTGACAAAAATGGCTTCGAAAAGCTAGTCGTAAAATGGTGTACGTCGAACGTTAGGAAACGAACTCAACGGTTTTGGAAAGCTTGTATCAAAATATCGAAGTTTTGTCATTTAAGTTTTTATCCTAGAGGTCTCGTTCATAAAGAAAAACATAGATTAAGTAGGATGATTTTGTCCAAATGTTGTTTAAAAGTGAGTTTCGGCAAAGTTTAAGCAACCGTAAATAATTCATTACAAGTCCGCTATACAAACGGTTGGTCATTTTGAAAAATATGCTTGGTGATCTCGATTTTATTAGAAGACATCTCGCTACAAAAAGTTCTACGTCATCGTTAAAAATAGCCTTCAATATGGTCGTTTTTGTTTACCGTAACACTTGTCAACTAAAAATTAATATAGTTTTCTTAACTAATAAAGTTACGGCAATTTTATGAAAACGTGTATATTTTAGTCGTTACAAATCCGTTTTCTACGTATTATACGTCCTTAGCTTCGTATCAAAGTATACTAATATATTTTTGATAAGTCGAAATAATTTATAAAGCATAAGACTCGTTTTTGACTAGTACAATACAAAAACAGGTTGCTGAAATTTTCAGGACGTATATATTTCGTCGTTAAACTTGAAAAATTCATAACTTCTTCGTTATAACTCCGTTTTAATCCGTTCAAGCGGCCACGGATTCGTTTTAAAGTATATTTTCTAATTATCTAGGCCAAAAATTCGTGTCTACTGTCGGATTTTCCAGAAATACAAAACAAGATCAGACCACTTTTTATATTTGTCGAATATAGTTTTTCTCGTACTAAACCTATTCCAATCCCTTCAAAACAACTCCAAAGCTATTCTAATCCTACCATACACCTTCTTAGGGTGTCATGGGTTCCTAAACATCATCAAGACCAATATATATCAAGGGATAAATTATAGGATGACTTTTATATATAAAACTCTAAAAACAATGTAAAAATGGTATAAACATCCATAAATCTTGCATGCTTTGCTCAAAAATGATGAAATAACTATGAAATGATAATGAAAGATGTGAAATGAAAATGATATGCTTACTAGTTACTTGATGAGGTGATTAGAACAAAGGATTAAACCTAAACACCCTAGGTTTTTATTTCAAAACCTTGATTAAGAGTGTAACTAGATTGTTAAAACTTGATAATGGAAATTTTTGATGAATCTCTTCTAACACCTTGTGCTTGGCCGGTTTTGAGAGAAAAGGAAGAAGAGAGAAAAAGCTTGACTTGGACTTGAATGATTGAAGTGAATGAATGAGGTGTAGAAGAAATGTTGAGTATAAACTTAGATATGTAAGAAAAAATCTACTAACCCAATTAATGAGGTACCCCCCCTCATGACCGGTTTTGGGGGGGGGATGTATCTCAAAAATACATTTTTTTTTCTTTTATAATGTAAATGAATGTAAAAAGTGTAAGTAAAAGAAATTAAGTAAAGGATAACTTGTACAATTGTATATACATTTGAGTAATTAGAATAGTGTTGTCTAAAAATAAACTTTAATGGATCAAAGTAAAGTATAATGAGATCATAAAAATTGTAAAAATACATTTCTTGCAAAATTTGAGTGAAATAATAATTATCGTGTAGTTTTTAAGAAAAACGTCGTAATAATATAAATTTAACGATTTATATACAAAATATATTTAAAACACTAGGTAAACTCAAAATATTGTTTTTATAACTAAATGTAAGTATAAAAATATATCGGGATCATTTTTGGAAGTATCGGATTAAATGTTCAAAATAATAACTTACGCGATAACGTTTATTTAATATAAAATTTACGCGTTTAAGGTGAAATGCAAAAATCATGAATGAACTAACATGATGCAAATGATGCTAGTGAAATGTAGACTAAACTTAGTCTATATGAAATGTTCGTGATGATATGATCATGAATTCGCCGCTAAACCATTAAGGTTACGCGAATTTGGAACACGTAAACCTAGTTTACGATAAATGATGAAATGGTGAAGCATGAATTGTTTTGAGAAATGACCTGAAAGTACGAATTGTCACATTCGCCCATCCAAAAAGGAATTCAGTCCCAGAATTCAGTTCGTGTTAGTCTATCGAATTTTTGAGTTTGTGATGAATATCGAGGAGAGAAGACATGGAGAAGTGCCGTTACGGTTATCGATGATTGAGAGCGTATAAAACATAGTATTGGATGAATCTCCCATGAGTAATACTTTGACTTTGAAATATGTGATAATTTTGCTTGCACTAAGATTTATAAATAACTGCTCCCAACATAACATGATCCCTCCAGAATTAGACATAGTTAGCTAGGCTATGTATAATTAAGGAACGATGATGTGACGTTCGGTTTAGTTGTTATAACTCTCAATGTTTACAAAGATTTAAACCGTGTCGTTAAAATGGTAGTTAAAGTAAAAAGAATTAAAATTCTCGTAAATGATATCGAATCGAAAGGAGATAAAGTACGATAGATGAGAATATTTTACAACGAGTGGTTTATCAAAAGTAGTACATCTTAGGTTATAAAGATTCGGATACGATGGAAAACATAAACTTAGTACAACATAGTACATAAAGAAAAATAAGACTGTTAGTTTCCGAACTTCTTCAGTCTTCCGCGTTGTTGAAATCCTGTTGAGCTTTGCCTCCTTCTAACATGTATGCATTCCCATGAGCACCTTCAACTTGTTGATCTTGGTTTTGGGGACATTGGTTCCGATAGTGTCCTTGTTCCCCACATCCGAAGCATGTGACTACGGCTTTGCCCTTACAGTCCCTAGCAAGGTGTCCTACTTTGTGACAGCTAAAGCATATACCACATGGACCATTATGATGTAGCGTGCATTGGTGGCATCGCGGTAAGTTTCCTGTATAAGCTCTTCCCTTTGTTGGTGCAGCAACATAGACCCTGGCGACTTCTTGTCTTCTATTCTGTTGTTGATGATGGTTAGTTTTACGGTTTTGGTTGTTGTTGTTATAACCTCCTTGGTCGTTTTCCCATTTCCTTTTGTTGTCGTAGATTTGGTTATCGTCGTAGTTGTTATTGTGATTTCGGTTGGTGTTGGTGATATTTCCTCTCTTTACTACTTGTGCCATAAGCTTCTGAGTCACTCTAATAGATTCCTCAATCGTTTGTGGATCAAAAGAAGTCACATCACCTTGAATAATCTCGGGAAGTCCTTCAATGAAAGCCTCCAGTAGCTTCTCATTATCCGAAACCATAGATGGGCATAACACGGCCAATTCTTGAAACCTTCGAATGTAAGTATCAATGTCATACCCAATAGTTACCAACTCATAGAATTCGGTCTCCAACTTCTTCACCTCCGTACGCGGACAAAACTTCTTTGTTACCAAACCTTTGAATTGCTCCCAAGTGAGCTTGAAAGCATTTTCCATTCCCATCGGCTGAGCATAAGAGTTCCACCACGACAACGCTCCATCAAGTAGTGTACTCGTAGCAAACTTGACCTTGCTATCATCCGGGCAATTACATAACAAAAACACGGACTCCAATTTCTCGAACCATCTAACCATGGCAGTGGCCCCTTCGGTACCCTTAAACTTAGTGGGATCTCCACTCTTGAAATCCTTATACGAACAGCTTCTAACTCCAGACCCTCCTGCATTTCCTGCAGCAGCAGCAAGCCTAGCGGCTTCAGCTTCCCTCGCAATTCTAGCGGCTTCGGCAGTAGCCGCGGCCTCAGCAGTAGCAGCAGCCACCGTTTCCCTTTCAATCCTTAGAGCATCGGCTATGCTATCCCTTACCAACTTTTGAATAGCCGCTTGTGTCATTTCAGGTGTGGCTTTCTTCGGCGCCATATCTTCTTCAAAATAAAAGGAAAGGTGAGATGTAACAAAGTCCTATGTTAATAATAAGCGCTCTAAAGAGATGTGATAAGAGATGATAAGTTTGAGGTTATTTTTCAAAATGATCGACGGGTTCCGAAAAGGTGGGTTATGAGGTGTCGTAAGTGCTTCGAATGTATAATGGTTTAGTGACTTAATGTGTGAATAGCGTGTAACTCGACATGTTAGTGGTGAAACAAAGGAGTGAGAGTGACTTTGCCGTACTTAAAGGTTTATCTCGGCATTCGACGTTATCGGTGATGAGTCAACTGGTATTAAAATTGCGATAGGGAATGACAAAGCATTCACCACATTAGAGTATGAGGAAAGGATAATGGGATGGGTATTTAAGGGCATCCATGTGACAATCGATTTGAAATGAAAGTAAATAACTCGAAAAATGTACATATAAATCGCATGCAAAGTGAACATGCACTTATGATGAAATGATGAGATGCTATGATGATGTAGTTATAGTCTAGGGTCAATGATGCAACCTAGTTCTCTATAACCGAAGCTCTGATGCCAATCTGTCACACCCCCAAATTACCTGATTTGCAGCGGAATGGAATTCCTGGGGATCGACTGTCATAGCATCACAATCACCGTTATATTGAACGACCTAAAGTGTCGTTTGGAAAATACATCGTTTGATTTAATATAACAATCAGAGTTTACAAAGTATAGGTCCCAAATGAAAATCAACTTGTGCGGAAATAATTTTGTTACAATTCAAACGATGTTTTAAAGTGCGTAAAACCCAAGTGAGACGAGTCGTCACCGCGACTCCATGATGTGTCCATATGCATGCCATGAAGTGAATGCCTTAGATACCTGAGATAAAAACATGCTAAAAGTGTCAACACAAAGGTTGAGTGAGTTCATAGAGTTTGTGTTGAAATGTAAAGCCTTTCAAAATCGTTTATGCAGCA
Source organism: Chrysanthemum seticuspe (assembly GCA_019973895.1). NCBI lineage: Eukaryota > Viridiplantae > Streptophyta > Magnoliopsida > Asterales > Asteraceae > Chrysanthemum > Chrysanthemum seticuspe. Next base: position 356,497,424 of record BPTQ01000008.1, on the reverse strand, counting down.
AAGGCATTGTAAATCCACCCAGTTCCAAGTTCCGCCCATACAAAACTTGCAACCTGTGTGTTCACAACCCACTGCCAAAAATGTGTATAGTTTATGTTCAAACACTTGATGTCAAATGAATTCACAATAGTACCTAACTCGACGTAGAACAATAGAGCTTAATCAATAGGACTAGACTCAATGTATCAGTAGTCAACTGATTTAGAACATTATACGACGATGTATCAGTAGTCAACTGACATAGAACTTTATACGACGATGTATCAGTAGTCAACTGACATAGAACTTTATACGACGATGTATCAGTAGTCAACTGACATAGAACTTTATACGACGATGTATCAGTAGTCAACTGACATAGAACTTTATACGACGTAGAACTATACCAAACAAACAAGAACAACTAATATAGTACAACATTCAGTTTGAAACAATGATGATCATGATAGAAGTTATCCTTAAAAAGATAAAGTACTTGTGAAAAATAGTTAAGCATGTATCTCCCCCAAAAGTAATTCAAAACAGTTAAAAGAGTAGGGGCTATGACTCACTTGATAAATTGGTATGATGACAAGAGTGAGTACACCGAGATGTAGTGTGATGCTTTAACCTTGACCTATTGTGAATGTTATGATACGCAATGAGTTATGATGTAATGTTATGCATGCATTTCGTATGTTATTTATACCATTTGTGAGTTTTGAAAATAATACTTATTGTCGAAAAATACTCTTTTGACGTCTTGACCATTCTTAAATTACTTTACAAGTATTTACGTCAAAATGTCATCCTACAATAGTTTCTTAAGGATTTATTGTGAAATTTTAACCTTTCGTCGTAAAATAATGTCGTTGGAAATTTCATGAAAGTGACAAAAATGGCTTCGAAAAGCTAGTCGTAAAATGGTGTACGTCGAACGTTAGGAAACGAACTCAACGGTTTTGGAAAGCTTGTATCAAAATCTCGAAGTTTTGTCATTTAAGTTTTTATCCTAGAGGTCTCGTTCATAAAGAAAAACATAGATTAAGTAGGATGATTTTGTCCAAATGTTGTTTAAAAGTGAGTTTCGGCAAAGTTTAAGCAACCGTAAATAATTCATTACAAGTCCGCTATACAAACGGTTGGTCATTTTGAAAAATATGCTTGGTGATCTCGATTTTATTAGAAGACATCTCGCTACAAAAAGTTCTACGTCATCGTTAAAAATAGCCTTCAATATGGTCGTTTTTGTTTACCGTAACACTTGTCAACTAAAAATTAATATAGTTTTCTTAACTAATAAAGTTACGGCAATTTTATGAAAACGTGTATATTTTAGTCGTTACAAATCCGTTTTCTACGTATTATACGTCCTTAGCTTCGTATCAAAGTATACTAATATATTTTTGATAAGTCGAAATAATTTATAAAGCATAAGACTCGTTTTTGACTAGTACAATACAAAAACAGGTTGCTGAAATTTTCAGGACGTATATATTTCGTCGTTAAACTTGAAAAATTCATAACTTCTTCGTTATAACTCCGTTTTAATCCGTTCAAGCGGCCACGGATTCGTTTTAAAGTATATTTTCTAATTATCTAGGCCAAAAATTCGTGTCTACTGTCGGATTTTCCAGAAATACAAAACAAGATCAGACCACTTTTTATACTTGTCGAAAATAGTTTTTCTCGTACTAAACATATTCCAATCCCTTCAAAACAACTCCAAAGCTATTTTAATCCTACCATACACCTTCTTAGGGTGTCATGGGTTCCTAAACATCATCAAGACCAATATATATCAAGGGATAAATTATAGGATGACTTTTATATATAAAACTCTAAAAACAATGTAAAAATGGTATAAACATCCATAAATCTTGCATGCTTTGCTCAAAAATGATGAAATAACTATGAAATGATAATGAAAGATGTGAAATGAAAATGATATGCTTACTAGTTACTTGATGAGGTGATTAGAACAAAGGATTAAACCTAAACACCCTAGGTTTTTATTTCAAAACCTTGATTAAGAGTGTAACTAGATTGTTAAAACTTGATAATGGAAATTTTTGATGAATCTCTTCTAACACCTTGTGCTTGGCCGGTTTTGAGAGAAAAGGAAGAAGAGAGAAAAAGCTTGACTTGGACTTGAATGATTGAAGTGAATGAATGAGGTGTAGAAGAAATGTTGAGTATAAACTTAGATATGTAAGAAAAAATCTACTAACCCAATTAATGAGGTACCCCCCCCCCCCCTCATGACCGGTTTTGGGGGGGGGGGGGGATGTATCTCAAAAATACATTTTTTTTTCTTTTATAATGTAAATGAATGTAAAAAGTGTAAGTAAAAGAAATTAAGTAAAGGATAACTTGTACAATTGTATATACATTTGAGTAATTAGAATAGTGTTGTCTAAAAATAAACTTTAATGGATCAAAGTAAAGTATAATGAGATCATAAAAATTGTAAAAATACATTTCTTGCAAAATTTGAGTGAAATAATAATTATCGTGTAGTTTTTAAGAAAAACGTCGTAATAATATAAATTTAACGATTTATATACAAAATATATTTAAAACACTAGGTAAACTCAAAATATTGTTTTTATAACTAAATGTAAGTATAAAAATATATCGGGATCATTTTTGGAAGTATCGGATTAAATGTTCAAAATAATAACTTACGCGATAACGTTTATTTAATATAAAATTTACGCGTTTAAGGTGAAATGCAAAAATCATGAATGAACTAACATGATGCAAATGATGCTAGTGAAATGTAGACTAAACTTAGTCTATATGAAATGTTCGTGATGATATGATCATGAATTCGCCGCTAAACCATTAAGGTTACGCGAATTTGGAACACGTAAACCTAGTTTACGATAAATGATGAAATGGTGAAGCATGAATTGTTTTGAGAAATGACATGAAAGTACGAATTGTCACATTTAATTAATTGGTCAAATTGATATGAAAATTGGTTTAATTAATTGGAAGGGCATAAAAGTAAAATAAAATGAAATTTCTGTGGATGAATCAAAAGTTGTCGTAGAAATATCACCTCCCTTACTTAAAAGGTCTTTCACTTCTTCATCGACAGGATCAAGTTTTTCCAAGATGACATTCAAAATACGAGGAACAATGTCCTTGTCCCATGTTTCATCACTATGCCCATGTGTCATCATATTCAACAAAATCTTTCCCCATTCTGAAACGTCTAACACTTAAATACTCACCCATCCAACCCAAATCATCTCTTTCTTCATCTTACTGCCACTCAATATTAGTCAAGCTCGCAAGCTTTGTCGTGTTATTATCTTTAACAGGGTCGTCTTGTGGATTTCAGTGTCCCCGTGCCATTACCACAAAGAGGCCCTTAAACACACACATAATATACATATGTATAAGTAGTGCATGAATTAATTAAGCTCAAATCTCATATTGTGTTCACATATATAATAAAAGTGCATGAAATTTGGTGGCCCTCGTCAAGCGATGGCCCTGTGCAATCGCACCTCTTGCACTCCCTAAAGTCGGCCCCGATCTTTAACAAACACGAATAGTGGTTGGTGAATACTTTTGATAGCTAGAAAACCAAACCCATCCATCTCTCTCATTTGTACAACAAAAAAATAGTCCGTATATCTATTTGTGTCCTCTTTGCTTAAATTTTTTTCGTTGAAGATCATACACAATAGTACTTGCTGAAGGTTGTTATTGTTTTAGTGTATAATATGGTAACTATAGATAGCTACTTTAAGGGCTGTTTGGTTGGTGGTTTTTGACCAACACGTTAGGATTTAAGATTAAATCATTTGTTTGGTTTAAATACATGAGATAAAATATAAGGAGTGAACCCAAATATGAGGGGATAAGTAAATCTACATAGAGAAGTCAGTTTTTTTTTACACACCCGCTACCCCACGTTTTCTCTCTTATGTTTATCTTCTCTCACAAATTTAACATTCTCTCTTTCTATAATTTTCTATCTTGAGAGAATTTCTTAAACGACCCATTTCTAATGCTATTTTACGAAACTAGAGTTCGCCTTTACTTTTTATAAAAATGTATTATTAATTATCAGCCATTAGATTCATTTCAGGATAAGTTTTTAACCGTATAGGTGTCCACGATTCTTCTGGGCAAAATTTTCACACGAATGAAAAGTTAAATGGAGATCTGGGCGAGATCTAGGCAAACTCAAATCGTGGGCGACATCATGGGCGAGATCTAGGAGAACTCGAATTTGGGTGACATCCTGGGCAAGATTTAGGCGAACTCGAATCCTGGGCGAGATTTATGCGAATTCTGGGCGGGCGCGACTCGAAACTGGACGACATCCAGGTTTTGTTTTGTTTTTGGTATTACGTTTAGGTTCAAGAGTGAGTGTGGATGTTTCGTTTAAGACTGGAAACGAGTGTGTATAAAATGGCTCATCTTGAAAAGAAAAAGGTGTATGTGGGAGAGAGATTGGAGATATGTGTGAGTAGGGTGAAAGATGAGAGTTTTGCATCTTGAAAATAAAAAGTCATCACATGGGGAAGCTAAAGTATTATTGGGAAACCAAGAGTGTGTTAGGTTCACTTTGGTAATATCTTAAAATTTGGTTCAGATTTGTTAAACTAGTAGTAGACTAGTCTATATTGGTAATTAACTTTTTTATCTTTGTGTACCGGTCATGAGCCCTCTCTATATATTTAATATGTTTTAATATTTAGATAAATATATTAAAATAAACACTAGTAGTAAAATATTAATATATCAAAACCAAATAATAAATTTAAATCTAAATTTAAATTTAAATATAAATTCTAATCCTAAACCCATCTAAAAACCAAATGGACCTAATTTGTACAAAACGATAGAATAATACAAGATTGTAACATAAAATATCAAGCAAGTATAAAAGAACTAAGTTTTACCTTGGGATATAATTTTAAAACCACCTATTTCAATAAACATTTCAACAATAGCAACGCCGTCTTTTATCTTTTCTTGATTTCTGAAAGGAAACAAAATAAGTAAAGAAAAACCAAATAAAGACCATGAAATCCATCTATACATAAACACACTAAATCAAAAACTACTCACATTCATATCTAAAAAGTATTGCTACTCAAAAATAACTTTAATTATAGGTTATAAAATAGTACTGTAAAGATTTTCATATAAATCTATATACGGTTACTTGATTTTCAACTTGTAACATCATCTTTTCTTCTCCAATAGATATTGTTAATACAAATAAACACTAAAAATGTTTATTAATATTTAGCGATCTCTTCGTGTTTTGTTGATAACAAATATAATGTTATCATAAGTAAAATTATAAGGATACATGTTATTTTTGTAAAGCATCTACACATAGTCATTTAATACAAATTGTTGTAATAATTCATTTGTTGTAATAATTTATTAGGATGGGTAAAAACCACAACCCATGACCCATACCCATAGAATATATCCATAACTCATGGAGTTAACCCATATCCATTGTCTAGATGCATTGCATCTATTAGATACATTGTATCTATTTAGATACTCATGGTTCATAATTTAGGACCCATGACCCATAACCCAAAAACCCATGGCCAAACAGGAGCGACTCACGGATCCCTGTAGTTACACTAGACGGATCCTTCTAGCAAAGGATCCGTGGGATCCGTGCAACAGTGGCAAGAATTTGCCTATAAATAGAGAGTCATTTCTTCATTTTTATTCACCCCTCTTCTTAGAAACTCTCTCATATAATCTTACACTCTTCTAACAAAAGATCACTTGATTTAGAGAGTTGTTCTTCTTTCTTTTATTGTGATTCTCATATAGGTCCTTCTCTAAGGCGAGATCACGAGCATTCTACAAGTCTACAAAGAAAGGGGTCTTTGATTGATTTGTTCCCCCACAAGATTTCTGTAGCAAAGATCTTGTATTTTATATTTCACATATTTGTTATGTTATAGTAGTGTTGGTTTGGTCCTCCGTGTTACGGACTCGGTATTTAGCTTTGTACCAGAAAAAGTGTAAGCGACGTTGTGAAGGCTTATCCGCCAAGTTGAAGGAGTTTGTTGACATAGTGCTTGAACTCTCGAGTAGGTAACTCGGGGAGTGGGGTAGGGCAAGGAAGGTATCCTTGTAGCCGAACCACTATAAATCGGTTGTGTCATTTCTATCTTTTACTTTACTTGCTTTCTTTATTTACATTACACTTAGATTTATACTTTCTCTTCATCCATACGATTTCACATAACATCGAATCTAAATTTTTTGAAACTAACTTAAAATCGGCAAAACTATTCAACCCCCCCCCCTCTCTAGTTTTCCTCAATTGGCATCAAGAGCTAAGTTTATAAAAGTTTTAAAGTAAACCGTATTTTAAAAAAATTTCGATCACTATGGGTTCTGAAAATTACAAGGATGGGCAATGCATGCAACGACATCCACTACTTGAAACTAATGGTTTTATATAGTGGAAAAATAGATTCGAAACGTATGTGAAGTCAAAAGATATTGATCTTTGGTACATCATTGTTGAAGGCGATTTTGAAGCCACTACAAAAGATGAAAATGGAAATTTAGTTAACACACCTCATGATAAACTCACCGATGATATTAAGAAAAAGCTTTCCAAAAATGGTGAAGCTAAAATGGTTTTATATAATGCTTTACCTAAAAAGGAATTCGAAAGAATCTCCATGCTCAAAACCTCTAAAGAAATTTGGAATTCTTTAGTTGTAACTCATCAAGGTAATAAAGAGGTTAGAAACAATAAAATAGATTTATCTGTTCAACAATATGAACAATTTTCAATATCGGATAAGGATACTATAGATCATTCTTTTTCTAACTTTAATACTATAATTACATCAAGACAAGCACTTAATTAGTCTTTCTCTAGTCGTAATCATGTTAGGAGATATCTAAGGGCACTTCCATCCAAGTGGAGATCTAAGGTGACGGCGATCGAAGAGTCAAAAAACTTGTCAATCCTCACCCTTGATGAACTCATAGGCAATTTAAAAGTCTATGAGCTTGTCCTCGCTAAAGATTCCAAAGCCTCAAAAGTGAAAGAGAAGCACAAATCTCTTGCCCTTAAAGCCAAGAAGGTCTCAAGCGATGAAGAGAACTCCTCTTCAGATAGTGATGATGAGGAGTATGCCATGACGGTAAGGGACTTCAAGAAGTTCTTTAGAAGAAAGGGAAGATACGTTAAGCAACCTTATGACGACAAGAAAGGGTTCCGGAAAAGCAAAGATCACAAGAAGGCAAGGGATGAACGCGCATGTTTTAAATGTGGGGATCCCAACCACTTTATTAGTAAGTGTCCCAAACGTGATGAACAAAAATCGTTCGTGAGCTGTTCGTGGGGAATGAGCGAGGAGGAGGACGAGGAAATTTGTCTCATGGCAAATGACGAGGTATGTCACGAATACTATAGTAGCTCATCATTAGATGATGACTCATTGCATAATGAATATGATAAGCTTTTCAAAATTATTTTAAAAGTAATCAACAAAAACAAGTTTTTGAAAAACCAAAATCAACGTTTAAAAAAGGAAGTCATTGAGTTAAAAGCAAAATTAAAACGTCTAGAAAAGGGGAAGATAGCAAATGGAGAATGTGAACTTTACGTTCAATTTCAAACACTAGTTGATCATCTAGATTCTAAGATTGCTAGAATGAATACTAATACTCTAGATATAATATTAGATAGTGTTAAAACAGGAAATAACCAAAAAGGTTTAGGCTTTCAACCACTTGATGAGTCAACTAGTGAAAACAAAGAAACACAATTCGTAAAAGCAATAGAAAAACAAACAACTATAGTCACGGATCCCACGGATCCCACAAAAAGGGAACCGGCTAGTGTACAGCCAGGGATCCGTGGGTCTGCTGAAGCAAACAGTAACAATAATATAGCTTCCTCATCTAGAACCGATTTTGTTATTGTTAATAAGAAGAAACCAACCCATGTTACTATTAGGCAACCACCTCCAAGACAAAATCAAAGTATTACAAGAAATAAAGGTCCATCATTTTCAAAACCAAACACATTTAGGAGACCTAATAATGTTCATCCGAGAAGTAACCATCAAATGGGATGGAATCCTAATATGCAAAACGGTTTCAAAACCTTGCACCATGGAACGCATACTCACCTTTTCCATATATGTCTAACATGAATGAAATGTTTAACACTAATGGACCCATGAACAAATGGGGACCAAACTTTTGAGTTAATTGTTTTCTTAGGTGTGCTTAAAGGTCGACCTAGATCCGGATGAGTGGATCAAGGATAGCGGGTGCACGAGGCACATGACCGGCAATAAAGATTTATTTTCCACATATGAATCCTTCAATGGAGGAAATGGGGTATTTGGAAATAGAAAAAGCAAAATGTTACTTAAAAACTTTAACGCGGAAATAACTTGACTTAAAACGGACCCGCTGTTACAAATCATTAAAATGATTTAATTATGTAAAAAACCGACCCTTGAAAGTATTTTACATGAAACTAGACTCAATTACCTTCGAAACGACGGGTGGCACGACCTCTAACGACTTACGGTTTATTTTCTACAAAATAAACAAAACGACAAAAATCTGCCAAACATCAAAATTCTGGTCTGAGCATAGATATATATGCTCAGGAAAGAAACTCTTTAAAATTAACTTTATGGGCTGAGCATAGATCTTAAGATCTATGCTCAAGAAAGAAACTCTTTGAAATCAACTTTCAGGTCTGAGCATAGATCTTAAGATCTATGCCCAGGAAAGAAACTCTTGAACTTAAAATTTCTGGCTTGAGCATAGATCTTAAGATCTATGCTCAGGGAAGAACTTTTGCAAAGTTTCCGGAAAACTAACTTCCCGAACACGACTCTACATGAAGACTTTCATAAATCATTTACACAACATAAAACTTCATCTTCATAATACTCGTGGTCTCCATGATCTACGGAAACACGCTTTACAAAGTGACGGGTGTTTTGCCAAACACCCGTTTTGACCCATTTTCAATATAACTTTAACATAACCCTTCAACATACATTAAAACCTGTAAATTGACTCTTAACCATTAGAAAGACTTGACACTATAAACATTAAACCCATTTAAAACTCTCGGGGGACAACCTTGTCATGAGCTCGGTATGTACCTAAGCTCTACCTTCTTATCAATCTTCTAAACTTTCGCATAATCCAACTTTAACCCTTAGTTCCAAGCATTTCCTTTCCTTCACGTTTAAACCTACAAAACATTAACATCTTAAACCGTAAGCACAAGGCTTAGTAAGTAAAGCGTTCATAACATGTTTTCATAGACATTTATACATTATACATCATAAATCATTAACCATTGCAAATCATTAAACATTAACACGTACCTTGATTCACTTAAGCAAAACATTTACTATGGGTCAACATCAACATGCCTTAGCCTAATCCACCTTGCCTAACCTTCATGACTAGTTAAGCCAAACTAGTCTCAACCACACTTTACATAAACATATATTCAATTACCCCATTCCTTAGCATAACAAGATCACATAACATATAATGTGTAGAATAATATAACAACATATAATGACCGGTTTACTTACCTTGATTCCAAGCTAGTGAAACCAAAGACATTATCATCATCGTCTAACATCATCATCACCTTCCACTCTTGTCATCTAAGCCACAATCATTAAGGGCACATATACATAATCAAAATCCTAAACCATGATTATCCTAATCATAGATTTTCCTTAAACCCATCTAATTATCATATAATCATGCCATGATTACATGATAATTAGCTCCATCAATTTATTAGCTTAATGTAATAATACTTACACCAATTTCATAATAACTTCTTAATTTAACTTATAAACATCTTTACCCAATTTCCCTTAATTTGGGTACATGAACCCTAATTCATAAATCATTAATTCAACAGAATAAAAGTTACTTACTTGCATAGGGATTATCACTAGGGGTACATTTCTAGTATTAGACCATTAATCCTTCTTCAATTTGACCATCAAGACATGATGGTCTCATCCTTTATTCCTCCTGGTTCGACACACCCAACTCACATACATATCTTCTGTAAATTTTATGATACTAGTGGAAGTATCCAGATTATTGTAGGGGGTGAGTTTGCCTAATTGGCACAATAGGTCCTTCAAGTCCCATTTCATTCCATTTTAGCCACAAACAATTATTAACACATTTAACACTTGGCAACTTAGGTCCCTTAAATACCTTTTTCCTTATAAATGTGACACGTCATATTTTCTATAATCATTTACATAACATTAATACCTATAATTTGGCCATCGGGTTTGACTAACCAATCCCGTAAGTCCATTGAACTTATAAATGTCATAGTCAACTTAGTCAAATGGCATTGTTGTAATATAACGCTTAGGCTCGGTTTCAGGGTGTTATACAAAATCATCGGTAAAGGTACGATTTCTAACAAATCTCTAACCATTAACGATGTGTGTCATGTAGAAAACCTAAATTTTAACCTCTTAAGTATTGGACAAATATGTGATAAGAAGTGCAACGTCCTTTTTAATGAAACCGGTAGTAAGATATTGAAAAACGGTATCACTATAGGTAGAGGTATTAGGAAACATGGAGTCTATGTCATTAAAATTGGTAATGAACCTAAAGACAAACTTTGCCTTACTTCTATGGATGATACTTCGGCATTATGGCATCAAAGATTGGGTCATGCCAATATGTGACTTCTTCAATCGCTATCATCCAAAGATCTAGTAAGAGATCTACCAAAATTAAAATATGAACATCACTTTTGTGATGCTTGTAACGTAGAAAAACAAGTCCATGCTAGTCACAAAGCTAAAAACATGGTCTCTACAACTAAGTGTCTTGAATTACTACGCATGGTTATAGTGGATGATTACTCTGGGTACACATGGACTAAATTTTTAAAGAATAAAACTGAAACGTTTGATTACTTTGAAATATTAAGTAAGAAAATCCAAAGACAATTAGCAAGTCCTATAGTGTCTATTAGAACGTATCATGGTAGGGAATTCGATAATGAAGTGCAATTTGGAGCCTTTTGTGACGCTAATGGTATTACTTACAACTTCTCGGCTCCCTGCACTCCATAATCGAATGGGGTAGTTGAAAGAAAGAATAGAACCCTACAAGAAATGAGTCGCACCATGTTAAATGAGCAATCCATTCCTCAAAAGTTTTGGTGCAATGTCGTTGATACATCAAAATGCATACTTAATCGAGTCTTAATTAGACCATTCTTAGCCAAAACTCTATACGAGTTACTTCGGGGCAAAAAGCCTACGTTAGATCATTTTAGAGTCTTTGGTAGCAAATGTTTTCTACTTAACACTAAAGATTACCTTACAAAATTTGATCCTAAATCAACCGAAGGTATCTTTCTAGGTTACTCTCCTAATAGCAAAGCTTACGTCATATTAAATAAAGAAACAATTAAGGTTGAAGAGTCATTAAATGTAAAATTTGATGAGAGTCCACCCAAACCTACTCTACCTCTTGTCGATGACGAGATTGTCGAGAGTGAAGCTATTGAAATAAAGAAAAAGACAAACGAAGAAGAAGAACCTTTAAATAATGAAATCATCAATATTAAAGAGTCTAAAGATCACCCCGTAGATAAGGTCATAGGAAAATTAAACGCAAGAACCTTAAGGTCTCAAGTCCAAAACCAAAGTAGCTTATTTTGTTTTGTCTCAACCATAGAACCTAAGAATACACAAGAAGCCATAAAAGATGAAAGTTGGGTAATGGCTATGCAAGAAGAGTTAAATCAATTTGTTTCTAACGATGTTTGGACACTCGTCCCTCCACCTAGTAATCAAACCATAATAGGAACCAAATGGGTATATAAAAACAAGTTAGATGCAAACGGAATAGTGTCTAGAAACAAAGCTAGACTCGTTGCCCAAGGGTATAATCAACAAGAATGAATAGACTTTGATGAGACCTATGCCCCCGTGGCTAGATTAGAGTCTATAAGAATACTTCTTGCTTATGCTTGTGCTAATGATCTTAAGCTTTATCAAATGGATGTCAAAAGTGTCTTTCTAAATGGTTTTATTAATGAAGAAGTATACGTAGCTCAACCTCCGGGTTTTATCGATTTCGAAAAACCTAAACATGTGTATAAGTTAAAGAAACCTCTTTACGGTCTTAAACAAGCTCCAAAAGCTTGGTATGATAGACTCAAGTCATTTTTAATCAAAAACAACTACACCATGAGGTTAGTTGATAATACACTCTTTACTAAGAAAAAGGAATCACATATAATCATTGTTCAAACATACATGGATGATATTATATTCGGATCTACTTGTCAAGACATGTGCGATGATTTTTCTAAAATCATGCATGACGAGTTCGAGATGAGTATGATGGGAGAACTAAGTTTCTTTCTTAGTCTAAAAATTAAACAAGTAGAAGATGGTGTATTCTTTAATCAATCTAAATACATAAAAGAGATGTTAAAGAAATTTGGTTTAGAAGAGTCAAAACACATAAGAACACCGATGTCTTCCAACACAAAACTTACAAAAGATGAAGACGGTGAATCCGTTGATAACACAAAGTACCATGGCATGATTGGTAGTCTTCTCTACCTTACGGCTTGTCGGCCGGATATCATGTTTAGTGTTAGTCTATGTGCTAGGTTTCAAGAAGATCCAAAAACATCACATCTAGAAGCGGTCAAAAATTTTTTTTAGATACATTAAAGGTACGACTCAATTAGGATTATGGTATCTAAAGGGCACGGGGGTAGAAACAATTGTATACGCAGATTCTGACCATGCAGGTGATTATGTTGACCGTAAGAGTACAAGTGGTGTATGTACTTTTATGGGATGTTGTTTGACATCTTGGTTCTCGAAGAAGCAAACGGCATTGGCCATATCAAAAACCGAAGCAGAATATGTCTCTGCCGGCAAAGCATGCCAACAAGAACTATGGATGAAACAAGCGTTAGTGGACTACGACATTCATCTAAGTGACATAGCCATTCTATGTGACAACAAATGTGCCATCGACTTAAGCAAGAATCCGGTATTGCACTCTCGCACCAAGCATATATAGATTCGTCATCACTTCTTAAGAGACAATGTTCAAAAGGGGAACATCTTTATTGAGAAGGTAGCATCCGAAGACAACATAGCCGACGTCCTCACCAAACCGTTGAAGCGGGAACAATTCAACCTACTTCGTCTTGGTCTTGGTGTAACACCCTGACCCGACAAGGGTAAAGATATCACAATACGGTTTCATATCAGAACTTTAACTAATGTACAAAAGCGGAAGCCTTTACAAAAACTTATAAAAGATAATATAAATGACTTAAAGTCAAAATAAATCTAAGATCTCTATGGCAAAGTCTTGCTCTCGTCTATACTCTCAAACCCAGATCAGCTATCCCATAAGCTCATCTTGAATGCTAAATACCTGCCGCAGGAAAAGAAAATGCGGCTGAGCTTACAAAGCCCAGTGAACGAATATAATGAAACAAAAGCAAAACAAATATACGAATAACAAAATAAAATGAAATAATGACGAAGGATCTTTCAGGATTCTGCGGAAGCACAAATATACAGAAATCCAAACAACCACATAAAAGTTTAAACTTCACATAGCACATTACTGACACAAACACAAACATATCAGAACAACCAAACACATAGCATATCAAAATAACAGATTACGTATAAGCCAAACGGAAAGTCTAAGAGCTAACGGAAACTGTCCTAGAAAATAAACATGGCATTCATACAAATCAATGAAGAAACATTTAAAGCACTCAATTCAATATTATCGCAGTGGAAATAGAAAACAATCATGGCAGACCAAATCATAAACGGATAAATACCCTAACGTATAAGTAAAGTTTACCAGATTAACGGAACAATTATACTTACTAAACTTTCAGAACAATTGATTATCACTAATGTAGTCATCACTCAGATCAAAAGTTCACATAACAATAAGTTAACAGACAATCAGATGGCAGCATGCGAATCATATTTAAACATATTAATCGTATCCTAGCATGGCAACTAGTAATCACTTGAACAAATACGTCATAAGCACATTCTCTAACATATCATATCAGAATACATAATATAAACACTCGAAATACCGAATCATACAGAATACTTAACACATAAGTAACAGATAAAGATTTAGTCAACTACCACGAGCCCAGAAACATATCAGATCATAACATATCATAAGTAACCATTGGAGTAGCTAGCTCCCAGAATTTGTGAAGACGCGTATTGCACACGACATCATTCACCAGACAAATCATATCAGATAACATATCAGATCTAGGATGCATCCATACGCCCCACAGACATATATAGGTAATATAATACCAACTGAGCTCATAACAAATAACAGATAAGGGACGTGGCAGAACATCACTCTACTGCCCTAGAGTCATATCAGAGGTGCATCACTGATACGGACATGGAACCCCCATGACTAGTTAATAATTTGGCTCGGGTGTCAAACTAAACTTAGGTCAAACAGATTATCATAAATGACACAGATCATAATTCATCATAAAGGTCACATATAACTTATCAGATAGTTCATATCATAAGGTTCATATTCAAATAGTCAGAAGTCAGAGGTTCATATCATACATTCATAAGCAGAATTTCATAATCAGAAGTTCATAATCAACCATAGCAAAGTTCAACAAATGTGTATATCAGAGTCTTCCTAACATAAGTTCACATCAGATATTGCATAGTTCACTAGAACATAGTTAAGATAAGTAACAGATCAAATATTCAGAAAAGGGTTCATAGCAATGGCATCGGAAATCCTAATAAGTAAAATAGAAAAGCGAACGAAAAGAACATCATACGGAACCTTTACTGAAAAGGTCAGAATATCTGTATGATAACACAAGTGTCTTAAAGTAAGACAGAATATCCGTACCTTAAAGCAAATGAAAGGAAAGCAAACGAATGTAGAAATACGAAGACGTAACGCCGCGTCTCCTCCAACGAATCTACACGGATTATGATTTATTTAATACTTATTAGTATAACGGATTAATCTCATTAATACTTTTAGAGTTGTCAGGATATTCTCATTTTAGTGACAGACGAATTCTCAACATTTTAGGGTATTCCTCATTAATTCACCAACTTTCTATTTAGATTCAAGGGTTTCCCCTACTCTTTAAATATTACTAATTACGCATTATATTCACATATTACTTCTTTTAATGATTTTCCAAAGTTAACCTAGAACGCAAATGATAACAAACCGAAATTAACTTAACCTCATGTGTGTCCTTACGAAATTTGTTTACACATGTTGACCCACAATTACTCAGAATTACATATTACACTCTTAATATCTTTAAGTTCACAATCTCACCTTACTTTATCAGATTTTACACTTTTAACCCAAAGGTTTTAGAATTTACAAAACGTACCCTAATAATTTAAATACAACTCGAATAGCCCTTTAAATATCCAAAATTACATGTTTAACCCCCACACTTATTTTTATACGTTTAGTACCCTTATTTTACTGTTTACAAAAGTAACCCTTAATTTTCATAATTTACAAAACCAACCCAAAACTTTTGTTTAAAACCGAATAAGTATAATTTAAGTACAAACCCTAAACCTAGGTTTAACCAATCATTAGCTTATCATTACTACTTCATTAATTACCTTTAATGATTACAAGAAAACCCTAATTCATGCAAAACCCTAATCGTTCCTTTTAAAAACCTTCCTTTTTCCATGTTTAACCGAACCCTAAAACTCAAAACAATTCATACAAGCTTCGAATTCACAAATATGTATTTTATTCAGGTCTTATATCATATAATAGCTTCTGGAAAAATCAATTCATGATCTCTAAAAATATTATACGCCCATTCATTATTAATATACGATTTTAGGGTTTTAGATTTCAAATAATTCCATACGACATATTAAACATGCATGGCTAATTTTTATGTGTTATATATGACTTATAGGACTGAAATCAACATTAGGAACTTACCCTTGATGAGCTTGGATCGTTAGAACAAAAGAAGCACAAAACCCTCACTTGTCGAAACCCTAATTCATCCAAAAACTACCCACGACTAAAACAGCAGCCTAGGAACTCGAACACTATTTTTCCCACCTTCTTTACCTTCAAACTTGTCCAAGAAAATTGGTCTCAAGCTCTGGAAACTGGAATTCGATTTGTTAGGGGTTTTGAAGTCGGTTTGGGAATAATCGGTATTTAGGGATTATTAGGAACCGAATATATGTATATATACTTGAGTTACTATTTTTCTTGTGGGCTTTATAATGTATTGGACTTAAAATAAATGGTCTCTTAATAATATAAATTTATATTGGGCTTTTACTAATTAATTTCTTTTATAAAACTATTTAATATATATACGGCCAATTATGAAAATACATAATTGATTTTATAAAATTATAATCTATAAAAATTAACTTTACAAAGTGTTTAATATTTATTTTGATCATGTGTGCTATTTCTTAATAATTTTCTGAATTTACATAGCTTATTTGTTATTCTTTGGAATTAATTATTCATACTTCTTGATCATAGGGGTATTTTGGTCTTTTTGTGAACTTTAGAAATTCCAGGTATTATAATTCTTCCCCTCTAAAATAAAATTTCGTCCTCGAAATTGGACAAGACGGAATAGAACAGAAAACGAATCGGATTTCAGAATTTCTAGGAATATAACGAACATAAATCTTATCTCGGAACAAATGAATTTCTTATCAGAATATTTGAACTCATATTTATTCAGAAATTAAATCAATAGTCAAATACTTATAATAGATAATTATATACTTATCAAGTAATGGCGGAGAACAGATGAGACGCAGAAAATCAAACGACAAATTCTGACTTATTCAGATATCTAATGATGAGGACATCATATGCATAGACGGAATAAATCCTATCGGCCTCAATAGTCGTAGAAATATGGGGAGACGTATAAGCTTAAGGTGGTCATAGCAATCTATAGGTTCGTACAGATCATAACAACTTCGGATTCCAAACGTACAAAACTTATACGAAACAGATATCGACGAAAATCTCACAATTAGGTACGGAATTCAAACGAACATGAGAAGCACCAGATAACAGATACAAGTTAAAGTCTATACACACATCAATCACAGGCATTTCCCAGACGTCGTATACCTTCAATAAGTTCAGATTATATGATCTCGGTATTATTACGTTGATCAGGCGTCATAATACTTGCATCACATAACAAGTTCTTATTGTCATTATATTCGGTCTCGGGTCATGACAAAACACATAACTAATATCATAACATAGCATACCACATACAGATAATACACAGATAGCAAGTAACATACTATAACAAACCAGATCCACATGAGTATACCATCATGATGGCCATACTTCAAGCGGTAATTAAACAACATCACTAAGAAAATAAATAGCAGATGAAACTTATGAGGACTAACGGAAACTTAACGAATCTAGTAGAAGCAACAACAGACAGGAACTATACTTTCAAAATTTTGCTTTATTTCCATCTATCAAACAAAATTTGCAAAATCGTCTTAAGATGAACTTCCAAAACAAAACTTAAAATCCCAGATTCAATCGTTAAAATAAAAACAAAAGGACCTAGCTCAAAATCAAACGTCAAAAAAATTCTCATAAGGAGGGTAACTAATCAGGAGCGCAAATCTCTATTCTTGTATCGAATTAAACCTCCTAGTAGCCGTAGATTCTAAATCCAAGTCCACCTCGTATTCTTCCTCATGACTTATTACTGACGATCCAGAAAGAAAAGCTGAGATATACCAGAATGCTAAACGATAAACTTCACGATTCACACCGAGTTCCGAACAAATCAGAGAAAAGCAATACAGATCAGAATCACTTATCTGAATATCAAATCGTCTTGAAACGCATGACAAACGAATCAGAGTGACATAAGTCGCGCCCAAATCATATGAAGTAGATGAATCTTCTCAGCCACCGGTTGAATCTTGTCTCCATCTCTTGCGCCTTTGGTTGGTCCATCCAACTATCTCCAACAGCATCCTGATGTCTCCAACAACACGGCAGTCGAGTGTGGCTTCTGCTTCATGCACCTCTCCAGCACAGGAACCGTCGTAGCAACGCAGGGTCGACGCCATCTTCTTTGGCTTCACGGGTAGTCTCCATCTAACGATCGACAAACGGACGAGCGAAAACAAAATAACAAAATTCGATGCGAACAAAGGAGGGCCAATTCAGTGAAGGAAAAAAAAGATATCGAAGTCAAATCTGAACGACCACCAAAAGGAATCGAAAAATATCTGAACAGACGGAAACCTAATGTCTACCCACTTCTCACAGGTCATAGCCTAAGCTCTAAGGGTCCTAAAACCTAGAGCTCTGATACCATAAATTGTAACACCCCGACCCGACAAGGGTAAAGATATCACAATACGGTTTCATATCAGAACTTTAACTAATGTACAAAAGCGGAAGCCTTTACAAAAACTTATAAAAGATAATATAAATGACTTAAAGTCAAAATAAATCTAAGATCTCTATGGCAAAGTCTTGCTCTCGTCTATACTCTCAAACCCAGATCAGCTATCCCATAAGCTCATCTTGAATGCTAAATACCTGCCGCAGGAAAAGAAAATGCGGCTGAGCTTACAAAGCCCAGTGAACGAATATAACGAAACAAAAGCAAAACAAATATACGAATAACAAAATAAAATGAAATAATGACGAAGGATCTTTCAGGATTCTGCGGAAGCACAAATATACAGAAATCCAAACAACCACATAAAAGTTTAAACTTCACATAGCACATTACTGACACAAACACAAACATATCAGAACAACCAAACACATAGCATATCAAAATAACAGATTACGTATAAGCCAAACGGAAAGTCTAAGAGCTAACGGAAACTGTCCTAGAAAATAAACATGGCATTCATACAAATCAATGAAGAAACATTTAAAGCACTCAATTCAATATTATAGCAGCGGAAATAGCAAACAATCATGGCAGACCAAATCATAAACGGATAAATACCCTAACGTATAAGTAAAGTTTACCAGATTAACGGAACAATTATACTTACTAAACTTTCAGAACAATTGATTATCACTAATGTAGTCATCACTCAGATCAAAAGTTCACATAACAATAAGTTAACAGACAATCAGATGGCAGCATGCGAATCATATTTAAACATATTAATCGTATCCTAGCATGGCAACTAGTAATCACTTGAACAAATACGTCATAAGCACATTCTCTAACATATCATATCAGAATACATAATATAAACACTCGAAATACCGAATCATACAGAATACTTAACACAGAAGTAACAGATAAAGATTTAATCAACTACCACGAGCCCAGAAACATATCAGATCATAACATATCATAAGTAACCATTGGAGTAGCTAGCTCCCAGAATTTGTGAAGACGCGTATTGCACACGACATCATTCACCAGACAAATCATATCAGATAACAGATCAGATCTAGGATGCATCCATACGCCCCACAGACATATATAGGTAATATAATACCAACTGAGCTCATAACAAATAACAGATAAGGGACGTGGCAGAACATCACTCTACTGCCCTAGAGTCATATCAGAGGTGCATCACTGATACGGACATGGAACCCCCATGACTAGTTAATAATTTGGCTCGGGTGTCAAACTAAACTTAGGTCAAACAGATTATCATAAATGACACAGATCATAATTCATCATAAAGGTCACATATAACTTATCAGATAGTTCATATCATAAGGTTCATATTCAAATAGTCAGAAGTCAGAGGTTCATATCATACATTCATAAGCAGAATTTCATAATCAGAAGTTCATAATCAACCATAGCAAAGTTCAACAAATGTGTATATCAGAGTCTTCCTAACATAAGTTCACATCAGATATTGCATAGTTCACTAGAACATAGTTCAGATAAGTAACAAATCAAACATTCAGAAAAGGGTTCATAGCAATGGCATCGGAAATCCTAATAAGTAAAATAGAAAAGCGAACGAAAAGAACATCATACAGAACCTTTACTGAAAAGGTCAAAATATCTGTATGATAACACAAGTGTCTTAAAGTAAGACAGAATATCCGTACCTTAAAGCAAATGAAAGGAAAGCAAACGAATGTAGAAATACGAAGACGTAACGCCGCGTCTCCTCCAACGAATCTACACGGATTATGATTTATTTAATACTTATTAGTATAACGGATTAATCTCATTAATACTTTTAGAGTTGTCAGGATATTCTCATTTTAGTGACAGACGAATTCTCAACATTTTAGGGTATTCCTCATTAATTCACTAACTTTCTATTTAGATTCAAGGGTTTCCCCTACTCTTTAAATATTACTAATTACGCATTATATTCACATATTACTTCTTTTAATGATTTTCCAAAGTTAACCTAGAACGCAAATGATAACAAACCGAAATTAACTTAACCTCATGTGTGTCCTTACGAAATTTGTTTACACATGTTGACCCACAATTACTCAGAATTACATATTACACTCTTAATATCTTTAAGTTCACAATCTCACCTTACTTTATCAGATTTTACACTTTTAACCCAAAGGTTTTAGAATTTACAAAACGTACCCTAATAATTTAAATACAACTCGAATAGCCCTTTAAATATCCAAAATTACATGTTTAACCCCCACACTTATTTTTATACGTTTAGTACCCTTATTTTACTGTTTACAAAAGTAACCCTTAATTTTCATAATTTACAAAACCAACCCAAAACTTTTGTTTAAAACCGAATAAGTATAATTTAAGTACAAACCCTAAACCTAGGTTTAACCAATCATTAGCTTATCATTACTACTTCATTAATTACCTTTAATGATTACAAGAAAACCCTAATTCATGCAAAACCCTAATCGTTCCTTTTAAAAACCTTCCTTTTTCCATGTTTAACCGAACCCTAAAACTCAAAACAATTCATACAAGCTTCGAATTCACAAATATGTATTTTATTCAGGTCTTATATCATATAATAGCTTCTGGAAAAATCAATTCATGATCTCTAAAAATATTATACGCCCATTCATTATTAATATACGATTTTAGGGTTTTAGATTCCAAATAATTCCATACGACATATTAAACATGCATGGCTAATTTTTATGTGTTATATATGACTTATAGGACTGAAATCAACATTAGAAACTTACCCTTGATGAGCTTGGATCGTTAGAACAAAAGAAGCACAAAACCCTCACTTGTCGAAACCCTAATTCATCCAAAAACTACCCACGACTAAAACAGCAGCCTAGGAACTCGAACACTATTTTTCCCACCTTCTTTACCTTCAAACTTGTCCAAGAAAATTGGTCTCAAGCTCTGGAAACTGGAATTCGATTTGTTAGGGGTTTTGAAGTCGGTTTGGGAATAATCGGTATTTAGGGATTATTAGGAACCGAATATATGTATATATACTTGAGTTACTATTTTTCTTGTGGGCTTTATAATGTATTGGACTTAAAATAAATGGTCTCTTAATAATATAAATTTATATTGGGCTTTTACTAATTAATTTCTTTTATAAAACTATTTAATATATATACGGCCAATTATGAAAATACATAATTGATTTTATAAAATTATAATCTATAAAAATTAACTTTACAAAGTGTTTAATATTTATTTTGATCATGTGTGCTATTTCTTAATAATTTTCTGAATTTACATAGCTTATTTGTTATTCTTTGGAATTAATTATTCATACTTCTTGATCATAGGGGTATTTTGGTCTTTTTGTGAACTTTAGAAATTCCAGGTATTACACTTGGTCTCATGGAACAATCGTCGTAATTAGTTTTTAAGACTCTACAAGGTATGTAAACACTAGCCTTCTTCTTTCGGAGTCTAGGATCTCTATTTCACACACAACTCACAAACAATACGGGAATTTTCAAAAGCCAAGATAGGTTCTATTTACAACTCGTACTTTCATAATTTTTCCTTACTTTTCAAGGCAAGTTTCTCTTACAGCACGTAAGCTCAATTTTTTTAGGGGATAAACGTTTTCTTCAAACAAAGAAAATTCTTCGAAATACTTTCTTAAAAGATACATCTTCCCATATCACTTTCATAAAAGTTATTTCTCACGTCTAGGACAAACCTCTTTTTCAATATTAATACAAAGTTAAAACCCGTTTTCATTGCATCTCATGTCTTTTGAATGCTAAAGAGGACACATAACTAATATGTGTTTTCGGGTACTTTCATTTAAGCAATAATGAATTAGGAGCACTCGGGTTATCTCACATAATAGTATGCTTTTTCACTTATAGCATATTTTTCTTTTCTTTTTAGGAGTCGAGATAACCGCAACTCCAAATGGTTTGCATATAGGCACACACTAGACACAAATGTTTCCAAAAGGAAAATTTTGAGCTGCTTAAGTCACCAGTACCACGGATCCCAGCATTAACGCTGGACGGTTCCCACAAGGGAAGGATCCGTGTGATCCGTGAGACAGAAGCTAAAATTATCTTCTATATTTCTCACTTTGGATGAAAACTTCTATATTTTTGTCATTTTTTTTACTAATGAGTATGTTACTTAATGCTTGTGTTCTCATGATCACATGCCTTAAATTCATATCTAATCATTAGATTTTAGTCCACATTTTGGGTCAAGCATTCATTACAATGCATTATTTTTTTTCTATAAATAGGATTCCCAAAATGCTTGCATCTTCATCACTCTCAACCTTACAACAACCATCATCATGTCATCCAAAAGATCTTCCAACATATATGAATCACCTAGTGCAAACAACCCTTTTCAAGAAATTCAAAATTTTATCCTACCACCTTCCGTAGTACCACCACCCAAATCTAGAAAAATCGCACGGATTAGCATCCGACCTTGTTGTTTAGCCACACCATTATCAAATAGTTCATCACCAGCTACTCATTCACCACAAAATGCTTCCTTAGTAGCACCTCCCTCATCTCCAACAAGCACACCAACATCATCGCCCATCAAGTCTCCACCTAAAGTCACTCTATTGGAACTCCTTAAGACTCCAATAAGATCCCATCAAACCAATAACTAGTCTTTTTAACACCTCCCACATCTCCAAACACATTTTTCAAAGATCTTGAAACCTCACCACCTTTAGCTCCCATTGTCTTACAAGAACATCTAGATTCTTTTCCACCACCACTTCCAAACATTCCGGACTTTGATCCATATTTTCCAACTTTTCCACCACAACTTCCACATCTCACAAATCAAACTAACCCGGAAAACTTCCGCACACATTACTCACATCATTTACATTGTGAATATTGCCAATCCACTAGGGATCTTGCTATAGAAATTAGGGAAGAGATGCGAGTCATTCTTAACCTCATCCTTGATCGCATCAATATTATCACTCACCAAAACTTCCATCCATAACCTTATGCAAGCATGGAAGGAATCATTTCATTATTTCTCTAGTATTTTCTTTTTGAGTAATTTTTAAAACAAGTCTTGTTCTTAGTTTTACATGCTTGTATGTGGCATAAATTCCACTACATTTTGTTATTTTATTACAAGGCTTTGTTTACATACCTTGGATCCCAATCTTGTTTCTCGTCAGTCATAAGATTGTCTTTGCATGTTACTACTAACCTTTTCTTTGTAGGTTTTTATATTTTCTCACTTGACGCCCCATTCTAGGGGGAGCTACCGTCAAGGGGGAGTTAGGGATACGTGGACTATTTTTCCATACCTTATTTCTTCGTTAAGGTCACTTTTTGTTTCGACAAAAAGGGGGAAAAGAAGTAAAACTTATGCTTTCAAAACATATATCTAATCTTAAGTTTTACTCATTATAATATTATGTTTTGTCATCAACAAAAAGGAGGAGATTGTTAATACAAATAAACCATAAAAACGTTTATTAATATTTAGCGATCTCTTCGTGTTTTGTTGATAAAAAATATAATGTTATCATAAGTAAAATCATAAGGATACATGTTATTTTTGTAAAGCATCTACACATAGTCATTTAATACAAATTGTTGTAATAATTCATTTGTTGTAATAGTTTATTAGGATGGGTAAAAACCACAACCTATGACCCATACCCATGGATCATATCCATAACCCATGGATTTAACCCATACCCATTGTCTAGATGCATTGCATCTTTTAGATACATTGTATCTATTTAGATACCCATGGTTCATAATCTAGGACCCATGACCCATGACCAATAACCCAAAAACCCATGGGCAAACAGAAGCGTCTCACAGATCCCTGTAGTTACACTAGACGGATCCCTCTAGCAAAGGATCCGTGGGATCCGTGCTAGTGGCAAGAATTTTCCTATAAATAGAGAGTCATTTCTTCATTTTTACTCACCCCTCTTCTTACAAACTCTCTCATATATTCTTACACTCTTCTAACAAAAGATCACTTGATCTAGAGAGTTGTTCTTCTTTCTTTTATTGTGATTCTCATATAGGTCATTCTCTAAGGTGAGATCACAAGCATTCTACAAGTCTACCAAGCAAGAGGTCCTTGATTGATTTGTTCCTCCACAAGATTTCTGTAGCAAAGATCTTCTATTTCATATTTCACATTTGTTGTGTTATAGTAGTGTTGGTTTGGTCCTCCATGTTACTGACTCGGTATTTAGCTTTGTACCGGAAAAAGTGTAAGCGACATTGTGAAGGCTTCTCCGCCAAGTTGAAGGAGTTTGTTGACATAGTGCTTGAACTCTCGAGTAGGTGACTCGGGGAGTGGAGTAGGGCAAGGAAGGTGTCCTTGTAGCCGAACCACTATAAATCAGTTGTGTCATTTCTATCCTTTACTTTACTTGCTTTCTTTATTTGCATTACTCTTAGATCTATACTTTCTCTTCATCCATACGATTTCACATAACATCGAATCTAAAGTTTTTGAAACTAACTTAAAATCAGCAAAACTATTCAACCCCCTAGTTTTCCTCAGATATAAATAGCCTTGTAAAATATTGAAGTAATGTAATGTAATGAAAGTGGGGACTATTTATTTTGATGGAAAGGTGAAAGGGTGGTTGGGTTTGTTTAATAAGGTGTTTTATGATGGATAGTGTAAGAATTTATATCCTTACTTTAAACTACTTCATCAAAAGCATTCAACTACACTAGAGAAAAAAGTGGAAAAGAAACTTTGTAGTATAAAAAAGGTAGGTAGGGTTGTTTAATAAGGTGTTTTAAGATGGGTAGTGTAAGAAGTTATATCCTTCAGCTACTTCATTGCATTCAACTACACCAGGGAAAAAGTGAAAAAAACTTTGTAGTATAAAGTAGGTAGGTGGGTTGTTTAATACTGTGTTTTAAAATGGGTAGTGTAAGAATTTATATCTTTCAGCTACTTTAAACTACTTTATCAGAAGGATTTAATTACACTAGGGAAAAAAGTCAAAAAAAAAAAAAAAAAAAAAAAAAAAAAAACTTTGTAGTATAAACTTGGTTGGTGAGGTTGTTTAATAAGATGTTTTAAGATGAGTAGTGTAAGAATTTATATCCTTCAGCTACTTTAAACTACTTTATCAGTGGCATTTAATTACACTAGGGAAAAAAGTCAAAAAAAAAAACTTTGTAGTATAAACTTGGTTGGTGAGGTTGTTTAATAAGATATTTTAAGATGAGTAGTGTAAGAATTTATATCCTTCAGCTACTTCAAACTACTTCATCAGAATTATTCAACTACATTAGGGACAAAGTGAAAAAACTTTGTAATATAAACTAGGTAGGTGGGGTTTTTTAGTACAATGTTGTAAAATGGGTAGTGTAAAAATTTATATCCTTCAACTATTTCATCGGAAACATTCAACTACACTAGAGAGAAGAGTGAAAAAAAACTTTGCAGTATAAACTAGGTAGGCGAGGTTGTTTAAAAAGATGTTTTAAAATGGTAGTATAATAATTTATGTCCTTCAGCTAATTTAAAGTACTTCATTAAAGCATTCAACTAAACTAGGAAAAAAAAAGACTTTTAATATACACTAGGTAGGTGGGTTTGTTTAATAAGATTTTTTAAGATGAGTAGTGTAAGAATTTATATCCTTTAGCTACTTTAAACTACATCAAAAGCATTCAATTACTACACTAGAGAAAAAATGAAAAAAAATAAATAAATAAATAAATAAACTTTGTAGTATAAACTAAGTAGGTGGGATTGTTTAACATAGTGTTTTAAAATGGGTAGTGTAAGAATTTATATCCTTGAGCTACTTCAAACTATTTCATCAAAAGCATTCAATTGCACTAGGATAAAAAAGTGAGAAAACCTTGTAGTATAACTAGGTAGGTTGGGTTGTTTAACATGGTGTTTTAAGATGGGTAGTATAAGAATTTATATCATTTGGCAACTTCAAAGTACTTCATCAGAAGCATTCAACTACACTAAAAAATAAATAAATAAATAAATAAAAACTTTGTAGTATAGACTAGGTAAGTGGGGTTGTTTAATACGATGTTTTAAAATGGGTAGTGTAAGAATTTCTATCCTTTAGCTACTTCAAACTACTTCATCAGAAGCATTCAACTACACTAAAAAAAAAAAAAAAAAAAAAAAAAAAAAAAAAAAAAAAAAAACTTTGTAAAACTAAGTAGTTGGTGAAGCTATTTAATTCATAGACATCGTACAATTAAAAGCATGGGTAGTCGTCACTGCAACCACTACTACCATTGAAGACTTGTGAATTTCTTATCACAAAAAGTTGAGCGTCGCCAAAACGCTTGTGTTCCAATACTATCACATGTTGCATGAGAAACTCTTAACTAAATTGTTGTAAGTTCAAGTTCTGATAAGTACATGTGAGATTGATATGTTGTAAGTTCAAGAAAAAACTGAGTGTCTCTTTTGCGAAACTGATTTGCTTGTTTTTTATTTGGACACATTAAACCATGTATTAGATAACTAGTTATAATACCCGCACACGCGCGGGTTTTTATATATTGTGTTTTTCTTTAATTATCGATTACTAATTTATTTCTTTACATTAGACACAAATATTTAAAATCACTCCCGCTTTTTACTAAGTTTTTTTCTTTATACTTTTAACACTTAAACTTTTATGTTTATTTTTTTTTCTTGACAATATATAAGAACGTTTTTTTTAACTATTGCCAAATCCGAAATATTTGAGTTTTTATAATAAATATTTTAAAATAAAAATAATAATAAATAAATAAATATTACCAATTAAAGTATGAATTGATTTTTTTGAAATAAAAAGTTACCACTAAAAATTTTGTTTTATAATATAAAGATTGTACCGTACTTTTTGTTTGATTTACCAGCTTGTACGATAATGTGTGTCAATTAAAATTGAATGTGTGCAACCTTCTATTTCTTTTAGGGTTTAGGCCGTACAATACACGCGTACTTTTTCAAATATACCGTTTTGGTACGTGTACTAAAATCTGTCCCACTTTATGTTGCGTACTTTCATGTTTTGTACCATTTTGCATGACAAAACTTGTTTTACCGAAACCATAATCACTATTGCCACGTGTGCACGACACGTAGGATTTCCACTAACAAAAATAAGTTAAATAATAGGGTTTTGGCCGCTAAATAGCTACGTACTTTTTCAAATGTACCGTTTTGGTACATGTATAAGTTTTTGTCCGTTTTTATACGTTTTCGTCCGTTTTCTTCCGTTTTTCTTACGTTTTTACCCATTCTTATACGTTTTTGTTCGTTTTTATACGTTTTCGTCCCTTTCTTACGATTTCAAACGTTTTACCCCCATTTTATATGTTTTCTTATGTTATTACCCGTTGTTATACGTTTTCGTCCGTTTTTTACATTTTTGTCTGTTTTTTTCGTTTTCGTCTGTTTCTTTACGTTTTTTATGTTTTCGTCCATTTTTGACGTATTCGTCTGTTTTTTTTTGCTCTTGTGTCTTTACATTTTTATGTTGTCGTTCATTTTTTATTTTTTTTGACGTATTCGTCTGTCAAAAACAGACGAAACTGAAAAAAATGGACAAAAACGTAAAGATACGGACGAAAACCTAAAATAACATACGAAAACGTAAAAAACAGACGAAAACATAAAGAAACTGAAAAAAAACTTAAAAAAACAGGCGAAAACGTAAAGACGGGATGAAAACGTAAAAAAACATACGAAAATGAAAAACAAACGGATGAAATTGTAAAAAAAGAAACGTAAACGAAAAAAAATGATGAAAACGTAACGAAACGGACAAAAACGTAAAAAACAGACGAAAACCAAAAAACGGAAATATCACGTAAAGAAACAGACGAAAACGTAAAAAAACAGACGAAAAACAAAAAAACGGAAATATCACGTAAAGAAACAGACGAAAACGTAAAAAATGACAAAAAATTTATAAAAAAAATGGATGAAAACGTAAAAGAACGGGCGAAAACGTAAAGAAACAGATGAAAACGTAAAAAAAAAATGGACGAAAACGTAAAAAAAACAGACGAAAACGACCAGGGACAGTAGATGCAATTTGGGACAAACAAGAAGGACTATCTATGTAATTTACTCAAAAAATATGCCACATAGGCATTTTTGCCGGTTTTATACATTCCCAACCGGTTGCAGGTAAACACGCGTGCAAAATGGTACAAAACATGAAAGTACGCAACATAAAGTGGGACAGATTTTAGTACACGTACCAAAACGGTATATTTGAAAAAGTACGCGTGTATTGTACGACCTAAACCCTTTCTTTTATGATGTGCCTTTAGAATGACAAGTTTAGTCTTGTACTCCGTCCGTCTCAAAATATAAGTCCACTTGCTACTTTTTGTTGTCTCAAAATTAATGTCCACTTTCAATTTCAACAAATCAAAATGCTTTTAAGTGAGTGAGAATAAATTGTTATTGGTTAATATTGTATGGGCACCATATTTTTTTTTTTTTTTTGAACTTTAACTTTCATTAGAAAACCGAAGGGAGGACCCCAAAATCAGGGCCCCCGATATACAAAAACGCTACTTACATGAATTTAAATTTACACCAGTTCTCCCAAGACATCGACTTAAGCCTACCTCTATTGGAGAACCATAAGTAACCTACCGCCTTAACCTCGCTCAAAATATTACCAGCATTCACCTCCTTATTTGAGAATCTATGCTCATTCCGCGCCTTCCAAATAGCCCAGCATCCAATGACAATCAGACATTGAAAAACCTCTTTGGCCATGCCCTTTAAACCCGCGAAGTTGTGGAGCTCGAGCAAATCTCCAAAAGAGAAAGCATATATGTTTGGAACCTTACACCATTGACTGATGCCCTGCCAAACGACCGAAGCAACCAAGCACGATGTAAAAACATGGTCCACCGACTCATCCACACACCCACAAACCTGACATTTAGGATCTGCGACCGGAACATGCCTCAATAATAACGATGCTGAAGTTGGAATCCCTCCTAAAGCCGCCCGCCAAGCGAAGACGTTGCATTTGACAGGAATCCATTTACACCAATTCAGCACAAAATTGTTGCTCGCATCGATTCCTGACAATAAAAATCTCTTAACCTCAGCCACCGAAAAGGTTCCTTCGTCATTCCCGAGCCACTGCCACCGATCCTTGGGTTAGAAAGCACACCCGACGACTCTTCAATCATACCATTCAGCATGGCCAATTGCCCCAGAACCTCAGTCTCCATCGGCCTCTGTTTCCACATCCACCTAACCGCAACTTGCCCTCCCGAATCAATAATCCTCTCCTTCACCTTACACTTCTTAAATTTCTCTAGCCAAAATAACTCAGGGGCTAAATCCTTGAGCGGCACATCCGACAACCGAGGGTCAATCCAGAAAGCTATATCCGACCCATCCCCAACAACCCCTTTGAACAACTTATGAAGAGGAACACCTTCAACCACTGTATTAGCCATAGACTTAACAATGGCTCTCCAAACACCACTACTACTCTTATTAGCAGGGATAAAATCCCAGTTCCTATTGCTAGCATGAATAGCATCAACAACATTTTTCCAGAGACTATTCTTTTCATTCTTATACCTCCATCCCCATTTAGCAAGGAGAGCCGAGTTAGACACCTGCAACTTACAAACTCCCAGACCCCCTTTATCCTTAGGCATCGCCACCTTGTCCCATGCTACCCAATGCATTTTCCGACTCACGTTAGACCCTCCCCATAGAAACCTCCTAATATACGATTCCAGGTCCTTGATCACTCTTTCTGGCGCTTTGTATAGGGAGAAATAATAGTTGGGAAGACACTCCATCACAGCTTTAATCATCGTTAGCCTGCCCCCGATCGATAGAGATGAGGCCTTCCATTTCGAAAGACGTTTTTCAAACACCTCGTACATCGCTCTCCAGCTATTTACTTGGTTCATGTTGGCACCGACCATAAGACCTAAATACCGAAACGGGAACGACCCCACTAAACACCCAATCGAATTAGCCACTTCTTCCACCTCTACCTGATTGATTCCAATACCAAAGATGTTGGATTTCTCCAGGTTGATCTTCAAGCCGGAACATAAGTTAAAACACCTCAAGATCCTTATCACGTTCAGAATATTCAACTTCGACCAATCTCCTAAAATCATCGCGTCGTCCGCAAAAAACATGTGAGATAACACCAAGCCCCCATGTGGCAGCCTTATACCTTCGACCTTCCCGGCATTCCTAGCATTCTCAATCATGCACGACAGCCCTTCCATCACAATAATAAACAAGAATGGAGAGATCGGGTCCCCCTGCCTCATCCCTTTACTACAATGGAACTCGAAAGTAGGGGCACCGTTGACCAACACCGAGGACCTCGCCGACCTCAAAATCCCCATTATCCACCCACACCAAACCTCCGGGAAACCTATTTTTCTCATAATATCAATGACGAACTTCCAATTAACATTATCATAAGCCTTTTCGAAATCTATCTTAAACATGAACGCTTGTTTCTTCGCCCTTTTGCACCAAGACACCACTTCGTTAACAATGAGAGGCCCGTCCAGAATTGACTTATCATTAACGAAAGCAGATTGTGACTCCGAAACCACCGAACCCACAACCCGTTTAAGTCTCTTAGCGAGCACCTTTGAGATAGATTTGCTGATAACCCCGACCAGGTTAATGGGCCGATAATCATTAAGGCTCAACGGATCATTCACTTTTGGAATAAGAGTAATATGAGACAAACCACTCCTTTTGCCAATCTCTCCAGTTTTGAAAAAGTGATCAAAACAATTCTTAAAATCAGCCTCGAAAGTCGACCAAAAATGTTTGACGAATTTGAAGCTCAAACCGTCCGGGCCCGGAGCCCGATCATCCCCACAATTAAAAACCGCCCTCTTAATTTCTTCCAACGAAAACGGCAAGATCAAAGACTCACTATCAATATCCGTGAGCCTCTTAAAGTTCTCACAATCCAAGCTCGGTCGACTCTCATACACTTCAGTAAACCTGTTCCTAAAGAATTTATAAACTTCTCTTTTGATAATACCAGGTTTCTCAACCCAATGCCCATTTAAATTGAGACCATGAATAAAGTTCGTCGCCCTCCTGCTGTTTACCAAACCATTAAAATATTTGGAATTCTTATCTCCGTCAACCGCCCATTTAGACCTCGCACGCTGCTTAAGATCCAAACACCTTCTCATCCCAGCCGACTTAAGCACCTTTTTGCACTCCCCCATCATCCACACCTCCTCTTCCTCAAGCTCCCTACGTTCCATGACCATTTCCAGCTCTTCCAATTCTGATAACGCCCCCGCCTCTTCTTCTTCTTCTTCTTGTTTAATCATATCATCTCTCCAACGTCTTATCTTACCACATATGAAGGCAAACTTATTGGTAAGCATCAAATCTGGCGTGCCACTGCCAGCAAACAACTCAGCCGCTTCTCTCACCATTTCCTCAAAACCCGGTTTAGAAAGCCATGAATTGAACACCCTAAACGGATGCGGACCAAAGTTAACATGCTTTATAGACAACATAAGCGGAGAATGGTCAGAGTGAGGGCCAGAGATGACTCTCAAACAAGCGTTGGGCCATTTATCGAGGAAGGCGGGACACACCAACATCCTGTCCAGTTTGCTTAACTTCCTACCATTATCTCTACTACACGTGAATTGTCTACCTTTCATGCCATACTCTTTGAGACCCGTATTGTATATAAACTCGTTGAACTTCCTAGCCGGACCAGCCTTAAAAACCGAATTCCTTCTTTCTTCAGGAAACCTAACCACATTGAAGTCCCCAACAATAATCCACATACCTTGAAGCGAATTAACCAAACCTTCAATCTTGGACCAAAGCACATCTTTAGCCGTAGAGCTTTGAGGGGCATACACATTCATCATGTTAACAAGCTCTCCATTACCCTTAAGCTTGCCTCTAACCAGAAGAAAGTTCGGATCTTTATGACTTTCTTCCGCTTCAAAAATTAACGGATCCCACATACTAACCACACCACCCGCCACACCTACCGAACCCACTGAATCCATAGCGAATTTACCACCTCCCCAAAACTGCCTCACATCAACCTCACTAACCCTAGAACATTTCGATTCCTGGAGAGCCACAAAATTAATCCGATTCTTCCTCCTAACTAAACCAACCCACGGCCCTTTCACCAAACCCCCAATACCTCTAACATTATAAGACAACATATTCATGATAGAACCACATTATTACCTTCAGAGACCACAGCCTCCTTCACCATATCCATGTGGATGGACAAATCAACGCCCACAAACTCACCAATTTCCACCGTCTCCTCAATCTCCTTGGTCACCAAACATTCAACTTGATCCGCAGCCGTTTCCGACTCCGAAACAGTACCGTGATTATCACCAGCTTCTTCGACACAAGTATTAAGATCAGCTTCTTCGACACTAGTATTAAGATCAAGATCCTCATAGATGATCTCACCATCGCCTCTAATATCCTCGTTTTCCTTCGAGAAAACCTGGTTCACAACATCAGTGTTAATACCAAGAAGTTTATTAAGGTCAAACGGGTCATCACATTCAATATCGTTTCTAGATCTTTTCTTGGGTCTATTTATCTCATCACTATTGCATCTAATGGGCTTGTGTTTCAAAGGCCCAGCCACTTTTATCTTTTTTCCCCTTTTTCCCACCGAAGAAAAATAAAAATAATTCCTCCTTTCCACGTCATTATCCTTAGCCTGTGAATCTATGCATGCATGGGATCGATTCGTTTCCCCAAAGAAAACATTCTCGCCGCCATCATTTATTATCTCCTTCTTCCAAAGCTTCCTCCGACCCCTCCTCTACCACTTTTCCGTCTTCTTCCTCCTTCTCCGTTTGACTTTCCGATGACCCTTTCTCACCTTGCTCCTTGTCATAGTGAAGGTCATTATACATCTTTCCTTTAACCACCCCCGTGCACTCCGGATCCCATTCTCTAGGGTCCTCTCCAACCCAAACCTTGAAAGACTTATCTCTCCACTTCAGGATCACATAATCCGAGATAGGCTCTCCTTCTCCCACCAAAACGCCTACTCTGATGGCTGATAAGTTCCCATCTTCCAGCCGAACTTGGGCCGCATGAACCACCTTACAAAACTTACCTGCTATACTATTGAAAACATCATCCACCGCCAAATTGAGAGGCACACCATGAATCTTAATCCACGCCAACCGCTCAAAAGGAAGCGTTTGGCCTTCCCACCTATCTAACACAGTGAACCACTTCGACCATTCTTCAACCTTAAGGAGGAAATCGGCCGCCTCATTACAATTATCAAAATTAAGCAAAAGCGCCAGCCCTCCTATGTACGAGATCTCGAATCCTTCCAAACCACCTTCCCCAAGAATCCTTCCCATATCTGCAAGAGTCCTGACGTCAATCACCTTACCGATTAGCGCTTTCCCATACAACCCCGAGAAGGCCGAAGTAAACATTGGCACCTCCAATGTCTTATCAGCGGGACCAGTCGCCTGGGCCTCGTTACTCTTAGGTTTCCCACCAAGAGCATCTCTGAAAGATAGTCCCACACCTGGGTAGGAAGCCTTTGTATTTACCGAATATTGCTTGTTCGTATCATTCCTTCTTTTTTCATTGTTCCTGTTGAGAATCGCCTCCGACTCCCACACCCCAGTGTTTTCCGTTGCAAACTTCGCTATGTTTACCTTCAACCTACACGGGACCATTTTTGTTCCGTTCAATCTCTTCTCCAACTCTACCGCATTCCTCACCCTTTTGAATGATACGAAACCAAACATGTTCCCTTCTTTGTCCCTTTTCCTTGCGATATATGTTCCCACAATATCCCCAAAGTCACTCAAGCAACACTTAATATCCCATGGGACACACCCGTCAGGAATGTTGGATATGTAATACTTTGTGACCTCAAGCAGCTTCTCTCTGTTGTCTCTCCGTCTGTTAGGATTCCTCCTATGGTTTACTTCCTGCCAAACCCCTTCGTTTTCTCTCATGGGGAGAGAAAAGTTGCAGCCTTATACCTTTTTGCTCATAATAATTGAAGGTGGAAAAAAGACTTGATCTTGTCTATGGAGGAGGAAGCATTGGTTTGATGGGTTTAATTGGAGTTGTAGCTTGGGGCACCATATTTCTTAAACTTTGTGAAATATGAAAGTGGACATATAATTTGGGACGGAGGGAGTATTACTTAGGTTGTGTTTGGTGTCTCGGGAATGACACTATCTCTATGCAAGTGATTAAAGGTGTTTGTTTAAGATGAGGGGGCCCACTACTATGATAATGAATGATAATTATAATCCATACTTCATATATATCTAAAGAGGTAAGAATGAATCTTTCATAGGTGAGGTACCCACCGCTACTATCAAACACATACCTATTGTTATTCATGACAGTATACCAAACGCACCATTATTCTTGTTAAGTTCATTTTACATTTAAAAAATTGAAATGACTATGCTTTTTTTTTTTTTTTTTTTTTTTTTTTTTTTTTTTTTTGCTGTTAAACATGTAAATACACTTTGTTAATGCTACCAATCAATACCTATACAGTTGTACACTTTCTTATACAGGGTCGGAACGAGGAAACAAATTGACCAGATTCATTTATAAAAGATCATACAAAACTAGAAACTCAATTTTTATAGACGGATTGCATTTACGAAAAGGAAAATGATTCTCATGCCTAAGTCATATGCCTAAAAATATGACTAAACAACTTATTGTGTGACACATGGATTGCACTAAATCTTCTTTTTCATATCTACCATTGATCTAGCCAAGTGTCTCAATCTCTTTATTAGGCATAAATTTAGTCTTATGAGTTAGTAATGTCAATCAACACTCGAACGAAAAACTGAAGTTTTTTACCACGTAGTTACACAACGACTCAAAATTTCATAAGGTCCTGGGACCCACCCTGGTTCCGTTACCAATCATAAACATATTCCAAAGTAATGATTAATGAATTGCTATTGCAAGTTGAGTCACATAAATCATATAGATTTTTGATAAATACATAACGACTTGGATTTTGTGTGGTGAGGGAGTGGATCTGGATTGGGCTTTTGTTGCACTTGTAGTTGGGCTGGTGGGTGTCGAGTTTGGCAAAGAAGTAGTGGGCTGTGATTGGTGTAATAAGATTATGTTATAAGTTTTTATTCCAGTCTCAAAATTTAAAATTTTCGTACCTACCCAAACATGCTTAAAAACATTAGGGGCAATTCCATATTTACCTAAGTTAAACATGATAATGTCATATTTACTCAAAACATGCTTTAAATACATTATACATCATGCATTCAAAAGTGATATTTTGGGTATATATGGCATTTTCATGTTTAGATTGGGTAAATATGAAATTATCCCAAAACATTATATATCACGCATTTAATTGTTGCACACAAAGTATTTATAAAATTCATCGAGCTAGAAAGAGGAGATATAAAATTCTCCCTTCTAACTGCACCAAGTTTGGAATAAGGAATTACAGTTATAGAGATATAAGATTGGTATATTTTGGTTAGTCAAATAAAATTCCTAACCTTAGAAAAATCCATAGTTTAAATATACCACAATTAGTACAATAATCTCAAAAGTGATTTAAAATTGGATTTAAGCTATATATAATAGACGTGCATATATTTAGGGTGCGCTTGGTTCATAATAGGGAATGAGAAAGGAAAAGGCAATGGGAATGCAAAGGAATGGAATGAAGATTATCATTATCATTGATAGTGCTTGGTTTAAGAAAAACGCATTAACCTCCAAAGTGTTGGTGGTGGTGGTGGTGGTGGCTGATAGTGGTGGTGGTGGTGGTTGGTGGTTGTGGTGGTGGTGGTTGGTGGTGGTGGTGGTTGCTTTTGGTGGTGGTGGTGGTGGCTGGTAGATGGTGGCGGTGATGGCTGGTGGTGGTGGTGGCTGGCGGTGGTGGTGGTGGTTGGTGGTGGTGGTGGTGGTGGTGGCTGCTAGTGGTGGTGGCTGCTAATGGTGGCGGCTGGTGGTAGTGGTGGTGGCTGCTGGTGGTGGTGGTGGTTGGTGGTGGATGCTGGTGGTGGTGGTGGTGGTGGTGGCTACTGGTGGTGGTGGTGGCTGCTGCTGGTGGTGGTGGCTGCTAACGGTGGTGGTGGTGGTGACTGTTGCTGGTGGTGGTGGCTGCTAGTGGTGGTGGCTACTAATGGTGGTGGGTGGCTGGTGGTGATGGCTGCTAATGTTGGTGGCTGGTGGTGGTGACTGGTGGTGGTGGTGGCTGCTAATGGTGGTGGCTGGTGGTGGTGACTGCTGGTGGTGGTGGTGGTGGCTACTGGTGGTGGTGGTGGTGGCTGCTAATGGTGGTGGCTGGTGGTGGTGGTGGTGGCTACTGCTTGCTGTTGCTGGTGGTGGTGGTGGTGGGTAATCATTACCATACCTCCCAATTTATTGGGTAATGCCCCATTACCCAATACTAAACAATGATTGCATTCCCTAGTTCTAACCAGACATGTTTAATCATTACCTTTGTCATTCCCCACCCTCATTACCCCCAACCAAGCACCCCCTTAATGTTTCATAATGGTACGTGTCTCCAAAATATTACTCGCCTAATACATGAGTTTACTTCTTTGTAGTAATAATAAGGTTATAAATAGCGCGAGGCGTGACATAGCGGCATGACCAAGCCTCACGCCTTTGCGGCCAAGGCGAAGCTTTTGCGTTTATAAGGCGTGACATAAGGCGGCACAAAGTATGAAAATATGTATATATTCATATCATAATTCATATATATTGAGTTTACAAAAACATGTGGCATAAGGCGGCATGGCGGCACGGCGTGACGGCATGACCAAGCCTCACGCCTTTGCGAGGCATTTGCTGGCCTTTTAGAACATTGAGTAATATTAATGTCTATTTTGTTGAATATTTATACATGCGTAAATTTTCAAATGTTCAATTATATACCACGTCAAAGTTCGCATGCTAGCGTAAAAATGACAATTCAATGTACGTATCATATTATAGTTGGAACATTTAATAAAAATACGTGTTTATTTTGTACAGTTTGAACCCTTTGAAATTTCAAAACATTATTTTAAAAAATTAAACGAGTATCCGTGAATAACAACACGATTTTATAGCGGCAGATAAAAATGGCAATTTCTGACCACGAAACTCGATCTAAAATTGACACGCAAATAACAGGTTCGGACTGAGTCTATAATAGATTTCGGGTCGGGTTTGGGTCGACCCAACTAACCTGTTTATTAAAAAGGTCATGTTCAGTTGGAAATAAATTAAGCGGGTCGACCCGTAAACCCGTTTAAGATTTTTTACTTAAATTAAAAACTATTTATATTTTATTATACGAGTTAAATTGGTTAAACGAGTTGACCCGCAAACCCGTTTAAACTTTTGTATACAAAACGGGTTAAATGGGTCAACCCGAAACCCGTTTAGCTTATTCAACTCGTGTAACATATTTAACCTGCTAACCCAAGTATATATACGAGTTAAATTATTCAGGTCCGGGTTACGTGTAAACAAGTTTAGATTGACATAGCTGACCTATAATTTAAATGAATACTATAAAAATCGATAGTTTTAAATTTTTACTTCTTTTTGTGTTTTTCCTATATTAATATAAGTAAGTTAAATGTCACCATTGAAGTGCAAGAATGCATTTAATTTTCACCATCCAACCACCTTTCATTTCCCTACATTCATCTTGATCATTTCATTTCAATATATCACAATCTTTTTTTTGTCTTTTTTATAATGGCTGATGATGCAGGTTTAAGAAAATGTTTAGTATGTTTAGCTGTACTAATGGTAATTGTAGGATTCTACACACATTCATGGAAGAAGACTATTGTTACATATATATTTGGAATGTTTGGTATTGTAGGGATTGTTCTTCCTGATTGGGAGTTCTTTGATAGACCAGTTTCTGAATGGACTTCACCTTTGTCTGTTGCTCATATGCCTCCTGCTAACTCACCACCAACTACTTCAAGGTGAGTTTATTTGTTTTAGGTCAGTTTATGGTCTTGTTTTTGGTAGCTTTATGAGGCTTATGTTGTGCTCAATATATTTTGTTGACTAGAATTTTTTGGAATTATGTCATTGGAAACTTGGTTGGTAGTAGTAGCATGAGGAGAATGTAGTGTAAAATGATCTAAAAAGAAAACACAATCGATTAAGATTGAAAAGGTAAATTGGCTATATTAATCCCCAGCCTCAGCCCCAACTCCAACCCATTTCGGCAAGCATACCCTATGTGTCATTGAACTTCATATATAGGCTTAATAGCTATCCTGATCTAGCCGGTCATATTTGAAGTTCTTATAGCACATACTAATTGATAATTGTCGATTTTATGCGTTGATCACTCATGTTCTTCAAGGGTCTTGATCAATTGTGTCGAAGTGTGTCACCTAGTCGATTAGTCAAGTATAAGGTATATAACCCAACAAATGGAAAGATATGATAGATCCACACGCTTAGCCATATTGATACTTACACCAATCTATGAGGATCGTCTCCTTTTAGATGATAAATATGACTTAACATCAACCTCCTACCCTAGTACCGCCTTGATCAAAAATCAATTCTTCAATGTTTTACTTAAAACCTACTATTTCATTACTAGATTTTATGACACTTGAAATTGTTTATTTGTGTGTTATCTTGTGCAGGTTTAAGTTCTACCCTGTAAGAACGATAATCTACATTACAGTATATGGGTTTGCTTTCTATAAATGGTGGATGTACATATCAACCTGAGCTAGAATGAGATTTCGACACTACAAAAGCATCAACCCCGAAGACTAAGTGAGCCTTACCCAACACAAATGTAACTACTTCTATGATTCTTTAGTTAGAATCAGTTACTAGAATAAGGAAACTCGACATCGTTATATTATCTTATTGGATTATTTGACTTGTTGTAAGTATCCAAAACAGTTGGGGTTCGATCTTGAGTTTTGTACAAAATTCTTAGATTTAGCCATGTTCACATTGAATCAAGTTGTTACATCATCATAAGATTTTTCCGTTATTGACAGTCAGGTGGTTGAAAAAGCTGTGTCGATATGTATTTATTTAAATTTTTTAAGCATCGTGTTTATGTTTATTAATTCTGCTTAATGTGGTATTATAATAAAAGCTTATCAGCAAGATGGAATACACAAGGTACAGGTTTTGCTTTGTAGGATTAAAAATTTTGATATATATTTTGTAGCTAATTGATATGGGAATATATTAGCTACAATATTTTGTAGCTAATTGGCTACAATATTGTGCTTCAAATTGTGGGTCTCTGACTCTTTTTGTGGGTCCTGATTTATTTTTACGGGTCCTTGATTAATTTTTTGTGCATTTTTGGTGGAGGATTGTAGCTAGTTGGCTACAAAAATTGTAGCTAAGATATCCCCGATATATATATGTATCTGATAACAAAATTAATATAGATTTGGCATAGTTCTTTCAGTTTTTTTATAAGTAAAATGTTATAAATCAGTAGAATATGTGATGCAGTACTAAAATCCGGAGCTTTCTTTAACCAGATTTGGTCGATACACAAATTGAACCAAAACATTGTCTTTCTTTTTTGTTTGGAACAGAAAATAATCTGTCGTTTTGCTTATTTATTAGACAAACGGAAAAACAGAAAGATCAATGTCATTTCACAGTTCAAACTGAAAGAATAAAATCAATCTGACTACATACACAGTAGTTACTATAAAAGAGATACAAGAACTTTCATCAGTAACCTCGAGTCCAGAACCACTAACTTCCTATACAAAAACTTGATAGAAACTCGAAAGGAACCTATATACTAAGATTTTTATTCAGAATATAAATTAAATGAATGGTTCATTTTCCAGTACTACAGTATCGTTAAACCCAACCTGATGTTAAAAATACAATATTTTCTTTCTACTTCGCTACTTCTGTTGTCAACAACAATGCATACAAAAAAGTTTCCTTACAACTAAAAAAAGTGCCATTGTAACTGCTACAGTTTACATATGATTTAACCAATAAATAAACCAATAACCAACCACCTTT
Organism: Chrysanthemum seticuspe; assembly: GCA_019973895.1. NCBI lineage: Eukaryota > Viridiplantae > Streptophyta > Magnoliopsida > Asterales > Asteraceae > Chrysanthemum > Chrysanthemum seticuspe. Next base: position 356,456,863 of record BPTQ01000008.1, on the reverse strand, counting down.
TGTGCATGTATAAATTCATCGGCTTGTTTCATCTTTTTTTCGTGGGGTTGTGTCGTATGGAGGAAGAGGGACACCAAACACCCAATCAAGCACGTTCAAGTATTTAGATCTAAAGACGTCTCTTTCAATGGCGTAACAATGCATTATAATTGCTGTTGATATGCTGAATATTAACACATCGACTCGTTTTAAGTTTAATATTTCTGGCATGTATCCTATCTCGGACATGGTTGTGAAAAAGCTTTCGATAGCTCGAGCAAGGCAGTAGAGTGATATCTCTATTCTCCTGCTCTTTTTCTCAATTGCCAAACTAATACCAGTTGGGAACTGTATAATAACACAAAGTTTACTTCAAATACAATAAACTAAATGGAAGAAACTGCAAGAGTAATCTATATATGATACAATGGTTATCATATCTAGAAGTGGCAAATAGGTCAGGTCAGGTGGACTCGCCAACTGTTTTTTTTCCCACTTTTCGAGATGGTCTAATTCTGTTTTTATGTCCTGGTAATTAAAGGTTTTCAAACAGCCTAGTTTGGTAATTCTAGTGTTCAAAAGTAATTACCAGCTTATAAACCAAGAACACTTAGTTACTAGAATATAATTACGGAATAGAACAGAAGAAACTTTAATTACCAAAGTAGCTCATTGCCGTAACTTTAGTTACGAAAGTAGGACATAAAAAGTGTAATGACCAAATTGGACCATTATGCAAAGTAAGTTACAGTTTCATGTTATTTTGCTCTAAAGTATGGGTGACTTTTAGCATTTTACCCAGTTTCACCAGCTCGAGTCTGTTTAATTTTAAATCGGTTATCTTCAACCTGTTAGAGGTAAAATCTAAGTTCAAATTGATCCACTTTAAAGTAAACGGGAAGAAATCATCACCTTGTCAAACATCTGACAAAGAACCCAACGTTTTGACTCCTGTTAAAATGACCCGTTTGACATGTTCGTCAAGCCCGCCTGACACATTTTGCCCCACCTCTACAATATAGTGCATGTTGATAAATAAAATGGAGTAAGGGGTATTACCGTCCCCAATGCCAGCATGGTAACATTACATCTCTTGAAAATCCTGAAGAGGAAGCATGTCCAGACCCTGATACAGATGCCATAGTACCAAATGGAAGTTATATACATATTCAAACCAGAAACTTTTTCGAGCTAGAACATAGCACTGAAGCTCACCAGGCGGAAGTACAATATGTGGTGAGAAACAGGCTTGATCTTGCAGTACCAAAAAGACCTTTAGCCAATATTGTGAAAGGCCTGCATAAATTAAAGAGTAATAAGTTTAAATTTATAAAACACATGTATTAATAATAGAGCCCTGATGATTGTGTTCTAATCGCTTTTAGGTATGCAAGATAACAAGTAAACACGTTAATATGCTAAAAGAAGTGTGGGATGAATGGCGGAAGGGCTGGTGTAAATATGACAAAACTGTGTCAAATATATTAACGCAAGAGCATCAACTATAATGAAGAATAAGATGTAACACTAATGGCGTTTTAATAATTTTCCTGCCGAACATTATGTCGTGTTGGTACATGGACCCATCACAACTACTTATCCTTTTAGATGTGTGACTGTCTATTCTGTTGAATCACTACAGATAATGATTGATTCATTATACCCGGGAATTATATCTTTTAAAATTGTCAGAGATAAGAAGCATGAAGATGACAATAGAGAAAGATGGAAACCGACAGGTTCAGAAAGTTGAATTTGTGACAATGTGATACGGGTCCACGAACTGACTAAATTTGTGCGAAAATTAATGATAGGAACTTAAGGATTACGATGCAAATTGTTTGTAAGATAAGAAAAGCTCGAAATAAATGGTAATAAAATCTGATTCTGGTTACTAAACTACTGACAGGTCAGCTAATTGAAAGTAAAACACTAACATATCAGTAACAAGTAAAGAAAAACATCATGTTTAGGACACGAGGGATGAACAAATACATACCGCTTTCCAAGTCCTTGACGATGTACTATAAGTGCGGGAATTAAATAAACTGGAAGATAAACTGGTACTGCTCTTTTATACTCTTGGAGAAAGAATGAAACTGCATGCCAACTACATGACTGATTTCCATGTATGATCTGCAAAATCCACCACATAGGTTGATTTACCAAAGATTACCTTTAAAGATATACTGCAACAGCAAATACATAATATACAAAATAGGAAACAAGTCAAGCTTACCGAACACGGAACTTTCATTTGGGGGTCAAGTGTGACATCGACGCCCGTGCTCTTGTAGTACTTTTGTATCTGCTCCAGATTAGTAAAAGGCACGCCACAAGCAATATCTCTAACACCTTGAAGAATGGCCGGGTCCTTTCCACCATGTTTATTGAGAAATGATTTGTATGTCTGTGGTAAACTATCCTGCTTTAGGATGTATGCACACCTGCGAATAGCATAAAGGGTTAACTGAGATATATATTACATTTTCTATTAATAAAGTGAAACACTAGTATACATGACGGTTGTAAACTTGTAATATCAATAATAGAGAAATATATCTATATCATCTCCCGTAGCACATAGATATACTTTAATCAAACTTTATGCAGTTTCAACTTGCAAGTCTATCTCTAGAAAGATGATCTAACTGTCAGCCATACCTATTTTCTTGTTGGAAGCCCACGGCAGTGCCAAGTATGGATTCAACTTATTAATATTGCTGTATTGAAACTTTTTATTCATAAAACTCATGCATTACTAAATTTACTTACGGAAAAAACATGGTGGAATGGGTTTGTTGGATAGTACTTTTGTGACCAACTAACCATACTTCTACCCATTCTGCCTCATTTTTAACTTCTAAACCCTTCCAATAAGTTGCATGACCTTTTTCTCATAATAAAAATTTCTGTTGTATGCATCAGTCAGTCTATCCACAATAAGAAAAGAGGTCCTTCTATTCATCTCAATCTCCTCACTATTTATCAGATTCTATTGTTATGAACCAAAAATACCTATTGTTATGAACCAAAAATACCGCTCATCACATTAAAATAATTCTGAAATGTAAATGCATCTTAAGCATGCTACCGGATAGAAAAGAAGAGAAATATTATTTCTTTTAAAAAAAATAAAATTATGTCAAGTTAAGGGAAGAAGCAACTGCGTACAATATTTGGGTAGAGGCGAGACACATCAGGAATAGGTCTCCATGGGCCCACGTGAGAGGTTTACAAATGCGTCCAAATCGTTCGCTCTTTATTCCACAGCGTGATGCCAGGACAGCTGCACGCATAAAAATATAAACAGCCAAGCTTGTATGCTGAGTGTTGGGTCCAGTGAGGAGCATTGAAGGTCCGGCTATTGCCCCTGCTAATAAAGCCCTCCATCTTGCTGTTCTGTAGTATCATTGCACACTGAGAGTCAAATAAAAGAAAACGACATGAAACTAAGTACTTCAGAAAGATTTATTATGAAGTAATTGCAATGCTCCATATAGCTTATTTAAGTTGTTCTCCACTCCAAGGAAATGTGTATGTACAACACAAGACTTTTCTATTTGGGTTAGTCAGACAAACAAAGATGCAAACACTGCGCTTGGTTTTTTACAGTTACCTCTTCTAAAATTTATTACTACTTGGTTACATTCCAATTACTTTTTCAAATAGCCAATGATACTTAAATTTAATCACTATAGGAGTAAAGTTTGCTTGGTAGTCTATCAGGCGATTAAATAACTTCCTATTTAACAAATTGATGAGGGAAGAGCAGATTATAGATAATATATGCTCAGCCTTAAATAAGATATACAAGAAAGTGAGAAACAGAGAGAGGGATATACCTCCGGTGTCCACCCACAGCAGCTATAAACTCATCAACTGAAACAAATGTCCCAGCAAAAGTGCCAAGAAAGAGACCATATCTGACGGTTTCTTTCAGTGCCAAAATCAAATCCTGACCACCTGAAGCCATCTGCACCTTCCTGAACCATAAACAAGGATATGTTAAATTTGTAAAAATGACCAATATCAAGTTACTATTGCTAAAAAAGATCACACATATCTTAGATTAAATTATAGCTTTACCTTTCCAGTAAGGTTATTTTCTAACAAAAGCGGATAATATGAACATAATCAATAAAAACACTCCATAAACTTTGTTATCAACCTAGTAAAGTTCACATTAAAAAATATTCAAACCAACATCCTTGCATTAGGTGATCTGACCTACAGCTCAACTTCTACCTCTTTAGGAGCATAGGTATTGTGAGTAAAACGTTATAAGCAGTAAAAATGTCCTCACAAATACTTGAAACCAAACAGCATCCTATTTCATATTACTTATTAATCTTGCAGCAATGAGCCCATGATGTGATAGCATCAGTACAACTATTAGCCTTTAGTTGCTTTATATACCTTAACCTTCCATACAATTACTGTTTTTTATTTATTTCCAGAATTAGATTGTTAACAGAAATTCAAACGATGGAACTTAACACATTGTGTAACACAGAGGTGTGCAAAAAGGACGTCCACTGAGGGGTAGGTTAATTAATTGCAAAAACCAGTGTAGGTGTAGGCTATTATGTTAATGTAAAACTTAAGAGTACAAACACAAAACAGGTTAAATGTATGCTAGGCCGGTATAAAATTAGTACAGGGTACAATGAACAGATTGACGAAAATAAATACCGAGGATAAGCATGTGCTGTGTAGGAAAAAGACAGCCAGGGGTGTACAATAGTGACATATTCAACTCACTATCCGAATCCTAAATCTCTCCCATACTCAAGCCATCACTCCTCAGGAGGGGTCCAATTGTCCAATGGATAATGTGGATCAAATATGAGCTTCACAAACAATAATTTCTTTTCTATTGTTAGAATTTAAATATTAATCCATGCATCTACACAAAAAAATTAAACTTTAACTTTTGATGTCAATCCAAGTCCTGCCAATACTTAAATTCAATTTGAAATTGTGTCACTAATTTGCTGCAAACTTGACAAAAACACAAATTCCTCTAAAATATTGATGTTTAGACTTTAGCTCATTATGTTTAATCTACAATGTCAAATACTCTTTTACAAACTAACTCGTAACAACCGTTTCACATTAGCAACTGCCACCATTAAATCACCAAATTATGTAATCCACACACATTAAAACCTCTATAGCCTTAAAACACATTTCCTTCATCCGAAAGCAATACCAAGTTCATATCACAAAACTAACATAAACATGTTACTACTCTATGTAGTACCTACTACCTACTATCAAATTCAGTCTATCCATAACAGGTCATTTTAAAAAATCACATCATAAATCAAGTGCATAAACACTTTTCCTCTTAATTAAAAAACAATAACAAACACCAATAATCGCTTATCAAAAGACTAAAACATGCACATATTCATCAAGTAATCAAATTCAATAAAATACATCTCGTTTATGCCTTATACAATATTCAGAAAACTCAATATCTCTAATAACGAGTTCAAATCACTTACTTGGCATATGAAAACTATCCTCTACGACAAACGAAACAGTGAGTGAATTAGGACACTTAATTGCCACTGCTTGCAGCTACTACTACTGCTAGTTTTGCCAAAGTAGCAGCGTAGCTGTTTTTTCCTTCTTAAATCCACTTGGTTTAATAGTAGCTTTAATAATAACGTCTAAATTCTAAAATAATCTAAAATGTTAACGCTTCTATGTTTGACGAAAATAGCAGTAGCAGTAAGTAGCGACAAGCAGTAGCTTGTTTGTTTTATACAAAACGCTAAACGCTCGTTGCTAGTTGCTTCAAATCAAAATGCTACTTGAAGGAGCATTTACTAGCAACTAGCATTTACACTTAATAATTACATTCACATACACCTATGCTAACGAGCGTCTACGTCTCAACACATCTTTTGTTAGCGTTTAAATCAAAATATTCAATCACTCACTTAGCATTCGATAACGAGCGTCTACGTCTCAACACATCTTTTGTTAGCATTTTAAATAGGATCGCTTAAACAAACAAGCATTATATATATTCTAAACGCGCTAAAAACAATAACTAGTAATCTTTTCTCATCACATAACAAAATTATTACTTTTTCATTTAGAAGTGTTTTGAAGCAACTAGCAACTAGCGGTTAGCATTTTGTACACAATCCTTGTTTGGCAACAAGCAACTAGCATTACTAATTTTTCTAAACGCTCCAAATCAAAATGCTACTTGAAGGAGCATTTACTAGCAACTAGCGTTTCCACTTACTAATTACAAACATACATCTATGTTACCAAATGCTTTACTACTTGTTGCTACTGTTATTTTCGCCAAACATAGCCATAACAATAACGTCTAAAATGATCCAAAACGTTAACGCTTCTAACCAACTGTCAGTTGGCCACCAAGGGTGATCTTGGGGAGGTTGTTACCACATGCAAGAGGTCTCGAGTTCGAGTCTCTCCGTGGGGGTTTTCCTTCAAGGTGGGAATCTGTGGGGTTCTGCCCTATAGATGCGTCTATTTGAGGCTGGCAGGGACTACCTTCTGGGTATGTACTGTGGAATCGAATCACTAATTATTATTCGAGGCTGGCAGGGACTACCTTCTGGGTAAGTATTGTGGAATCGAATAGCTAACTAGTAACTGTACTAACTCGCCGTTCCAAAAAAAAAAACGTTAACGCTTCTTGTGTTGTGTTTCAAAAGGAGCATTCAAACAAACTCCAAAAGGTAAACACTCGTTGCCAAACAAGCATTATATTCTAAATAAACGCTCTAAAAAGCTCTTCGCCAAACATAGCCTTAACTTTTATCAAAATATTCAATCACTCACTTAGCATTCGATAACGAGCATCTACGCTTAAACAAACAAGCATTATATATTCTAAACGCGCTAAAAACAATAACAACTACTAATCATTTCTCATCAAAATCATCTAATTATTCAAAAAGCAACAACAAATCATTCAATCACTCACTTAGCATTCGACAACGAACGCCTCCGCCTCAACCGCGAAACAATCGCGAAAAGCGAAAAACCGCCTTTAATACCAGCTCCAATGGCGAATCCTTTAACAGCAGCAGTAAATATCCTCCATCTCTTATCATAATCCTCTACCGGAAACGAATCGAAGCTTAGCAAAGCGTATGATGACGATGATGACGTCATCTTTGGTTTCCGATCATCGTCGTCACATTGTGAGCACGGTTTAGAGAGCTCTTCGTCGGAGGTGTATTCACACGCGCTGCACGCGCCGGTGGTGGTTGCTGGTGGTGACATGGTGTAACTGACTGTGTGTGATTACAGTGTGTGTTTTTGTGTGTGTGTGTGTAAGTGAAAAAGTTGTTATGATGATGACCGTTGAATGTATTTTTTTGGAATGTACTTTTATCCTTTGTTCTTTTGCAACAATTAGTAGGTGGAACTACCGGTGTCTTGTCGTGTTCGGGTTGATGGGTTCGGGTTTGTAAGCATGGACGGAGCTAGGCGGGGTCTTGTTGATGCCCGGGACACCTATGAATTTTTTTTGATATAGTGTTAATTTCGAGAAAAAATATCGATTTTTTCGCAAATTCATCTTAAATGACTTCGGATCATCGAAATGTGTTTTTAGTCTTATTTAATTAGCATCTTAAACTCTATGATATTACGGTCAAAAAAATTTTGTGCACCCAGTTATATTTGTCTCTGACTCCGTCCCTGTTTGTAAGTTGGTATGTTCAAAAATTTCAACTTAAACTTAACTTATTTATTGGTCAGTTAGGTCGATTTATTTTTAACCCGTACTTGTTTAACCTCGAACATAACCCGTTTATTTTTGTGTTCGTCTCGAATCGTGTTTCTAAGTCGTGCCATGAATTGCTGCCCTAGGTGGAACAAGATAAATAGAGAAAGGCATAATTTTTATTAGGGTAGTGTTGATTTTTGGTTCCGTATCATTTGTCTTTTGCTACTTTTAACTTGTCAAATTTTATATTTTATGTTTTATATTTTTTTGACAGTTTTACTCACTTTATTAACGTGATAAAACAGATTTTTATAGTTTTCCACTCCGTGTTTTTTGTGTTTTGCTACTTTTGACTTGTCAAACTTTATATTATTTTTCGAACTTTTTGTTTTGCAGTTTTATAATAAAAATAATAATTAAAAAAAGTTGGAAAAAGATAGAAGGAATTACAATCATTTTTATTAATCGGATCGACTTTGAGATTTTCTACTATTATTTAGACAATAGGCACAGTTATCATTCATTTTCGATTTTCTACTATGAGTGAGGATCAAATGAGAAATAAAGTTGAAATTAGAAGAATGAGAAGACACCTCAACTGCACGTTTCAGATGCATCTGCAAAATCCCCTTTTTTTTTTTTTTTTTTTTTTTTTTTTTTTTTTTTTTTTTTTCATTTGAAATGTGTGGCTTAGAATATTTCTCACTCTTCTCATTTTATTTTATTTTCTCACTAGATCTCTTCCCTACTATTATTAGATTTTTTTTTAAAGTTAATTTACATGCTTTAAAATTGTATCGATTCATAGATTTTATAATTGTTATAACTAGCAATAAATCACGTAAATTATCATGTCTAAAAATGTACCTCTCTGACCAATGATGCTTTAGTCCATTGGTAAGAGCTTTGGGCTTGGGTCAATAGACCCGGGTTCAAACCTCTTCCATGGCGCTAAAGATCATTTGGTATCATCTCCCACCGCAAATGTTCAGATTGATTGGTTCCTTGGAGGAGGGTCCGGTTGGCATCCTTAGGATGCATGAGACCAGGGTGATCCCACCGATCTTCACCTTTTAGAGAAAAATGTACCTCTCGGATAAACGTGTTTGGTGCACATGTTTTTGTTGTTGGAAGGGAGTACTAGTTAAACATGAAAAAGATGTAATGAGTGTTGCATGAATAAAACAAGTTTTTTTATAATAAAAAGAAACTATTTGGATAGAAATAATTGATATACGAACTACTTTTATGATATAAAATGCAAAAAAACCTTTGCATCAAAATATATGGACCACAAAATGTCAAAGATGAACTTCAATTGTCTAAATAGGGAAGTAGTTATCTAGGTATGTTTCTTCAAGATATGCATGCTCATATATGGTTTATTTAACGGGTATATTTGCATAAAGTGACGATGTATAACAGCAAATAGTTATACTTGTGAAATTGTGATTCTTTTAATGCAAAATGTGTATTTTTTAAAAAGATTGAGATTCTCTCAAGTTAATATAAATATGACCGATAATGTTCCCTTACAAACACAATAGTGGGGCCTACTAAGAGACCAATTTTCTTTTTGATTGTGATGGAACATTACCGGTAATGTTCATATCCAACTTGAAAGAATCACAATCATTTTTAAAATTAATATAGTGTATATTTTTAAAAAATTGTCAATTTTAAAATTGATCAAGCTTAAAGTGTATTAAGAGATACTTAATGATAATTTAGACAAACTGCATTAATTTAAGTTTTTAAGATATCAAAATTTTAAAGTATAAATGTGTGGTCATCAATCTCAAATCAAATTTATGTACTTGTGTTTGGTGCAAATTGTTAAGGCTATATAGACGACACATATATTTTTTAATATTTTTGGCAAAAACTTAGAATCATGATCCATGTCGTGAAAATGACTCCGACAATTGTTAGGATATTCTTTCTTCTACGGCTCTACGATTGAAACATTTGTGATTGTAATAGCTTGAAAAATGGGATGTACCAATATGTCACGTTTTAAATTCCAAAAATACTTCTTTTTAAGAATTATGAAAATGTCAATTTACAGCTTACACGTAAAATACAAGTTGAGATTTATGATGAATTCAAAATAAAAAATCTAACTTTCTCCACTTATACGAGTAAGAGATCCTTGCTCGATCGACTTGTATATGAACCAAAATAGAATAGAATGGTAAAAATTAAAAATTAAGAAGATGCAAGAAGAATAATTTCACATTGTTGATACAAAAGTTGGGCGTTCCTTGTTTGGGCTCCGGCTCTCGTACCAATTGATGATTGTTGCTTGAGACCTGCGCACTAAGAGACAGAAAACACCGTTAGGCTTACCGTGGGATTGTTTCCCACGACTATCCTCCGGCGTGAGAGTAAGTAATCGATTTAGGGTTCAATGAGAGTTAGGGTTATCGTACCTTTAACGAGGGATGGGATTCCCTTTATATACACACGGAATCCTTGTTGGTTCCGTGTTCCTCAACCTTCGGCGTATCCCGCCTAAGTCGGTTGGGGAATGATTATCTCCATAATTAGGAGATATCCGATATCGTGTTACGTAAATAATATTGGGTTTGGGCCTTCGTGGGCCTGAACACTTATCAGCGTAGCCCAGTTCGTGCTGGGCTTATTAGTATTGGGCTTTGGTCGGGTTCGTGACCCGAATATAGACTATACGTCATCATGTCCCCCCAATCTAGTATGCGCAGTGAAGGACTGCGAATGCTAGACTAATAACAGCAGACAAAAAACTACGAAGCGTAGCCAAGAAGTCAAAAAAGATACCCGCCAATACATTGTATCTAGACATAGTAATTGAAAATGGATGCCTCGTAAATCGAGGAAAAGTAACTGCAGCAGCGTCACATCAAGTAATCTGAACCACATGTTGGTGGTAGTGGAATCCACGTGTCACTCATCGCGTGGATGAGAACACTTATATAATCGGCTACCTCATTTTACCGTGTTTCTCATAGTGAAAAACCAAATCCGCCATTGTTAAGAAACCGTTCATTTGCAAAACAGAAAATCACCTATTTCGAAGGTAACCACGCGTACGCCTTGTAAAAAATAACACCATGGTCAAGCAGTTATCTGATTTCACCTCTGATATAACTGAGGGTGAACTTCTAGAGTTTACCTCGGATTATTTTATACCACTTGACGTGCATCCGGTTGTTCCGGGTGCGCAGGCATCTATTGCAGATTTCCCCGAAAGGAAAGTAGGGGTGTACACACGTTTTTTCGAGTTCGCGAATCAACGTGTGCCCATATCTCTATTTCTATATGACGTGTTAAATTATTACCAGCTGCACTGCATCGGTGCAGCGAAGATTACCAACTTCGAGGTTAATTGCTGATTACTGGCGATTAACCCGACTATCCACTTATTCCGTGCGTTCTACCACACAACGTGGTCGCACGGATGGGTCTCATTCGCTAAACTCGCGGGGTGCTTCCAGTGTTATACAAAGAAACTGGACGCGCTCCGGAACTGGAGAGAGACTTTTTTCTGGGTAGACGACGTGTGCTTTCCACCGCGTTTTTAATTTTATACCCAGGGGACATTGCCGAAGGATGAGCGCCCCCTGCCTGGATCATATGTCGTGGAGGATGCGGAACTGATAAACGCCAACCGCATCCCTATTAGTTCCTATCCTGAGGAATTTCTGGTGCATATGGGCATTAGCCGTAATTACTTTGGTATGCCCGATGAGATGCCAATCTTCTTAGGCGCTAATGGCCAGGGTGGGTGCTCATCCCTTTGCATCCCCTTTCTTAATTAATGTAAGAGCTTTCTTTTCCTTTTCGCACATTATATAACCTGTGTACTTGTTGTCTTCTGTTGCGCAGAGATGGATCTGTTTACAGTTGTGCAACTAGCGAAGCCAATTCAAGTGAGTGTAGGGACACGGTCGCTGAAAGAAGGAGAAGAGCCCCTACTGGATGTCACCGCAGGGCGTACCCTGGCAATGAATTTAGGAGAAACAGGAACCAGCTCCTCAGTCGCAGTGGAAGTGACGCCGCTTCAAAGCGTGCCAAACCCCATAGTGCCATCCACAGTAGCGCAGCCACCACCCGTAGCAGCGGCGCAACCTATGGAAGAAGAAGAGGAGGAAGAGCAAGAATCCGGGCTAAAACGCAAAAGATCGCTCAAAGAGGATGGTGCGAGCTCTTCAAGGAAAAAGCGCCCCGTGATCTTCACTGTGGAATCCTCCTCGAGTGATGTTGTGTCATCTTCGCCGTCGGCTAAGGCTTCGGGCCCACAGTAAGTGATGTCGTCAATGCTTTTATGCGCACCCCCTTGGTTATGTAGGAAATTAATAATTATCTTTCCGTGTATGCAGGTTTGAACAGGCTACGGAGTCGCCCTCAAGGGCGAGTCCTGTACATTCCGCGCGGTCCGAGCCGCATAGCCAAAAAGATGAGGATGTCTCTATTGGGGATGCTCCAATGGAACAACTAGTTGAAGAGTTGGTGCAGGTGTCTGCGCATCAAGCTTCGCTGGTTGAGAAACTAAAGGCTCAAATTTCTGGTGAAAGCAGCCAAGGCGCTTGATCTGTGCTAAACTAGTCAAGTCTAATCACACAAGCTAGCCACTTGTGAATGGCTAACCGTAACAGACTTAAAACTGCTTAAAACACAAATACAATGAAGTCCTGGAGAATAGAATGAATTCCCGGGTCGTTTAGTCCCACGGAGACTCAATGGTGTGTCAAAACAAACTCAGAGGATAGAATGATCACTAAGGATAGTGATCTGTAAAGGTTTTGATTGAGAAATTACACTACTGATTGATTGGAATGGAATAGGATACAGAACTGGAAAGCACAACAATCAGATAAAAGAAACGTAAACGTAAGTTTAAAAACTACGTATACGTACAAAATAAAAAGTGAAAACTAAGAAATAAAAGACCTAAAAATATGAAAATAACATTTTTGGAATCCTAAAAATAAAAGAAAATTATTAGAAAAAGAAATTTATTTTTAACACTATTTAATTAATTATTATTAATTAAAAACTATTTTAACTATTTAATAAATACTCTAAAATAGAAGAAAATACAAAATAAGGCTAGAAAAATAAACTTATGATTCAGGAAAATCTAAAATACTATAAAACTAATTTTAAAATTAAAAATATATTTTCACACTTTTTATCTAATTATTACTAATTAATTATTATTTAAAATACACTTAAATACTAGAAAATATAAAATAAACTTGGAAAAATAAAATTTTAACTTTGAAAAATCTAAAATATGATAAAACCAATTTTAAAACTGAAAAGTTGTTTTTTATGCTTTCTAATTATTTATTACTAATTATTTACTATTTTTAACTAATTAAAATTATAATAAATATTAAAAAGATTAGGAAAATTATGAAACTTTTTCTAAAAATACTATATGATGACAGAAAATTAAGAAAAATAGAAAAACAAGATTTGCTTATTAATAAGCTAAAAAGAAAAATCAAAAAGCTAAAACCTATTAAATAAACGCTATCACTATTTTTATATTGATGTTTTTCTGGATTTTTTTTTTTTTTTTTTTTGAAAACTACTTAAATACTAAAAATATGAAACTTTAATGAACACAAAAATTTTACAAACTTGAAATAAGCTGTTTTACAAGCTTATAAGTCCAACAGTTAGCTTAAGAGCTTATTTGGTGGAAATAAGCTCAAACAAGCTCACACACTGAAACAAAAGCTAGAATAAGATAAAATAAGCTACAAACTACTTACATGAAGCTAAAAGACAAAGAAAAGCACACTGATAAGCTAGAAAGAAGCTAATAAGCACTTAGCTTAAACTGAGAATTGGACAGAAATGGGACAAGGTTGAGGCTGATTGCAGCCCTACCAAACAAGCTTCAAAATGAAAACTAAAGCTTGGGACTTCAAGATGACCAGGTTGGCTTTCCAAAGAAACAAAGTTCACAAGATTTGAACAACAAATGAGCTCTGTGCAAGCTTTTGATTGAGCTTATGTAACTGGTGCACAGGGCACTCTTTTCAGACAGGTACCCAAAAGAAGCCAAGAAATAAGTACCAAATAAGCTGATTAAGAGATAACTAGTATTTTTATATTTTTATTTAGCAACCAAACTTCAATAACCTAAGAGCTTTTAAGCTGAATCCTACTAATAAACACACAGTGAAATTCCAAAGTTTATTCAAAAACGACCTAATGAAAATTTGACTTTTCTTAAAAACTAAAAGAGTTGACCAAGATGAACTTTGATTCACTACTAATCACTGATTTTGTTGTTTTGAGGTATATTAAAACTGATTTGACCTGTATTAACAACTTATAAACACAAATACATGAGCATTAAACTTGTAATTCCAACAGTAAACAAGGAAAATGAGATCACTTGAAATTTTGACTTTTACTAAATGACCACTGGTTTTTCTTGGTTTACTTGAGTTATAAAGGACTAGTGAGACACAAAGACAGTACAAGCACTCAACACAAACAAGACCTGATCAGTTTAAGCAAGCAAATCCAAACACCCTTTAAGTGTCTGATATGAATCTTTTTCAAAGCAGATTCCAAAGTTAAACCATGAAACTGATTTCAGACCTTATATAATCTCTTTATAGGACTAATGAATCATTAAACAACACCTCATTACAACAGTAACTAAGAAATGATGAAGAAGCAGTTTTATCTGTTATAACTAAGTTTTTATAAACTACAATTTTGAAAGAACAACCACTTGATTTTAATGTTTACATACACTTAATTAAGGCTAAATAACACTAAGAAACAGAAATTTAAGCTAATTAACAAACACAACAGTGAAATGCAAAGTAGACAAAAAGGCTTACAAAAGCTTTCCAACTGAAAACTGAGATCAAGGACCAATGAACACCCCTATAGCTTACCACTAAGCTTCTAACCCAAGGCCATCCATGATTTACCCTGCTCCAGCTGTGTACACCATTTCCAAGTGATTTTTGATTTTTTCACTAATTAATTTGTATTTTTGGTGATTTTCTGATTTTGCTTCTAAACTGAATTTTAGTGTTTCTAATAGCTTAGAAAATCTATCTAGGAGCTTATATGAGCTAACTTAGTCCATACAAATAACTAAAAACAACATTTGAAGCATATGAGATTTTGACTTGAAATTTCACAAACTTGATAATGAAGGTTAAAACTGAAATTGATTGTTACAAAAGTTTAATAATACACTGAATACTTGAACTAAAGAGCTTAAAAGCTAAATCATACACTGAAAATGGAAAGTTAACTAAAACGACATAAGAAAATTAATTTTACACTAGATGATTGATACATTGCATCTCTCTCCCTTTATAATGACTTTTAGCACTCCTTGATGTCGTCTGAATCTTTCCCACCAAATCTGAGCCATTGGATCTCTCAGAAACATCATAACCATCCAAGTGGATTTTTGGCGCCATTTTCTTCTTAGCAGGTTTTTGACATTAAATGGAGTTGGTTCCAATCAATTAAAGGTTTTGGTGTTTAGAGGAGGTGGAGGGGACAAAGTATGGAGAGGGGGGTTGAAAAGGATGGAAAACCACTCTGGTTTTGGAGATTACAGTGTTGGGAGAGGGGGAGCTACAGTAGCTCTGGTTTTAGGCGCGCGTGGGTGGGTTTGACTTCTGTTGACCAGAGCTTTAATAATACAAAAAAAGGGGGGGTCACAATTGATTATGACCGGGGTCTTTTTGGTTTTGACCTAGCTCAAGGGTCAAGGGGAGATTGGGCTTGGATAATGTATTTGGGCCGGATTGGATTTTGGATCCGTTTGGTTTAGCTAGATAACAAGGACCAAAAATGTAATTTCACCAAACTTCAAGGACTGATCATGATACTTTTCCAAACTTCTCACAAGGACCAAACATGACAAACATTGATAGTACAAGGATCCTTTTTTGCATAAATTCCATTTTAAAAGGTCCAAGGACTAATTTTGCAATTTTCCAAAGTTTAGGGACCTTTCTTGCCAATTGACCAAAGAATCATTCAAGGATCATTTTTGATAACTTAGAATACTTCAGAGACCTTGAATGATAAAATTTCACATTTTGATATTCCAGGGACTAGATTTGACAACTTTTAAAACTTGGAGGACTAAAACTGCCAATTTTGCAAACTTGAATCATTTTTCATCTGATTTTGATATTTTTGCATTTAAAACACATAAAACACTGATTTGTGATATTTTGATCATTTTGATGTGTTTCTGAGTGTTTTCAGATGATTTTGCAGTTTAGATTGTACAAAAATGATGAGTATTTAGACACTCATCAATCCCCCACACTGAGATATTGCTAGTCCCTAGCAATGATTTGAGAAAACTTGATGGATTTGAAAAACTCTTTACCAAAAACCATCACTTCTGGAGTAGCCAAATGTTTCAGTTCAAGTAAGAACTATGGTACACTGATAACCATCTGATTTATTGGCAAATCATAAACCATATAACGGATTTGATGTGTCTTTACCAGAAGCCGTACCCTTCTGGACTAGCCAACTCTTAGATAAATTATCAATATTATCTTTGGTGAGTCGATTACCAATTATGGTTTTTCCACTGCCTTTACCACAAGCCATAACCTTGCGGGCTAGCCAACTCTTCACTTTTAAGGATATGGCGAGTTGAGAACCATACAATTTTGGGCAAATTGCAAGCCATATAAACGGATTTGAGAAATCTTTACCAAGAGCCGTTTGCTCCTGGATTAGCCAATCCTTTAGTCTTACAGACATGGCGGACTGATAACCAAGATGAGTAAGTGTAGAACACTTACTCCAAAAAAAAATTGGCCAAAAACGGGGGAATTGGGTGGATAATACATGAAATTCGTGAGAATTCCCCCCCACACTTAGAAACGAATATTGCCCTCAATATTCAAAGTACCGGCGGTTATGCTGAAACAAAGAACGTAAAAGGGAAATACTACGGCCATTATTTAGAAGATTTTTTTTTTTTTTTTTTTTTTTTTTTTAAACATGATTTTATATACAACAGCGTGGGGAAATTCCCCCACACTAGGGTGGTAGAAAGGGGTTAAGAAGACAGAAATATGGGTGAAAACCCATATGGTGTGTGCTAATGTTTTTGATTCCCGAGTCACTAGCTTGACTCGATCCCCGCATTCATTGGCTCATGGGGAAAGTTTGTAAATCCGGGACAACCACAGGGGGAATGTCCTCTCCAAAGTAATGCTTCACTCGATGACCATTCACTTTAAAATTAGGACCATCGGGTTGAGATAACTCAACGGTACCATAAGGATAAACCTTAGCGATAGTGAATGGACCAGACCAACGGGACTTGAGCTTTCCCGAGAAAATCTTCAATCTATAATTGAAAAGAAGGACTCGATCACCAACGTTGAAAACGCGGTTCTTGATTTTAGAGTCATGAATCTTCTTTGTCTTTTGCTTATAGATCAAAGAGTTCTCGTAAGCTTGATCACGAAGTTCATTTAATTCATTCATTTGAACTTTTCTATGATCACCGGCTGTCTGTATATCGAAGTTTGCTTGCTTTAAGGCCCAGTATGCCTTGTGCTCTAGCTCAATCGGCAGATGACATGCCTTTCCGTACACTAGCTTGTATGGAGTACACCCGATGGGTGTTTTGTAAGCTGTACGGAAGGCCCAGAGTGCGTCATCTAGCTTATCCGACCAGGATGCACGATTTTCGCCTACTGTCCTTTCAAGGATTCTTTTAATACCACGGTTTGAAACTTCCACCTGCCCACTTGTTTGGGGGTGGTATGCAGTAGAGAGACGGTGGGTAACACCATACTTTTGCATGACTCTTTCAAATTGGTCATTACAAAAATGTGTACCACGATCACTGATTATCGCTCTCGGAGTTCCAAACCTGGCAAAAAGAGATTTCAAAAATTTCACAACAACTCGGGCATCATTGGTGGGTAAAACTTTTGCTTCAACCCATTTTGACAAATAGTCAACAGCCACGAGTATGTACTTGTTTCCACGAGATGAAGGAAATGGCCCCATAAAATCAATACCCCATATGTCAAATATCTCACAAACTTGAATGGCATTTTGTGGCATTTCATTCCTTTGAGAGATATTACCATGACGTTGACAAGCGTCACAGGCTTTGACAAATTCGTGGGCATCCTTATAGATTGTGGGCCAATAAAACCCGGAATCAAACACCTTTTTGGCGGTGTAGTTTGGACTATGATGGCCCCCGGTGGGTCTAGCATGGCAAGCTGTGAGAATGTCAAGAGCTTCTTGTCCATAAACACACCGTCGGATGACTTGATCCGCACAGATTTTGAATAAGAAAGGGTCGTCCCAGAAATAATGTTTAACATCTTTGAAGAATTTGTTCTTCTGCTGGGTCGACATCCCTTTCACAATGAAGTTACCCGCATGGTAATTTGCGAAGTCAGCAAACCATGGGGTAGAAGAATTTCCATGAAAAGAAACCGCATTGAGCGTCTCGAGAGGAAATGTTTCATTTATTTCCTTTTTCTCGAAAACATCTTGGTGAGGGTTTTCTAATCTGGACAGATGATCAGATGCTAGATTCTCAGCTCCTTTTTTATCACGTATAATGATATCAAATTCCTGGAGGAGGAGAATCCAACGGAGCAATCTCGGCTTTGCATCTTGTTTTGCAAAGAGATATTTAAGAGCCGAGTGATCCGTATACACCACGCATTTGGTCAAGATTAAGTACGGCCGAAACTTCTCAAATGCATACACCACGGCTAATAGCTCTTTTTCTGTGGTGGTGTAATGAGTTTGAGCTTCAGTCATAGTCTTACTTGCGTAGTGGATAGGCTGAAAATGCTTGTTTCTTCGTTGCCCTAGGACTGCACCGATAGCAAAATCACTTGCATCGCACATGAGCTCAAAAGGCAAGTCCCAGTCGGGAGCAACGAGAATGGGTGCTTCAGTAAGCTTTTTCTTCAATGTTTCAAAAGCTTCGATGCACGCGGGTGAAAAGATAAAAGGAGCATCCTTTTCAAGAAGATGGGTCATAGGCCGGGCGATTTTGGAAAAATCTTGTATGAATCTACGATAGAAACCGGCATGACCTAAAAAACTCCTAATACCTTTGACAGTAGTAGGATGAGGCAGCTTAGCAATAACATCAACTTTTGCTCTATCAACCTCAATCCCGTTCTTTGAAATCTTATGGCCAAGGACTATGCCTTCTTTGACCATAAAGTGGCTTTTCTCCCAGTTTAGACAAAGATTGGTGTCTTCACACCTTTTGAGCATTTTATCTAAATGGGAGAGACATGTTTGAAAAGAATCCCCAATGACCGAGAAGTCATCCATAAACACCTCCATTGTTTCCCCGATCATGTCGTGGAAAATGGCCATCATACATTGTTGGAACGTGCCAGGAGCATTATATAAGCCAAAAGGCATACGTTTGTAGGCAAAAGTTCCGTATGGGCAGGTGAATGTGGTTTTCTCTTGATCCTGTGGATCAATGGGGATCTGAAAGTAACCCGAGAAACCATCAAGGAAACAATAGTATTCATTCCCTGCTAATCTCTCAAGCATTTGGTCCATGAAGGGTAGAGGAAAATGGTCTTTACGGGTAGCGTCATTCAACTTACGATAGTCAATGCAAACACGCCATCCCGTCACCAATCGAGTTGGAATTAACTCGTTATCTTCATTTGTGATAACAGTAATGCCACCCTTTTTCGGAACACAATGAATTGGGCTAACCCAAGGACTATCTGAGATCGGGTAAATCAATCCTGCATCAAGAAGTTTGATAACCTCCTGTTTGATAACATCATGGATTTTTGGATTCACTCGTCTCTGATGTTGAACTGCTGGTTTGAAGTCATCCTCCATCAAGATTTTATGAGTACAAAACTCAGGGTTGATACCCTTAATGTCGGAGAGTTTCCAAGCAATTGCTTGCTTGTGTGACTTCAAGATTTTTATGAGAGCAGCTTTTTCATCTTTACTCAAATCTCGAGCAATAATGACGGGTAATTTATCATCACCCTCAAGAAATGCATACTCGAGATGAGGAGGTAAGTCCTTAAGCTCAACCTCAGGAAATTCTTCAGTTTTCTCAACTGACTTGACTTCCTTGTTATGAAGTTTGATGGAAGGGAGAGGAGGAGAAGTATCTAGATTTGACAACTTCTTTAGAAGAATATCTCCCTCCAGATTAATCTCATTTTGATTAATCTCATTAGGAATTGAATCACTAGAGTGAGGGGTTGATGATGGATCATCATTGAGCAACTTCTCAATAAGAAGTATGTCCCCCTCAATATCAATTGGAGCGTGATCAATTTCCCATGGAACAGAATCACTAGCCAAGTATGCTTCAATCTCATATAAGATGAAGTCGCTTACCTCAAACGGAGTGAGAGAAGGAGTAGAATTGGCTATGATAGGTTGAGAAGATGTGGTGGAATCCCCACTCACAGAATTATGAGAAAAACCAAGAACTTCTTGAGAGTACTCTTCAGAAGCAACATCAATGATATCTATTCGGTTAACCGACTCAGAATCATAATTTGCAGAGTACCTCGAAGTTTGGTCAAGGTTGAAGGTGACAGCTTCATTACCAACACGCAATGTGATTTCCTGCTCAAATACATCAATGAGAGCACGGCCCGTTCTCAGGAATCCTCGACCAACAATGAGAGGAACCCGATGATCGGCATCAAAATCAACAACCACGAAGTCAGCTGGAAAATGGAACTTTCCTACTTTCACAAATACGTCCTCAGCAATGCCAAGAGGACGGGATATGGAACGATCTGCAAGCTCGAGAGTCATGCATGTAGGAGTAAGTTCCGGAAGAGAAAGTTTCTTCCACACTGAATAAGGCATAAGGTTTATGCTTGCACCAAGATCTGCTAGGGCAAAGCATTCAACCATTCTTGGGAATACACAAGGTAAGAGAAATTTCCCAGGATCTCCAAGTTTTTCTGGAAGCTTCTTCAGAATAACTGCTGAGCAGTTCTCGTTCAGTGGAGTTTTTGCCATTTCAAACAGCTTTTCCTTATTGCTTAACATGTGTTTGAGAGTTGATGCAAACTTGGGCATCAGCATGATAGCATCCGCAAAGCTTATGTCAAAATGTAATTCTTGGAAAATTTGAAAAAAATTGTCCATTTGATGACTGGCTTTTTCACGGAGCTTTTGTTCATTCAAACGTGATGGGTAAGGAATAGAAGATTTGGATTTCTGATTTTCAACAGGAGCTACAGGAGGTTCAAAAACAACTCCTTGATTTGACTTGGGTTTCTGGACCATTTGGACTACCGAAGGTAGGACGTGTGCGGTACTTCGTGGGCTTGAATAATGCACCTTGTCCGTTGTTTCCTTGGTAACTTGACTCATTGCCACAGGTGGAGGAGGCATTGGAGTCGTAGGTCCATTGTGTGTCCTAGGTTCACTGTCCACTACCTTTGGGAGAGAAGAAGAAGAGGAGGTAGTAGGAACAGCAGGTCCATCATATGAAACACCACTTCTGGTTGTGATCGCCTTTGCATCGCCCCTCGGGTTAGCGATCGTGTTGCTCGGAAGTTTTCCTGAGCCCGAGGGTTGATCATTTAAAGACTTCTTAAGATCAGCAATCTGACTGACCAACAACCTATTCATTTCATCTTGGGATTTCATGAACTGCTTCAGTAACTCATCAGATGATGGTCCTGGAGGAACAATGACGGGAGGAGCTGGAGGGACAATTTGAGGCCGTATGTTTTGATTATAGCCAAAATTCCCTTGATTAGGATTCATATTCCCATGAAATTGATTCCCTCGATTGAAATTGTTTTGATGAAGGTTTCCTTGATGTTGGAAACCTTGATTGGGTCCAGGATAGAAATTACCTTGGTTTTGATAACCTTGGTTCATTCTTGGTTGGTTCTGATTCCGGTTTTGCATGTTATGATTCTGATTAAAACCGGGTGGTGCCTGATTAGTGTTAGCACGGTAGTGTGGTTCATTTTGAGGACGGTATTGATTACCTCCTTGCTATGAACTACCGGCTAGAGCATTGGCTTCAAAAGGACTACCATCGGTGGCAGTACAATTGTAGTAAGCATGAGCACCACCACAAGTGACACAACTTTCAACTTTCTTCACTTCACCATGTGTTGGTGTCTGAGTGAAGGTCACTTTCTTTTGGTTAGCAAGAACCAAAGCCTGAACAATGTCTGTGAGTTTGTCAATCTTAGCATCGGTGCTAGATGTACTCACGGGGGATGAAGAAGAAGAAGGTTAAGCATGAGACTGATATGTCTTTGCTCTGAAAGGACGGACCTGAGATTTGTTCTCAATGATTTGCAAGGCCTCTTTTGTGGTCTTGCTCAGGAAATTACCTCCCGCGGAGGCATTCAAAGAGTCTTGATTGGTCTGATTGAGACCATTGTAGAAAGTATCCATTTGCATTAACTCGGTAAAACCATGATGCGGACACTTGCGAAGCAACTCTTTGTAACGATCCCATGCCTCCCCGAATGATTCATTAAATCTCTGAGAAAATTTCATTATCTCATTCTTAAGACTTGTGGTTCGGGATGGAGGATAGAACTCGTTAACGAACTTGGTGACAAGATCTTCCCATGTCTCAATAGAACGAGGGGGTTGTTTCTCAAGCCAATTCCGGGCTTGTCCCTCTAGAGAAAATGGGAACAGAAGAAGCTTGATAGCTTCATGTGGGACATTCTTATACTTGATGGTAGATGCAATCTTGTTAAACCATCGAATGTGTGCATGAGGATCATCCCGCTCAAAACCATAGAATTGGCTTTGGGTTACTAGATTAAGTAACCTGGTTTTGAGCTCGAAGGTATCAGCCACAATGGCTGGGACAACAATGGCATCTCCGTAACCCTCGATGGGTGCTTGGAGAAGCTCATTCATGGGTTTGTCTTCTGCCATTTCGACAGGAGGTGGTGGTGGTAGACGTTCCTCAGTCACGGCTGAAGGAGCTGAACGTCCTCTACGTCTTCGAGGAATGTTTCCAAGTTCAGAAAGTGGACTTGTTGAACTGGAAGAACGAGTGCGCATGCACTAAGTATAAAAATCAATTTTAAAAACAAATGAGGCAAATCAACAAGTGAACTTAACCAATAATCACAAAGGAAATGGCTTCTTTGAAAAAGGTATACCAAATCACAAGTGACACAATGGCAAGTTTTAAATCTGATGTTCGGGAACTTATTATGGTCGCACCCCCAGTTAGGTAGTGCACTGCCTTGATTTGAGGTGGTTGATTTTTATGTATAAATTAAGTACCACTGAAAAGACGTAGGTAAGATTTGTGCAGATGGGTTCAAAAACTTTTGGACAATATTTTTGATATCGTCTCGTTTAACCAAATCGTATTGTTTTAAGAATCACCTTAAATACAATACAAGATAGAAAATGCTACGATTGTTTTGTTGTTTTATATTTTTTTTGGTGTTTTTAACACTTTAGGAAAAGCGTTAATGAACTTTTTGATTTTCTTATAACTTTACAAAAAACTTTTTACAAATGATGGATTATGTGCAAGAATGGATCTGAAAATGGCTAAACACACGCTAAAGCCTCCCCGGCAGCGGCGCCAAAATTTGATCTGTGCTAAACTAGTCAAGTCTAATCACACAAGCTAGCCACTTGTGAATGGCTAACCGTAACAGACTTAAAACTGCTTAAAACACAAATACAATGAAGTCCTGGAGAATAGAATGAATTCCCGGGTCGTTTAGTCCCACGGAGACTCAATGGTGTGTCAAAACAAACTCAGAGGATAGAATGATCACTAAGGATAGTGATCTGTAAAGGTTTTGATTGAGAAATTACACTACTGATTGATTGGAATGGAATAGGATACAGAACTGGAAAGCACAACAATCAGATAAAAGAAACGTAAACGTAAGTTTAAAAACTACGTATACGTACAAAATAAAAAGTGAAAACTAAGAAATAAAAGACCTAAAAATATGAAAATAACATTTTTGGAATCCTAAAAATAAAAGAAAATTATTAGAAAAAGAAATTTATTTTTAACACTATTTAATTAATTATTATTAATTAAAAACTATTTTAACTATTTAATAAATACTCTAAAATAGAAGAAAATACAAAATAAGGCTAGAAAAATAAACTTATGATTCAAGAAAATCTAAAATACTATAAAACTAATTTTAAAATTAAAAATATATTTTTCACACTTTTTATCTAATTATTACTAATTAATTATTATTTAAAATACACTTAAATACTAGAAAATATAAAATAAACTTGGAAAAATAAAATTTTAACTTTGAAAAATCTAAAATATGATAAAACTAATTTTAAAACTGAAAAGTTATTTTTTATGCTTTCTAATTATTTATTACTAATTATTTACTATTTTTAACTAATTAAAATTATAATAAATATTAAAAAGATTAGGAAAATTATGAAATTTTTTCTAAAAATACTATATGATGACAGAAAACTAAGAAAAATAGAAAAACAAGATTTGCTTATTAATAAGCTAAAAAGAAAAATCAAAAAGCTAAAACCTATTAAATAAACGCTATCACTATTTTTATATTGATGTTTTTCTGTATTTTTTTTTTTGAAAACTACTTAAATACTAAAAATATGAAACTTTAATGAACACAAAAATTTTACAAACTTGAAATAAGCTGTTTTACAAGCTTATAAGTCCAACAGTTAGCTTAAGAGCTTATTTGGTGGAAATAAGCTCAAACAAGCTCACACACTGAAACAAAAGCTAGAATAAGATGAAATAAGCTACAAACTACTTACATGAAGCTAAAAGACAAAGAAAAGCACACTGATAAGCTAGAAAGAAGCTAATAAGCACTTAGCTTAAACTGAGAATTGGACAGAAATGGGACAAGGTTGAGGCTGATTGCAGCCCTACCAAACAAGCTTCAAAATGAAAACTAAAGCTTGGGACTTCAAGATGACCAGGTTGGCTTTCCAAAGAAACAAAGTTCACAAGATTTGAACAACAAATGAGCTCTGTGCAAGCTTTTGATTGAGCTTATGTAACTGGTGCACAGGGCACTCTTTTCAGACAGGTACCCAAAAGAAGCCAAGAAATAAGTACCAAATAAGCTGATTAAGAGATAACTAGTATTTTTATATTTTTATTTAGCAACCAAACTTCAATAACCTAAGAGCTTTTAAGCTGAATCCAACTAATAAACACACAATGAAATTCCAAAGTTTATTCAAAAACGACCTAATGAAAATTTGACTTTTCTTAAAAACTAAAAGAGTTGACCAAGATGAACTTTGATTCACTACTAATCACTGATTTTGTTGTTTTGAGGTATATTAAAACTGATTTGACCTGTATTAACAACTTATAAACACAAATACATGAGCATTAAACTTGTAATTCCAACAGTAAACAAGGAAAATGAGATCACTTGAAATTTTGACTTTTACTAAATGACCACTGGTTTTTCTTGGTTTACTTGAGTTATAAAGGACTAGTGAGACACAAAGACAGTACAAGCACTCAACACAAACAAGACCTGATCAGTTTAAGCAAGCAAATCCAAACACCCTTTAAGTGTCTGATATGGATCTTTTTCAAAGCAGATTCCAAAGTTAAACCATGAAACTGATTTCAGACCTTATATAATCTCTTTATAGGACTAATGAATCATTAAACAACACCTCATTACAACAGTAACTAAGAAATGATGAAGAAGCAGTTTTATCTGTTATAACTAAGTTTTTATAAACTACAATTTTGAAAGAACAACCACTTGATTTTAATGTTTACATACACTTAATTAAGGCTAAATAACACTAAGAAACAGAAATTTAAGCTAATTAACAAACACAACAGTGAAATGCAAAGTAGACAAAAAGGCTTACAAAAGCTTTCCAACTGAAAACTGAGATCAAGGACCAATGAACACCCCTATTAGCTTACCACTAAGCTTCTAACCCAAGGCCATCCATGATTTACCCTGCTCCAGCTGTGTACACCATTTCCAAGTGATTTTTGATTTTTTCACTAATTAATTTGTATTTTTGGTGATTTTCTGATTTTGCTTCTAAACTGAATTTTAGTGTTTCTAATAGCTTAGAAAAGCTATCTAGGAGCTTATATGAGCTAACTCAGTCCTTACAAATAACTAAAAACAACATTTGAAGCATATGAGATTTTGACTTGAAATTTCACAAACTTGATAATGAAGGTTAAAACTGAAATTGATTGTTACAAAAGTTTAATAATACACTGAATACTTGAACTAAAGAGCTTAAAAGCTAAATCATACACTGAAAATGGAAAG
This sequence comes from Chrysanthemum seticuspe, assembly GCA_019973895.1. Lineage (NCBI taxonomy): Eukaryota > Viridiplantae > Streptophyta > Magnoliopsida > Asterales > Asteraceae > Chrysanthemum > Chrysanthemum seticuspe. Next base: position 356,430,856 of record BPTQ01000008.1, on the reverse strand, counting down.
TTAACTAAAACGACATAAGAAAATTAATTTTACACTAGATGATTGATACATTGCATCTCTCTCCCTTTATAATGACTTTTAGCACTCCTTGATGTCCTCTGAATCTTTCCCACCAAATCTGAGCCATTGGATCTCTCAGAAACATCATAACCATCCAAGTGGATTTTTGGCGCCATTTTCTTCTTAGCAGGTTTTTGACATTAAATGGAGTTGGTTCCAATCAATTAAAGGTTTTGGTGTTTAGAGGAGGTGGAGGGGACAAAGTATGGAGAGGGGGGTTGAAAAGGATGGAAAACCACTCTGGTTTCGGAGATTACAGTGTTGGGAGAGGGGGAGCTACAGTAGCTCTGGTTTTAGGCGCGCGTGGGTGGGTTTGACTTCTGTTGACCAGAGCTTTAATAATACAAAAAAGGGGGGGGTCACAATTGATTATGACCGGGGTCTTTTTGGTTTTGACCTAGCTCAAGGGTCAAGGGGATATTGGGCTTGGATAATGTATTTGGGCCGGATTGGATTTTGGATCCGTTTGGTTTAGCTAGATAACAAGGACCAAAAATGTAATTTCACCAAACTTCAAGGACTGATCATGATACTTTTCCAAACTTCTCACAAGGACCAAACATGACAAACATTGATAGTACAAGGATTCTTTTTTGCATAAATTCCATTTTAAAAGGTCCAAGGACTAATTTTGCAATTTTCCAAAGTTTAGGGACCTTTCTTGCCAATTGACCAAAGAATCATTCAAGGATCATTTTTGATAACTTAGAATACTTCAGGGACCTTGAATGATAAAATTTCACATTTTGATATTCCAGGGACTAGATTTGACAACTTTTAAAACTTGGGGGACTAAAACTGCCAATTTTGCAAACTTGAATCATTTTTCATCTGATTTTGATATTTTTGCATTTAAAACACATAAAACACTGATTTGTGATATTTTGATCATTTTGATGTGTTTCTGAGTGTTTTCAGATGATTTTGTAGTTTAGATTGTACAAAAATGATGAGTATTTAGACACTCATCAGCGCTCAAAAGGATCAGACCATTGCTTTGCTGGAGGCGCAGTTGGCTAGTGCCAAGGCTAAGGCAGAGAGTCTGAGTGTGTACGCCCAGAAGCTAGCTGGGGAAAAGATGGCGCTGATGGGCCAAATAAGCCAAGAGCGTGCAGAGGTCTCAGGATACAAGTCTGCGCAGCGCTGGGCACTGAAGTATTTGGAGAAGGGCAAAGAGGATTTGACTTCGCAGCTTGAAAACTTCAGTGCAACTGTGAAGAGTGCCATAGAAGCGCAAGAGATGAAAATACGCAAGCTCAGCTTGGAATACGACGAGGAGTTGTGTCCCTAGCTCTTATCTACCATTGCTGAGCGCAGATGGCTCATAGGCCATGGGCTTCGTCTCGCTGCTCTTAGTACCTTGGAGTCACAAGAGGTGGTGAATGCTTTTGGTAGGGTAGTTCAGTGCGCCTTAGAGCGCGGTAAAGCAGAAGCTGTGGAGAAGCTTCATGAGGCAAATCTGTTAAAGGTACCTGCTGAAAAGGTACCTGGCTATAATGCGCAGTCTTACGATGAGCTAGTGTCTGCCATGGAGAAGATGAAGTCCTTGGAGCTTCCAATGATTGCTGAAATGGAACGCGACCAAGATTATCCCATAACTGTTATTATGGAAGGGTTGAAATTAGCGCGCCATCGTATTGAGAATGCAGAAGCGCAGCCAGACTATTTTTTGAAGCCTGATGTCTCGCAGCTTCAAATGCCTATTTTTGCTCGTCCCAAAGATATCCTGAACCCCTTCGCTTTGGAGAAGGAAGTTCCATTGACACAGGTCTTGGAAGCTCATGCTACCAGGCTCGCCAAAAAGGAAGGCATTAAGGGTAAGGCCGTTTTGTGTGGCGTTGGCGCAGCTCACCTCCCCCGTTCTGACGGGGTGCCTGTTAGTGTTGCTACCGTAGCTCGTAAGGATGCTGATTTGTTGAAGACTTTAAGCGAGGTTAAAGATGCAGCAAACCGCGTAAGTAGCTCATCTCTTGAGCGTTGTAATAGTTGGTAGGTTGTACTTCGTAAAGTAAACATCCTTTTGTAATAACTTGTAGTCATTAATGAAAATCTCCTTTTGCGTAGTGCGTGTTGATATTAATGCAACTTGTAATGTGTGTACTTATCTGTTTATCTTTGCGTATAAGACATGTTCTAAGGGGTAAAGTTGTACACAAGCGCGAATAGAATAAGAAATCCATAGTCATGTATGAAGATCATAGTTTACTTAAGAAATAATTTCTAAGTATCTTTTTTTTGTTATCATAATCGTGTATGTTGTGATATACAGCATACTGAAAATATCATATCAAGGAATCAAATGTCTTGGTTCCGAAGCTGTTAAACATGCACCATATGCGTTGTTGCGCACCCATCGTGAGATGTGCAAAAACTTATTCCAACGTCTTGAGAACAAGGTGTTTAACAAGGATACGTGATCCAGTGTTGATGGGTTTGCAACCCTCTTACTCAACGAGCCTTTTAGTAGGTTGACTCATCCTTTTACCATCGGGGGTTTATTTAGTGCATGCACGCCATGTAGGCAAGAAATAAAAAGTTGTTAAGACATACAGTATATGAAAATAACAAATGTGTCGCGGAGTTAGCTAGAAACCACGACGTTTTATTAATACTTGCAAGTTTTTATGAGAAATAAATAAGACATTATACTAAGTAAAACAAAAAAGTAAATATATAGATGTTTATTGGGCACTTCAATAAAGTGCAGGAGCGTCTGTGCGCTGGGCCGTAGCCATTCCTATAGGTAGCACCTCTTAAGGTTGTAGATGTTCCATGTGCGTGGCAGTTCACGACCATCCAAGCCTCGTAGCTTGTATGCGCCTGTTCCTAATGCTTCAGTAACCTCATAGGGTCCTTCCCATTTTGGTCCAAGCTTGCCTGTGTCTTCTGCGTGACTCGCATCATTGGCGCGGTAAACGAAGTCACCTGGTCTGAATGAAACATTTCGCACTTTAGCGTCATAATATCCTTTCATCCTTGACTTTGATTTTTCTTCACGTATAGCTGCACGTTCGCGCCTTTCTTCTAGCAGGTCTAAGTCGATACGTCGCTCGTCGTCGTTGGTTGCCACATTGATTTCAGCAGTGCGGATAGTTGGCATTCCGATTTCGACTGGTATGACCGCTTCTGTCCCATAGACTAGAGAGAAGGGGGTGTCCCCTGTGCTAGTTTTGATTGAAGTGCGGTGCGCCCACAGAACATGCGATAGTTCTTCCACCCACCTTCCTTTGTGCTTGTCCAGGCGCGCCTTAATTCCTTCCCCCAGGCTTCGATTCGCACGTTCTACTAAGCCGTTGGTTTGTGGGTGTTTAACTGACGCGAAGTGCTGTGTGATTTTCAGCTTCTCGCACCAATCCTTGAAAGGGTTGTCGCAGAATTGTTTCCCGTTTTCCGAGATGAATTCCCCAGGCAGCCCGAAGCGGCATACAATATTTTCCCAGACAAAGCGTTTTACCTGGTTGCCAGTGATGGTCACTACTGCCTTTGCTTCGATCCACTTGGTGAAGTAGTCTATAGCGACTATGAGGAATTTTAACCCTCCTGCTGCAACAGGGAAAGTGCCTGCAATATCGATACCCCACTTGTAGAATGGCCACGGTGCCGTAATTGGTGTTAGCTCGTGTTGTGGTTGGCGTGGAACGGGTCTATGAACTTGGCAATCGTTACACTTCCTTATTAGGTCCCGCGCATCGCGGTGCATGGTTGGCCAGTAGTATCCTGACCTCAAGGCGCGTGCCACCACAGACCGTGGTCCTGAGTGCATGCTGCATGAACCTTCGTGGATTTCTCGCAGTACGTAATTTGCTTGTAGGGGGACAACGCAGCGTAGCCATGGTTGCAGGAAGGAGCGTCGGTACATTATGTTGTCTCGAAGTTTAAACCTATGTGCTGTGCGCCGTATCATGCGAGCTTCCTTCTGCTCTTGGGGTAACGCTCCTTTGTTTAGGAATTCCGTTATCGGTGTCATCCACGTAGGGCCGTCTTCCTCTATTACCATGGATACTTCCATCTCTGAGATGGATTTGCTTTTCAGCGTTTCCACCAACACCTGTTTGGATAAGTGTGCAAAGCTTGTGGATGCAATTTTGCTTAGTGCATCCGCCTTCCGGTTCTCCCCTCTAGGAACCTGTTTGATGGTAAACCTGTCAAAGCCTTGGATTAGCGCCTTAGTTTTGTCGAGGTACTGAATCATGTTGTCCTCCTTGGCCACGTATTCACCTAACACGTGGTTGGCTACTAGCCTGGAATCTACATTTGCTTTCAGGTTACGTACACCCATTCGAGCTGCAATGCGTAGTCCTGCTATTAAGGCTTCATACTCTGCCTCATTATTTGTTGATGTGAATTCGAAACGCAGTGCATAAGTGAATTCCATTCCTTTCGGGTTTGTGAGAATGAGGCCTGCTCCTGACCCGTCTACGCATGAAGATCCATTTGTGAACAAGATCCATGGATCTGGTAGTTCCTTCTTGATTGGTGCGGGTGCCTCATCAGTGTCAGGTTTTTCGATGATGAAATCTGCTAGTACCGGTCCTTTTACTGCAGTACGTGGTCTGTAGGAGATGTTGTGCTCACCTAGCAATACACTCCATTTTTGCAGTCGTCCTGATGCGTCAGGTTTGGAGATGATTTGCTTGATCGGTTGGTCTGTGATCACCGCTATCGGGTGCGCTTAGAAGTACCTGCGCAGCCGTTTGGCGACGAAGACTAAGGCTAGGACCAACTTTTCCTATGCGCTATAGTTCATCTCTGTTTTCTTGAGCGCTTTGCTTACAAAATACACTGGAGTTTGTATCGAGTCCCTATCCGTTAGTAACACTGCGCTGACTGCTCCATGAGTTGCAGATAAGTACATGATTAACTCTTCCCCTGGTCGGGGTGCTACAAGTGTAGGGAGTGTTGCCAGGTGTTGTTTAAGCTGTGCGAAGGCTTCTTCTGCCTCCGTAGTCCACCGAAAATCTCCCTTTTTTATACACTTCTTGAGTGTTTTGAAAAGGGGTAATGACTTGTCTGCTGACTTGGATAGGAATCTGTTTAGACCGGCCAGCTTTCCATTGAGAGATTGGACTTCCTTTAACATGCGCGGTGAAGGAAGTTCGATGACAGCCTTAGTCTTTTCTGGACATGGTTTTATACCGTCAGGTTCTATCAGGTATCCAAGGAACATGCCTTCAGTAGCGCCGAAGGTACATTTTTTGGGATTTAGCTTCATGTTGATCTCGCGTAGAGTTTTGAACGTCTCCTCAATATCGCGCACTAACTCATCTTAAGTATGGCTCTTTATGACCAGGTCATCAACATAGACCTCTAGGTTGCGGCCCACCTATTTTTCGAATGCATTATCTACTAACCGCTGATAGGTGGCGCCTGCATTCTTTAAGATAAAGGGCATTTTTCTGTAACAGTAGACGCCTTGGCTTGTGTGAAAGGCCATTTTTTCCTCGTCCTCCTTAGCCATCTGGATTTGATGATATCCTTTGTATGCATCGAGGAAACACTTTAATGGATATCCGCACAAGGACTCTATTTTCCAGTCTATCTCTGGTAATGGGTAGCAGTCTTGTGGACATGCTTTGTTAAGATCGGTGAAGTCCACGCACATCCGCCAGCTACCATCGCTCTTCTTTACCATAACTGGGTTGGAAAGCCAGTCATGGTAGTAGACTTCCCGCATGATTCCTGCCTCTACTAGCTTGTGTACCTCTGCCAGGATTGCCTGCGTGCGCTCCGGAGCCTGGCCGCGCTTCTTCTGGCGTATGGGTGAGTATCCTTGTCAGATTCTCAGCTTATGTTCTGTGATTGAACGTGGTACTCCAGTCATGTGTTTTGGCTCCCATGCAAAGATGTCCAGGTTCTTTTGCAAGAGTGCGCACACCGCTGCTTTGCCGTTGTCCGACAGTGATCCTCCTATCGATATTTCCTGTTCGGGGTAATCGGGATGAATGGCTACCTTCAGATTTGGAGTTTTGGTTGTGCACTGTGCTGTAATGGGTGCCGTTTCACATGTGACCGCGTTACATTCTTGAGGTGGTACGGCAGCATTATAGAGGGTAACGACACCTCCTTCCACTGGAAATTTGAGCATCCCGTGTGCTGTAGACGGGACTGCGCGTATGGCTAATATCCCCGGTCTTCCGATAATGCCATTGTATGGCGAGGGGGATTTGATTACCATAAAATTTAGCCATGCTGTTGTGGAATGGTCGTTATTACCTACTCTAACTAGTAGTCGTAATTGCCCCATAGGCCATATCTTCTCTCCTGTGAAGCCAGTCAGCGCTGTCGTGACTGGGCTCAACTTACTGCGTATCTCCAGGCACAGTTGTTTAAAGCAGTGTTCGTACATTATGTTTGCAGATGCTCCACCATCAACATACATGCGGTGGATGTCGTGACCCCCCGCATTAATTTCGATGATGAGCGGTTCTACCACTGCGTTGTTCGTAGTTAATGTAGGGAAAGTTATTGCACTCCCATAGGAAAACTTCTGGCTGACCTTCTGCCTGGTTACTCTGTGCCATGATTGTATCATGTAAATAGTATCAGCCTTATCTTTGGGCCCCTCCTTCTTATTCCATGTCTTTTGTTTATCTTTCCCTTCTTTGATGTTCTTGACCAAATGGTCCAGTCGACCTTCTTTGACTAGCTTGTCGATGAGCTAGCATAGCTGGACACATTCATTAGTAGTGTGGCCCTTCTGTCCGTGATAGTCGCAGTACCCACCTCCGACGCGCCGATCCTCCGGGGTGCGCATTGGTGGAGGTCTTGGGAAGTTTGCTCCTTCTGTTGCGAGTATCTCCTTTGGAGTCTTTGTCAGCGGGATATACTTGTCATTGTCGCGCCCACTCCCCTGGTTGCGATAATTCCTGTTACGGTTACTACTCCGGTCAGTGGATTGTCTCCCAGGTTGTTCTTGTGACCGGTAGTTCGAATAGCTTTTCTTGCTATCCGCCGCAGCAGCCTCTCCTTGGACGAAGGACCGTGTGCGTTTCATGACCTCATCAAAGGATTGGGGAATCTTGTCGTTCAACCTTTTGATAAGTTCTGGGTTGCTGATCCCATTCATGAACCCTGAGATTTTGAGCACCTCGGGGCACGCTTTAACTTGCATGCATTCATCTTTGAAGCGCTCCATAAAAGCGCTTGTGGATTCCCCTTGGCGCTGTTTGACCCTGGCGAGTTCAATGGGGGTTTTTTGCACACTTTTTCTGTTGAGTAAAGTTTAGGCGGAACGCCTTTCTCAATTCTTCAAAACCATTGATGCTTCTGGGTGGAAGCTTGTTGAACCAGTTCCGCGCACTTCCAACTAGCGTGGAGTTGAACATATGGCACCATACAGGCTGTGGCCAGTTTTCAATTGTAGCGGCTGATTCAAAAATTTTTAGGTGATCATCAGGATCACCTATTCCGTCATAGGTTTTCACGTTGGCAGGCATGCGCCTCCTTTTGTTCTCTGAGAAATCACTGATGCGTCGAGTGAACGCATCCACCTTTTGACGGCGCCACGGGAGATATATATCTTCCTCTTCTTGGTCATTGTATCTGTTTCTAGACTTCCAATGTCCTGTATCGTTATTCTCGTTGTCCGAGGAATTATCAGAGGATGAATTTTCCTTTCTTCGGCGCTTGCGCCGACTGTCCTCAGAATCTGGACTTGAAGGGCTGTTACTTGGGGAGTATCGTCGCACAAGTCTGTCCTGAATTCTCCGGCTACCAAGTCTGGCATGGACACCGGTACGCCGTTCATCCTCCTCACTTTCTTCCAGATGCTGTGAGTTGGATATATCATCATCCTCAATTCTCCTCCCAATTCTGTTAAACACTGGGGGTCGGCGGCTATCCCTCCCGCGCTTCTCTTTCTGACGGCGCGGTGGGGATGTTTCAAACTCTGGGCCAAAATCTAGTCGGGCATGCAGACTCCGACCTGACCTCTTCTTTGCTTCCTTTTGCATGAGAGCAGCCAAGGTTTCGTAGTTTTGTGATACGAACTCATCTGGCGCTAGTTCTAACACAACCCCTTCCAGAGTAGGAGTATCAGCTTCTACCACTATACCCTTATTTTTATCGGGCGCGTCAGGTGCTTTTGTGAAGTTTGTTTCCACCGCCGTTGGGAATGGAGTGGCAAAAGGAGTGCGCAGTGGATCTCCTGTGCTAGCGATGGTTGCCGTGGCCTGGGTTGTCCCCGAGCGTGGTTCCACCAGAGGGAAGACCAAATCTTGGCCTGATCCCTGGTTTTTAGCAATACTGATTGTCCCAGAGGTTTGCTTGGAAGCAGAACCGACATGCGGCTTCTTTCCCGTAAGATCTGTTTGCGATCGCTGATTTCCATGCTTCGTCATTCTAGTTCTTAGTTCTTAGTGAATGGTCCCACGGATGGCGCCACTTGTTGATACAAAAGTTGGGCGTTCCTTGTTTGGGCTCCGGCTCTCGTACCAATTGATGATTGTTGCTTGAGACCTGCGCACTAAGAGACAGAAAACACCGTTAGGCTTACCGTGGGATTGTTTCACACGATTATCCTCCGGCGTGAGAGTAAGTAATCGATTTAGGGTTCAAGGAGAGTTAGGGTTTGTAGATCGTACCTTTAACGAGGGATGGGATTCCCTTTATATACACACGGAATCCTTGTTGGTTCCGTGTTCCTCAACCTTCGACGTATCCCGCCTAAGTCGGTTGGGGAATGATTATCTCCATAATTGGGAGATATCCGATATCGTGTTACGTAAATAATATTGGGTTTGGGCCTTCGTGGGCCTGAACACTTATCAGCGTAGCCCAGTTCGTGCTGGGCTTATTTATATTGGGCTTTGGTCGGGTTCGTGACCCGAATATAGACTATACATCATCACACATCAAGTTTGCATTAGTTAAACTCAACTTTTAGCAATTATCACACCTTAGACATGAAGAGGGACAAGCCTAGGATTTTCAGTAGGGTGTTGCATAAATGTTTTTCTTATTGTAAGTACAAAAATTCGTACTAAAAATTTTTTTTAGTTAAGCTAAAGTTGCACCATGAAGAAAATAACACAAATATCAGAGTTGCGCATATCAAAAAATGACATTTTTTTGAAAAAAATTACACTTCGTGGCTTAAAATCGGCATCCATGAAGGTCCGTCCCTGGACATGAAAACCAAAGGACTACCAATTTGCTCATATCAACTTAGACATGAAATGAAAACGAAAGCATTTTAGCTCAAAACACTTTTAAACCCATTTTTTGAGAAAGTGAGTTTTGACTTTTTGATTCTTTCTTTTTTTGGCCAAGTCCCAAGAGTGTAGACATATAATTCTCTATTTGAAAGAGTACCTTTAGCAACTGTGGAATTTGCTTTGATAAATAAAAAACGATATTATGAAATTTTGAATGTTTGATAGGAACTTTTGATAGAGGTCATATACGAAAACTAATGAAACTCAATATTTTGAATTCTATTTTTAGATTAAACTGATTGTAAAAATTGAAGATTAGCAAATATAGTAATCTAAATGTCTATAAATCAAAACCATAAAATGAAGAGAAAAGCGGAAAAAAAATACTGAAAAATGTCGACGATCACCGTTCCATCTGAAATTCCTCCGGTCTCCGACGATGTTGAGCAGCTCCGCAAAGCTTTTGAAGGTTCATCCATAATGTTATAAATTATTGAAAATGATCATTCTTATGATTATATGATGGTTGGGGTTTTCCTTCATTATGTAAAAGATGTTCGTCCAGTTTTTATTAATGAATGTGGATCAATTTATTTGGTTTACCATTGTTTGCGAATTGTCAATATCTTGTAATTGTCTACATTTATTAATGAATTATAAAACATATTAATGCTTAATTAATGATTATAAGTCAAATGTCTTTCTATAAGTAATCTCTTTACCTTTCGGTAAATGTACAAATGCCTACATTATATCTCCTCGTACCGCACATGCTAGTAGGATCGGAAGTTGTTGTTCTTTCATGATATTGGTGAAACTTGACCTACACAATGTTCATGAACACAAAATGATTTAGGCAATAGATTATAAGGCCCGACCGTCTATAGGTTTGGGTCCATTAGGATTTCTATGTTATGTAACCCCCCCCTAGGTGTTACATAACCTAGAAACCCTAATGGAACCAAACCCAAACGGGCTCGGGTCTAATAAAGTGTACATGGGTATCATATAATTTATTTTTTTATTACTCAAATTGTGTTATATTGTAGGATGGGGAACAAATGAGGGTTTGATCATTGGGATTTTAGCTCATAGAACAGCCGAACAACGCAAGCTTATTCGACTCACTTATACTCAAACCTATAATGAAGATCTTCTAAAGGCTCTCGACAAGGAACTTACAAGAGACTTTGAGGTAAAGAATCGATTTACTTTTCCATTTATTAGGAGAAAATATATATGTAGGTGAAATGATTAACGTAGTAGTGCATTCATTTCGGTCATTTGGTACTTTATGAAATACTCCTTGCGTCCCAAAATATAAGTCCACTTTGTTATTTTTTGTTGTCTCAAAATTAATGTCCACTTTCAATTTCAACCAATCAAAAATCAAAATGCTTCTAAGTGGGTGGGAATAAATTTTTATTGGTTAATATTGTATGAGCTCCACTTTTCTTAAACTTTGTGAAATATGAAAGTGGACATATAATTTGGGACGGAGGGAGTATGATGTCTTGAGTTCAAACTCGACAAGTTCCACATTCACTGGCCGGAAAGGCCTAAATTTTGTTTGCCATAAGGGGTGCTACACGTGGACTTGAGTTGGGGTATTTGGATTTACATTTTGTGATTGATTAACATACATTCAAAACACATGTGTTACTAGTTAAGGTACATGACCAAATACCACACTGCATAAAAGAATATGGAAGTGTATGCCTTAAAGCATCATTTGTCAAGTTTTCGAAAATCAAATTTGCTTCCTATTTCGTCTACATAAAGAAATTCTACAAACTGAAAAACACAGATGGGAGAAAGTACTAATTATGTTATTGTTTTGAATTGATCTTGTTGATTTAGAAAATTGTTCTACTTTGGACACTTGATCCATCTGAACGCGATGCGTCTTTAGCCAATGAAGCCATAAATAAAGGGGATAAATACGGTCAAGTTCTTGTAGAAATAGCTTGTACCAGGTCTGCAAATGATTTACTTCTCGCAAGGAAAGCATATCAAGCTCGTTATCAAAAATCACTTGAAGAGGATGTTGCATATCACACAATCGGGGACTCCCGAAAGGTAGTAACACACTATTTTGACCAAGTTTTTGTTTAAAGTTATGGAATTAACTCTTCCAAGTACAATTACAAAAGTAGTCAACTATCTAACTCATTGGTCTATTTTGAGACAGTCGAAACTGACACCTAGTATAAAGAAACAATAATACAAAAAATAGCAGTTTTTTATTGTAACACAGCTTACCACATTCACTTGTGACTGTGTGCGTATGATTTGGTAGTTGTTGTGGCTGTTGGTGGCAAGCTATAGGTACGAAGGGGATGAAGTGGACTTGTCACTTGCGAAGAAGGAAGCCAAGTTACTCCATGATAAAGTTACGGAAAAATGTTATAACGACGATGATTTTATTAGAATTATCACCACGAGAAGCAAAGCACAGATTACAGCAACACTGAACAGTTACAAAGATGAGTTTGGACAAGAGATTAACAAGGTACGATCATGTTTAATGTCCAAGCATGATGATAAAAAAACGAATGGGTCAATTGGGTCGGATAATGTGCAAAAACATAGTTTAGTTAGGATTTGTAGATATTTAGGACAAAAATTTTAACTTATTTAACCAAAGTTTGTGTTTACCCGTAACTAATAAAGAGACCCAAATTGACAATTTTCGCATAAATGGATTAAAAGTTTGGTCTTTAATAAAATTATGTTTGATCTATAGGATTTGAAAGCTGATCCAAATGATGAGTTCTTGAAGCTATTAAGGGCCACAATCAAGTCCTTGACATACCCTGCTAAGTACTACGAGAAGGTGCTAAGGTTAGCAATCAATAGACAAGGGACCGATGAGAATGCACTCACAAGGGTTGTTGCTACACGAGCTGAATTTGACATGAAATCCATCAAAGAAGAGTATAAAAAGAGGGCTAGTGTCTCGCTTGATCAAGCCATTGGTAAAGATACTCGAGGAGACTATGAGGACATGCTTCTCGCTCTCATTGGTACTACTGAGGCTTAAACGAGCTTCTTTGAAATTTCGACTCAGTATGTTTTCTATCATGTGCCGTGCCATTGCAGTTACACTTACGCGTATAAATATATAAAATTATTAATAAAATGTTCCAAGTTGTTTTTTTATCTATTTCGGATTCATGAACAAGTGAAAAGTTATGACAGTTTGTATCATTATTTCAAAGCTTTTATGTGATAACTTGAAAGAAGTGATATAAGTTGTCCTTCATGAGACTCCTAATATACTATTTAGTCTGATACTTAACTGAGATAGTTTAATTTATGCTCATTTGATATCACAAGTTCATAGAGTTTAAGTGTACTTTCTCGTTTATATAAGTTTGTAAAACTTTAGATCTTGTAATTAGCTGAAAGATTAGTAGGACTTGTGCAGGGGCAGACTTTTAGTGAAGTCTCAATACCCGCTATAAAGTCTCAGGGCTTTAGTGAAGCTGCAATATCACTGAGTTTGTGCTCAATTGTCATTAACTATCATCATCGAATTACCGTTGGACCGCCCGCAAAACAAACCAAAACCAATGATAATCTACTTGACTATCGTCATAATAGTTTGTTAATAAAATAGAAAAAAGCGCGCACATACAAGCGAGTGTTACCTTCACACTATAAATACACAAGAAATAAAAAAACAAAATACGCACACACAAATCAACACAACCAGGTTTTGATAAAAATCATACACCATTGCCATTGCCGCTATACGCAGATAACATAATTGCACACACGTCGGTGGAATTTAATTAACTTACCGATACTACCTTCAACACAACACCGTAACTCCCAATTCAACCATCTCCGGTCGCCTTATATAAATAGTCTCCCCTCACAACCAAAAGTGTCAAAAAAGAGGACCCAACGTGAACCCGATTAATCTTAATCTGGTCGGGTTCCTCGGGCCAATAATCTTATTCAGGTCAACCCGAATTCTAAATAGACTAGGGTGTCAGGTTAAATATGTATGCCTAACTCGAATTCGGGTCGACCCAATGGACCCGAATAAAGATTTTTTAATATACTTTTTATAAGTTATCTATGTAAACTTATAGAACCAACCAATTTTTGTTACTCCCTCCGTCCCAAAATAATTGTCCTCATTTGACTTTTTAAAGTCTTAATTTCTCAAATTTGATTCTTAATATTTTGTATGTGTTATATAATACTTGATGAAAATTACACCAATGAAAAGACATTATAAAGCCAATCCATTCATATGTTTTTCATCAATTATTAGTATATAACTAGAAGGGTACCCGCGCAATGCGGCGGCGGGTACCCGATAACTAATTTGTAGCGAACAAAATGTTTTGAGGTGGTGATGTGATGAGATGGTGATGACAGCGGCGGCGATAAGTATAGTTATATGTGTTTGCTTACCCGTTTAGTGAATTCGTTTCACAACACTTCGAATGTATATGTGTTAGTTGTAAGTGTTTGTTTGGGTTACCCGTAACTTTCACGCGACATCATTATTCCCGCATATAAAAACATCCTCGCAATCTCTTACGCGTCAAACACTCCCCCAAAAGTATATGATTTTGACGAATCAAGATTATATTGATTGGAATAAATGAAATAAAGGTTAAAGTTGTAAAAATTTGAATTAAAATAAAATAAACCTACTAAAAATATAAAAACTAAAAACTCATAAAAATATATTAAAATGGATGTTGAATTAAAGAGCATAAAATTTTAGAAAATATGGTAAAATTAGATTATAATATAAATAAGTAGATAAAACGATATTTTAATTTGAAAATAAAGATGAATTTTTAGTTGAGAAGTGACACATGTCATTTTATAATTGGAGCTCCTTATCTTAATTTTTGGTGGTTAAGAGTTAGGCTTGAAATTTGTTAGAAGTTAGACTTGGAGTTTATTAAGAAGTGACACATGTCATCTCATGATTGGAGCTCCTTATCTTAATTTTACATGCATTATAATATATCTTTCCATAATAAGCAAGTAAAAAAGTCTGAATTTTTAAGTCTTCTAATTTTAGAAGGCCTAAATGCATTATAAAGTAGTATAGATACAAACAAAAATATTTAATATTTAAGATCAAATTTGAGAAATTAAGACTTTAAAAAGTCAAATGAGGACAATTAATTTGGAACGGAGGTAGTATCATTTTACACGTATTCGGGCTGACCAGTACCTGAATAAACCGACTCGAGTGAACTCGACCCGAATTGACCGAAACCCGACTAACCCGAAACAGGGTCGGATTTGGTATGACATTTATATCCTCAACTCGACTTAGCTTCACAAGGCCCGAATTAACCCGACCAACCCTACCACCCATCACAACCTATAAAACGTACGTTTCTTTCTTTCTTCTTTCCAATATATTGCCACACTCAAGACTATACCTAAAAAAATCACATAATGAATTCAGGCCAATAAATAATGCAACATCAAATCAATCTTACATCGATCAATTTCACACTCCTATCTAGTTACCGCAGGTAAGTGTGTGTGTTTGTTGAACTTGTTGTGAATTAGGGTTTTAGTTGATTGATTTTTGATAATTAGGTGATTTTGTTACATTTTTATTTAAGGAGTAAGTTATCATATAATCCGATTCGATGTTTGCGATATTCAACGAAAAGTTAGTTATCATTTTCAACACGTACAAGGATGTTTTGTTATTAAATCTTTGTACTATTTCTCATAATGCATGCAGGGACTTGTGATTTTCAACCATGGAAACCGAGGAGGTTAGTTAATAATCTCTAGCTATCTTCAGTATTTATTTATTTATTTTTATCATTAAAAAAAAAGGGTATTTTTTGCAGGAGCCTACAATGATCGTTGTTGACAATTCCAGTTATGTTCCAAAGGATAGTCATCTGTTTAAGACTCAATTAGAGGCTATCAGGCTCTATTGCCGCGCTAAAATCAAGGTCTTTTTCTTACCATAAACTCCGCAGCTACTTTCAAACAAAGTCGTTATATATTTATTGTTGGTTTTTGTTACAGTCTAATCCCAAGTTTCGTGTGGGCGTAGCCACACTTGGCTGGGGTGCAACTCTCTGGCCAGGTGCACCTACCAACGATGTTGAACATTTTCTGACTCACACACTAGGTTAGCAATTTTTTTTTTTTTTTTTTTTTTTTTTTTTTTTTTTTTTAATCATTCGCTACTCTACTGTTGCATATTGATGTACGAAATTATTATTAATTATTTTCTATGCTCAGAAAACATTCCTTGGGGCGGTGAGTATGACATACTTCAGGGCCTCCGCTATTCTAGGGCTGGCTTTGCACGAATTCCCATAGGCACGAAGTTAAGGATGCTTTTGTTTGTTGCAGGGTATGTACACACCTACTTACTTTTATAATAGATATTATTTCATCACCTTTAAATCAATAATATTGGAATGCTTTTCTAGGCCTTGTCATGGATACTTGACGGAGTATGTTCTAAAGATTGGACAACGTTTAAAAAAAATGAATGTAGCTCTTGATGTTGTCAGCCTCGCTCACGAGGACCAAGAATTCGACGCACTCAAGACAATATGCCTTAGATCATTTGTTGCTTCTGCTGCGAATAGTAAGGATCACAAAAGTCACTTTGCTCATGTGCCACGCCATTCTTCTTCTTCTGTTCTTGACATCCTAGTGAGGTTTGTACCAACTTTTTGATCATTGGCCTAAGTCCTAAGACATGCTTTTATTACTACTACTACTACGTTTGTTGTTGTTGTTGTTGTTGTTGTATGTCTTCTAATATAAACTTTGTACTATCAGCTCTCATATCCTTAGCGCTTCAGAAGCTGAAGAGGTAGCTTTAACGGAAGAGGGGATAAACAAGAAGATGAATAAGAAGAAGAAGAAGTTGAAGCGGAATAGGACGAAGAAGAAGAAGAATCAGCATTCACAAGACCTAGAAGAGGAGGCTGAATCTGAATCTTCTTGTCCAGATGTTATTTTCCCTGATAATCTCCCAGTTCGTCCTGGTCAGTTAGTATTTGGAAGTTTAGAAATGCATCAACTGATAAAAATTTAACAACTATGAATGTACTAAGGAGAAGAAAGGAGTTGGTTATTCAATTTCCCTCTCTGCTGCTTATTTGTTTGTGTGTGTGTCTCTGCTGCTGAATTGTATATTGTTGGCTTAGGCCCCTTTTGAAGCTGTTTTATTTTACTTTGCGAAAATAAATACATGTATATGACGGATTGTCAGTTTAACGTTTATTATTGTTATTATTAATCTCTTTATGTTCTTGTTTGGAAAAAAATTATAAATTCATAACGTACTTTAAAAAAAACTCATTATGCTCTATCTACTTCACTTATTGTCATAATACATAACCGTTTTCATTTTATTCGGTTATTTTCTGTCCGTTTTTATCCGTTCTCATAAATCATCCATTTTTATCCGTTTTCATTTTAATATGTCCGGATAAAAACAGATAAAAACCGTTTTGACGTGGATAATAAAAACGGTTTTTATCCGTTTTTATCTGTTTTTATCCGGATAGATTAAAATGAAAACGGATAAAAACGGACAGAAAATAACCGAATAAAATGAAAACGGTTATGTATTATGACAATAAGTGAAGTAGATAGAGCATAATGAGTTTTTTTTAAAGTACGTTATGAATTTATAGCTTTTTTCCTTCCTGTTTTCTACTAAATGTTCGAGTGCAAAAGTCGATTAGGTTGCCATTTTAATCATTGGAATTGTTTGTGAGGTTTGCATTATTATGGAATGGTCATCATGGTGCTAGCAAGTATAGTACCATATAGAAAGCTGATGGAGGTCATATTGGTGTATTTTACATTGACCTTTATTTGGCCTATTTATTGCCCCCCCATTTGCGTTTGGTATATGCTGAGTGATGTTTCGAATGAAGGGATGGCTAACTTGTAGGTTCATGGCAAGTTTTAGTTGTTGGTTTTCAGAAACTATGTGCTAGTTACATAACTCATTTTAGTAACCTTTGTTGGAACTGATCGAGTTGCTTGACCTGCATCAAAGAGGATAAGCATTGAGATTCATCCATGTCCATTTGTATTCACAAGAATGAGGATTAGTTGAAAGCTTGTTAACTTGTTGTAGGGTTGTTCGGTATGTGCTCGGTAAGGTAAGTTGCATACTTTTTTGTATTGTTATCACCTTTGTGATAACATATTCTTTGTGTATGTTTGCTTGTATTATGCCCTCAACTTATAATCTCATTGCTGCAGGCCAACCCACCCTCGGGTCTCTGCTTTGCTTGGTCATGTCCCATGTGTAGATGGTTATTAGTCCACATTGGTTACATATCTTTCTTCTTCTTCTAGCTGATAAAAATAACGAGTGCTCCAATTCTACTCTTTGTGTGGCCTTTGAGGTAATAACGAGTGCTCCAATGTCGTCTAATCGCATTCAAAGTCGCAGCTTGACATCTAACTGGAGTTCATCTTGTGTGCTTTCCAAACACCTAATCTTGCTTATGTTGCAGTTAATAGTGGATTTACGCCTCGTTATAGTATCGACATTTTTATATGGTATATATGCATAGTGATATTTCGAAAAGCTGTTGGGTATGCAATCTGTTTTGTCATTCACAGATATTATTCCCTTGTGTAATTACGTTTCATAATCAATAAACTATGTCGTGGTTCCGTATGATTGTAGAGTGTTAAGGCAAGGAATTCGAAAATTACATTTAGTTATGCAGATTAACCAATTCTTTTAGTGATTTATAGCAAACAAGTAAATTTGCTTTTTATAAGTATGGTTCTCCTAAGATTGTTAATGTAATCTTATAAAACTAGCCAATTTTTTTATTCTTTTACTCATACTCGGGTGACCTGAACACAAATGGACTCGACCCAAGTGAACCTCATCCGAATTGACATGATCTCAACTAATCCCAAATTTAAAATAGAGTCATTCTGGGATATGATATTTTTGGGCTCAACCCCACTCAGTGTAGCACCGAAACGGGAACGGCAATGGGATACGGGAACGGGAAACGGCAAAAATCAAAAATTCAAAATACGAGAACGGCATAGATACGGCAATAAAAAATATAAAAAAATTAAAAATATATTAAAGAAAATCCAAAATAAATATATGTTGATGTTAATTGTAAACTCGAAAAGTACTACATGTTCCAAAGATAATTAGTTATCAATAATCAAATCATTTTCAAATTCCGGTTCATCTAGTGAGAGATCGACAAACTCCAAAAACCCTACGTCTTCCATTGAATCGAAAGTATCTCCTCCCACATCCCACGTCTTTACATGGACCCAGTACGTATACATTATATTACATGTTACAATATAATTGAATTACATATTACAATATAATTGAATTACATATTACAAATACATGGACCCACAGTAGCATATGTATACAATGATCAGTTAAATTACATGGAGTCATGGATAAGTGATAACATATTACATGGAGTCATGGACCAGAGTTTTTTAGTTAACCATAGTACTTTTAAAATTTATTTAATAAAACATGGCACTTTAAAATTTATTTAATAAAACATAGTACTTTTACAAAGTTTCTCACTGACCCTCATAAAAGCTCTTAGAAGAAAAAGAAAAGAAACCAATTAATGTATGATCTCGTTTGCCATAGATCTTCAAAGATATCTTCATTTTGTTTCTCACCAGAAGCTAATAAGGAGATGATAAAGCGTTTCAAACTCGATCACCCGTATTTGAGGCGACTACTTTACCTCACACGTAAGAGAAGAATTTCCTTTGTCATCATTCAAGAGGCTTTTAGCGGTGAACATTTTTGAATCCAAGCAAGCATTATTTGAGAGTGAGGCGCAAATATATTCGATGGAGTTGAGCCACTTAATTCTTGAATCCAAGCAAGCGCTATCTGTTAGTATTCCACCGAATATAAATGTGCCCACCTTTTGATACAATACATGATTTAGTACACGACTATTCATTGCTAAAATCCTCCTCAAAATACAGCACATGAAGTTGAGTTTAGCCTATAAATGCGAAGGTAGATGTGAGCTTTGTTGAAGTTGTGATAATCATCTTATTAATTATTAAGAGCAAGTGCAGAGTCAGGTGTGGTCTCGAGGGGTAAACTAGGTCTGAAATTAGTCCGTATTTATGTCTTGGTTAGGAATGTTGTAATGAGTTGCAGTTGCAAGTTACATTACAGATTTGTATAGTGCCAGTACCATAAAAGCTACTTTCATCAAATGAACTGTAGGTGTCGTCAAGGCCTCGAAGGTAAAACTTATTAAAGCTCGTTTTGTTCGATTAATTTTTTTACGTTATCTTGTAGTTGCTTTTCAATTTCGTAAGAGAGAGCAAACAAAAGACATGCTTTGTAAAAGTACTATATTTTATTAAATAAATTTCAAAGTACTATGGTTAACTAAAAAACTCCAAAATTACATATTACGGTTGGGTTCCCAATGCATGGGTTTGGAATACAAAAAGCCCATTAAAACCATTAAAACCCATCTTAAATACAGAAACGGCAAAAAAACCAAGAAACTGCCATGGAAACGCATGAAAATCAGGAAACTGCTAGGGAAACGCCATGGGAATCCAGGAACGGCTAGGGAAACGGCAGGGAAACATTTCGGGGGCGTTTCGGGGCCGTTCCCGTTCCCACCATGTTTCGAAACGGGTACGCGGGCCTCGAGGGCGTTTCGGTGCAACACTCCCCACTTGACCCAACCCGAGTTAACCCGAACCCTAACCCAATTAACACCCCTATCAGTCACAACCTATAAAACGTTTTCTTATTTTCAATATATATCCAAACTCAAAACTTCAAAAAAAAAAAAAAAAAAAAAAAGTTGCACAATAAATTCACACCCCTAACGCACGTAATTAATTTTTTACCGACAGCTATATATATATATATATACACACATACATATTCGGTGATTATTTAGTTAAGCGTGTGTTTTGTTGAATTTGTTGTGAATAAGTGATCCCATTCGCTATATTCAACGAAAAGGACTTGTGATTTTCAACCATGGAAACCGAGGAGGTTAGTTAATAATCTCTAGCTATCTACAGTATTTATTTATTTATTTATTTTTATCATTATAAAGAAATGTAATTTTTGCAGGAGGCTACAGTGATCGTTGTTGACGATTCCAGTTATGTTCCAAAGGATGGTCATCTGTTTAAGACTTAATTTGTGGCTATAAGACTCTATTGCCGCGCTAAAATCAAGGTCTTAATTTTTCTAACCCTAGCTAGCTTTTTTGAAAGTCATAATTACATATTAATTATTGGCTGGTTTCTGTTTCAGTCTAATCCGACGTTTAGAGTGGGCGTAGCAACACTTGGCTCTGGTTCACCTCTCTGGCCAGGTGCACCTACCAACGATGTTGAGCATTTTCTGACTCACACACTAGGTTAGCAAATTTATTTTATTATTCGCTACTCTCTGCTTATTTGTATATTATTATTAATTATTTTCTATGCTCAGAACACATTCGTTGGGGCGGTGAGTATGACATACTTAAGTGCCTCTCCTATGCTGGGCTTGGCTTTGTCCATCTTCCCGAAGCCACCAAGACAAGGATGCTTGTGTTTGTTGCAGGGTATGTACACACCTACTTACTTTTATAATCTTAAATATATTAATTAATTTCATCACCTTTAAATCAATAAGAATGCTTTTCTAGGCCTTGTCATCAATACATGACCAAGTACCTTCTAAAGCTTGGAAAACATTATAAGGCAGCGAATGTAGCTCTTGATGTTGTCAGCTTCGCTCACCAGGACCAAGAATTCAACGCACTCAAGACAATATGCCTTAGATCATATGTTGCTTCTGCTGCCAATAGTAAGGATCACAAAAGTCACTTTGCTCGTGTGCCACGCCGTTCTTCTTCTTCTATTCTTGACATCCTAGTGAGGTTATGATTGAGTCCAAACCGTCAAGTTTATCACACAAGTCAACCACTTGTGAATGGTCAACCGTAATAAAATTCAAACAGTCTAAAACCAATGCAATTTCCCTTGGAATATAGTGGATTCCCGGGTCGTTAAGTCCCACGGAGGATTAATGGTGTTTCAAAACTTTCAGATGTCGAATGATCACTAAGGATAATGATCAGTAAGGATTTTGATTGATAACTACACCACTGATTGATTGGAATGGTATTTGGATACAGAATTGTAAAGCACAACAATCAAATTAAATAAACTTAAACACGTATCTTTATTAAATTACGTAAACGTACAAAATAAAACGTGAGTTTTAAGAAATAAAAGACTTACAAATATGAAAATGATATTTTTATAATCTTAATAATAAAAGAAAATTATTAGAAAATTAAAATTATTTTTATGACTATTTATTTAATTATTATTAATTAAAAACTATTTTTAACTATTTAATAATACTCTAAAAGATAAGAAAATATGAAATAAAACTAGAAATAAAATTATGAATTAGAAAAATCTAAAATATTATAAAACTAATTTTAAAACTGAAAATATATTTTTTACACTTTTTATCTATTTATTATTAATTAATTACTATTTAAAATACACTTAAATACAAGAAAATACAAAATTAACCTGGAAAAATAAAATTATAACTTAGAAAAATCTAAAATATTATAAAACTACTTTTAAAACTGAAAAGATATTTTTTATGATTTTTATTTATTTATTATTAATTATTTAATACTTTTTAACTATTTTAAATTCTAATAAATACTAAACAAGCTAAGAAAATTATGAAATTTTTTATAAAATTATCCTAGGATGACATAAAGCTAAGAAAATTATAAAAACAAAAAGTGCTTAATAATAAGCTGAAAAAGAAAATTAAAAAGCTAATTTCTATTAAATAAATGCTATCACTATTTTTAAAATGATGTTTTTGTGGTTTTTCTTTTTTAAAACTATTTAACTACTGATTATAAGCAACTTTAATAAAGACAAAAATTTTGAAACTTAAAAATAAGCAGTTTGATGAGCTTATTAGCTAGACAGTTAAGCTAATGGCTTATTTTGATGTTTTAAGCTCAAATAAACTTACAAACTGGAACCAAAGTTAGAATAAGATGCAACAAGCTACAAGATACTTATATGAAGCTAAAAAGTACAAAGATACATACTGACAAGCTATTAATAAGCTAATAAGCACTAGGCTAAACCTATAAAACAAACAGGCCTGCAAGGATTTTGTAGGCCAACTTTAACTAGGTGCAAGGGATCAGAGGTCAAAAGTGAGCTTTGATGTAATAAGCTGGCTTATTGAGGTTTCTAAAAAGCCAAGAATCTCACACTGGGGTCCACTATTAAGCTCTGTGTGAGCTTGAGAAAAAGCTTGTAAAACACTGATGGATGACTCATTATGTACTGAGTGAATTGGGACAAACAAAAAGCAACTAGCAGCCTTATCAAATAAGCTATAGAGGTGAAAATAAGCACTGGTCTAGAGAGACAGCCAAGTTAGCTTTCCAAAAAGCTAAGATACACAAGTTAAAGCTAACTAATGAGCTCTTGATGAGCTTATGAAACTGGATGGCTCAACTGTGCACAGGGCATGTTTTCAAACAAGGGTCTAAAGTAAGCTAAGAAATAAGCTGTTTAATAAGCTAATTGGAAATTATAAAAAATACTGTGATTAAGATGAGCAACTAAAGTTTATAATCCTAAAAGCTCAGATTTTGAAAGCTAAAATTAAGTCCTATAAAAAATTATCTATTTTATTCAAAAACTGCAAAACTGAAAATTTTGACTTTTTAAGATGAACTAAATGTTGACTATTATGAACTTTAAATCAAATCTACTCACTGATTATGTTATGATAACCTAAAATAAGATGGAATTAAGCTAAATTACCAAGTTCTAAGCTACTATTATGACTTTTACTCTTTAAAACCTAACAGTTAACAATTTAAGTGAGATTAAAAGTAACTTTGACTTTTGAACAAACAAGCACTGGTTTTTCTTGTATGTTTGAGTTATTTAGACCAAGTGTGACATGTATCAAACAAGAACACTGTCTTGAATACCCTTTAACACAGTTAACAAATCAAAACCAAACACCCTTTTACTTAACTGTTTTGAAGATTTTCAAAGCAAATGAGTGATTTAAACCATGAAACTGATTCATACAATCATCTAATGATATAATAAGCTGAATTAAACACATAAACACTAACAATTACAACTAAAGCCTATAAATTACTATTATGCAGTTTTACTTAGTGAAAAATAGAAAACAAAGCAACTACAATAACTGATGAACAAGCAGGCTATATTAAGCAATAATATCACTAACACACACCAAATAAGCACAAAGAACACAGAGATAAGCAATGATAAGCAGTTCTACAGTGAATTGCCAAATTCAAGAATTAAGCTTACAAGTGGCTTCCAAGCTCAAAACTGAGATCCAAGGACTAAAAACATAACCTACAGCTTCCCAAGAAGCTCTAAACCCAAGGCAATCCACAATTCACCTTGCTCCAGCTTTCTTTCTTCTTCATTCTTGATTTTTTATTTTTCACTAATTTTTTGGTATTTTTGGTATTTTTTCTTTTTGATACTATAACTGATTTTAAAGGTTTCTAATAGCTTAAACAAGCTATCTGAGGAGCTTATATGGGCTTATGAGTCCAACTTAACAACTACAAACAACATTAGAACATATTGAGATTTTGAACAAGGGAAATTGCATAAACTGAATATTGAACTGAAAATGGAAATTGCTTATTGAAAAAGGTTTATAATACACTGAGATTGCTGAACCAAATACTTTAAAGCTTGAAATTACACTGGAAAGCTTAAACTAATTAAAACGACTAAGGAAATTAAAAATTACACTAGATACTCTTCCACATAGCTTCTTATCCTCTTTATAATGATCTTTTAGGCTTCTTGTCGACCTCTGAATCTTTCCCACTTAATTCTAGCCATTGGATCCATTGAATTCATCACAACTGCACATTTGGCATTTTTGGCGCCAAAAAAGTCTATTGAGCAGGAGTAGTGGTTTGAAGCAATTAAAGAATTTTGTTGGATGTGGAGGTGGAAGGAGAGTTGTTAAACAGCTGGAAAGGTGGGGTTGAGGTGGAGAAACCATGGTGGTTTTGGTTTTCAGACTTGGGAGAGGAAGATGAACAATACATCTGGTTTTGGCGCGTTGACTTTATTTGACCGAGTGATATTAATAAGGCTGGGGGTTCATGTGGGTTTTGGACTGGCTCAAGGGTTTGGCTGGGGTTCAAAATACACAAAGGGTCAAGTTTGGTTTTGTTATTAATACAAGGACCATTCATGTAATTTCTGCCAAGTTGAGGGGCTGAAATTGCAACTTTTCCAAACTTGTCAAAAGGACCAAATTTGCCAATCTTTAATAGTACAAGGACCATATTGCATAAAATTCCATTTTTATAAATCCAAGGACTATTTTTGACATTTTTCAAAGTTGAGGGACCAAAGTTGTAATTTTGTAATTTTTAAACTTTGAAGGGTTTGTTTTGACAACTTTTGAATACCATGGACCTTAAATGATATTTTTACTTTATTTTGATTTACCAGGAACTGATTTTGACAATTTTGAAACTTGGGGGACTAAAACTGCCAATTATGCAAACTTGATATGTTTTTCATCTGATTTTGATATTTTTGCATTTGAAACACATAAAACACTTATTTGTGATATTTTTATCATTTTGATGCATTTCTGAGTGTTTTCAGATGTTTTTGCAGTTTAAACGGTACAAAAATGATGAGTATTTAGACACTCATCAGGTTATATACCAACTTCTTGATCATTGGCCTAAGTCTTAAGAGTTAAGACATGCTTTTATTACTACTACTACTACTACGTTTGTTGTTGTTGTATGTCTTCTAATATAAACTTTGTACTATCAGCTCTCATATCCTTAGCGCTTCAGAAGCTGAAGAGGTAGCTTTAACGGAAGAGGGGATAAACAAGAAGATGAATAAGAAGAAGAAGAAGTTGAAGCGGAATAGGACGAAGAAGAAGAAGAATCATCATTCACAAGACCTAGAAGAGGAGGCTGAATCTTCTTGTCCAGATGTTATTTTCCCTGATAATCTCCCAGTTCGTCCTGGTCAGTTAGTATTTGGAAGTTTAGAAATTCATCAAATGATAAGAATTTAACAACCATGAATGTACTAAGGTTCATCCGTAATGTTATAAATTATTGAAAATGATCATTCTTATGATTATATGATGGTTGGGGTTTTCCTTCATTATGTAAAAGATGTTCGTCCAGTTTTTATTAATGAATGTGGATCAATTTATTTGGTTTACCATTGTTTGTGAATTGTCAATATCTAGTAATTGTCTTCATTTATTAATGAATTATAAAATTTAGACTTGAATTGAACAAAGATTGTCGAGTTTGTGATAGATGTCCCTCCATAATCCATTTGAACATTGCCACTGTTCCTTCACCTCAAATTGGTACTACTGTGTAACACCCCAACCCGACAAGGGTAAAGATATCACAAATACGGTTTCATATCAGAACCTTAAGTACTATACAATAGCGGAAGCCTTTACAAAACTTACAAAAGAAAATATAAATAACTTAATAATCAAAATAAATCTAAGATCCCTATTTTCAAATCTTGCTCTCAGCTCTACTCTCAACCCAGATCAACTATCCCATAAGCTCATCTTGAATGCTTAAAACCTGCCGCAGGAAAAGAAAATGCGGCTGAGCTTACAAAGCCCAGTGAATAGATATAACGAAACAAAAGCTAAACAAAACAAATATACAAATAACGAAATCACAACGGAATGAGAAGACTGAATCATTGAGGATTTTGCGGAAGCACAACTATACAGAACTCCAGAAGAACAAATAGCAATTAAGAACAAACACATAGCACATTGATGGCACGTACTCAAACACATCAAAATAACCAGACATTCAACACATTCAGATAGTAGAGCTCATATAAGCCAAACGGAATGTCTAAAGGCTAACGGAAACGCTTTCTAGAAAATAATCATGGCATTCATACAAATTAATCAACCTACATTTAACACACTTAATTCAATATTGTAGCAGCGGAAATAGCAGTCAAATCATGGCAGTCTCACATACAGATAGAAAACACAGTAGACAACTATAACTAAATAGACAAAGACATAATATAGCCATTAGCAATTATCAGAACAGATATCATAAGCTAAACCAGTTCTCAAATCGAATCTTAACATCAGCAGAGTTTTAAAATAGCAAATCGAATAATAAGCAGACGGATAACTAACGGATAGGCAAAGTTTACAAAATTAACTGAACAATCATGCACACTAAACTTTCAGGATACCTAATTGCACACTTGCACATTTATCTCACAGATCAACGAATTTCACCTAACGATAAACTAACGTAACATCAGATAACAACATACGAATCATATTTACACATATCATATCAGAAATATCTTTCTTCTTCAGAAGGTAACCTCATAAACTAATTGGAGTAGCTAGCTCCCAGAATTTTGTGAAGACGCGTATTGCACACGACATCATTCACCAGAAATCATATCAGATAACAGATCAGATCTAGGATGCATCCATACGCCCCAACAGACAGATAGCGGCCATATTCCATAATTCGAGCTCATAAACAGATAACAGAAAGGGACGTGGCAGAACATCACTCTACTGCCCTAGAGTCATGTCAGAGGTGCATCCCTGACACGGACATGGAACCCCCATGACTAGTGAAATATTTGGCTCGGGTGTCAAACTAACTTAGGTCAAACAGATTGTCATAAATGACACAGATCATAATTCATCATAAAGTCAACAGATATATATATATATCAGAAGTTTCATATCATAAAGTTCAAATCAGATATTTCATGGTTCACTAAACAGATGTTTCAGATAAACAACGGATCAAACAAATCAGAAAGGGTTCATATCAAATGTTCAGAAGTCAAAGGTTCATATCACAGTCATATATCATACATTCATAATCAGAAGTTCATAATCAAATGTTCATAATCCGAAGTTCATAATCTTAAGTTCAAATCAGATACAGCAAGATTCAACATACAGAGGTTCAGTCAAACAGAGATTCACATAAACAAAAGGGAATCATAGCAATGGCATAGGAAATCCTAATAAGCATAAGAGATATGACAAAGGAAGGAGATCATGAGAAAACCTTTACTAAAAAGGTCAGAATATCTGTACCTTAAAGCCGATGAAAGGAAAGCAAACGAATGAATGAACACAAAGATATAACGTCGCGTCTCCTTCAACGAATCTACACGGATTATGATTTATTTAATACTTATTAGCATCATTAAAGTTATAACGGATTAATCTCATTAATATTCTTGGAGTTATCAGGATATTCTCATTTTTAGTGACGGACGGAATTCCAAGATTTTAGAATCTTAACCATTAATTAGCCAAACTTATGGTTTACAAATGATAAATGATGATAAACATCTTATTTGAGGGCTTATATAATCATCATTCAAAGTATATGGTTTATAAATGTCAAAACAGATTTTAGGACTCTCTTTCAAAACAGTTTACACCAACTTCTATACCTTACGTGATTGACCAAGACTCACATGTCATTATTCGCACACAACTTAATGAGACCACGCATACAATACTTTTTAATTCATGACACTTGATTCCTTGCATAAAATCATAACTCACGCATGTTTACAACATACTTAATACTAGCTCGTTATACGCTTAATCATTCGTTATTAATGACCTCACGAGTTACTATTTTTACATGAAATAACGAATTACACACTTAGCTTTCAAACCCCAATCGACTCTCATTTATGTTCTAGGGTTTTCCCCATCTTTTAATATCATATTAATGCGCATTTACTTTACACGTCACGTCTTTTAATGACTCATTACTTGTTCCCAGATTCTTGTTATATTTGATCATCTAAGTCATGTGTTACACACCCTTGATAGATCGACACCAACTAAACCCAACGCCCCCTTCGTTTTAACCACCCTTTTATTTCAACAAGCACAAGGCTTACACATAATTTCATGTAGCCATATTACTAAATCTCACATAGCCTAGTTTATTATTTATGTAACACGTTTTCTTAGTACACAAGCATGTACATGGACCAGTTTTAAGGTACCTTTTATTGCCATATAATACACGTTCGCTTCCTGTTTTATACAACCATGACACTAGGTTTTCTATGCTTAAGTTAAGCATTCTATGTGACATGATTTAGGATCTCAAACACATACGCATGGTGACACAAAGCCACGACCAGATCTCAAAACCAAAGAGGAACGTCGAGATGGTGTTTACCAAGCAGATTCCGGATCAGTTTCATTACATCTAGTCGACCCATATGAGTTTAGTTTCATGACTTTATGTTACTTAATATGAGTTACTTATATCCTTGTTTTAACATTAAATGAGACATAGTTTTAGAGCTCAATAATCACACGTATGGAGGACAACATTACACGACCAAAACCAGAAATTTAAAAGTGGCGACATGACCCAGAAAGTACCTTAGAAACGTGAGACAAGAAGAGAAGAAGTAGGATTGAAACCAACCGAATCCTTCCTTATGAGCCCTAGGTTATCACGACACCACATGAGCTCCAACTCTCAATACACCCAAGCAGCCCTTGCGTGATTAAAGCAACCTTACAAGAAGCCGTCGAGACCCTTTCTTGGAGCCCTTTAGGTCGACAGAAATAAATGGAGGTGGAGGGAGTTTTGCCGTAAGTTTTCTTTGGGTGAGTTAGGGTTTGCATGGAAAGGGTTGTGAAGTATTTATATATATCGACATATGGGTTTTCTTTTGTGGTAGTCGGTTCACAAAAACAACGACCCAATTTGGGCTTATGGTGGAGTCGGTTTTGCCAAGCATGGAGAGAAAACCAAGGCCCAACCCACGTTGGATGGGCTTAATTATTTTAGCTTAGTACTTAATTTGTATCTAAATCAAATTTTCGGTTCATATAAAAGTGTAATAGGTCTCAACGAAAGGTGTCGATTTATTTATTTTGCACATTAGGTTTTACGATCATTTACTAGTTAGATTTTAATTTCATTTAATGAGCGCTAACATATTTTACGTATTTTAAGATTTTAAAGGGCAAAATAGTCTTTATTATGCGTTTTAGATTTTAGGGTTTTACAACTCTTCCCTTCTAAAAAGAAAATTTCGTCCTCGAAATTGAACAAGACGGAACGGAACGGGAAACGAAACGGATTTCAGAATTTCAAAGAATATAGCAAAACGCGAACTATCTTAGAACAAACAGATTCTTGTCAGAACATTCATACTTATACTTTTCGGAAATCAATTCAACAGTCAAATACTTATAACTGATAATCATATACTTATCAAAGTAATGGCAGATAACAGATGAGATGCCGAAAATCAAACAACACGCTCTAACTTATTCAGATATCTAATGAGGAGAACAAACATATACATAGACAAAATGAATCCTAACGATCTCACTAGTCGCAGATAATCAAACTAAAAGGATCTAATGTTCTTCAAACACTTCACGAAAATCCTATGACCACAATAAGGGTACACGGAGACATACACATTTAGAGCAAACATAGCAATCCATAGTTCACACAAATCATAACAATTTTTGGTCCAAAGCGCACAAAACTTACACGTAACAGATATCGACGAAATCTCACAAATAGGTACAAAATTTCAAACGAACATGAGGAGTGCCAAATAACGGATACAAGTCATATTCTTTTCACGTATCAACCACAGGCATTTCCCCAGACGTCATATGATTTCAATAAGTTCAAATTATATGATCTCGGTATTATCACGTTGATCAGGCGTCATAATACTTGCATCGCATAACAAGTCCTCATTATCATCATATTCTGTCTCGGGTCATGACAAAACCACATAACTAATATCAGAACAAAACGGATAACATATAGGTAACAAGTAACATACCGAAATAGACCAGATACACATTCATGCAGCATATAACACATCAGACAACTTACCATATCACAATGAAAGGAGGCCACCAACTAGCATAAAACGGTTCCTCGTGACTCATTACTGACGATCCAAAAGAAAACTGGGATATTAACAAAATGCCAGACGATAAACTTCACGATTCAAACCGAGTTCCGAACAAATCAGAGAAAAGCAATACGGATCAGAATCACTTAGCAGAATATCAAACCGTCACAAAACACATGACAAACTAATCAGAATATCACAAGTCGCGCCCAAATCATATGAAGTAGATGAACCTTCCCAGCCACCGGTTGAATCATGTCTTCGTCGTTGCGTCTTTGGTTGATTCGTCCAGCTCCCTCCAGCAGCATCCTGATATCTCCAGCGGCACGGCAGTCGAGTGTGGCTTCTGCTTCACGAACCTCTCCAGCACAGGGACTGTTGCAGCAATGCAGGGTCGGCACTATCTTCTTCGGCTCCACGGGTAGTCTCCATCTAACGATCGACAAACGGACGAGCGAAAACAAAATAACAAAATTTGATGCGAACAGAGGAGGGCCAATTTAGTGAAGGCAAAAGGATATCGAAGTCAAATCTGAACGACCATCAAAAGGAACCGAAAAATATCTGAACAGACAGAAACCTAATGTCTACCCAATCCTCACAGGTCATAGCCTAAGCTCTAAGGGTCCTAAAACCTAGAGCTCTGATACCATAAATTGTAACACCCCAACCCGACAAGGGTAAAGATATCACAAATACGGTTTCATATCAGAACCTTAAGTACTATACAATAGCGGAAGCCTTTACAAAACTTACAAAAGAAAATATAAATAACTTAATAATCAAAATAAATCTAAGATCCCTATTTTCAAATCTTGCTCTCAGCTCTACTCTCAACCCAGATCAGCTATCCCATAAGCTCATCTTGAATGCTTAAAACCTGCCGCAGGAAAAGAAAATGCGGCTGAGCTTACAAAGCCCAGTGAACAGATATAACGAAACAAAAGCTAAACAAAACAAATATACAAATAACGAAATCACAACGGAATGAGAAGACTGAATCATTGAGGATTCTGCGGAAGCACAACTATACAGAAATCCAGAAGAACAAATAGCAATCAAGAACAAACACATAGCACATTGATGGCACGTACTCAAACACATCAAAATAACCAGACATTCAACACATTCAGATAGTAGAGCTCATATAAGCCAAACGGAATGTCTAAAGGCTAACGGAAACACTTTCTAGAAAATAATCATGGCATTCATACAAATTAATCAACCTACATTTAACACACTTAATTCAATATTGTAGCAGCGAAAATAGCAGTCAAATCATGGCAGTCTCACATACAGATAGAAAACACAGTAGACAACTATAACTAAATAGACAAAGACATAATATAGCCATTAGCAATTATCAGAACAGATATCATAAGCTAAACCAGTTCTCAGATCGAATCTTAACATCAGCAGAGTTTTAAAATAGCAAATCGAATAATAAGCAGACGGATAACTAACGGATAGGCAAAGTTTACAAAATTAATTGAACAATCATGCACACTAAACTTTCAGGATACCTAATTTCACACTAGCACATTTATCTCACAGATCAACGAATTTCACCTAACGATAAACTAACGTAACATCAGATGACAACATACGAATCATATTTACACATATTATCATATCCTAGCATAACAGATGGTAGTCACTTAAACATACAAAAGCATAACCACATATAATAACATATAATAAGCCTAGCACATAATTATAAACACTTGAACATACCGAATCAAAATCAGAATACTGAATACAGACATAACAGATAAAGATTTAGTTAACTACCACGAGCCCAGAACATATCATATCAGAAATATCTTTCTTCTTCAGAAGGTAACCTCATAAACTAATAGGAGTAGCTAGCTCCCAGAATTTTGTGAAGACGCGTATTGCACATGACATCATTCACCAGAAATCATATCAGATAACAGATCAGATCTAGGATGCATCCATACGCCCCAACAGACAGATAGCGGCCATATTCCATAATTCGAGCTCATAAACAGATAACAGAAAGGGACGTGGCAGAACATCACTCTACTGCCCTAGAGTCATGTCAGAGGTGCATCCCTGACACGGACATGGAACCCCCATGACTAGTGAAATATTTGGCTCGGGTGTCAAACTAACTTAGGTCAAACAGATTGTCATAAATGACACAGATCATAATTCATCATAAAGTCAACAGATATATATATCAGAAGTTTCATATCATAAAGTCCAAATCAGATATTTCATGGTTCACTAAACAGATGTTTCAGATAAACAACGGATCAAACAAATCAGAAAGGGTTCATATCAAATGTTCAGAAGTCAAAGGTTCATATCACAGTCATATATCATACATTCATAATCAGAAGTTCATAATCAAATGTTCATAATCCGAAGTTCATAATCTTAAGTTCAAATCAGATACAGCAAGATTCAACATACAGAGGTTCAGTCAAACAGAAATTCACATAAACAAAAGGGAATCATAGCAATGGCATAGGAAATCCTAATAAGCATAAGAGATATGACAAAGGAGGGAGATCATGAGAAAACCTTTACTAAAAAGGTCAGAATATCTGTACCTTAAAGCCGATGAAAGGAAAGCAAACGAATGAATGAACACAAAGATATAACTTCGCGTCTCCTTCAGCGAATCTACACGGATTATGATTTATTTAATACTTATTAGCATCATTAAAGTTATAACGGATTAATCTCATTAATATTCTTGGAGTTATCAGGATATTCTCATTTTTATTGACGGACGGAATTCCAACATTTTAGAATCTTAACCATTAATTAGCCAAACTTATGGTTTACAAATGATAAATGATAAACTTAAAGGTTTAATATGATAAACATCTTATTTGAGGGCTTATATAATCATCATTCAAAGTATAGGGTTTATAAATGTCAAAACAGATTTTAGGACTCTCTTTCAAAACAGTTTACACCAACTTCTATACCTTACGTGATTGACCAAGACTCACATGTCATTATTCGCACACAAACTTAATGAGACCACGCATACAATACTTTTTAATTCATGACACTTGATTCCTTGCATAAAATCATAACTCACGCATGTTTACAACATACTTAATACTAGCTCGTTATACGCTTAATCATTCGTTATTAATGACCTCATGACTTACTATTTTTACATGAAATAACGAATTACACACTTAGCTTTCAAACCCCAATCGACTCTCATTTATGTTCTAGGGTTTTCCCCATCTTTTAATATCATATTAATGCGCATTTACTTTACACGTCACGTCTTTTAATGACTCATTACTTGTTCCCAGATTCTTGTTATATTTGATCATCTAAGTCATGTGTTACGCACCCTTGATAGATCGACACCAACTAAACCCAACGCCCCCTTCGTTTTAACCACCCTTTTATTTCAACAAGCACAAGGCTTACACATAATTTCATGTAGCCATAGTACTAAATCTCACATAGCCTAGTTTATTATTTATGTAACACGTTTTCTTAGTACACAAGCATGTACATGGACCAGTTTTAAGGTACCTTTTATTGCCATATAATACACGTTCGCTTCCTGTTTTATACAACCATGACACTAGGTTTTCTATGCTTAAGTTAAGCATTCTATGTGACATGATTTAGGATCTCAAACACATACGCATGGTGACACAAAGCCACGACCAGATCTCAAAACCAAAGAGGAACGTCGAGATGGTGTTTACCAAGCAGATTCCGGATCAGTTTCATTACATCTAGTCGACCCATATGAGTTTAGTTTCATGACTTTATGTTACTTAATATGAGTTACTTATATCCTTGTTTTAACATTAAATGAGACATAGTTTTAGAGCTCAATAATCACACGTATGGAGGACAACATTACACGACCAAAACCAGAAATTTAAAAGTGGCGACATGACCCAGAAAGTACCTTAGCAACGTGAGACAAGAAGAGAAGAAGTAGGATCGAAACCAACCGAATCCTTCCTTATGAGCCCTAGGTTATCACGACACCACATCAGCTCCAACTCTCAATACACCCAAGCAGCCCTTGCGTGATTAAAGCAACCTTACAAGAAGCCGTCGAGACCCTTTCTTGGAGCCCTTTAGGTCGACAGAAATAAATGGAGGTGGAGGGAGTTTTGCCGTAAGTTTTCTTTGGGTGAGTTAGGGTTTGCATGGAAAGGGTTGTGAAGTATTTATATATATCGACATATGGGTTTTCTTTTGTGGTAGTCGGTTCACAAAAACAACGACCCAATTTGGGCTTATGGTGGAGTCGGTTTTGCCGAGCATGGAGAGAAAACCAAGGCCCAACCCACGTTGGATGGGCTTAATTATTTTAGCTTAGTACTTAATTTGTATCTAAATCAAATTTTCGGTTCATATAAAAGTGTAATAGGTCTCAACGAAAGGTGTCGATTTATTTATTTTGCACATTAGGTTTTACGATCATTTACTAGTTAGATTTTAATTTCATTTAATGAGCGCTAACATATTTTACGTATTTTAAGATTTTAAATTTTAAAGGGCAAAATAGTCTTTATTATGCGTTTTAGATTTTATGGTTTTACAACTGTTTCTCTTATACCATGCCAATCACAGCCCATAGTAGATTCTATTCAAAGTCCCAACACACAAATCTTAAACCCAATTCTACCTCCTGGTTTGTACTTTAATTGGGCTTGGAATATAGATCCACAGCTGAAATATTGGAGTTAGAGGAGCTTGCAAACTTAATTTCCCATCTTAGCCTTTCAAGCTCTCAAGACGTATGGGAATTTACCCCATGCACATCAATAAAATTCACGATTCAAGCATTAAGGCACCTTATAACAATTCTTCACCCACCATGGATCAAACTACCACAAGATGGAATAAGTTAGTTCCAATTAAAGTCAACATATCCTCATGGCGTGTTGTCAATGCAAGACTCCCAACAAGAGTTAACCTTGACGTAAGGGGGATTGACTTACATTCGGTTCGTTGCCCTTTATGTGATGATGATGTGGAAACGGAAGCCCATTTATTCATCGTTTGCAAGGTTGCTAGAGAGACATGGTCCAAAGTCCTCAAATGGTGGAAGCTAACTAACCTTCAATCTTCGAGCATCATAGACATCATTACCCTTGCGGAACAAACATGTCTTACTCCGGTTTTGTCCCCTATATTTGATGCAGTTGTTCAATCAACAATATGGATCCTCTGGCGCTCTAGAAACGAGTTCACTTTTGGGTTCAAAAAACCCAGCAAGGATCTTATTCTTAACGATGTTAAACTCAACTCTTTTATTTGGATTTCCAATAGACATAGGAAGAATTTCTGTAGTTGGGTTGAGTGGTTCTCGGACCCTCAAAATTCCCTCACTTGCTCCTTGTAATCTTTTTTCTTAGCTCCTTGCTAAGTGTTATTTAAATTGCCGTTCAAAAAAAAATTAATGATTATAAGTCAAATGTCTTTCTATAAGTAATCTCTTTACCTTACGGTAAATGTACAAATGCCTACATTATATCTCCTCGTACCGCACATGCTAGTAGGATCGGAAGTTGTTGTTCTTCAAGATATTGGTGAAACTTGATCTGCACAATGTTCATGAACACAAAGTGTTTTAGGCAATAGATTATAAGGCCCGAGCATGTCTATGAGTTTGGGTCCATTAGGGTTTCTAGGTTATGTAAACCCCCGTAGCCCGTAGGTTATAAATGTTACATAACCTAGAAACCCTAATGGAACCAAATCCAAATGGGCTCGGGTCTAATAAAGTGTACATGGGTATCATATAATTAATTTTTTTATAACTCAAATTTGGTTATATTGTAGGATGGGGAACAAATGAGGGTTTGATCATTGGGATTTTAGCTCATAGAACAGCCGAACAACGCAAGCTTATTCGACTCACTTATACTCAAACCTACAATGAAGATCTTCTAAAGGCTCTCGACAAGGAACTTACAAAAGACTTTGAGGTAAAGAATCGATTTACTTTTCCATTTATTAGGAGAAAATATATATGTAGGTGAAATGATTAACGTAGTAGTGCATTCTTTTCGGTCATTTGGTACTTTATGAAATATGATGTCTTGAGTTCAAACACGACAAGTTCCACGTTCACTGGCCCGAAAGGCCTAAAATTTGTTTGCCATAAGGGGTGCTACACATGGACTTGAGTTGGAGTATTTGGATTTACATTTTGTGATTGATTAACATATATTCAAAACACATGTATTACTAGTTAAGATACATGACCAAATACCACACTGCATAAAAGAATATGGAAGCGTATGCCTTAAAGCATCATTTGTCTTGTTTCCGATAATCAAATTTGCTTCCTATTTCATCTACATAAAGAAGTTCTACAAACTCAAAAAAACACAAATGGGAGAAATACTAATATGTTATTGTTTTGAATTGATCCTGTTGATTTAGAAAATTGTTCTACTTTGGACACTTGATCCATCTGAACGCGATGCGTCTTTAGCCAATGAAGCCATAAATAAAGGGGATAAATACGGTCAAGTTCTTGTAGAAATAGCTTGTACCAGGTCTGCAAATGATTTACTTCTCGCAAGAAAAGCATATCAAGCTCGTTATCAAAAATCACTTGAAGAGGATGTTGCATATCACACAATCGGGGACTCCCGAAAGGTAGTAACACACTATTTTGACCAAGTTTTTGTTTGAAGTTAAGGAATTAACTCTTCCAAGTACAATTACAAAAGTAGTCAACTATCTAACTCATTGGTCTATTTTGAGATGAGTCGAAACTGACACCTAGTATAAAGAAACAATAATACAGTAGCATGTTTTTATTGTAACGCAGCTTACCACATTCACTTGTGATTGTGTGCATATGATTTGGTAGTTGTTGTGGCTGTTGGTGGCAAGCTATAGGTACGAAGGGGATGAAGTGGACTTGTCACTTGCGAAGAAAGAAGCCAAGTTACTCCGTGATAAAGTTACGGAAAAATGTTATAACGATGACGATTTTATCAGAATTATCACCACGAGAAGCAAAGCACAGATTACTGCAACACTGAACAGTTACAAAGATGAGTTTGGACAAGAGATTAACAAGGTACGATCATGTTTAATGTCCAAGCATGATGATAAAAAAACAAATGGGTCAATTGGGTCGGATAATGTGTAACATATTTTAGTTAGGATTTGTAGATATTTAGGACAAAAATTTTAACTTATTTAACCAAAGTTTGTGTTTACCCGTAACTAATCAAGAGACCCAAATTGACAATTTTCACATAAATGGATTAAAAGTTTGGTCTTTAATAAAGTTATGTTTGATCTATAGGATTTGAAAGCTGATCCAAATGATGAGTTCATGAAGCTATTAAGGGCCACAATCAAGTCCTTGACATACCCTGCTAAGTACTACGAGAAGGTGCTAAGGTTAGCAATCAATAGACAAGGGACCGATGAGAATGCACTCACAAGGGTTGTTGCTACACGAGCTGAATTCGACATGCAATCCATCAAAGAAGAGTATAAAAAGAGGGCTAGTGTCTCGCTTGATCAAGCCATTGCTAAAGATACTCGAGGAGACTATGAGGACATGCTTCTTGCTCTCATTGGTGCTACTGAGGCTTAAATGAGCTTCTTTGAAATTTCGACATTGTATGTTTTCTATTATGTGCCGTGCCATTGCAGTTACACTTACGCGTATAAATATATAAAATTATTAATAGAATGTTCCAAGTTGTTTTTTTATCTATTTCGGATTCATGAACAAGTGAAAAGTCATGACAGTTTGTATCATTATTTCAAAGCTTTTATGTGATAACTTGAAAGAAGTGATATAAGTTGTCCTTCATGAGACTCCTAATATACTAGTTAGTCTGATACTTAACTGAGATAGTTTAATTTATGTTCGTTTGATATCACAAGTTCATAGAGTTTCAAGTATACTGTCTCGTTAATATAAGCTTGTAAAACTTTAGATCTTGTAATTAGCTGAAAGATTAGTAGGACTTGTGCAGGGGCAGACTTTTAATGAAGTCTCAATACCTGCTAAAGTCTCAGGGCTTTAGTGAAGCTGCAATATCACTGAGTTTGTGCTCAATCAGGGCCGTCGCATGAATTAACGAAATTTTGGAAGGCCCTGTACGAAATTATATAAAGAGGCATTTCGTTAAGCAATATTATATATAAAGTGTCACCGTTTATAAAATATAATGCAATTAGTTATCTAAACGTTCTAACATATTACTCATTTAAGATTTTTCCCATCTAAATACTTTTTTATTTGTGAAAAATATGTCTACACATGCATATAATTATTAACGAGACAAATTTTGGGGCCCTAAAAATTCTGGGGCCCTGAGCTGTCGCTCACTTTGCACATCCTTAAAGACGGCCCTGTGCTCAATTGTCATTAACTATCATCATCGAATTACCGTTGGACCGCCAGCACAAAAACCAAAACCATTGATAATCTACTTGACAATCGTCATAATAGCTTTTTAATAAAACAGAAAAAAAGAGCGCACATACAATATAAGCGAGTGTTACCTTTAAATCACACTATAAATATACAAGAAATAAAAATAAACAAAATGCGCACACACAAATCAACACAACTGGATACAGATCATACACCATTATCGCTATATGCAGATAATATAACAGAAATTTACCAAAATAGACCAGTCGCCCTACGGCCTGTCACTTTTAGACCAGAAATAATTTTAATTCGAAAATAGACCGAGCGACCTGTACAACATGCTAAGTGTCGGCTTATGAATTCGAAAAGTGCCCCGGTACATGTTAAGTGCTCGACTTATGAATTCGACAAGTTCCCCTTCTACAAGTTGCCCGGTCGCCCGGTCTATTTTCGAATTAAAATTATTTCTTGTCTAAAAAGTGACAAGCAGTAGGACGACTTGTCTATTTTAGTAAATTTCCCATAATATAATTGCACACACGTTGGTAGAGTTTAATTAACTTACAGACACTACCCTGAACACAACAGTGTAACTTCCAATTCAACCATCCCCAATCGCCATATATAAATAGTCTCCTCTCACAACCAAAAGTGTCAAAAAAGCCGACCCGACACAAACATGATTAATCTTATTTGCGTCGGGTTGCTCGGGCCAATAATCTTATTCGGGTCAACCCGGATTCTAAATAGACCAGGGTGTCAGGTTAAATATGTATGATGGACCCCGAACGAGGGTGTTTTTTTTTTTCTTTCTTTTTTTTTAATACATAGTTTTTAGACTAAAATACACCGTTGGTCCCTATACTTGTAGTGGAGGATCGCGATGGGACGAAACCGGACATATTCATCGTCGGGGGTCCCTATTTCAAGGTTTTCACTCGCTACAAGTCCCTTTGACCATTTGCCGTTAGTCAAGGACATCTCAAGGCGTTACATTTGTCTTTAGTCCAAGGGTAATTTTGACATTTCCATATTTTAATTAAAAATTTCTTAATTATTGGCACAGGTAATGTAACCCTCTTCCCGCCCCAATAAACACATAGTTTGTATTATCAATCGTCCCAGAACTTTCGTTACAAGAATTATCAGAATTCACAAACCCTAATTGCATGTCACAAAACCCCTGTTTATCGATCATAAAACCAAAGGCATGGAGTTTACCCTATGGAAAGTAAGAAGACAGTCAGGTTATCCAGTTGATGATACCGTCCTATACGACTCTGCTAAGAAGAAATACGGTACTAGTCATTGGAATTTGTAATTGTGGTATTTATTGTTTCCCAATTAAGTTTATAGAATGCTTCAAACATATATTGACATGTTTTCAGGTGGTAGGTCTAAAATGTTTAGTATGAGGGTTCATCACAATGGTGTCTTTAAGTACTGGCCTGGTAGAATATACGTTGGAGGTATGGAAAGTTTAGTTGATTTGGTTGATGTTGATAGTGTGTCAGTTGAAGAGTTGGATGTGCTTATGTATGAATTGGGTTATGAGCTGGGTTCAAAAAATTACTATTACTTTGTTAAGCCTGGTAGTAATTTAGATGATGGTTTGTATAGCTTAAGTGAGAGTGCTAATTTAGAAATATTGAAAGATCTTGTTGATGACCATAAGATGATAGAGGTTTATGTTGAAAATGGTAAGACAACATTAGACGTTGATCAAATGTCACCAAAGTCAATTAGGATAGTTATTGCTGATGTGGATGCAACAAAGAAAAAGGCAGCTCTTGCTATTGTTCCATATTGCTCAAAGAAATTGTTCTTAGAAAACATTGTTAATAAGTATGTGGTAGAGGACTTATGTGAGGTTACAGATCAACCTTTGGAAGTCAATACTTTGGTACAATCTAGTCAGATGCCAGAAACACAACCCTTGTTTCCAGCTGTAGAGGTCTGTCATACTGAAGATGTTGCAGGTGATGTCAACAAGCATATAGATAAACATATTGAGCATATCCAAATAGATAGTCCTGAAGAGGTATCTCAAAATGATCAAGAGTTTGGTCATCATGAGGAGGAAACATGTAATCCTGTGGATCATATCCAAAAAGGCAAATCTGTGCAGGTTAGTGAAATCGATGAAGCTGTAAGTGATGAGAATGTGAGTGACACAGACACTTATATGAGTGACGATGATGATATTGAGAACAATGGTGATGGAAACACAGTTGTCGATGAGGCTAATACTTTTGAGGAGCCTGATTTTGATGTTAATCTGTTCAAAGTGACCGAGACTACAGATTTACCATCTATAGGTACCACCAGCCAGCTACCACATGATTTTTTTAAGAAAAATGAGTTGGATTTGTTAGATGATAATGATTTTGCAAGTGGTTCTGAGAATGGGGATGAGTATGTTATTAGGAGGAACAAATTGAGGGCATACAAGAAACAAAAGTTAAGTGAGGCAGCACAAACAGAGGACGAAATATATTTTTTCTGTGGTCAAAGTTTTGTAACTGCAAAAGAAGTGAAAGATAGGATCTACATGCTTTCAATAAAGACTAGGAGGAAATTGCAACTAATTAAGAATGACAAACAGAGAATTAGGGTTAGGTGTCTCGGACAAATACCTGTTTGTGGAATAACCGAAGGTTCAGGGCTGGGGAAAGTCCCAAAGAGGAAAAATGGTCCGATAACTAGAGGCCTCGGTAGGGATGTGTATTTGCGAAAGCGCAAGGAGCAAGTAACAGAGTGTCCATGGTTGTTGTATGTAGCCAAAAATACAGATAAAGATGTATGGATTGTTCGAACTTTCAAGGATGAACACAGATGTTTGCAATCAAGAGACATTAAAGCTTGTGACTACAAGTTTCTTTCGAAGAAAATAGTTGACCAAGTTCAAGTCAATCCAGATATTCCAATCAGGGCTGTTCAAGATCAGCTCTGTAAACAGTTTGAAGTTCAGGTGTCTATGCAAAAAGCGTTAAGGGCAAAAAACAAGGCAGAAAATGAGATTAGGGGTGACCATAAGCAGCAGTACACCCTTTTAAGAGACTATGTTGAAGAGTTGCAGAAAACTAACCCAGATACAACAGTTAGGATAAGTGTACAAACTGCAACAGATGCAACAAGTCCAACCAGAGTTTTCAAGAGAATGTATGTATGCTTAGGCGCATTGAAGGAAGGATACAAAGCTTGTCAAAGAGAGTTGTTGGGGTTAGATGGTGCTTTTATGAGGGGTCCTTTTCCTGGCCAGCTTCTAACAGGAGTCGGTATAGACAGCAACAATGGAATATACCCTGTAGCATACGCGGTTGCAGAGGCTGAAAGCAAAGACTCATGGATTTGGTTTCTTGAATGTCTAAGAGATGATCTTGACTTGCAACGAAACTCAAACTACACTTTTATC
Source organism: Chrysanthemum seticuspe (assembly GCA_019973895.1). Classification (NCBI taxonomy): domain Eukaryota; kingdom Viridiplantae; phylum Streptophyta; class Magnoliopsida; order Asterales; family Asteraceae; genus Chrysanthemum; species Chrysanthemum seticuspe. The sequence continues at coordinate 356,388,792 of BPTQ01000008.1, read as the reverse complement.
AGCGACAGGCAAAAGGTGATGTTACCATTTTGTTGATTACAATCACTTGTATTTTCCTTATATGCAAATTGTATTAGTAAGGAATTTATGTTTATTTGTGCAGGGTATCATTCCAGCGTTAGCAGAAGTATTCCCTAGTGCTGAACACATATATTGTTTGAAGCACATCCATAATAATATGAAATTGCAATGGAATGCTAAAGCATACAAGGAACATTTGTGGAGATGTGCAGCAGCAACAACCGTCCAATAATTTGAGGCAGCCATGCTGGAATTCAAGAGTTTTAGTGAACCTGCCCATGCTTGGTTAAGTAAGATACCACCAACTCATTGGTCAAGGTCGCATTTTTCAGGTACCTAACCTAATCTATGTCTACTTGTACATCTTTTGTTCTACGACATTTTTAAGGAACCTAACCAAACAAGTTGTAGGGAGGGCTCATTCTGATGTGCTACTTAATAACATGTGTGAGGTGTTCAATGGGAAACTAGTGGGAGGTAGGCACCAACCGATCATTACTGCTTTGGAATACATTAGAGAGTACTGTATGAAAAGAATAGTGAACTTTGTGAATGTGATTCAAAAATGTGCCGGAACATTAACACCAAAGGCAACACTCATGTTAGATGCAATCAAGAAAGAGGCTTATAAGTACACTGCTTTACGGGTTGAAGGAGAAAAGTATGAGGTCAATGGATGGGGAGACAAGTGTGTTGTGAATGTTGAAGCTAGGGCTTGTACATGTAGAAGATGGGAGCTTACAGGCATGCCATGTAAACACGCTGTTGCTACCCACCGGTGTATGAGGTTGAATGGAATGCAAATAGGATCTGTTGAATCATGGGTTCATCCATGTTACTTGCTTAAGACTTGGGAAGAAACTTACAAACACCACATCCAGCCAATAAACGGTTATGAGCATTGGTATAAGTCACAGGTGCCTACAACCATTCTTCCACCTAAACATCATAAACCATTAGGTAGGCCACGAAAGAAAAGAACCAGGGCTTTTACTGAAAATGATAATTGTGAAAAAACCAGTAACTTGTCACAGTCTGGTAAGAGTGTGGTTTGTGGTATTTGTGGCAATGCTGGTCACAACAAGAAAACATGTCTTGGGCAAGGAGGTGTTACAGGAAGTCAAGGCACTACACAACAGTCTCAAAAAACAGGTTCATCCCAGCCAAAAGTTACATCAAAGAAGAAGGCAAAGGTTACAGGTGACAACTATGCAGGTAATGATCAACCAAGTGTGGTCCAGTCTCAATCTGGAAGTCAAGTTGATGCTGCTTCTGGTGGGTCTCCAATGCAATTCTGGACTAAGACCAAGATTATAGCAGCAAAGCTTTCTTCACCACAAAAAATTGCTGGTTAAGCATATGAAAGCCAATGTTATCCATCGAATATGTATTCCCCTAAACAATATTTGATGTGTTTAAACAATGTATGTTTCTGAACTTTGTAGACTCCAAAATGTTACGCATTTGGAAATATATCCATTTGCGTTATGTATGAAATCATGTCATTTTAATGTATGAGTTTAATTGTATTTTTATTGTATTGTTTTTAGAGTCTTCATACATCTGTGTTTTGAGTTGGTTACTGTTATTGTATTATCACAAAGACTAATGACGGATCAAAGATGGATGGACAACACCATATGGAGTTTATGTTGATACTCAAAAGTGGTGTCTGGTCATCCATCATTGAGATTTCATATGTCTATGGTTCTCTATGGTTCTTGGATCTGTTGAACTTGGATTTGTGTTTTGAGTTTGGTTACTGTTATTCTATTATCACAAACACTAATGACGGATCAAAGATGGATGAACAACACCATATCAAGTTTATGTTGCTACTCAGAAATGGTGTCTGTTCATCAATCACTGATCAATCATCCATCTTTGATACTTGGATTTGGGTTTCGAGTTGGATACGGTTATTCTATCATCACAAACATGAATGAAGGATGAAAGATGGATGAACAACACCATACATCAAGTTTAAGTTGATACTCGAAAGAGGTGTCTGTTCATCCATCTCTCATCATTCGTCCATCTTTGAAACTCGTATCTCTGTAATGAGTTTGACCAGTGTGGCAAGTGATATATATATTCTTGGGGCAAAGGCAGCAGAGTATAAGGACCAAAGCACAAAAGAAATATATTAAACACTGTACAAGGACCAAACATTATACACCAAAAGACTATTCTTAGTCAACGGACTCTAAAACTTCTTAAACACAACTGCACCATCTACCACCGATTCAAAACACTAAAACCAGTACCTATCTAAACCCAGTAGAAGAACCATAGAAATACCAAGAAGATTACCATCCAAGACAACACACAAAAGTTCCTGAGACGGCAAACTTTCTCCTTCTCAACAAGGAGATCGGCCAAGGCTGCTTGGTAAGCAGCCTCTAGCTCGTTTGCCCGGTCACCAGCGTTGACCGCCTCCATAGTCTCAGAAACGAGGGCGGCTTCGTATTCTTGTAATGCCGCCTCATTCCTGTAGATTGTTCTCTGCAAGTAGATGATCACATCTCTTGCTCTCCTTTCGATGGGTGGATCGTACCACCCTATGAATGGACATGTTGTAGCCTATAATTGATAATCAATATGTTAGCATCTGCTTGCCTCATAAACACAAACTAAACCCACTTGTATAAAATCACAATTATTATAAACCAGATAGACTATCATAATCAACACATTTTAAGGTCAGCCACTACATGCAAACTTTAATACAGTATGAAATAAAATTAACTGTCCCAACCTGTCTTGGACAGGCATAGAACCTCCTGCCGGGGTTCATGTTATTCCAGCATGTTCTAATGACGGCCCTTCTGTTGCATGAACACACCACCATTTTTCAGATTTTACCGTCGGTGAAGAAGATAGGATTTTAGTTGTTAGGAAAGATAAAGGATGAGTGGTGATAAAATGTTCCTTTTATTAGAGAGGTATTACTGTAGCGCCGATGGTTAAACAAGTGGGTTGGCTCGGTAATTAATGGACAGTGCTAAAATGTCAAAATTACCCTTGGACTAAAGACAAATGTAACGCCTTGAGATGTCCTTGACTAACGGCAAATGGTCAAAGGGACTTGTAGCGAGTGAAAACCTTGAAATAGGGACCCCGACGATGAATATGCCCGGTTTCGTCCCATCGCGATCCTCCACTACAAGTATAGGGACCAACGGTGTATTTTAGTCTAGTTTTTATAAGTTATCTATGTAAACTTATAGAACCAACCAATTTTTGTTATCATTTTATACATATTCGGGTTGACCAGAACCCGAATAAACCAACTCGAGTGAACTTGACCCAAATTGACCGGAACCCGACTAACCCGAAATAGGGTCGGATTCGGTATGACATTTATATCCTCAACTCGACTTATAGCTTGACACGGCCCGAATTAACCCGACCAACCCTAAGACCCATCACAACCTATAAAAGTTTCTTTCTTTCTTCTTTCCAATATATTCCCACACTCAAAACTATACCTAAAAAAATCACACAATGAATTCAGGCCTTTAAATGTAACATTAAATCAATCTTACATCGATCAATTTCACACTCCTATCTAGTTACCGCAGGTAAGTGTGTGTGTTTGTTGAACTTGTTGTGAATTAGGGTTTTAGTTGATTGATTTTTGATAATTAGGTGATTTTGTTACATTTTTATTTAAGGAGTAAGTTATCATATAATCCGATTCGATGTTTGCGATATTCAACGAAAAGTTAGTTATCATTTTCAACACGTACAAGGATGTTTTGTTATTAAATCTTTGTACTATTTCTCATAATGCATGCAGGGACTTGTGATTTTCAACCATGGAAACCGAGGAGGTTAGTTAATAATCTCTAACTTCTATTTATTTATTTATTTATTTTTTTCATTAAAAGGTAATTTTTGCAGGAGGCTACAGTGATCGTTGTTGACAATTCCAGTTATGTTCCAAAGGATAGTCATCTGTTTAAGACTCAATTAGAGGCTATCAGACTCTATTGCCGCGCTAAAATCAAGGTCTTTTTCTTACCATATGACTTTCAAACAAACTCATTATAATATTTATTAGGAAAAAAGCTATAAATGCTTAATGTACTTTCCATCATAACTCATTATGCTTCCTCTACTTTATTTATTGTCATTACACTTAACGTTGTTTACGGTCAATATATCATTATACATATCACAGCTCACCCCTTTCACATGAAAAGACGCAAATACCCTTGTCTTCTTCCCTACACCATTTGATGCTTATTTCTCCTTTAAAAATGGATCCCTGTCTTAGCACCAACTATGCCAAAGAGGAATGGCGATTTTTTGCTGACGTCATCAAAGACGGGGTGAAGAAATGATCTTCGTTTGGGGGGTCTGGTGGTTTATTAGTAACGATTGGCATATCCAAATGATAGTAGAGATGAAAACAAGAAGAATTACGGGTTTAGAATCACCAAAAACAACCTAGAAATGAAAAAAAAATCTGAAAATGTAAAGAGGAAGAAGATGAAGTGTTAAAATGACCAAATTGCCCTCAACAATATGTGTAATGACAATATTAGGAGTAGAGGAAGCATAATGAGTTATGATGGAAAGTGCATTAAGCATTTATAGCTTTTTTCCTATTTATTAGTATTGGTTTTTGTTACAGTCTAATCCCAAGTTTCGTGTGGGCGTAGCCACACTTGGCTGGGGTGCAACTCTCTGGCCAGCTCCACCTACCAACGATGTTGAACATTTTCTGACTCACACACTAGGTTAGCAATTTTTATTTATTTATTTATTTATTTATTTATTTTATTTTTTTTATCATTCGCTACTCTGCTGCTGCATATTGATGTACGAAATTATTATTAATTATTTTCTATGCTCAGAAAACATTCCTTGGGGCGGTGAGTATGACATACTTCAGGGCCTCCGCTATTCTAGGGCTGGCTTTGTACGAATTCCCAGAGGCATCAAGTTAAGGATGCTTGTGTTTGTTGCAGGGTATGTACACACCAACTTACTTTTATAATAGATATTATTTCATCACCTTTAAATCAATAATATTGGAATGCTTTTCTAGGCCTTGTCATGGATACTTGACTGAGTACGTTCTACAGATTGGACAACGTTTAAAACAAACGAATGTAGCTCTTGATGTTGTCAGCCTCGCTCACGAGGACCAAGAATTCGACGCACTCAAGACAATATGCCTTAGATCATTTGTTGCTTCTGCTGCGAATAGTAAGGATCACAAAGGTCACTTTGCTCATGTGCCACGCCATTCTTCTTCTTCTGTTCTTGACATCCTAGTGAGGTTTGTACCAACTTTTTGATCATTGGCCTAGGACATGCTATTATTATTGTTTGTATGTCTTTTGATATAATTTTTGTACTTTCAGCTCTAAGATCCTTAGCCGATTAGAAGCTCAAGCGGTACCTTTAGCGGAAGAGGAGATGAAAAAGGAGACGAGTCAGAAGAATAATAATAATAAGAAGAAGAGGACGAGGAGTAGGAGGAAGAAGAATCATCATTCACAAGACCAAGAAGAGGAGGCTGAATCTGAATCTTCTCGTCCACATATTATTTTCCCTGATAATCTCCCAGTTCGTCCTGGCCAGTTAGTATTTGGAAGTTTAGAAATGCATCAACTGATAAAAATTTAACAACTATGAATGTACTAAGGAGAAGAAAGGAGTTGGTTGCTCAATTCCCTCTCTGCTGCTTATTTGTTTCTGTGTGTCTCTGCTGCTGAATTGTATCTTGTTGGCTTAGGCCCCTTTTGAAGCTGTTTTATTTTCCTTTGAGAAAATAAATACATGTATATGACGGATTGTCAGTTTAACGTTTATTATTGTTATTATTAATCTCTTTATGTTCTTGTTTTCTACTAAATGTTCGAGTGCAAACATTATGTATTATGACAATAAGTGAAGTAGATAGAGCATAATGAGTTTTTTTTAAAGTACGTTATGAATTTATAGCTTTTTTCCTTCCTGTTTTCTACTAAATGTTCGAGTGCAAAAGTCGATTAGGTTGCCATTTTAATCATTGGAATTGTTTGTGAGGTTTGCATTATTATGGAATGGTCTATAGTACCATATAGAAAGCTGATGGAGGTCATATTGGTGTATTTTACATTGACCTTTATTTGGCCTATTTTACTGCCCCCCATTTGCGTTTGGTATATGCTGAGTGATGTTTCGAATGAAGGGATGGCTAACTTGTAGGTTCATGGCAAGTTTTAGTTGTTGGTTTTCAGAAACAATGTGCTAGTTACATAACTCATTTTAGTAACCTTGGTTGGAACTGATCGAGTTGCTTGACCTGCATCAAAGAGGATAAGCATTGAGATTCATCCATGTCCATTTGTATTCACAAGAATGAGGATTAGTTGAAAGCTTGTTAGTTGTTAACTTGTTGTAGGGTTGTTCGGTATGTGCTCGGTAAGGTAAGTTGCAGACTTTTTTGTATACTTATCACCCTTGTGATAACATATTCTTTCTGTATGTTTGCTTGTATTATGCCCTCAACTTATAATCTCATTGCTGCAGGCCAACCCACCCTCGGGTCTCTGCTTTGCTTGGTCACGTCCCATGTGTAGATGGTTATTAATCCACATTGGTTACATATCTTTCTTCTTCTTCTAGCTGATAAAAATAACGAGAGCTCCAATTCTACTCTTTGTGTGGCCTTTGAGTACATAATCGCATTCAAAGTCGCAGCTTGACATCTAACTGGAGTTCATCTTGTGTGCTTTCCAAACACCTAATCTTGCTTATGTTGCAGTTAATAGTGGATTTACGCTTCATTATAGTATCGACATTTTTATATGGTATATATGCATAGTGATATTTCGAAAAGCTGTTGGGTATGCAATCTGTTTTGTCATTCACAGATATTATTCCCTTGTGTAATTACGTTTCATAATCAATAAACTATGTCGTGGTTCCGTATAATTGTAGAGTGTTAAGGCAAGGAATTCGAAAATTACATTTAGTTATGCAGATTAACCAATTCTTTTAGTGATTTTCAAACAAGTAAATTTGCTTTTTATAAGTATGGTTCTCCTAAGATTGTTAATGTAATCTTATAAAACTAGCCAGTTTTTTTATTCTTTTACTCGTACTCGGGTGACCTGAACAAAATGGACTCATCCGAATTGACATGATCTCAACTAATCCGAAATTTAACATAGAGTCATTCTGGGATATGATAATTTTGGGCTCAACCCCACTTGACCCAACCCGAACCCTAACCCAATTAACACCCCTATCAGTCACAACCTATAAAACGTTTTCTTATTTTCAATAGACACCCAAACTCAAAACTTCGAAAAAAAAAAAAAATGGCACAATAAATTCACACCCCTAACGCACGTAATTAATTTTTTTACCGACATGCAGCTATATATATATACATATTCGCTATATTCAACGAAAAGGAAGGACTTGTGATTTTCAACCATGGAAACCGAGGAGGTTAGTTAATAATCTCTAGCTATCTTCAGTATTTATTTATTTATTTATTTATTTTTATCATTAAAAAAAAAAGGTAATTTTTGCAGGAGGCTACAATGATCGTTATTGACAATTCCAGTTATGTTCCAAAGGATAGTCATCTGTTTAAGACTCAATTGGAGGCTATCAGACTCTATTGCCACGCTAAAATCAAGGTCTTACCATAAACTCCCTAGCTATTTTCAAAGTCATAATAATTACATACTATTAATTATTGGCTGGTTTCTGTTTCAGTCTAATCCGACGTTTAGAGTGGGCGTAGCGACACTTGGCTCTGGTTCAGCTCTCTGGCCAGATGCACCTACCAACGATGTTGAGCATTTTCTGACTCACACACTAGGTTAGCAAATTTCTTTTTTTTATCATTCGCTACTCTCTCTGCATATTGATGTACGAAATTATTATTAATTATTTTCTATGCTCAGAACACATTCGTTGGGGCGGTGAGTATGACATACTTGAGTGCCTCTCCTCTGCTGGGCTTGGCTTTGCCACTCTTCCCGAAGGCACCAAGAGAAGGATGCTTGTGTTTGTTGCAGGGTATGTACTTACTTTTATAATCTTAAATATATTATTCATCACCTTTTAAATCAATAATATATTTTCTAGGCCTTGTCATGGATACTTGACCAAGTACGTTCTAGAGATTGGAGAACGTTATAAGGCAGCGGATATAGCTCTTGATGTTGTCAGCTTCGCTCACCAGGACCAAGAATTCGACGCCCTCAAGACAATATGCCTTAGATCATTTGTTGCTTCTGCTGCCAATAGTAAGGATCACAAAGGTCACTTTGCTCGTGTGCCACGCCATTCTTCTTCTTCTGTTCTTGACATCCTAGTGAGGTTATATACCCCAACTTTTTGATCATTGGCCTAAGTTCTAAGACATGCTTTTACTACTACTACTACTACTACTAATACGTTTGTTGTTGTTGTATTTCTTCTAATATAAACTTTGTACTATCAGCTCTCGTATCCTTAGCGCTTCAGAAGCTGATGAGGTAGCTTTAACGGAAGAGGGGATAAACAAGAACATGAATAAGAAGAAGAAGAAGTTGAAGCGGAATAGGACGAAGAAGAAGAAGAATCATCACTCACAAGACCTAGAAAAGCATTCACAAGAAGAGGAGGAGGAGGAGGCTGTATCTTCTTCCTGTCGGGCAGCTGTTATCATCCCTGAAATTTCTCTCCATGCGGCTGAAAAGTGTCACTTAGTATTTGGAAGTTTAGAAATGCATCAACTCATACAAGTTTAACAAGGATGAATGTGTCCCACTCTGCTGCTTAATTGTTTGTGTGTGTCTCTGTTGCTTATTTGTATCTTGTGTTGGCTAGGGTTTTATTTTCCTTTTAGAAAATTAATACATTTGCAGATTGTTGTATGAAGCGATTGTCACATTAACGTTTATTATTGTTTTTATTATTCTCTTTCTGTTCTTGTTTTTCTACTAAATGTTCGAGTGCAAAAGCCGATTAGGTTGCTATTTTATGGAAAGGTTACCATGGAGCTAGCAACTGTAATACCATATAGAAAGCTGATGGAGGTCATATTGGTGTATTTTACATTGACCTTTATTTGGTCTATTTTACTATCCCCCCCCCCCCCCCCCCCCCCCCCCCCCCCCTCTTCCATTTGCGATCAATTTTAAGTAATGTTTCGATTGAAGGGATGGTTAACTTGTAGGTTCATGGCAAGTTTTCAGAAACTATGTGCTAGTTACAATAACTCATTTTAGTAGCCTTTGTTTGGAACTGGAGTTGCTTGACCTGCATCAAATAGGATAAGCATTTGAGATTCATCCATGTCCATTTGTATTCACAAGAACGAGGATTATTAGTAGAAAGCTTGCTAACTTGTTGTCAGGTTGTTTGGTTCGTGCTCGGTGAGGCAAGTTGCAAACTTTTTTGCATAGTTATCACCTTTGTGATAACATTTTCTTTTCTGTATGTTTGCTTGTATTATGCCCTCAACTTATAATCTCATTGGTGCAGGCCAACGCACCCTTGGGTCTTCTTTCAGCTGATAAAACTAACGAGTGCTCCAAGTCTACTCTTTGTGTGGCCATGAGTACATAATCGCATTAAAGAATGCCGTCTAATTGATTCATCATCGCAGCTTGACATCTAAATGGAGTCTTGTGTGCTTTCCAAACACCTAATCTTGCTTATGTTGCAGTTAATAGTGGATTTACGCCTCATTATAGTATCGACATTTTTATATGGTATATATGCATAGTGATATTTCGAAAAGCATGTGTTGGGCATGCAATTTGTTTTGTCATAAGCTTGTGTTGGCCGGGTATGCAATCTAATTTGTCATTCATGGATATTATTCCCTTGTGTAATTACGTTTCATAATCAATATACTATGCCGTGGTTCCGTATAATTGTAGAGTGTTAAGGCGAGGAATTAGAAATTGCATTTAGTTATGCAGATTAACCAGTTCTTTTAATGATTTATAGCAAACAAGTAAATTTCCTTTTTAAGATTGTTAATGACGGCGACACTATAAATGGTTTGTTTGACCGTAAAAGTCAAATGGTTTCAAAACACAAATTATATTGTTGATTGCAGTTGTTTTTTATTGCAGTTGTTTTTATAAATTGATAATGTAAACTTATAAAACTAGCCAATTTTTTTTATCCTTTTACTCATACTCGGGTGATCTGAACACAAATGGACTCGACCCAAGTGAACCTGATCTGAATTGGCATGATCTCAACTTACCCGAAAATAGAGTCGTTCTCGCTCGGATATGATATTTTTGGGCTCAACCCGACTTGACCCAACCCGAACCCTAACCCAATTAACACCCCAACCTATAAAACGTTTCTTTCTTTTTTATTTTCACTAAACTCAAAACTAAAAAAATAAAATAAAATCACCCAATATATTCAAACCCCTAACGCAGGTAATTATTTTTTTACTGGCAGTTATATATATTTTTTTTGGTGATTATTTAGTTAAGCATGTGTTTTGTTGAATTTGTTGTGAATTAGGGTTTTAGTTGATTGACTTTTTTGATAATTAGGTGATTTTGTTAGACATTTTTGCTTAAGGAGTAATTCCCAAAAAGGGACAAAAAGTTGGAGAGTGGTCACTTTGAGGTACAAAAATAAAGTCTCTTCCCAATTTGGTCATGTGCGAATGTGCGAATGTGCGATTTCATTGAATGTGCGACAAGTGTCCATTTATTTAATAATAAAGTACAGTGATAAGTGGGTGTTTTCCCAAATATTCCTTTTTTGTCTTATTATTGATAGTATTAAAAGACCAAAATACCCTCATCATTTATATAAAACCACATGTTTATCACAAATACCCCATCACCACCACCACCACCAAATCCGGCCAACCACCACCAAATCCGGCCAATCCTACCACATCATATATTTTAATCCTCCTGTTTTATCCTACGTTGATAATTATTCTCCACAATCTTATATTTTTTCTTCAAGGTAGAAATTATTTTGTTTATTCCCAGATCATTCCCTTCCTTGATAATTATAGCAAAAAACTCTCACATCTTATATTTTAATCCTCCTGTGCAACAAAAACTCTATCACATCATTCCCTTCCTTGATAATTCCCAGATCTAGCAAAGAGGTAAGATTTATATGCTTGTAGTAGTATGACGAGGCGACTCCATCAAACAAAGATTTCAATTCTCACATCTTCAATAACTTGATATTCATACTTAAACCACATGCTAATTAGTCCTTGTATAATTCTTCCTCTACTGCATTAAACAATTCTCATCACCCAAAACCCATTCCTTCAATCCCAGCCGAGATCTAAGATCTAAAAAATTGACACATTCACAAACATATCACAGATCTAAGATCTAAGAATAATACACATCAGGTACCTTCGTGTTTTTTTTTTTTTTTTTTTTTTTTTTTTTTTTTTTTTTTTTTTTCTTTCTTTTTTAGATCTTAGATCTGTGATGTGTTTGTGATGGTGAGTAGATCCGGTTTTTGATTTTTTTGTTGTTGGACCGAAAGATTTAGTTTTTTTGAAGTTATGGGTTTTATTCTTGATTTTCTTGGCCGGATTTGTGGTGGTGGTGTTGATCATGGCCGGATCTGTGGTGGTGGTGATGATCGGAAAAAAGAGAGAAAGTTGTGACCGGATCTGTGAGAAGAGTTAGAGATGAGTGAGGAGAGTTATTTTTATATAAATTATGGGTATTATGGTCTTTTAACATCTTTAATAATAAGACAAAATTGTACTTTAATAATAAATAAGTGGACACGTGTCGCACATCTGATGGTGTCGCACATTCGCACATTCGCACATGACCAAATTGGGAAGATACTTTATTTTTGTACCTCAAAGTGACCACTCTCCAACTTTTTGTCCCCTTTTGGGAATTAGCCCTTAAATCTATGTACTATTTCTCATGATGCATGCAGGGACTTGTGATTTTCAACCATGGAAACCGAGGTTAGTTAGTAATCTCTAGCTCCAATCTATCTACAGTATTTATATCAATTGGGGTCTTCTTTTTAAGAAAATGTTATTTTTGCAGGTTACAATGATCCTTATTGACAATTCCAGTTATGTTCCAGTGGATAGTGATGTGTTTAAGACTCAATTAGAGGCTATCAGACTCTATTGCCGCGCTAAAAGCAAGGTCTTTTTCTTACCATAAACTCCCTAAAATCAATGACTTTCAAACAAAGTCATTATAATGCTATATTATTGGTTTTTGTTACAGTCTAATCCCAAGTTTCATGTGGGCTTAGCGACAATGGGCTGTGGTGCCTTTACCTTTCCAACTCCACCTTCCAGCGATGTTGAACAGTTTCTGACTCACACACTAGGTTAGCAAATTTGCTTTATTATTATTATTGTTACTCCATGTGTTTAATGTACGAAATTATTATTATTATTTTCTATGCTCAGAACACATTTCTTGGGGTGGTGAGCTTGCCGTACCTGGTGCGCTCCAGGTTTCTATGATTGGCTTTTCAGGCTTTCCCGAATACACCAAGAGAAGGATGCTTGTGTTTGTTGCAGGGTATGTACGCTCTTTTATTAAATATGCTTATAGTAATAAATATTATTGCATCACCTATATACATGTTTGCTCTTGTCTTTCAGTCCTGGATGCTGCCTGATGGATGACATTCTAAAGATTGGAAAACATTTAAAGGAAATTAATATAGCTCTTGATGTTGTCTGCTTTGCTCACGAGGAGGACCCAGAATACGACGCAACTAGGAAAAAAAACCTTAGATCATTTGTTGATGCTGCAAATAAGGGTAACAACAGTCACTTTGCTCACGTGCCACGTCGTTCTTCTCCTCGTACATTCCTAGTCAGGTTTATACCAACTTCTTGATCAGTTTGCTTAATTTGCCGGACAGACTCGTATTAATTACATGCTATTAATATTATTGTTTTGTATGTCTTCTAATATAAAATTTTTACTATCAGCTCTCGTATCCTTAGCGCTTTGGAAGCTGAAGCGGTACCTTTAATGGAAGGGGGGATAAAAAAGATGAAAAATAAGAAGAAAAAGAGGACGAGGAAGAAGAAGAATCATCATTCGCAAGACCTAGAAAAGCATTTCCCTCGCCCAAACAAAGAGGAGGCTGTATCTTCTCTTCCGCCTGTTATTTTCCCTGGTTATCTCCAAGTTCCTGAAAAGTATAAAAATCAGTTGGTATTTGGAAGTTTAGAAAAGCATGATGAACTGACAGAAAATTAACAATGATGGATGTATTAAATCAAAGAAGAAGAAATTAAAGGAGTTGATTGTTCGACGTCTTCTGCTTAATTGTTTATGTGTGTCCAAATCAACACGTCTTTGCATTACCTCTTTCTTCTTTTGGTATAATGATATGCACAGGATCTTACAATTGCGATGGTAATATTAGTCTTCCTTGTTTGAACGGTTGCTACTTCTCATAGGTTAAATTACCTTACATGGTAAGCCTCCTTAAAGCTTTGAATCATATGATTCACTGCTATGCATGTATCAATATATGTATGTAGATTCGTTGCCTTTAGCAACTCATGTATCTGATAGGTTGTAGTGCTCAATAATAACAACTCAAAAGCTTGAGCAATGATATTTGAGTTTCTAACTCGTATATGAAGTTTTGAAGTTCGCTTTTAGTTCACGTTGGATGAGGTCATAAGAAAATGGGCAGAACTGTTCCACACGACAGAATGACAGATTTCTACATCTTTGACTCATGTTGACTTGCTTTTCAATCAAGTTCAAAATAAACCTGTAAAAGTCAGTCTCGTTACAGCAGCTCGAATAGAAGCCTTATCAAGAGTAACTGGTATATCTCACAAAATTGACACAACTAGTAGATGAAAATAATCAAAACAGACATTCGTATAGACTGTTGAAGTATCTAAAATTGACATTTAACATATATAGATTAAAATTCTTGTTTTTAATGAAAAAATGTATGATCTATAGATTTAATAGCGGATCAAAAATTGACATTTTCACATATATATAGAATATAATTCTGGTTTTTAATGAAAATATGTTTGATCTGTAAGATTTGAAAGCGGATCCTAGCGATGAATATCTAAAGAATTAACGGCCACAATCAAGTCCTTGACGTACCCTGCTGCTAAGTACTACGAGAAGGTGTTAAGGCTAGCAATTAATAGACAAGGGACTGATGAGAATGTGGTCACGAGGGTTGTTGCTACACAAGCTGAATTTGACATGAAATCTATCAAAGAAGAGTATAAAAAGAGGGCTAGTGTTTTTCTAGATCAAGCCATTGCCAAAGATATGTATAGTACTCGAGGAGACTTGAGCAGGGACCACAGACGAAGCCATGAATTAAAATTAGGGGGGGCTCAATTTTTTTTCGGATAGTAACATAAAACTCCTTCTTTAAGAAGTTGGATTAACGTTTATATCGTTGATTTAGACGTGTGTCAAACTTAAAAGAGTGTCTTCACACCTTCCGCCCTAAACAAACAACATACTTTTTACGACCAACTTTTTTATAAATCTTTTGAAAATAACCTAACTGATTTACTAACTTTCTATTTGCAAAACTTAAATTTACAATTTAGCCAAAAAAAAAAAAAATAACTAAAGACTTGTAAGATTTTCAAAAGAGAAAAAGAAACAGAAAAATAAATCAAATGATATACTTTCACATTTTTCACTTTTTTTATTGTGGCCCACGTGACCACAAAAAGACAACTCCATCATCTTCATTTTAATCATCTACAGGTTTCTTTCTTCCATTGCTGCCACTTTTTTTCTTCCGGCAAATCGTCTGTCAACCCACTTTTTCTTTCTTTATTCTTCTACTTCTTCTAAAATCTATCAGGTCGACTTTGGGTTGGGGGGGGGGGGGGGGGGGGGGGGGGAGCACCCTCCAGCCCCCTACTGGCTCCGTCGGTGGCAGGGACGGAACCAGCCAACCAGGGCTTTCCCGCGGGGTCCCGGGAACCGCATAGATTTTTTTGATATATTGTTAATTTTTGAAAAAAAAACATCTAATTTTCCTAAATGCATCTTAAATGCACTCGGTCTATTAATATGTTTCAAGGATCCCTAATTAGAAGGCAATATGTTCATTTATTTATTGTTTATAATGAATTCTTCGTTTTCATTCAATTTTTTCCTCTATTATTACGGTTCAAAAACTTTTTTGCACCCGGTCATATTTGGTTCTGGTTTGGTCCCCGACTTTGAGGGTATGCTTCTTGCTCTCATTGGTACTACCGAGCCTTAAAAGGAGCCTGTTTGTAATCATATTATAAGTTTGACGATTTTGACATTGTGAGTTTTCTGTTATGTGTTGGTGCCGGCTATTGCAATTGTAGTTGAACGTATAAATATATTCAGATTACTAAATATATCGAATTATCAAATTCTTATTGTCTGATAACTTGAATGAGAATGTTTAGTTCATGGTCCTTTGACACCAGGACTTGAGTGAATTGTATACAAGTGTAAAACTCTAGTTCTTGTAACTCTATGAAAGACAGGTAGGACATGGGTTGGGTAGACCGAGTGAAACTAAAGTTAACACTAGTGTTAAAATATAACTCTTTTAGGAATTGAAAATTCCATGTTAAAGTGTCGGTCACCCCAATTATGGTCTAGCATATGTTAGCTCGTAGACTTGTAGTTATTTACGTTATTTAGTAGTTAATTAATAGTCAGTAGCGTAGAATAGTTTAGTCTAACTCCGTGGAGGAAGGACGGGTCTTTACCCACTGTATACCTGATCCACAAGCCGATAGGAGGTCGTATGCTTTGTAACTATAAATACCCCTTCCATCCATGGAAGGGGTGGTGCTTCTTTCATAATCTAACCTTTCATTTGTAAACCAAGTCTCTACCAAGAACACCCATCTCTTTACTTTCTCTCTCTAAATGGCTAACATGTATTTCCATCATCCAAGACCACCCGAATCATCAACACAATAAATATAAGATCCTAACAATTGGTACCAGAGCCAAGATTGTTGTGTTGTGTTGATTTGTTGTGGTTTTTGAATCATGTTAAAAACTGTTTTTGTTCACTTTTATGGTCGAAACCATTTTGTCCTACATCTTGGTTTTGTGACTTTTTGGTAATAACCGCGTAAACAAATGGTCTTAAACGGTATAATACGTGGTCAAACTGTGGTCAAAACGGGTAAATGAAGCAGTTCTTATGCTACTTTTTCTGGGTTTGTATGAAGATTGTCGTAAAAAGTGGTCGGAATCTCACCGGAGCAAAAAGGCATGCCTGCTGCTGGTGTTTTTCGTCGTAGCGAGTTGTCACTAAACTTGTCCAGATTCATTACTAATCTAGCGACTTGCCATCTGAGTTTTGACTCAGATGTGATATGTCATTTTGTGGTTAAAGTCATTAGCGACTTGTAATGAAAAAGTAAGCAAGTTGGAAAGAAAAATACTGGAAGCGACTTGACATTGGTCAATAGCGACTTGACTATTGGTCAATAGCGACTTGACTTGACTATTGACTATTGAGTCAATAGCGACTTGTATGGTTTAAAAGAAGTAGCGACTTGCTCTCGAAAATAATTGTTAGCGACTTGACCTCAGTTTCGTAACATCATTAGTCCAACATCAATTAAAACAGATAAGTCCATATCAAAACATCAAAACATTATTCCAGTTCTAAGACTCGAAACATATCCAACTCTCATTCATATCCATGACTCGAAACATAAGCAACAAAATGATAAAAGATCTCAGTTTATTTCTCTAGTGAAGATTCAAGGAACCATCAAGACTTTTGAAGGTATCAAATGAGAAAGTAACATCATCAATCAAACTTTTAATGCTAAACTTCAATTTATATTCGAATCATTTCAAGAATTGAACCAAACGATATGTTTCATTCATTCTTTAATTCGTCCTATAACATAATAAAAACAATCAAGTCACAACCTAACTGGAATATCCCTCGAAGCCATCCCTGTGGCGAGGACATCATGTAAGCTCAAAAGATTTTGTAGGTAGAAACGATTGTTGAGTACACGAATATGAATTGCTTGTTGTGACAAGTCAAAAAACTGGGGGCGGATTATTGTATTCGATTTGGATGGTGTTTGAATGTTTAGGAAGTGGGAGGCGTCTCATTGATGAGGATTTAAAGTTAGTTGGAGTATTTTAGGGTTTGAGGAAGAGTTTGTGTGAGGGTGGCGTGATATGTGTGAGAATAATTAGGGATTAGGCCAAGTAAGTTGTGTGTGTTATTTTATATCCAAAAGCTAGGGCAGGAGTAGAGTTGGATTATGATGGGCTTGCTTTGGGTTCTTTGACTTCGTGGACCAGAGATGACTGAATCAGGTATGGTTTTTGAATGGGCCGTATGGCTAATCAATTGGACGGGCCTTCAATGAAGTTGGGTGAATGGACTATGATCAAACGACTATTATCATCATATGAGGATAAAATGATTTTGATGTTAATCGGATACATGAGTTTTATACAAATTTTATCATCATATCATTCTCAAATTATATATGGTGGTTTATTAAATCTCAGTGGATCGGGTCATGTGATTGTTGGGCTATAATCAGATTTTTTATTGGCATCGTGGACTTAATATGGTCTTGTGGACTTGGATTTGGATATTACTGATTTGTCAGACCGGGCCCAGATTTGTATGTTGGATGTTAGGCTGCGAGTTGTCGATGCGACTTGATTATATGTTCTGCGATTTAATGAGTAATGATAATGAGGTTTGTTATATTATGAGATTTGGTGATGAGACTTGAGACGTGCGAGTTGTAAATTGAGAAGTGCGATTTGATGATGAGAACTTGTTGAAGAGATATGACAATGAGATTTGATGTGTTGTGTTATACTGGTTGATACTTTGGTGTATACATTTTCACGGAGAATATTATGTCACAGGCTCACAGCTTGAATTGATAGTTGAACAAGGATGACTTCTGGGTTGTGTGGACGGTATCTCTTATTTGGATTTGAAGTGAAGTTTTATGGGCTTGTTTACTTATTTCGTCTTCTTTCTTTCTACCCTTCCGCGAAGATGGCTTGTTTGGGCATTTATTGAGTATGATAAAGACTTGGCTATTCTGCTACGTGTGTGATTCTTTCTCGCTTAACCCACAACGTAGCTATCACTTCGGTGTCTCACGCAGTTGAGGATATGTCAAGAGGTTTTGTACATTGGGTACACCGTTTCTTTTTCACGAGGATTAGTACAAGTTTAAGTAACAAATCTGGGGAAGTTCACTTCATGATCAAGTTTGACATATCGGCTTTACTTCACATGTTGTCACTAAAATAGCCGACAGAATGCGTGAATGATGTGTTTACCAAAGTGTTTATTGGATGGTTGATGATATTGCTGATGTTGGAAAATGAATTGTTGATGAACCGCTGCATGTTCCCCTAAAACAAATATTCACCAAAACCAAAGCTGTCATAACACATTCAAGCTGACATTGTTTACGGTTTAGTCTTGATTTTGTAAAATCCCGCGAAAGAATCTATTTCTCGGTTTAAATCATAGACTTGTAAAATCCCGTGACAATGAAAACATCCTGGTTATAGTAAAGTGCATTTCTGGATCTATCTTACGATTTATTCCTGGTCTTGTAAAATCCCGCGAAAGAAACTATTTCTCGGTTTAAACCATAGAATTGTAAAATCCCGTAATGATGGAACCATCCTGGAGAAAGGAAAGTGTGTTTCGGGATCTTATTTGATGCTGGTGCTACGGTTTCTGCTTCGAAGAAGGGATAAAAGGGTGTACTTCATGAATTGGGTGTTTGTTCGGATTGTCCTCATGACAGTTTGGCTATTACAAGGTTTTACGGGGTTATGTGCTTTCAACCATGGTCCAGATGAAAACCAGTATCATAGTTCACTTAAAACGTCAAAGAAGGCTAGAATTGAGCTTTTAACCAGATGATGTGACAACGGCGTTAATTCATTATTATTAATTTGAGGTTGAAGTGAAATTTCACGGGCGAGTGTACTTAGTATCTGAAGGTATCGGGGATGGTTGGATGAAGATTCTTCATGATCCTTGTTCGAGCTTATTATCAAAAAACGAAGACTTGGAAATCTAGTTGTTGTTGGGTGACTTCTTCCTTTTCTTTTACCACTTGGGGGAATTGGGCTCTTATCACCACAAGATAACTATCACTTTAAGGAGTTACGTTGTAGTGCTCAGTGTCACATTCAATTGTGGATTTTCAAGAGGTGATGTACGTCTTATACTTGATGGTTAGTTGGATGAAGTGTATAGAGTACTTAGAGATTCAATGGAGGATGAAGTCTCAGCACTGCTCTTTGTTACATATGTGCAAGTTTAAGTCACGAGTTCGGGATAGTTTACTTCAGGGTCAAATTCGTCATATTGGGTTTTCTCCATCAGCTGTCACAACAAAGATCCTAATGAATGATAATGGGGTGATTAAATGTTTTGCCAAGAGATGATGAAAAGAGAGAGATTAATGACGTATGAACACAACAGTTCATGCCTCGTACTCTAAAGAAAAGAATTATGTACGCTTCAGTGCGCATTATCTTCTGAAGAAGAGAAATCTTCTTATTATGACTATTCTCATCAACATGCTTCATGCTTTTTCCATAAACTTCAGTCATCAAGTGAACCGGACTACTGTTGATTGTTTTCTTATTCCACTTGCTCAACTATAATGACGATGGCGACATCATGTGCTAATTTTGCGGGGGAGAAGTGTGAAGAGACTACATATAGATGATTTCACTTATTTAATCAAGAATGGAAACTCCGTATGCAATTCTTGAGGGGGAGAAGAAGTGTGAATTTACTGCATGGTTGATTGATTTCTGAGAATTAATGGTCAAACGGCTCCAAACTCATGTAAGAACCGAGCTTCTTCTTATCGGGTCATCTTTACTTGGAGTTTCTTTTTAAGAGCCGTTGGTTGACATCTTCATACGGACTGATGAGTTTAATGACAAAGTGCTTCTAGTTGCTGGGCTGATTTCTTTGATGAACATCTCTCTGTTCTTGTATGATTAGGAGGGATTTTAGTTAAGGGGATTTGCTATTTCAAAGTTAACGGGAATGCATTTGGTGAATTGAAGATGTTGACTTTCTATTCCCCAACTGGAAAATCTTGAAGAAGGTCGAGTCTACAGTCTGTTCTACATCTTCTGATGCATGTTAGAAGACTAAAGACGAGTTGCATTTAACGATCTAAAGACTTCTTCTTAATCTGGGCACTTATCAAACATATTGTCGGTTTAGGGGAGAGCACTAACTGGGGGAGAGTGAAAAGTCAGATTTTATCCCCAATTAGACTTGCTCACATTCTTCAGCAAGTTGATTCTCACAGATATATTTGAGCTAATGATGTTCTTCTCAAAATATTTCAAGTATTTGGGCTTATAAGATGTTGCTGATTCTGAAGTATCAAAACCAGCAAGGGGGAAGGAGACAAGCATCTAAACGCGAGTAAACTTGATGAACTTAATTCTTCTAAGTGACTGAATATCCCGGGAACACTAATGTCATTACCGCAGAGAAACTCAAGGTTTGACTCATGGCGTTTAGTGTTCTTATTCCAACTACGTGGGGGGGAATGATGTTAGAGAAAGTTTCTGAAGATAAAAGAGGTACACAAGTATGACATATTCAGGGGAGATAAATGTATAACATGAGGGAGGTGTTATCAGTTTTTCTTTCGGTAGGAATGTGTGTACTTCGGGTTCTTGAGCTTCATACACGATCATCAGGGAAGAAAGCCATTGTTTACCACAAACATTGGGGAGGTGTTTTCTTTCCGGGCCTGATGTGTATTCGGGATAGTTCTTGAGCTCTATTCTAAGAGAAGGGTTGCATCAATTCAACTACTTGGGGGAAGTGGTCTCTTGACACCTTTTGGAATGGATTGCTTCAGACTTCAGTGGAAAAGGAATTTGAGAAGATTATTTAAATGTGGGATGATACGTTGCTGTTGTTCTATTGGATGATATAACCTCGAACGAAGAATCACGGTGATTATTCTTAAAAGGAGCAGCAGGATCGATGATAATGGTGTGCTTCTTTGTGCACCTGGCTAATGGAAGCTTGTTAGAAAGCTTTGAATCTGCTCAGCTAAAGGATTTTCGGTTTGAGGGGAAGTTGCCAAAGTCTCTCATTCTTAATGGTTCAATTTCTTCTTTTCAAGAGCCTCAGAAGCTTTGGTGGTGGATGTTTAAGAGATGACGAATTCTATCTTCTACGATGTGCTGCTCCATATCCTTATCTCGGTACTCGTATCATCATCCTCTTAAACTATATCATCTACTCTATCTGTGTAAATATTTTTCAAAAACAAAATAAAAAAAATATAAAATCAACAAAAATCCATAAAAATTTGAAAAATCAGAAAATACCAAAAATATTGTTTTTCTAAAGACATGTCTTCTGGTATCAATAACATCTGCGGTCTTAGAAATGTCATTCAACAATGGCACGGGACCCTAGATGAAGTTCGAGTAGAAGGTGTAAATATTTATTTTCAAAACATGTCACAAATCAAATGGCTTACAGTTATTTCAGACTGTAACCCGCGTTTCAAAAATAGCTTGCAGTTACTTCAGAATGTAACCCGTGCTTAAAACTATGGCTTGCTATTATTTCAGATAGCAACCCGTTCTTCAAGAAAGGAAAGTGTTGTGCTAAACCATTTTTCAAAATTTGTCCACTTATCCTAAAAACAAAATGAGGAAAGTATGTCAAAGGACTGTTGTTCCTGCTCAAATATTTTTCCGTCTAAAATTCTTCAGAAAAATATTTGTTTTTAACAAAAAGTGATGGTAAATGAGTTGCTTGAAAATCAATCAGTTTCAGAGTTTTCGAAAAAAATTGAAAACTCAATCAATGACTTCAGTGCTTTTAAACTTTTCATAAAATAAGTCATTGATTGAGGGGGAGAATGTTTTCAAATATATATCATCTAACGAGCTTTCTTAATTATCCTACGTGCTTAATTAAAAATGATATTTGCCTATGTGGAAGGACTAGGAATTTAGGATATGATTGTTAGGATTAGATGATTAGAGTTTGATAAACACATATTTCCCATACCTTGTATGTTCTGATTGATATGTTACATTCACTTTTATTAGTCGATTGTTGTTTGGGTGATGTCGACCACCATATATCTGTATGTGTGTTCACTAACGTATGCATGTATATTGGTATATAAGAATGTTCCTGATCCGGATCCCACATATGAAGATGATTGGATGCCGAAAGGAAAGGGCAACTATCTCTTGGGTTGACAAATGAAGAAACAGAGCTTAAATTTGACTTCTATGGAGAGTTGTCATGAACAAATGCAACGTAAGAGGTCTCACTGCATCAGCAGTTGGTTTTCTTCATTATCAAATGAAGAAACGGATCTTAATTTGACCTCAGTTGGCATGAAAAAATGCAACGTAAAGAAGTCTCACTGCTTCAGCAGATGGTTTTCTTCCAAACCTCCAGCACCAACAAAAAGGCTGCTCAACCACCTAACGTATCTTTGTGCAGGATACCATTTGTAAACAACTTAAAAAAAATTAATTGGACTTAATTTTGAATATCACCGGACTTCATTTTTAAACATAAGTCACTCAATCAACGAATACGGTCATTGATTGAGGGGGAGAGTGATTTCAAACTTAAATATTTTCAAACGATATTTCATCTATCAAGTCCGTTTGTACATTAAAATGTGGTGATCTAAAGATTTAATGTTATGTCATGGTATGATTTTCTTTAAAACTCAAAGATCTGTCAAAATGAAATTTTTTCTGTTCTTGTTTGATTGTGAAATTGTTTTATTTTACTTAAAGATCTCTTAAAACAATCATACCTGACACTAACAATCTTTAATGTCTTAAATTGGTCCTTATCAGTCATTTTTTAAAATCAAATCTTGCCACGTCTTTCCCCAAAATTTTCTAAATGATTTAAATCAATCAAGATCCAAAATCTCAATTAGTTTGAAATTTTTGATCGGGGGAGAGATTGTGATTTAAATCTCAAATCGGTTTTAAAAGGGTGATTGTTTCTAAAGCACTCCTTCCTTCATGTGCCAAACGATTTTGAAATACTTAATGCACATGATTGTGGAGGAGCATTTAACCATAAACCAGAAGAGCTTTTAAATCAGGCACATATTCTCCCATGTTTTCTAAACCTTATTAAATCACTTGGGATCCAATATCTCAAAGGGTTTGATATTTTTGATCGGGGGAGAATTTGTGATTTATGAAATGTGATAAATGATGATCGTTTTGATTCAAAGTGCAAGTTCTCTCTAATATGTGCTAAACTCTTTCGTTTATTGATGCACATATTGAGGGGGAGCAAATGGTTTCTTAAATGGCTTTTGTGATCGTGGTTGTGCTTCAAAAGAACTCTTTCCTCTATGTGATAAAATGATTTCAAATATTCTATGCACATATTGAGGGGAAGAATTTACCAAAGAAATTCAAATGGCTTTTTCTACGGAAATTGTGATCAAGAAATTATTTCAAAGAACTCTTGCCTCCATGTGCTAAACAATTTCAAGATCATATGCACATGTTGAGGGGGAGCATTTCTAAATGATCAAAACTATTAAGGTACAAAATGCTTTGATCTCGTATCACAAGTACCTTGATTGTTTTTCCAAATGATTTATCAATTGGTTTCATGAAGGAAAGAACAATACCAAAAGACCGACCAATTTACTTTATGCATGGTGTTATAAGGATGGTTAGGTTAGGTATTCGTTCCCATGATCTGCCAGAACCAGAGGGATCTTCCCAGGGACAATCCACTAGATAGTGTAGAGTCCTTAGGAATATTGAAAAAAGGAGAAAAGTGAGATATGGGAAGAGTACGGACTGAGACAGAGCTCGAACTGGAATAAACCCAACAAGGTTCTAGTAATGAAGTCTTGGTAAGCACTGAAGGGGTTGAAGAATGAAAAAGAAATAAAATTAGAAAATGGTGAAAAGAAATAGCCCTCCAATAATTCAACCTTAGGGCAGTAACCGGGTTCAATACGTATGCTACTGGTGGTTACTAAGGTAACACCGGTATTGAAGATAAGACGTCATGGACCCAGTGACGCATTGCACTAAACTTCCCAAGCTACTCAAGTTCCTCTTAAAAGGGCTTGTTTCATTCTCACGGGGAACCGACATTATCTATCGACTTTCTCTTAGAGATTGTTGATATTGAAGAAGGAGACCATCTCCCTAGTCTCCGGCATAGGAACCAAATGTGCACAATTGAGTCTAGAGCCAAGAGATCATCCACAATATCTCATTAGGACACCAAATTAATGAAGCCTGGCTGTTTCACACAATGTGGAAAGTAAGTATATATTGAGAGTCCTAGCATTATCCTTGTGGTATTGCCAGAACATCCGAGTGATATGTAATGTATTCACGATGAAGATGGAAATCCTTCTAGGGCCAACATCAAACAAGCTCTTGGTGGGTGACATGTGAGATCTTTTCTAAAGATCAAACTTGTGACAACTTGATAGAAACAATGGGGCGATTCACTCTTGAATCAACCTTGGTCCAGGAAATGAATTGACGAATACTTTTGGAAAAACCGTTCGATGTGCAAATCTTCTTTTCTCTAGCACATCGAATGTGTATTCATTTCAAATTCAAAAAGTATCTCTGATTGAAAAAATAATTTTAGAAAAACCGTTTGATGTGCGAATCTCTTCTTTTCTCTAGCACATCGAATGTGTACTCTTTTCAAATACCAAAGGTATTTTTGATTGAAAATTGATCTTTCTCATAAAACCTTCGTCGTATTGCAAAACTCTTTCTTCTAAGCAATACGCGATTGGTTTTCAAATCAATTTTTCATCAATCAGTGAATCTCAATTCGCTGGTTCACTCACTCCGTGTTGTCTTCTTTGAGACTTTCCGGTTTGAGAACAGCTAGAACAGCTGCGAAACCCTGTCAAGGAGATTCTTCGGAATTATACCTGATCACAGGCAGTACTTGTACTAATCAACGGGGAACCGTGGGCCATGTACCTCAATTCAACGAAAGTGATCAAAGACACTTTCATGTGTTTTATTGCTAACTGTTGTTTGCAGGTGCATTTGGACGGTTGCAGCTGATCAGAATTTAGGAGTCAATCCAAAGCCGCATGCTCACAGCATCCACACTTAATTGAAGAAATCATGACTTGTGCATATCTACAGAACCTGGCTCTGATATTTTTATACTATGTTTATGTTGCGTTGCTGCAAATATCATGAACCAGTAAAGCTTCCGCTACTCTGATGAAAAGATGTCATGATCCAAAAGTGTGAGCATGTCGGTCCGAAAGTCACAACTTCACATGATGGCAACACAATAAAGGGTGATCCAGAGATTTACTGTGGCTAATGATCTCAATGACAGCTCGAAGATCATCAAAGATGTGGATCAGTTAAAGGCCTCCACAAAAGTACAAAACTATACGGACTGTGAAGAATCGCTACTAAAGCACAAAGATTGCTGAACTTGAAGAATTGAAGTCTACGAGCTCAGAACTAAAGACAAAGATAGAATGCTAGGATGCAAAATGTATTTCATGGGGTGACCTCCTTTAGGGGGAGATTGTTAGGAATTGGAAATTCCATGTTAAAGTGTCGGTCACCCCAATTATGGTCTAGCATATGTTAGCTCGTAGACTTGTAGTTATTTACATTATTTAGTAGTTAATTAGTTAGTCAGTAGCATAGAATAGTTTAGTCTAACTCCGTGGAGGAAGGACGGGTCTTTACCCACTGTATACCTGATCCACAAGCCGATAGGAGGTCGTATGCTTTGTAACTATAAATACCCCTTCCATCCATGGAAGGGGTAGTGCTTCTTTCATAATCTAACCTTTCATTTGTAAACCAAGTCTCTACCAAGAACACCCATCTCTTTACTTTCTCTCTTTAAATGGCTAACATGTATTTCCATCATCCAAGACCACCCGAATCATCAACACAATAAATATAAGATCCTAACAAACTCAATTCTGAAACTTATATTGTTAGGGACTAATGTTGTGCATTTTATATTCTCATTTATAAGCTCTTTTGAGGTTTGGTTTAAAAGTGAAAGTTAGTGATAGTTGGAGGGGGCTTTGAGCTATGTCTGGAAAGATGGAGTCAAGGCTGAGGTCAAAGCTATATAATGTCTCAACCTGTTTAGGGTTTCACATTATCTCATTCATCTCTCTAAGTAAAGATTGCATTCGATCTTCTCTCAACCAAACTATTAACTCATTGTTTCTAAGATTGCTTTCGAGTGATTGTGAGGATTTTTGTGTTGTAAATACTATTGATACTTAGTCAATAGCCTTCCACCTGAGTAGCAGTGGGAAGGGTTGTGTGGTGTTCAGTTGTTTGTGATTCTTGTGATATTTCTGGGTTGTTCTGATTGAGATCAGTTGCTTATTGATCTGTGTAGTTTTGGTTGAATAAAAGAAGTTGTTCTTGAATTTAGATTCAAGATCTGTTGTTGGTTTAAATTGTGTTTTCCTACATGGTATCAGAGCCATGTTGTTAAATCTTGCTCTAATCGTTTTTTTTTTAAATTGGTTTTCGAAAAATTTTGGGGTTTTTAAAATTGGATTGATTCAATTCAATTAACAGTGGTTAATTGGTTTCTTTTGACTCTAATTGACTGATTCTTGATCGTGTAACGAAACGCCTAATTTTTTGAAAAATTAGGGTTTGGTTATTTTTGGGGATTTTGATCTCTGGCTTCGATTGGTGGTTGGTTAAGCATTCTTGGTTGATTTACTGGTGTTTTTGGTAAATCTTGGTGGTTCTTTGGCTGTTCCCTAATTCTTGAAAATTAGGGTTTGGAGAGTTCGATTGGTTCTGGGTTATTGATGTTATTTGGGTTGTGATTCTTGACTAAGTGAATCAAGATCATAATCTGGGTTCTTGTTCCGCTACTTATTGGATTCTTGCGTGCTTTGTAACACCTCTCACGCTCTCTTCTTTAAATTCTGTTTTCTATTTTCTTGCATTAGATTGCTGGAGGATAGGATTTGGGATTTTGGAAGTTGAGATTGATTGATTGTAGTGTTTAGGGTTTCTTTGTTCTTTGTTGCTTTCTCTTGTTTGTGTGCTTGTGTTCAGCCCTTGACCTACCACCTTGAGTGGCAAGGAAGCCTGGGAACTACTTTATTGACTCTTCTTGTGTGTCTATCTATATTTGTTCATTATGTCGGTTCATGGTTAAACTGATGATGAATATGAGGCAGATGATCCTGTTACTTTGATTAGTAAGTTGGATCTTAGTCATCCTCTTCACTTGCATCCTAATGATTCTGCTACCTTGACTGTTGTTTCTATTAAACTAAAAAGGACTGAAAATTATAATGTGTGGTCATGTGCTATGTTGTTGGCTCTTGAAGGCAGAAATAAAACTGGGTTTATAGATGGTACTTGCACTAGATCACATGTTGATGAAGTTTTAGGGAGACAATGGGACAGGGTTAATGCTGTTGTATTGGGATGGATTTTGAATTCCATATCAGAACAATTGTTCTTGGGTCAATTTTTTTCAAAAAGGGCTTCTGATGTGTGGACTGAATTAAAAGAAACTTTTGATAGATTTGATGGTTCAGTTACTTTTAATCTGCATCATAAAATCAATTCTCTGTCTCAAAATGGTTGTTCTATTGCTGAATATTTTAATAAACTGAGCACTTTGTGGAAACAATTTGATGTTTTAGTTCAGTTGCCTAGGTGCACGTGTCATGCTGCTGATGATTTTAAAAAACATAATCAGTTAATGAAACTTATGCAATTTTTAATGGGCTTGGATGATTCTTATATGCAATTAAGAAGTAATGTGTTATCTAGAGATCCTCTACCTGATGTGAAAGGGCCCCCATCCTCTGGTAGTTACTCCATGCCAAATAATACCACTAGGTCTAGTGATAATAGGAGGACTGCTGGTGGTCCTGTGTTTGTTTGTGAACATTGTGGTTTTAATGGACATACTGCTGATAGATGCTTTAAACTCATTGGGTACCCTGCTGATTTGGAAAGAATAAAAGGACTAGTACTGGTAATAATAGTCAGGGTGCTCAGAACTTTAACAAGAGGTTTATAAATAATAATAACTCTGTTGGCTCTAGTTCCACTTCTACTTTTTCAGATGACCAGATTTCTAAACTGATTTCATTGATTAAAGAAAACTCTAATAATGTTGATGGAAATGGAAAAGGAGTACATGCCAATATGGCAGGTATTGTTTTAAACAGTAGCAAGTTCTTTAATCAAAACTTTGAAAAGTTTTTCTGTAATAATAGTAAGTTTAGGCCTGCACTTGTTGCAGCTGGGTTTATTGTTGATTCTGGTGCTAACCAGCATCTTACATATACTGATAAATGCTTAGTTAATGTGATTGATATTTCCAAACTTGGAATTAAGGTTTCTCATCCTAATGGGACTGAGGCTTTAATCACTAAGGTTGGAAATATTGTAGAAAACTAGAAGGGGGTTCAATAGTTTACCAATTAAAAACTTTGTTTTGAAACTTATTGAAAGATCAATTGATATTGATCTTAGATATGTTAATGAAATATGTAATCAATATGTAAAGAGTAAATAAGGAAAAAAATGATCAAACCACAACAAGTTGTTTATAGTGGTTCAGTCTACAAGGACTCTTTCTCCTTGCCCTACTACACTCCCCGAGTCTCACACTCGAGAGTTTAACTTCACTAGTCAACAAGCTCCTTTCACCGGTGGAGAAACCTTTACACTATTTCTGACACTAAGCTAAATGTCGAGTTCTTTCCAAGGGTACAACCACTCCCACACACAATGTATTTTGAGGACTAAAATACTAACCACTCACACTCACAAGATTATGATAGTTTAGTACAACAATGAAGTATGAATCAACACAAGATCATACAACACTAAACAAACAAGACTTCCAACTTCTCGTTGAAGCTTGAATGTGACTTGATCTTCTTTGCTACAAAAGAGATCACTAATATGATATGAAACTGAGTTAGAAAGGTTAGAGAGAAGATATGTATGAGAGTATGATAGAAAGGGATGAAAAAATACTTGGTTTGGCTTTGCTATTTATAGCAAAAACCATCAGCAGCCACCACGGACCGCGGACCCCTTAAAAGGGTTCTGCCCGTTATGGCTTTTGGTGCCGCCGAGGTCTGACAGCAAGATATCAAGATCTTGCCAAAGTCAACCATATCTATGCAAGATTTTGTAAGATATGAAGAGTCTAAATCTACACAAAATATCTAATGAAATCTTCCAATGATTTCCATGATACATCACATGATGTCATGTGTTGTTTTTCTATTTTTAGAAATATGCAAATACATAAGTAATATTTAGTTTTAAGAAACTAAAACATTCTAAAAACTACTATCATACATTATGGTTAGAGTCATATTAAGATATGATTAATCACAATGTAAATGCTTGAGTGATGAAGATATTGTTTGAAAAAGCTTGTTTTAATATCTATTAAACTTGACAAGCTTTAAGCATTATAAAAATTAAATTTACTTTTGTCGTTAACAAAACTTAGGTAAAGATCAAAAATATAAATAACGTTTAATGACGATATTTGCATTAACAAATATGATTCTAACTAAACATTTAACATTATATGATGTGCTAGTTGTTCCAGAATATTGTGTTAGTCTAATGTCTGTTAAAGTGGCTAGAGACAGCAAGTTTGTTATTGCTTTTGATGAGTTACAGTGTTATGTTTTACCCCAGGATTTGAGGGGAATGAGTGTGCTAGGGATTGGTAAACAAAAGTATGGATTATATTACTTTGATGGAAATCAAGGTACTGCCCTAGGATTGGAGAATTCTATCCCTACCTGTAATTTGACAAAAAACTTATGGCATTGCAGGCTTGGTTACCCTTCTGATCAGGTCTTGTCTGTTTTAAAAGGTGAAATCTTTTTTGAAAATGAAACTGAAATTGAACCTTGTGAAGTCTGTCAAAAGGCTAAACAAACTAGAGAGTCTTTTCCTTTAAGTGACCATAAAACCACAGGTCTTGGTGATATTGTGCATCTTGATCTTTGGGGTCCTTATAGAATTAAAAGTAAAGAAGGATACAAATTTTTTCTAACTATTGTGGATGATTTCACCAGGGCTGTTTGGGTTTATCTACTTAAGTATAAGCATGAAGTGTTTGATTGCATTCAAATTTTTTATAATCTAATTAAGACACAATTTGAGAAGAGTGTTAAGGTTTTTAGGAGTGATAATGACACTGAGTTTGTTAATAATCAGTTTAATAAATTTTGTGAAGATAAAGGCATTGTGCATCAAACATCTTGTGCTTATACTCCTCAACAGAATGGGGTTGTAAAGAGGAAACATAGGCATCTTTTAAATGTAGCTAGATCCCTTATGTTTCAAAAGGGATTGCCTCTGTTTTTGTGGTCTGAATGCATTCTAACTGCCACTTAATTGATGAACAGATTTCCTTCCTCAGTGCTAAATGGAAAGTCTCCCTTTAATCTTGTTTTTAAAAGAAAACCTGATCTAAATCACTTAAGAATATTTTGGTTGCTTATGTTTTGCTACTGTTCTTACCAGTCATGATAAGTTTAGTAGCAGAGCAGAAAAATGTGTTTTGGTTGGGTATTCTAATTTTCAAAAAGGCTACAAGCTTTATAGTCTTAAAAGGAATCAATTTATCTTTTCTAGAGATGTAAAGTTTTTTGAAAAAGTTTTTCCTTTCAAGATTAAAAACTCTTATGCTGCTCCTGACCCTCTTAGTCAGAGTCTAAATCATGTTAATTTCTTTGATGAAATTACTAGTGAAGACTCTGACACACCCAATGATGATAATAAGCTAAATGGTACCCCTATAGGTAATATAAATCAAAATGATCATCAGTTGGGTGATGGCAGCAACTCCCAACACTTGGATGGCCCAACAATTGACCAAAGGGATGATGAATTGGGGCATTATCCTAGTTCCAATGAGGTTACCAGTGTTGGTGAGAGGGCTGCAACACCAGTTGGTGTGAGTGCTTCTGAGGGTGACCATAGTCCCTCTCCTGTACAAGCAGCAGAAGTTGGGTTACATAATAATGGTCAAACTATGTTAAGAAGAACTGGTAGAACATCAAATTTTCCTAACAAATGCAATGATTATATTGTTGATTCAAAAGTTAAATTTGGTCTTGAAAAGTTTGTGACTTATGCTAAACTAAAAATTATTAGGAGGCTTGCATGTGTCAGCACTGGGTAGATGCAATGAATAGTGAGATGGAAGCTTTGTATAGAAATGACACTTTTGAAATTGTTAAGTTACCTGAAGGCAGA
This sequence comes from Chrysanthemum seticuspe, assembly GCA_019973895.1. Classification (NCBI taxonomy): domain Eukaryota; kingdom Viridiplantae; phylum Streptophyta; class Magnoliopsida; order Asterales; family Asteraceae; genus Chrysanthemum; species Chrysanthemum seticuspe. The sequence continues at coordinate 356,357,473 of BPTQ01000008.1, read as the reverse complement.
AAGGCTATAGGTTGTAAATGGGTTTTTAAGATAAAATATAAGTCCAATGGTGAGGTAGACAGATATAAAGCTAGACTTGTAGCTAAAGGCTATAATCAAAAGGAAGGGGTTGACTTTGATGAGACTTTCTCACCTGTTGTGAAGATTGTTACTGTTAGATGTCTCATTAATTTAGTTGTTCAACAAAGTTGGCCTATATTTCAGCTTGATATCAATAATGCCTTTCTTTATGGTGATTTACATGAAACTGTCTATATGTCTTTTCCTGATGGTTTTTTTAATGTTAATGATAAAAGAGTTTGTAGACTTAAAAAGTTTTTATATGGTTTAAAACAAGCACCCAGACAGTGGAATGCTAAGTTAACCAGTGCTTTGGTTAAGAATGGTTTCATACAAAGTAAGAGTGACTATTCCTTGTTTGTCAAGAATGATTCAGGTAATATTGTTGCTTTACTTGTGTATGTTGATGATATTATTGTTACTGGTAATAACTTGGCTGAGATTGAAAGTTTTAAAGTGTTTCTTAAGTCTAAATTCCAGATTAAGGATTTAGGAAAAGTTAAGTATTTTTTGGGTATTGAAGTGATTGAAACTGATAAGGGTTTATGTTTAACTCAAAGAAAATAATGCTTAGATTTGCTTTCTGAGTTTGGTTTACTGGCTTGTAAGCCATCTTCTTTTCCTTTAGAACAAAGTGTTTCTATTTCTAATGAACCAACTACTACTGATCTTGTTTTGGACAATATAACTGAGTATCAAAAACTTATTGGGAAACTGATTCACTTAACACATACTAGGCCTGATATATCATATGTTGTACATTGTTTGAGCCAGTTCATGCATAAACCACTTAAGTCTCATCTTAAAATTGCACTTAAGGTTTTAAGATATTTAAAGGGTTCTCCTGGAAGAGGGATTCATATTGTTAAAAACTCTTTTGAAAATCTTGAGACTTATGTGGATGCAGACCGGGCCAAGTGTGTGGTTACTAGAAAATCAGTTACAGGATTTTGTTTATTTCTTAATGGTTCACTAGTTTCATGGAAAAGTAAAAAACAAAACACCCTTTCTAAGTCTAGTGCAGAGGCTGAGTATAGAGCAATGGCCTCTGCTACTTCAGAAATTGTTTGGGTCTTGAAAGTTTTAAAAGATCTAAACTGGGAACATTTTTTGCCTGTAAAACTGTTTTGTGATAGTCAGGCTGCAATTAAAATTGCTGCTAATCCTGTCTTTCATGAGAGGGCAAAACATTTGGAAATTGACTTACATTTTGTGAGAGAAAAGATTTTGGTTGGTGTTATCAAAACTGAAAAAGTTCAGTCTATTAACCAGATAGCTGGTATTTTTACTAAAGGTCTTGATAAGCTGCAACATGAGAAACTGGTTTCTAAACTTGGTCTTTATGATATGTTTCAGGTTTGAGTTAAGGGGGGATGTTAAAATATAAATCAATTCTGAAACTTATATTGTTAGGGACTAATGTTGTGCATTTTATATTCTCAGTTATAAGCTCTTTTGAGGTTTGGTGGAAAATTGAAAGTTGATGATAGTTGGAGGGGGCTTTGTGCTATGTCTGGAAAAATGGAGTCAAGGCCGAGGTCAAAGCTATATAATGTCTCAACCTGTTTAGGGTTTCACATTATCTCATTCATCTCTCTATGTGAAGATTGCAGTCGATCTTTTCTCAACCAAAACTATTAACTCATTGTTTCTAAGATTGCTTTAGAGTGTTTGTGAGGATTTTTGTGTTGTAAAGACTATTGATAATTAGTCAATAGCCTTCCACCTGAGTAGCAGTGGGAAGGGTTGTGTGGTGTTCAGTTGTTTGTGATTCTTGTGATATTTCTGGGTTGTTCTGATTGAGATCAGTTGCTTATTGATCTGTGTAGTTTTGGTTGAATAAAAGAAGTTGTTCTTGAATTTAGATTCAAGATCTGTTGTTGGTTTAAATTGTGTTTTCTTACAACTAGGGCTGGTATTAATCTGTTTGTTAGTCATCCAACCTTGTAACTAGCAAGTAAGGTTAGCACTAATAATTTCGTGTGTTCCTTTACGCAATGGTTGTTATCGATTTATACGATGAATTGAATCAGTAAAGTTTGAGTCAAAATGCGTATTTCTTTTTTTTAACTAGAGTGCCATACTTGAATTGGCACACATAAAACCGATGAGGTCTTCCTTTTCGGGTTTACCCAGGGAGGGTGACTCTGTAACTACATGATATATGATAACAATTGTGTTTAGCATCATGAATAAAGCTTTTGTTGCAAGAACTAATCTCAAAGCCACAAAAACTAAGGTTACTTTCATTCTTATACAGAAACAAACTTAATATCAACTACCGATGAAATAATGTTTCTAAGATAATCGATAGCTTTGAAGATCAAAGACGCAACACATAAATAACAAAGAACAAATGCGTACAAAAAAACTAAACTATTACATACACATATAATTTGAAAATTGTATCATATGTTAGAAAACAAATCTTTCGGTAAATAATATAATCCAAAATGATAAACCAAACAACCAACAAACCATAAAGTACCAACAAACAAATTTAAAACATAAACACAATCTACAAACTATTATTCAACTATTCGCATCCCTCCAACCACCGACTCAATTTCTTCCGCATCATCTTTAACAAAAGCCATGTTGTAATTTACACAATCAAAAACTGAGCAAAACAAAGATCCTCTAAAGAAAATATAAATATATAATAAAGTAAATAAAAAACTCCCAACACAATACTAATATTCAAAAAAATTGCAATTACAAAACTTATCATCATCAATATCAACTAACATAATCAATCTCAAAGTTTTTTCAGTATCAAATAAAAATTCACAGCTTGCATCAGCGAATTGCAACACATCCCCAACACCAAACTTACGATAACCATCGACAAAATAAAGACCATTATTAGTTAGAATACTCATGCGCGGTGGAAAAATGTTACACCCCGAAACGTCGAGGTATTTTATTGTTAAAATGTCATTGTACTAGTTTGACTAAAATATTTAAATGTATAAAAACTTATTATAATTTGTTAGTCAACGAAGTTTAAGTTGAAAGTCAAACTAAAAATAAAGTATGCCTATATTTGGTATAGAGGTTATAAATGGCCAAAGTATTATGAGTAAGATTTGAGGGACTAAAAGTGCCACATTGATAAAGTTGTACCAGATTTTATAGACAAATCCTCACCACATTCCACAACATTCCACAATTTAGTTTAGGGTTAACTACACTGATTACCCATGAACTTTCAGAAATTTTTAATATTGGGTAATGAACTTTCAAAAATATTAGTATAACCAATAAAACTTTGTGTCGTGTTCCATTGTTACACATATTCGCTTGATTTGCAACTCGCAATCGATGCAACCGGTTACAATTGTACTTTCACATAATAAAGTTAAAAAAAATATTTATTATCAAAACGTTTTCCCACCAACTTACTTTACCAAAACGTTTTCCCCCCAATTTCCCAAGAACCCTAACTTCCCAATTCCACAACCCAAATCCCTAATTCTCACAAGAACCCTAATTCCTAATATTCACATGTAATAACCAAAATGGGTAAAGGTAAACCTGACAAGAATCATGTTTTCACAGTTAACTTAAAGCACGATGGGATGTTCACAGTAAAACACAAATGTAAAGGGGAGTTGCTGGTTGCTATGGGAAGAGATGCTAATAATCAGATGTATCCAATAGCATGGGCAGTTGTGAAGGTGGAAAACAAGGAAAACTGGTGTTGGTTTTTGGGTCAGTTGTGTGAAGATCTGAATTTGCATCAGGGTAATGGGTTAACAATCTTTTCAGATGCTCACAAGGTAAGATAATTTGACTAATTTAATGCATATTGCAACTTATGTATACTGCAACTTATGTACTTTTGTATTCTACAGGGTCTATTAGATGCTGTCAGTGAATTCCTCTCTAATGCTGAATATAGGAAGTGCACAAGACATGTTTTTGCAAATTTTAAGAAGAAGTTCATTGGAGTTCACCTACAAAGACTCTTTTGGCAAGCAGCATCAACCACTTTGGAGCAACACTCTACACAAAGATGGATGAGATGAAGAACCTGAATGAAGAGGCATATGATTACTTGATCCAGAGGAACCCTAACAGTTGGTCCAGATCATTCTTCAGTTTGGAAACTAAGTGTCCAAATTTTGATAATGGGATTTGTGAGAGTTTCAATAGGGCAATCTTAGTTCAAAGAAAAAAACCTATTATCACAATGCTTGAAGATATCAGACTATATGTCATGCAGAGATTGGTTTCTATGAACAGAACTGCAAGGAATTGGGAAGACACAATTACACTTACTATCAGAAAAAGATTAACCTGTCTGATTGAACATCAACAAAGGTAATACTTGTTATATTCTAATTATTAAGCTGTTATTCATGTCATTTTTAAACCTGACCATTTGATCATTTAAACAGACATTGGAAGGTTTTTCCTAGTGGATTTCAAGAACTTGAGGTCATAAATGGTAATGAAGCTTATGGAGTTAACATTCATATCAAAAAATGCATGTGCAGAATGTGGAAATTATTTGGAATTCCCTATATTCATGTTGTGGCAGCCTATGCCCACATGAATAGAGACCCTGTAGAAGGAGTACATGAATGTTATAGCCAATGATTGTACAATAATTCGTACGACCAGGCCTTCGATGGTGATCGAAGGGTATGAAGGGTGATATGCTTGCGCCAAACTTGTAGCCAATCTGCAATAAGAAATAGTAGACACTTCGTTAAGTGATTGTGCAGGGTTGGACCCTGCGAACCACCTCCGGCGTGAGAGTAAGTATGTGATATGTGTTGTAAGTAATGTAGAGTATGTGAAATACTGTGTTTAGTGAATATACCATTGAAATGACTCGTCCAACCTACTTATAAATAGCGAAATAAGCTTGGAGAGTGTTTTCACACGTTTCGGAGATCATGGGGGCGTCCCATGATTTATGGTAACCGCTAGGGCTTCATCCCCACTCTCTCTGTTCTGGCGGGAAAGCTAAGAAGATAGTGGGAACGTGGGGGAAGACCAAGTCAATTTTCTCCTTTGTCTTAATTTCTTCAAGAGAAGACCCCGAAGGGCATAGGCCTTCGGCTGGCGAATTCCCAACTGGTAACCATATCAATGATGAATGATTTTATGCCACCAATGACTTAGGAAGAAAGACTTGGGTCTTCGTAATGCAAATTCAACTGAGGTCGAAGGGGTGTCCTTCGACCTGATCGGAGGGTACGTCATCAAGCCCCCCAGTCGAAAGTGATATGTACGAACGAGAAATATTGCTTACGACTCAAAAATATATACTAAACATCTCCTCCATCACAAAATTGAACGAAGATAAAAAGTTAGATATATGTTGACCGCGTAATTAATGTGTGATACTTATCCTAACCACCTTCTATCTCGGTAAAATCAAACATCCCTTCAAAGTTTAAAAAGGATTTGAAATCCGAAAGTTAGGTGATCCCACAGGATACGTGTAGGGCTAGGATGTTAAATGTAAAAGGGTACATAAAATCAAAATAGTAAAACCCTAGCTCATTTTTTATCCCTCGCCCAAAATTTACACATACTAAGCTGTCTTCCGAGCAAGCGTTCAAACAAAAAAGGTAAAGTATTCTTTCGTATCACTACATTTTTAGTACTTTTTTGTTGATTAAAGGTTCCATGGCTGCTAATAATAAGTTTGTAATCAGGCAAAAAGGTTGTACCTTGACCAGGGAAGAGCTTAAAGCCTTCCTTACTGATTATCCCATTCCAAAAAAATATAAGATCATGTTACCCAGCAAACGCCAAGGTATTTATGATGCTCCCAAGAATTATGTAGGCTTGTACACACATGCATTCACCACCTCCAATTTAAGGATACATTTGCATCCCCTGATTTTAGAACTCCTTCAATACTATGAGGTACACATATGTAGGTTTAACCCGTTTGGCCTAGCCAAGCTCACAACATACATTGTCATGTGTAAAGCATATAGGTATGAACCGTCTTTGACTGTGCTTAGAGGGTTTTTGAATCTGTACCTTGGAGGAGACTGGCTGACATTGGCCAAAAGAGGTGAAAGGGATGTGCCCATTCTGATTGAGAGGCCTTTTACAAATATCAGAAACTGGAAAGGGAAATTCTTTTACATTCAAGATACCATTGTACCTCCACAATACCCTGCATTGCTAAACCCAGAGTTTTAGTTTGATGAAAAGAGATTTAATGATCCCCTGCCCTATAATGTGAGGAGGAATCCCCTGTATCAACACCTAGCTCGCCATCCAGCTGATTGCCAGACCTTTCTAGAGCCAGTATTGTTTATGGCTGGCCTTGCTGAAAGTTGGGAAGGGTCTCCGTTACATCCTGAAATTATTTGTTGTGGAGAATGTATGTAAAATTTCAATTAAAATAAGATATAGGAACTTATCTTTCTGATATTCATCTATTTCCTTCCTTTTTGCAGAAATGTCATTCCGGAATTTCATTGTTGCTGGTGGTGCTAAGGAAGTCAGCTTTATTCCGAAGGATCCCAAAGAAGTTAGCTACGGTGTGGGCTCTCCTTCTGTGTCGGTTAACAATAACGATGTTGATGCCCAACCAATTGAGCCTGTGGCATCTGCTCTTCCTACAAAAGAAAAAGAGCCTAAGGAAGTTGAAGACCAGTTAGTTGAGAATGTGGCAGACTCAGATGACCCTGTTTCGAAGGATGAGTTGGCGATCGTAGGGTCCTCCGGTATAGCAGACAGGGTCCGAAACAGGAAAGGTACAAGCTCGAAGGCTGCAAAGTCTGCATCGAAGAGGAAGCTTATCTTGCCCACTCTTCCCTCTCGAACTACCCGGCAGAACAGTGCTCAAGGTAAGGTTGTGGTGTTTCCAGCTATCGAATGGCCCAACACTAATGACATGCATGGTAAGTCTTCTTCCCTGTTGCAAACAGTTATCTGCATATTGTGTTATAATAACAAGTTTATTTTTGTTGTAGGACTCCCTGATACGAAGGAGCTTCCGTCCCCCCTATCTTGTCACTTGCTCGTTGAGCGTGTAACCCCATCTAGCTGGAAGGGGGTGATGGATAACATGTCTATGGAAAGTCTATGTGACCTTCATGATAAGAGCTATGTGAGACAATGCATATTGGATAACCAGCTCAACACTAGGACAAGGGAGCTTCTTCGTGTTGTCACCAAGGCTAGGGAAGAGATGGACGTCATGCTTGCCAGGGAAAAGGCTAGGGAAAAGCAATACGCAGACCTGCAGGCAAAGTGTGAGGATGCTATGGAAGATTTTAACAAAAATCCTCTGGTCCGAGGTCTCCGAGCAGATGTAAAGAAACTCAAAGGTCAGTTAGCCGAAAGCCAAGCTGAGTGCAGCAGGCTATCTCTCGAAGGCACGAAGGTCATAGGCTACAAAGAGCAAATTTCCGTTTTGACTACCAAATGTGGAGGCCTTGAAGAAGAGAGGGCAAAGTTGATTAACCAAGATATCAAGCTTAGAGAAAAGGTGGATGGGTTGGATCTTCATCTCAAAATGCTCAAGAAAGACAAGGTTGATCTGGTAAGCAAATTTATCCCATATATTGCTATGGAGTTGTACCATAGTGACGATGTAGGCATAATGATTGGTAAGCTGGTGAATGCAGCTATGTTTCATAGCAAATGCACTACTCTTAAGGAGGTGGCCGAGACAGGTAAACTAGTGGATCTTGCAAGTGTTCCCTACTACAGGGCAACCCACGAGAAGGAATATGATGATGTAGGCAATGCCTTATCCACTGCGGAGTTCCCATTCCTTGCTAAGGCTACAAAAGACCCAACGGCCTCCATTAAGGACATGTTGGCAAAGAAGCCAAGGAGGGTTTAAACTGCTTCTCCCTCTAAAAAGACACGATCTCCCAAGGTCCCATCCTCAGGTTCTCCTGATCCAACACATTCCAAGATATGATGAAGGATACCATGTGGTAGTTATTTGATCCCCCATGGTGGTATGTACCCTATTTAAACAATATGTCTTTATGTCTCTTTCCAGGCATGATGCCTGATGAAACAATTTACTTTTATGTATGTGGTGAAGGCTACGGCCTAAGACAATATGTTCTTGTTGATCGTTAAGACTACGTCCTGTTGGACTAGTTAGACTAGTCATGAATGAATATCTACATGATGGCCACTAGGGCCTATAGTTTGCTTAACTTTGATTCTTCTCTTTACGTTTCATTTGCACGTAAAATTTCTACAACCTAAGGCGTATGGTAGATGCATAGCCTCATTGTGTGTAATTACTTCACCAAGAATATAGCAATCGTATAATTTAATTGCTGACAGAGAGTTGCGACCCACTCCATCTTAATCCTTTGGGTAGCAAAAGGCTTGGAATACCTTAAGACCACGTAGGAAAGCTAATGTGAAGTTGAGATGGATGTTAAGCATATGATCAAGATGTATTGTTAGTCTTTTGTACATCCCTTCGACATTGAAACTTATAAAACGACTTGGTGGACAAATCTTTGTTGTATTGAACGAAACAAGAGATTTGAGGGAAATGTGTTATATCATTAAGTGGGTAGGGAGGATTACATCATTTTAAGAAATGAATACTAGACGCCTACCATTAATGCTTCTTTCCCTAAGTGAGAAGAGTGCAAATACATTGATTGAAAGCAAATTAGAAAATGTCCTTAGACGTTGTAAGTTTCATATGTAAAACTTACGAAGGGTAGTGCCATTCCAAGTCCTATCAATAGCGTCTCCATCAAGGGTTTCCAGCTTGTAGGCTCCGTTGCCATATGCTTCCGTTACGATGTAGGGACCTTCCCATGTAGGCCGTTTACCCTGATACTCAGCTTTACTTGCACTGTTGAGTCAGAGGACGTATTCTCCTAGCTTGAATGTGGAAGGTCGAATCCTGCTGTTGTAGTACTTTTTAATCTTTAGTTTATGTATAGCCTCCCTGATCGAGGCTATTTCCCTTATTTCTTCGAGTAGGTCCAGATTACTGCGGAGTATTTCTTTGTTGTCTGTTGCTTCAAAGTTCATGATTCGTTCTGTTTTGACACTTACTTCCGAAGGGATGACAGCTTCTGTACCATATGTCAAGCTAAAAGGTGTTTCCCCATGACTTGTCTTTGTGTGCGTTCTGTGGGCCCAGAATACTTAGGGTAGCTCATCCACCCAACCATGGTAGCTGTAACTGAGCCTTCGTTCTATGCCTTAGATGATGTCCCTGTTAGTAAATTCCACCTGTCTGTTACCTTGAGGATGGTAAACGGAGGTGAAGGACTGTTTTATGTTCAGACCTCTGCAAAACACGGGAAACACTCCTTCGGAAAACTATTTCCCATTATCTGATATGATGATATGGGGTACTCCGAACCGGCAAATGATGTGTTCCCACACAAACTTTTCCATATGCCTCCCTGTGATTGACGCTAAGGGCTTGGCTTTGGCCCATTTTGTAAAGTAATCGATGGCCACAACCAAGAACTTTACCCCTCCTGGAGCAATCGATAAAGGGCCTACGATGTCTATTCCCCATTGGTTGAAAGGCCATGCGGATGTTACGGAGGTCATATCTTGTTTTGATAACCTTGGCACTCTTGAATAGATTTGACAGGCTTCACACTTCTGGATAATTTCCACTGCCTCCCTGTGCATCGAAGGCCAATAGTACCCTATCCTCATGATCTTATAAACAACGGATCGAGGTCATGCATGCAGCCCGCAAGACCCTTCGTGCACTTCTTGGATTATGTTGGAGGCTTGCTTAGGTCCGACACAACGGAGCCATGGAGACAGAAAAGACCTTCGGTATAGGTAATTCCCATGATCCTATACTGTGGTGCTTTGATGCGGACCTTTCGTGCTAGCTTCTGATCCTTCGGCAATATGCCACTTATTAAGTACTCTCTGATCGGAGTCATCTAATTTGACTCCTCCTCCAGTATTACGTCAGACACCTCCTTTTGAACGATGGACCTTTCTGCCAACACTTTGACCAGAACCTCCATAGTTAAATGAGCAAATGCCATTGATGCCAGTTGCTAAGTGCATCTGCCTTTTTGTTTCTTCGAACATGCTCTATGTCGTAGGAAGTAAAACCTTCGAGCATCTCCTTGGCTTTATCCAGGTACTGCTTAATGACAGGTTTCCTTGCTTCGTAGGAGCCTTTGATCTGGTTGGCCACCAGTTGTGAGTCCACAAAAATAGCCAAGTCTTCTACCTCCATGTATTTAGCCAGTCGGAGACCTACTAGCAAAGCTTCGTACTCCACTTCATTATTAGTAGCATCAAATTCGAAGCGGAGTGCGTAAGTATACTCATTTCCTTCAGGGTTAACTAGCATTAACCTTGCACCTGATCCGTCGGAGCTGGAGGCCCCATCGGTGAAAAGTTTCCACCCTTTGACCGTCTTCGCAGGCTTCTTGTCAGCAATTTTGTTGTCCTACTTCGGTTCGGAGGGTGTTTCTGCTAAAAATTCTGCCAGTATTTGCCCTTTGACCGAGTTCCTACCTTTGTACTCAATTTCATGCTCTCCTAGCTCGATGGCCCATTTAGCTATCCTTCCAGATTTCTCTGGCTTTGAAAGTATTTGCTTAATTGACTTGTCAATGAGAACGGTTATGGGGTGATCCTGGAAGTACCTTCGAAGGCGCCTAGCAGCATGAACCAAAGCTAGAATTCACTTTTCCAGCTCTGGGTAATTTAGCTCAGCTCCTTGTAGAACCCTACTAACAAAGTAGATAGGGATTAGCTTCTTTTCCCTTTCCGCCAACAAAACAGCACTGATGCTTTCGAAGGAGGCCGCGATGTACATAAATAACACTTCGCCTTTGATTGGGGCGGTAAGTGTGGGTAGAATTGCCATGAACTCCTTAAGCTTTTGAAAGGCAGCTTCTGCATCCGTGCTCCATTGAAATGTCTTTTTATCCATGCATCCTTTAAGTGTCTTGAAGAAAGGCAAGGATCTGTTTGCACCCTTCGATAGGAATCTGCTGAGGGTTGCTAGCTTTCCGTTCAAACTTTGTACATCCTTGAGAGACTTAGGAGCCTGCAAGTCTATGATGGCTTTAACCTTCGAAGGGTTGGCTTTGATGCCCTGCTTTGTGATCAGGTGCCCCAAGAATTGTCCTTCTTCCATGCCGAAAGAACACTTTTTTTGGTTTAACTTCATGTTGATGGTGCGAAGCTGATCAAAGGTTTCTTTTATGTCGAAGAGCATATCCTCATCCGTTCTGCTTTTGATGACCATGTCGTCTACGTATGCTTCAAGGTTCCTACCTATTTGCTTGTTGAAGGCTTTGTACACTAGCCTTTGGTAGGTAGCACCTGCATTCTTTAGACCGAATGGCATCTTCTCGTAGCAATACACGCCTTTCCCTGTAAAAAAGGTTGTTTTCTCTTCGTCCTATTCTGCCATCTGTATCCGGTGGTAACCTTTGTAAGCATTTAGAAAACATTTCAGTCGAAACCCTGACAAGGATTCCACCTTCCAATCAATTTCTGGTAGAGGATAACATTCCTTCGGACAGGCTTTGTTGATGTCGGTGAAATCTACACACATTCGCCACCCTCCATCATGCTTCTTAACTAGAGTATCAGTAACATTGATTGATTAATGCACAGCGGAATAATAAGAACACAATCAAAGTTACCAACAAGGTTTTTCTAATAAAACTATGATCCTCTATGGATCTTTATTACACTCTCTAAAGAGGTTTTTCTTTAATGTTTTTATCAACTTCTGTCTACTACAAGGACCTAAGTTCCTTTTATACACAAGGAACACTAATCCCTTTCTTGGGAAAGTACAAGCATGCAACTAAATAAATGTAAAACCCATACACATGCCCATGCTAACCTTGGGCAGTGCAATATAAGCCCATGCTAACCTATAAATAATATAGTGCATGCATATTCTACTCTGCTTCACTATATCAACAGAATCACGGCTTCACTACTTTATCCGAAATATGTCTTCAGAAAGATACTAACACTGCTTCAGCAGAATCCGTACGTCACTACTTCAGCAGATTCCACGGCTTCACTACTTCAGCAGATACCAACACTGCTTCAGCAGAATCCGTACTTCACTACTTCAGCAGATTCCACGGCTTTACTACTTCAGCAGACTTATATCTTCAGCAGAATCCATTGTTTCTCGATCAGCAAAATCACAGTTTTACAGAATTCCCAGCAATCCTCCCCTAAACTGGAATTTAACTATGTTAAGTTCCAGTTTCCAGATCTTTAAAATTTTCAGAACTAGAGGATTGTAGCAACAAATGACAAAACTTCCCAACAATCCTTTAACACTTTAGAACTTGAGGATGGTACTCGAACATCAGTAGCAAAGAACCAATAACAATTTCATCTCTATGATGACCAAACTTTGAAACGCCATGTCTTTGCAGCAACAAATGACATAATGTACATCAATACATATCAGTTTCAAACTATTCTCATCACATCCAGGTGTGTTAACTCCTGTGAGAGGTGAATCATTGAAAATAATGGATTTGATGTCTCTTTACCAATAGCCATCACTACTGGAGTAGCCAAATGTTTAAGTTCGAAAACTATGGTACATTGATAACCATCTGATTTATTAGCAAATCAGCAACTATATAAACGGATTTGATGTGTCTTTACCTGTAGCCGTTTGCTCAGGACTAGCCAACTCTTTGATGGAATGCCGTCATCATCATGGTGAGTTGATTACCATTTATGGATTTCCGCAGCCTTTACTACATGCCATAATCTTGTGGGCTAGCCAACTCTTGTGTCAGAAAGACATGGTGAGATGAAAACCATGAGTGGTGTAGTAATGAACCAACACCAAAACCTGCAAGCAAGAGAGAGTAGAAACTGAACACATACAGGTTAGAGTTTTTTTTTTTTTTTTTTTTTTTTTTTTTTTTACTTCACTAAACACAAGAAATAACACGATTTTTTTTTTTAATAAAACTAAGAAGGAATAAAAATAACCAAAACATGTACAAGGTACCATCAAGCAGCAGCAGAAACCAAAGACAGTTGTAGTGTCAGAAGAAACACTAAGCCTCCCCTCAGGCGTATGAGGATCCAACAACTGCAAAAATGGTTAGAATACAAAAATACAACAATAAGCCTCCCCTTAGGCTTATGCCTCCCCTCAATCAATGCACCTGGCACAGACTTTTGTTCTTGGGTACCCAGAATGAACCTTTCCTTTGAGTTTTCCAAGAATAACATGTTGAGGGCTTAACAACAGTCGCCACACTAACTCCACCATGTGCCTTAGTCATATGAGATACATATGGTGTATATGACTGAAAATAAGAACTTATGGGTTTATAGGGCATAAGCCTAGCATTACTGCTCCACCAACCAGTAGTAACTGGTGAAGAATATCCTCCACCAGAGGGAACTGGAAAAGGCCTGTTAAGCCTATCAGCAGAAACAGATGCATACACCTTTGGCTTACCAGTAGGAACTGGTTTACCTGCTCTCACATGTGCAGCTTTGGGAAAAAAAGGGGGAATACTAGCAACATTAGTCCATGTACATCTAGAAGTCTTATGGCCAGAGGAGACATCCATCCTTTTCTCATGATAATCACAGTCTTTAATAAGATGGAGTTTACTACCACACACAAAACAAGATTTCTTCTTAAAAGACTTATTCTTAACACAACTTTGTTTATTACATTTTAACTTATCAGAAACAGAACTAGAAGCAAAATTGTGTTTAACAGAATAAGTAACTGGCTTTGTTTTGGGCTCATCATCAGCTACTTTGGACTTGGGTGTAGTCTTGGGTGTGTGCCTAGGTGAGTCAGACTTTTCACTTGAATCACATGAGGCATAGACAGTGGACTTTAGGTCTGACGACTTGTCACTTTTAGCGCAAGAGACAGAGTCATTAGTTTGGCCACTAAGGTCTGGCAAGTAACTTGACTTTTTGCCATATAAATGGTGTGATCCATCAAAGTCAACTGGAATGGACAGGTCAATGGGCATGAATTCACCTCTAATAGGTCCACGTACAGCATGTAAATCACCTTCTTTTACAAAATTAGCTAATCCTGCTGGTGTAGATTTACGAGTGTCATCCCTAGCTTCTATTCCTACATAATTCTTAAAGCCTAAACCTATAGGAGTATTAGGATTTTGACTAGCATAGATGTGACTAGCTAACTTATTTCCATTCAATAACCATTCCTTATGCCTAGCAATTTCCTCATCAAGTTTCTCTTTTAGCACTTTGTTTTCAGACACTACAGTAGCTTTTTCTTTCTCAGTGCGCTTTAAATCAATTCTAGCAAATTCTAGATCACTTTCTAGCACCCTAATCTTTTCATCATAAGCCACTTGATTCTTTTGAAACCAAACTTTTTGTCTTTCTAATGTTTTTAAAGCATGTTTATAAGCTTCATTGTCAACATAGCATGCATTATATTTAGGTTTCATTTCATCATAGGCTTCCTTAAGTTCATTATATCTCTCCTTACAACCAAAAACACAAGTATGTACCTGAGAGATGCCCATGAAAGCAATTGGCGGACTGGCAAATTCTTCAGCATAAGCATCAACTTCCTTGCTCATCTTCTTGAATTCTGCCTTTCCTCCATACCTTGCTTTGAGAGCATTCCATATAAGACTTGCATCATCCATACAATGAAAATCTGCTACATGATCAGCAGGAATAGATTTAAGCAAGATAGTTCTGGCCTTTGACTCTCTTTGTACAGCAATGTGTTCATCCGCAGTCGTTGGAGGACGAATAATGATGTTACCATCACGATCATTTCCAATCCTTTTTAAACTGTTGCCATTTTGGACAAGGTTGTCAAGATCGGGATCCTACCCAGGATCGTTTTCGTCTTTGCAAGATCGTGATCGTAAGATCGGATCGGGATCTTAAGATCCTACTCTAATGTTATTTCTTAATAGTTTATGTAATTTTATACAAATCTATAAATTCTAATACATTATAACCATAAAATACTATGAATGTTTCATATAAATGTTGTCTTAAATTATGATTATTAAATGTTTAAAAAGATTAACATGTTGTTTTTTGAATTCTATAAACAAACAACCCATAAATTTGTAGTTTTTTAGTTTGTAATCCGAGAAAAGTAAGATCGGATCGGATTAGATCGTAAGATCGTATGGTCAAGATCGGGATCCTATAAGATCTTAAGCTTGCAAAGATCCTATGTAGGATCCGGATCGTTTTTGCTTTGCAGTATCGTAAAATCGTAAGATCTTAAGACCAGGATCGGGATCCTGACAACTATGATTTTGGATCACCTTCCAGATATTCATATCATTATTCATGATCCAGTGTTCCATCTTCTTAGCCCAGACTTCGTACTCATCATCCATTAAATAAGGAAACATAACTTCATCCCTATTATTATCAAATTCTGCCATGTTGTGGAGAGAAGATTGCACAGAGCTGAATGCAGCCTTATCAGCAGAAACAATAAAATAGAGGGGACCAAAATTTTGATGACCTGTATTCCTCAGACCAAAATAATACCAAGTGACAAGTAAAAGAAAACAAATGCCAATGGCACAAGAAAAACAGCCCCACGTGATCACACAATTCGAATGACCAATGAAATCAATATCTCGTTCAAACTTGGACCCACGTGAGATCAAATAGAGCTAGCCAACCAAATGAATATCTAGCCTCACGTAAGCCTTCAGCAGTAATAAATAGACAACCAATTAAATGCTTTAGCTTATTTAAAATAAATTTAGACCCACGAGATATCAAATAGATTCCACTAAGCCAAATATTCTATACAAAGTGCATGATCCCACGTGTTGGATGAACCAATCAAGTGCACTTCCACCGAAACTATTATATGTCGCCCCACACACAATCTCATCCCATGTTAAATCTCAGCAGAAAATACTAAAGATTAGCAATATCAATTGAGACCCCACGAGACCTTTGACCAATTAGACAATTAATATGGGTACAATAGTATATATGGAATACAAACAAGTGGGACCAGCTGCAACTATTGACCCACGACAAGAATAAGGAAATCGAAATATTGACCAAATTGATTTCGAGTCCCACGCCAGATCATGGACTAATCAAACACATGCAGTACTTGAATTCATTAATCCCCTCGAGACCCACTTACATGAATTTAAATAATCATGATGTATACCCTTGACCTTCAGCAGTAACAAAACAATATAAACTCAAATGAGTGGAATCACATTAATACCTGACATCATGCGCATCAAAGATAGTCCCATATACCGAAAAATAAATCAATATTTATTCAACCTATAGTTTGACCACTGACCCACTAGAAGAACTAATCAAAGATGACCCAATCAATTCACAAGAATGAAAGCAATGTACCTCATGCGCATGCAGTGTCAAATAAAGAATAATGAGGCTCAATAACCGAAACTGGTCTTCATCAGCCTGCTTCACGCCAATAAACCGATACGAAAAACAACCCCTTTATTCCTGCTGCTTCTTATGAAGTTTCTTTCAAAGTGTGACTGTAGCAGTTTTCTCGTTCTTATAACTTTCTGTTAGAGGCTCAGATCAACGATCCCTTCAGTGGAAACCTTCCTTGATATACCAAGAACTTCCAGTCCAAATTTTATGCCGATCCAACGGTTAACGAAAAAGTTATGACTGTTTCAAAACAGTGCTGTAGTATCCTTACGGAACTTTTTCAGCAGACTTCTACAACTTATAACTTTTGATTGAGAGCTCTAATTGACAATCCCTCCAGTGAAACTTTAGATTGAAATATAAAGATGCACCATAAAAAATTGTAGCTCGATCCAACGGTTCAAGAAAAAGTTATCGCTGTTCTAAAAACAGCCCAGTAGAAAGACTACGAAAATTACTAACAACTTCGAGTTTTGAATCTTTTCTTCGAAAAACCTTGTAAACTCAAGATCGAGAGCCACCCGCTCTGATACCAATTGTGAAATCCCACGATCCGAACTCAACTAGAGTATCAGTAACACTGATTGATTGAATGCACAGCGGAATAATAAGAACACAATCAAAGTTACCAACAAGGTTTTTCTAATAAAACTATGATCCTCTATGGATCTTTATTACACTCTCTAAAGAGGTTTTTCTTTAATGTTTTTATCAACTTCTGTCTACTATAAGGACCTAAGTTCCTTTTATACACAAGGAACACTAATCCCTTTCTTGGGAAAGTACAAGCATGCAACTAAATAAATGTAAAACCCATACACATGCCCATGCTAACCTTGGGCAGTACAATATAAGCCCATGCTAACCTATAAATAATACAGTGCATGCATATTCTACTCTGCTTCACTCTATCAACAGAATCACGGCTTCACTACTTTAGCCGAAATATGTATTCAGAAGATACTAACACTGCTTCAGCAGAATCCGTACTTCACTACTTCAGCAGATTCCACGGCTTCACTAGTTCAGCAGATACCAACACTGCTTCAGCAGAATCTGTACTTCACTACTTCAGCAGATTCCACGGCTTTACTACTTCAGCAGACTTATATCTTCAGCAGAATCCATTGTTTCTCGATCAGCAGAATCACAGTTTCGCAGAATTCCCAACACCATCACTAGATTGGCTACCCAAGTTTGATACTTCACTTCCCTGAGTATACCTGCTGCTACGAGTTCATCCCCCTCCTTGCATGTTGCTGCATTTCTTTCGGGCGCAAGGCTTCAACGCTTCTGCTTGATAGGTTCAATCTGCTTGAACTCGTTAAGCTTGTGCTCAGTGTTGAAGGGCTTTCCATCCATGATAAGGGTTCTGGGGACCCCCGTCATGTCAGAGTAAGTCCATGCGAAAACATCCATATTAACTTTTAGTAAATTTTCCAATTCACCATGATGCATTCTTCGGCATCAGTGCAGCTAAGAATATCCTTCGGAACCTCTTCAGGACTTTGTTTGGCCCTTTTGCCTACATCTGTAGGCTTCTTCGAGTTGTAGCTAGAGAAAACAGTTCCAATACCGAAGGGTGTTTGGAATTTGATCGCATCATGTATGGTGGAGACAACGATACCCATTTTCTGCATTGCGGTTGTCCCTATTAACAGGTTATAGGGAGATTCGGACCTTACGATAACGAAAACCAGGGTTTCTGTCCTTTTTGGATTTCCTTCTCCAATCGTAACCTCTAGAGGGACTTCTCCTAGAGGCCATGAATGTTCCCCTAAGAATCCCACCAAAGGTACCTTTGAATCTACTCTCTTTGACTGTATCAAAGGCTTGAGCTTCAGAAAACAATGCTCATAGATGACTTCGCAAGAGCTTCCGCAGTCTAAGTAGGCTCTATTCACTTCCCTGTTAGAAATTAAGACTTTGATGACCACAGGGTCATTTGAGAGAACCCTGCCAGTGATCGAAGGGAACGTAACGTCTCCTACCCCGCATAATCCTTTCTCTGGTGCTTTTCTCTTTAACCCAGAATCATCCTTGTGAACCATGAGGATTGGAACTTCGACCGGTGTGGTATCTTTCCCCAACTGTGTGTCGGAGACCTTCTCTTTTCCTTTCTATATGCCTTTCACCAAATGTCCCAATTGGCCAGACTTCACGACCTCTTCTATCTGTTTTTGATCTCTCTGCAACTGTTGGTTTCGTGCCCATAATCGTCGTGGAAATAGCAATACTTGGTTGTATCCCTGCTTCTTCCTTTACTTGCCAAACGAGGGGGAGGATCGAAGGCTTTCGCAACCCTTTCCGTGGCAAGTATTTCCCTTGGAGATTTAGACAGATTTGCCAAGAGTCTACGGTTGATGTTTTTGTTGTAGGGTGTGAACCTGTCCGTGCCTTTGTGTCTGTTTTTGGACCCTTCCCACGAAGAATGCTTTGGGATCTTGCTATGACTATCTTTGCTTTCGATCGGAGCCCCATTGCTGGACACTTCTTTGGCTTCGATCAAGGTGTACGTCTTCTCCATTAAGCCTTTGTAAGTTGCGGGAAGGTCGGTGGATAAGAATTCCACCAGACTTCTGTTTTGTAGGCCATGCACAAAACCAGAGATGCGCTGGTCTTCATGCAGACCCAGAATCTGCAAGGTGTCATCACTCATCAGTGTATCTAGTAACGAAAGCCCTAGTGCTCTCGTTTTCCCTCCGCTTGATGTTGTGTACTGTCAGGTGATTCCTCATGAACTTTTTCTGTTGGCTGAAGTGTGATCTAAACTTGGCCTTGAGATCATTCAAATTCATTATGCTACCTGCTTTTTGCCCGTTCCACCAAATACGAGCGGAGTCTCGTAGGGTATATGTGAACATATGGCAAGCAACTGGCATAACCCATTTCTACATTCTAATAGCCCCTTCGAACAGATGTAAGAAATTATCCGGGTCCCCATTCCCATCATAAGTACCAATATGTGCGGGCATTTTTCGACCCGTCGGGTAGAGGGTAGTCTTTTATCCATCTTACGAAGGGTGTTGTGGAAACCATGGGCTCCGAATAGAGGCAGTTGTAAGATGGCATGTAAGTGAGGACAATTTTGTATGGGTTATGGTTCGGAGGTACTCCGACAGGATTTTGGTTAACATAAGGTGGGTAAGCAGTAGGTATAAAAGATGGGTGGCTTCCTACAGGGTACGGAGGGTATACCATTGGTTGCCCATAGGGCACGTTTCCGTATGGTTGAAGAAAGCTAGGGTTGCTAGTCTGCCCATTAGGTGGGGGTAGACCCCCTAGGGATAAGATTGAGCCTGAAAAGGAGGGTACATACCATGAGGAGGAAGATTTCCTCCCCCATTCATTTGAGGTGGATTGACTTCTACACCGGATGCATGGGAAGGCTGCAACGGAACCCCTGCTTCAGTTCTCCCCAGATGGGCTGCCAGGAGTGGTGGCAAGTTAACCTCCGCAGTTTCCCTTCGGTGACTCCTCCCATTGGAACCTTCCATTGTTCCTTCCCTTCTCGTCGGAGCCCTCTCCAGAACATCTTTAAAACCCACTGATCTTCCACTCGGCCTTCAACTTCCCGGAGATCCTACCCTCAGTACTGAGCGTGTAGCCTCATGAGCTGAGGGCCTAGCTCTCCATCTCTATCTCTTCGTCATACTCATCACTAGAGTATTCTAACTCCCTTCACATCTCTACGTTCCGGCCTTGCCTCCTTCGAGCCCTCAATAAGGACTCTAGTGCTTCAATGTTAGCTTCGACGAACGCAGGACTAATCACTGGTTCAGGATTAGCTGACGTTGAAGCATGGTTGTTGGGAGTTATTTCAGGGTGAGATCTTGTGGTGAAAGTGGACACGGTTATGTTGGGAAGGTTGTTAGGATCGTTGACTGGGATTGGTGTCAAGGTCGAGAAACCCCGAGGGGGAGTATCTTCTCTTCCGTGATTCATGCTGTAAAAGTAGTGAGCGCGATTAACTGGTTATAAGTTTGGAATAACGAGACCAATTGTAGCGGGGTCCCACGGAAGGCGCCACTGATTGTATAATAATTCATACGACCAGGCCTTCGATGGTGATCAAAGGGTATGAGGGGTGATATGCTTGCGCCAAACTTGTAGCCAATCTACAATAGAAATAGTAGACACTTCGTTAAGTGATTGCGCAGGGGTTGGACCCTGCGAACCACCTCCGGCGTGAGAGTAAGTATGTGATATGTGTTGTAAGTAATGTAGAGTATGTCAATTACTGTGTTGAGTGAACATACCATTGAAATGACTCGTCCAACCTATTTATAGATAGAGAAATAAGCTTGGAGAGTGTTTGCACACGTTTCGGAGATCATGGGGGCGTCCCATGATTTGTGGTAACCGCTACGGCTTCATCCCCACTCTCTCTGTCTTGGCGGGGAAGCTAAGGAGATAGTGGGAATGTGGGGGAAGACCAAGTCAATGTTCTCCTTTGTCTTAATGTCTTCAAGAGAAGACCCCGAAGGGCATAGGCCTTTGGCTGGTGAATTCCCAACTGGTAACCATATCAATGATGAATGATTTTACGCCACCAATGACTTAGGAAGAAAGACTTGGGTCTTCGTAATGCAAATTCAACTGAGGTCGAAGGGGTGTCCTTCGACCTGATCGGAGGGTACGTCATCAACCAACAAAACTGGTTTGAATCTTACCAATTTTCCATTAGGCCTGTCTATGGTAGTTCATTGTGGAAAAGAACTAGATATCCACCACTTTTACCACCTATAATGAGAACAATGCCTGGTAGGCCAAGGAAAAAGAGGGTTATAGCACCATCAGAGAACAATTCACATGTGAGCAGAAGGGGAAGAATCATGACCTGTAGTAACTGCCAAGAAACAGGTCACAACAAAAAGAGTTGTAAAAAAGCTCCAGTTCCAAAACCACCTAAGCCCACAAGACCACCTAAGGCCACAACCAGATCTGATTATGCATTATATGCTTCTGTAAGAGGTGGTGGTAGAGGTTCAAGGGGGGCAGATCTAGAGGCAGGGGTCAAAGAGGTGATGGGAGAGGCCAAAGGGGTGGTGAAAGAGGTCAACAACATAATGTGGTATGTTTTATAATTGAATGTACATTATAGTGTTAGTTTGTTACTAATTTAGTTCATTTTTTTTAATTTTTTAGTTTATGGAAGAGGAAGAAATTTGAATGAACATGGAGCAAGAGTACATGGAGGAGTTACTTATTCAGGAGGAAGAAAGATTAGCAGCAGAAGACAAACAACAACAAGAATCATATGATGAAGAAGCTTTGAGGTTGACTATCCAAGTAGAGGACAGATGGAAAAAAGAGCAGCTGAAGAGGGAACTAGATGAGCTTAGAGAACAAGAAGAATGGGACATGATGATGGGCTTACACCCTTCATGCTATATTTCAGATGAAGAAAAGAAGAAAGGGTATGTTCCACCTTTTAACAATATTTCAGATGAAGAGTCTTATGACCAAGAACCTTTCAACAGGGCTTTGGTATCTGTTAATGTGATAAGGTTTTAAAAGGTACCATTTTGAGGGGTCGTTTTAGCCCTTATTTGATCACTTTTGTATCCGTTATTGCTTAATATCGTTCCTTTTCACTTTTTAGGTCTCTTGAAGGCAAAATGCTGGAATGGCACTTATTTGGACGAAAAGGCGCGAATATACGAAGAAAATGGCCAAAGTCATAATCGAGACACTCAAAGCTGCTGAAGACAGAAGGCGACGGCGTCACAGCTTAACTGCGACGCCGTCGGAGGAATTTGTGACGGCTCAGAAGAGAAATTGCTAGTTTTGAAGGACGGCGTCGGGCTTTAAAAGAGTAGGCCGTCGCAACTCAGACGGCCTAGATTTGATCCAGACGGCGTCAGAGACTGAAGGGGACGGCGTCACAAGCATAAGGTGACGCCGTCACAAGCTGATCAAGTCACAATATGCGCGTGAAGTAGCTGATACTGTTTTGGCCATAACTTTTGCATACGAACTCGGATTTAGGTGATTCAAAAGCCCACGCGGCCAGAACGAGAAAATCTACAGTCTTGTGAAAAAAAGTCATCGCGACGCCGTCACTCTTTAGGTGTGACGCCGTCGCTCTTTGTCGACAGAAAATCTGCCTATAAATATAACATTATAACTTCACTTTTTGTAAGCCCTAAACCCTAAGTCCGATTCCAGGGTTTAGGTAGGTGTTTTTCCAGCAACTTAAAGGGTTTCAAACACTCTATAAACATCGTGTAATGGTTTGTTTGTTAATCCAATCCTTTGGTATGTCTTCAATTATCATAATTGTTGCTTGCTCTTCATTAATTATGCTTGGCTAATTCATCTTGTGTTTGCTTATGATTGTATGAAACTTGTATATAATTAATTAGATCTTATTGATTTCTTAGTGATGCTTGTGTCTATCTTCATCATTAGGGGTGTGACAATTTCAATGAGTCTAATTGGTTTAGTTTATAATTCTTGCACCCTACTGTCTCTTGTTTGATTGGTTGTCTCTTATCTTAATTGTAATTAGCTTAGGAGTGCGACTAGGCTATCGTTGTGTTTAATACTTGATAAATCTTTGATAGTTTATGAATGACTTGGTGGATTTCGTTTATTAAACCAAAGATAACCTTAAAGTTAGTTTATGAATGACTTAGTGGATTTTGTTTACTACACTTAAAGGTGACTTTAAAGAGTTAGGGAATGCACACCTTACGACCTTAGAAAACACAACGCGTTAAGAATAAGGAAGTGACAATTCAACCATCAATAGGATGTGACAATTCAGTAGGTAGAATTGGATAGCTAGCAAGGAGTAATACATCATAAGTAGATACGCTTCACGTTACTGGTAGACCCCTAATTTAGTTAGTACCTTTTGGGATAGTTGACTAGCAACTAATTCCACCCTCTCCTCCAAAACCGAGATTCATAAAATATAAAAATACAAAAATAATCATCCCTCATCTTTAGACTTAAATCGACATATACTTCAGCCTAACGACACTATTCCTCTAGAGAACGATATCAATACCCGTGGCTTACCCTAATACTACACTACAACGATTAGGTTCACTGCCTAGGGTGTTGAAAAACTTGCTCGACGAAAAGGAAGTTCCTTTGACCTCGAACGACGCGTGTAGCGTTATCAAGTTTTTGGCGCCGCTGCCGGGGAATAGTTATTGTTTAGGCTTGATTTCTATCTCATTTAGGTCTACTCACAAGATTCCTATCAAGTGAGATTTTTTTTTCTTTTTATTAGCTTCCTTGTAGTCTATCCCCCTTCTTTGTGCCTTTGTTCGTAAAACTTGTCCATTGACTCTTCCGTTCACCATTATGGAGAACGTGAATCCACTATATCCGCGATTAGGTTTTTTCATAAGAAATTATGATATTACTAAAGCGGATTATTCAAGATGGTGGGAAGAAAGTAACCAAGTCCATAAACCTTTTGAGGATTTCACCATTCCATCAAGCCCACAAAATACCTCATCTAGTGAAACCTATGCTTCGTTTGAGCCTTCACCTAGGATAGACTTTCGTGAACAACCTCTGTGTTTAGAAACTATTTTTAGTGAGGCCCTTAGGAGAACTGACCAAATTTATGAAAACATTATGGTAAGCAACCAAGCATTAAACCATAAGTTGGATCAATTACTAGAATTGGTTTCATCACGACCTAAGGAAATATTACATGACGAGCAAATAGATGATGTAGGTGTGATTGAGGATGAAGTGAAAAGTCTAGACCCACAAGGTACCCCACAAGCCCCACCATCATTTAAGGCATACACACCGCACGTGACTTACCCGGAAGCAGTAGAAGAGACTTTAGGAATCCCAATGGAGGTAGTACATTTGAACCGAACGCAACTGGAGAATATAGGTTTGAATACTTGTAGTCTCAGTCTTACTCTTAGTTCTAGGGAATTTCCTAGTGTTGATGAACCGGAACCTCAATCTTTACTTCCATCCTTAGATAAACGAGGAACCGACCCACCCAACAACAAATTTAGTCCGGGTAGTTTTAGGATGAAGAAAGCCATTCACACACCCCCTTCACCTCACGTGGCATATTTCCACCCTAAGGGTGTGTATCGCTACTATCACCCGCACTTAAACTTAAGTGTAGGGAAAACCTCCCCTTTATCCGTTAAATAAGGGTAGAGTCAGGCTCGTGACTCGAAAAAAAACAAGCGCTTCTTGGGAGGTAACCCATGTGTATTTGTTTTTCATTTTCATTTGTGTGTCGTATATCTTTTATTAATTGT
Source organism: Chrysanthemum seticuspe (assembly GCA_019973895.1). Taxonomy (NCBI): domain Eukaryota; kingdom Viridiplantae; phylum Streptophyta; class Magnoliopsida; order Asterales; family Asteraceae; genus Chrysanthemum; species Chrysanthemum seticuspe. Next base: position 356,332,775 of record BPTQ01000008.1, on the reverse strand, counting down.
TTATTCTCATGTTTGAATTTGTAAAAATGCTTTATTTTGTCTTTAACCTCGTCTTAATTACATATAAAGGTATTTTACATAAGGGATACGTGTAGGGAAGATTACACACGTTTTCAAAAGAAACGTGAACATGAGAATTACAATTATTTAAAAGATATACATGTGTGTTCGTTCGATTCAAATGCTTGTATCGAGTCATAATGGATGTTATTGCAGGAAATTTTTCCAAATTTTAAAGATATAAATTTTTCAGAATTTTTTTCAGAAAATCGCATACCAGTTTCTGTCATGATAACCTGACGGCGTCAGGGTCTCAACCTGACGGCGTCAGGAGGAGTAGAAATTGCTTACTACTTTTTCTCGTTTTCTGTGCTACATATAAATTTTTGGAATTTTCCAAGTCTCAATTTTCTAGAAAATCTGCAAACATCCATTCCACAAGCATTATATCTTACTTAAGTCTGGAATTACATCTTGTTGAGATTTTTGTTTGTTCGGTTTGATTCGTTGGGTTGTCTGTTTTCTTAAAGTGTGCAGGTTTTATTTATCAAGAAGAAGATACATAAGATTGGAAGGAGCTTTTCACGCATACATTCTTCTTGGAAAGGATTTAACCACTACTTCACACACGGATCCTACCGAGCTAATCAGGGGAGTATTAGTTTCTTTCGTTTTTAATTACCTTCTATTATCATAACTTTGATACTTTCGGGGAACATTGGGGACAATGTTCAGTTTAAGTGTAGGGAGGGAAAATAAAACGGGAACTTTGAAACTATGCTTATCCTTGATTATTTGCTTTGTCCAAATGTATTTGTGTAATAAACCATGAGAAAATGTCGGTTAGGGTAATTTTGGCACCAAATTTAAAATTTTTCATGACATATAGGAGTGGGCCATTAGTTTTAACAAAAGCGTCTCACGGATAGGAAGTTGCATGACTAGCACAAAAACCCTTTACCACCTAAATTCCACCCAAAATGTGAGGATCACCCTTAGATTAGTAGGAGTTAAAGCATTCATCTTTAATGCTTAGAGTGTGAACCGGTAGTATAATAGATTCTAGAACTTGTTTTGTGATGCATTCCGAGATCGCTAGTAAGACTACACTTGTGTAGTTAGGAATAACTAAATGATAAGAGGCATTAGGATAACCCTTGTTTGATACCCGTAATATAATTACTTCTTCCACATCGGTTGAGTAATTCCCCCACACCCTTTGCGTTGTACTCATCTTTAGTACACGATACCCCTAGTTAACCCCTCAGAGCCTATCCTTTTCGCGGTTCTTGTGATGTTTCGGTTTTCCGGAATACCAATGAAGAACATTGTTTACACCCCACCCCCAAATATACACCCAAATCGCCTTAGCCTACCCTTTATGCACTCACTTTTAGTGCATTATTGTTATCACCCCAAACCCTTAGTTCAATTATCTGGTTGCTTGCATGAGTTGCTAAGTCGAGTCATATCCTTTGTATACAGTTTTGGGACGATTGGGATTCATGGGAAAAGTTAAAGTTTTTAAATGACTATAAGGGAACGCCAATTCCCTTATTTGCATAATAATGTACCCCAAGTGTTTTGATCTTTTCAATTCGGGTCAAATTAGTGTTAGAGTAATAAAAACTCAGGTGTAGGGATGTGCCTATAAATCCCTATCATTTTGATGTTACCGTAGAGGATGGTAGAGTAAAAGTGTATGAAAAAAAATAGAAAAAGAGAAAAAAAAAATAGAGTGCAAAAAAAAAAAAAAAAAAAAAAAAAAAAAAAAAAAAAAAAAAAAAAACTATACGGGCTATCATCCTACATCTATCTTTAAATTTATGTTTGTTTATTTCAGTTACCTAGAGTTTTAGAGTGTCGAGTCTTGGCTTAGCAACGCCATTCTTCGTATGCATTTAACATAGAGATTTTTGACTTTCCGTCACTACATTGCCTATCCCACCAAACCCTTTATTTCCCTACCGCAAGCCTAACGTTACAACCCTTTAAAAGACCTCTTTGATAGTCTTTCCTATGTGCTTACGCCAAAGCGATGGAGGTTTGATCTATTCTCAAGCCTATGGTAATCTATGTACTAGGACCGGTTAATGAGTGTTTATCTTCCATTTCCTATTTGTTATATTTCATATATACACCCGAGAGAGATGTGAGTATCCAAACACCCCATGTGAGGTGCTAGTATGTAATTTCCGTGCTTGTTATGACTTTTGCGGGGCTTATATATGTTGTGGACCATTTTGAATCTATGCTTCATGACCCCTAACTTATAAATTAATTGGCTAAAAGCACATTTGCTTGAGGACAAGCAAATAACAAGTGTAGGGATATTTGATAAGGTTTTAAAAGGTACCATTTTGAGGGGTCGTTTTAGCCCTTATTTGATCACTTTTGTATCCGTTATTGCTTAATATCGTTCCTTTTCACTTTTTAGGTCTCTTGAAGGCAAAATGCTGGAATGGCACTTATTTGGACGAAAAGGCGCGAATATACGAAGAAAATGGCCAAAGTCAGAATCGAGACACTCAAAGCTGCTGAAGACAGAAGGCGACGACGTCACTGCTTAACTGCGACGCCGTCGGAGGAATTTGTGACGGCTCAGAAGAGAAATTGCTAGTTTTGAAGGACGGCGTCGGGCTTTAAAAGAGTAGGCCGTCGCAACTCAGACGGCCTAGATTTGATCCAGACGGCGTCAGAGACTGAAGGGGACGGCGTCACAAGCATAAGGTGACGCCGTCACAAGCTGATCAAGTCACAATATGCGCGCGAAGTAGCTGATACTGTTTTGGCCATAACTTTTGCATACGAACTCGGATTTAGGTGATTCAAAAGCCCACGCGACCAGAACGAGAAAATCTACAGTCTGGTGAAAAAAAGTCATCGCGACGCCGTCACTCTTTAGGTGTGACGCCGTCGCTCTTTGCCGACAGAAAATCTGCCTATAAATATAACATTATAACTTCACTTTTTGTAAGCCCTAAACCCTAAGTCCGATTCCAGGGTTTAGGTAGGTGTTTTTTCAGCAACTTAAAGGGTTTCAAACACTCTATAAACATCGTGTAATGGTTTTTTTGTTAATCCAATCCTATGGTATGTCTTCAATTATCATAATTGTTGCTTGCTCTTCATTAATTATGCTTGGCTAATTCACCTTGTGTTTGCTTATGATTGTATGAAACTTGTATATAATTAATTAGATCTTATTGATTTCTTAGTGATGCTTGTGTCTATCTTCATCATTAGGGGTGTGACAATTTCAATGAGTCTAATTGGTTTAGTTTATAATTCTTGCACCCTACTGTCTCTTGTTTGATTGGTTGTCTCTTATCTTAATTGTAATTAGCTTAGGAGTGCGACTAGGCTATCGTTGTGTTTAATACTTGATAAATCTTTGATAGTTTATGAATGACTTGGTGGATTTCGTTTATTAAACCAAAGATAACCTTAAAGTTAGTTTATGAATGACTTAGTGGATTTTGTTTACTACACTTAAAGGTGACTTTAAAGAGTTAGGGAATGCACACCTTACGACCTTAGAAAACACAACGCGTTAAGAATAAGGAAGTGACAATTCAACCATCAATAGGATGTGACAATTCAGTAGGTAGAATTGGATAGCTAGCAAGGAGTAATACATCATAAGTAGATACGCTTCACGTTACCGGTAGACCCCTAATTTAGTTAGTACCTTTTGGGATAGTTGACTAGCAACTAATTCCACCCTCCCCTCCAAAACCGAGATTCATAAAATATAAAAATACAAAAATAATCATCCCTCATCTTTAGACTTAAATCGACATATACTTCAGCCTAACGACACTATTCCCCTAAAGAACGATATCAATACCCGTGGCTTACCCTAATACTACACTACAACGATTAGGTTCACTGCCTAGGGTGTTGAAAAACTTGCTCGACGAAAAGGAAGTTCCTTTGACCTCGAACGACGCATGTAGCGTTATCATAATGAAAATATTGAGACACAAGAATATGTTGTGGCAAACGTGGTTGCAAATGAAGAGATGGTTACTCCTGGACCACTTGCTACTTCTGAACCAGTGGTTACTCCTAAACCACTTGCTACTTCTGAACCAGTTGCTACTCCTGAACCAAAGAGAAAAGGTAAAAAAATGCAAGCTCATGATGATCCAATAAGGATTTATTACAAGAACAGGGGTAGATCAGAGAGGATCTTCTAACAAAAAATGAAGAAAACATGGTTTGGTCCAAATGGGGAAGGGTCAACAACAGATTCACCATTGCTTGTGGATGAAAAATGAAGACTTTTTATTATTTGCATTATCAAATGTGTTATCTTTTGTATCAACTGGATCTAATAAACAATGCATCATGGCACAGTTTTTGTAATAGTGGTACCCAAACACTATGTGTTTGTCCCCCACAACTTGAATTTGATTAATGCAAATTTCCCTTTATTTTATTAATTTTTGGTCTATTATTAAATTTTCCTATTGTTTATTAATTAGAAATAATTTAGATAGAATCTTACTATTTCTGCATAAAGACATTATGTTTCTGCATAAAGACACTACTTGTGCATATTTTTGTGGTTCTGCATATTTTTTTGGTTCTGCATTTATTTTGGTTATGCATAAAGACACTGAGATGACTAAAGACTCTATTTTTTAGATTCATGCAATTTGATTCCTGCATAAGGACTCTATGATTCCTGCATAAAGACTATATGATTCTGCATATAGACTCTATAATTCTGCAAATTTTTGTGGATCTGCATATTCAGTGTTCTGCATATACACTATGCAAATGAAATGACTAAACTGCAATTTGATTCCTCCATATACTGTTTTGGTCTATCTTGTACACTGCAATTTGATTGCACAACCAATAACAAATCCACTATATAAGGCCATAATCAGAATGGCATTTTTATCACACATCTATAACAAAAAGAATATTTGTCCAAAGATAATAAAAGGTAAGCAAATGATGTCTCAAACAAAAATCATATGCATTTCCAGTGACACTTCTGATTTAAGTTGTGAGGAGGTTTAGCCACTCAATGTAATTGAGCCACTTAGTGTAATTGAGCCATCAAAGTTTGGCTCAGGCTCAAACACAGAAGAAGCTAGCAGTATGCTAACCCCCAAACAACTTGCAAGGAAAGCTTATGATGAAAGGGTGAAAGTGCTTGGGCTGCCAAATAAGCATTTTTGTGAAGAAATTGGTATCAAACCATTTGTGGTCAAAGATGCAAAAGCTGAAAAAGGGAAAGGAAACAAAAAATCTGTTTAGAAGCATTGCCATGTACTAAGGCTTTTGGTTACAACTTATGTATATATGTAGGTTGTTTAAGTATCACTTAAACCATCTTTAATAAAACTGTTGTAACCCCTACTATCAATGAAGTGTTTTATGGTTATGAATTCAGTAACAAACAAGGGTGGGAAAACAATGTTTCATTGCATATAGTAACCAAAGTGCATACATTAGATTCAGTTTACAAGCCTAATACTAGTTACCAATAACAAAACTACCCAATCTAGCATACTATTCTAACACTACTTCATTGCAATGACTAAAGACACAACAATTGCAAAAACACAAAGGATAGACTTCCAAACACTGACTTTTCTTTTTTGCTTGTTGCAAATCAGCCTTCAATTCTTCAATCCTTCTTTGACGTCTTACTTCTGTTTGAACTTCACGTATTTGATTAGAATTAAGTTGATTGTACATCTCGAACAAATGCATCGTGTACCAATCACATTCCTCCTCTGGATCGTACCAATCAAATTTTTCACATTTCTTCTTCCCAGGTTTCTGCAATCAATTAATAATGTGTTTCTAACAATTGAAATGATAATCTTTAAAAGAAAACGTGAATGATCAATTACCCAACGATGTTGGCAACAAATGAAACGTCGTGCAAGGTTGGAGGGTGTCCAAGACGTTACAACCATTGTTGGCCTGTCACATTTGCAGTTTTCAATGAAAAGATAAGAAGACATAATTTGATTTAATTATGATTTTGGATTCGTTTTGATTTAAGAGAATGGGGGGACAAAATAGGGTTTATGAAGAAAGAAGGAAAAAAGAGGGGGAAAGAAGGAAAAGGGTAATCTGTTGGGCACATGTGGGCCTACAGATGGTTAGAAGGTCATATGGCCTATAATAGTAGGTAATACAAAGTTTTATTGGTTATACTAATATTTTTGAAAGTTCATTACCTAACATTAGAAATTTCTGAAAGTTCATGGGTAATCAGTGCAATTAACCCTTTAGTTTATGTGTGTGACGTGAGAAAGAAAAATTGAGAGCAGAACAATAAATCTATAGTAATCAATTTGGTGTAAATTGGTGTTTCATTGCAAGAAATAAGACTCTAGCCATTATCCCTAAAAGGTAAGTATGCTTAAATCAAGTTAGAGCACTAGGTGTGGGCTCGCCATGGGTATTCGCCGTCCGACGTGGTTGTTCACCGTGGCTCGCCGCCACACTGGCGGATCTCGCCGTCCTTCGCCGTGGCCTCCCTCTTCGTCTACACAACGAGCCTCTTCGACTGACATTTCTGACAAATTACAAACCAAACGCACTAAAAATTGTTTTTAATATACGAAAGTATAAAGAATGAAAGAAGGTTGTTTCTATGTTTTATTCATGTGTTTTATTCAAGATCTTTGTTTATGTGTTAGAGATTCGAAGGGATTGATGATTGGTTTATGTGTTTCTATCTCATAGATAAGAGATGGTGAGTACTGTGGTAGAGATTGTGAAATGAAGAAGTGTGTAAGCGTGTGATTGTGTTAGAATTAGGGCAACATAAGTACTTATCCATGTTATAAGATTGTGGGTTAACTTTGAAGCCCAAAATACATTCACATAGCAACATTTCGAGAATCTAAACTACAATTCATGGTTTGAGCCCACTACAAGGACTATGTAGATTCTATTAAGCCAATGGTGCTTAAAGTTAAACTACATTCACATAACCATGTTGACTCGGGCAAGTACAAACAAGATACAAGTAGGCTGAATTTCCCCGTGTCGTTTTTTTTTTTTTTTTTTTTGGTATCGTATTTATTTTTTCTTATTATTATATTGTTAATGTATTTTAATTATTAACGAAATAAATTTAGTTTATTTGGAAATTTGAATACTTGTAAAAAAAAAAAAAAAAAAAAAAAAAAAAAAAAAAAAAAAAAAACTTGTAAAAACTAGAAGTAAAAATACTTATAACAAAAATTTAGCACGAAAATCGAGAAAAAATATTCCCCCCATCACCTCCCACTGCCACAGCAGGTGTCCAGTGATTTGGAAAGTAAAAACACCCCCTATGAGGTGTTAAGTATATTTGATGTCTATGAAGAAGTAGTTGGCCATAAATTGAATGAACTACTCATGCACGTACTCTCGTATCAATTGACATTACTAGTAGAAAAAATGCCATTAGCAACAATTATTTTAGCGCGAAATCGTTGCTAAATTATGTATTTAGCATCTAATTTTAGCAACGAAATTGTTAACAAAGTTGCAATTTTTTTAGCAACAAAAAAATTAATTGGTATTTCTACAAATGATCATAAATATTTGTTGCTAAAATAGCTGGCACTAAGCAATTTCATTGCATTCTCAAATTAGCATCAATTGGTGTTAGTTGCTAATTTGACCGGTGCTAATTTTAGAATGCAACGAAATTGCTTAGTCGTTGCTAATTTAGCAACAAATATTTATGGTCATTTGTAGAAATAACAACTAATTTTTTTGTTGCTAAAAAAATTGCAACTTTGTTAACAATTTTGTTGCTAAAATTAAATGCTAAATGCATAATTTAGCAACGATTTCTCGTTAAAATAATTGTTGCTAATGATTTTTTTTTCAAATAGTGCATAAAGAGCGAGACCTTTGCGTGTATTGGTTCGCGCATGCATGCAACAGAGCTCTAGCCAGCTAGGCTGATCTCTCATCAATGTAATTAACTCACCATAAAATAGGGAAGAGCCAAGGCTGTATCTAATTCTTTAATACAGAAAATGACACACTATGTTAATTGTAGATGTTGAAATTTTTGTTTATTTTAACTTGTTGGAAACAACCGCTGCAAGTTGACACATTTAAATAAAGTGAATAGAAGTTGACTCGTCTTAAACCTTGATTATAAGAGCACCCGGTGTCGGGCCGTTGTGGCTCGCCGTGGTCCTATGTGGCACTTCGCCGTGGGCCGCCGCCACACCGGGGTGCTTCGCCGTCCCTCACCGTGGAGCTGGAAATCGTCACCACGACGAAGTAATACTCTGACAAACCAAACGAAATTTGTTATCTTCAAGTTCTTCAACCTGAAGATGGAAATGGTAGATGGAAAGCAAGGAGATGGTTTTTAATGAAGATGACTCGTATTTTTAGATGGAAAGCAAATAGATGACTCGTTTTAAATGAAGTTGACTTGGTTCTTTTTTTTTTATTTCTTTTTTTTTAAGTAGATAATAAAAGAGAGGTCGGGAAAATAGTGATTCACACAGCCTCTTCGTATACAATTTTTTTTTTTTTTTTTTTAATTTATAACTTTTTTTTTAAATATATTGTTTTGTATTTTTATTTTAATAAATAAATTTAGTTTATATAAAAATTTGGAAAAAAAATAAAGTGGTAGTGGTGGGCCCTAAATGAAGAGGTTGAGGTTTGTTATGAGTGAGGAGGGGGTTTGTTGTGGTTAGTTGTGGAAAAATGGGATGCTGATGTGGCGCTGAGGTTGCACGACGACGAAGATACCCTTTGTTATGACACCTAAAGCTCTAATAAGTCAGTTGGTTGGTCCGATCATCAATTCAACAAATAAATACACATACATAATAAAAGTTTTGTTGGTACTATTTTTATAATGATAATAAATATTAGGTTTGGGAGGGTGAAACTGAACTAAAGTAACTTTGATTTTAGTTTTTTGTTTTTTCATACTTTTTTATTGGTAAAAGTGATACAATATATTGATTGAAACTTAAACGCAAGTTGTAGAACTACAGTGAGTGATGAAAAGATGTAATTTCCAAACTATGGTTACAGTGACTACTTGAGAGAAACTAAAATTCTTATAAACTTGAAAATAATAGGGTCTCGCTAAACTCACCAAGTATTAATTTGGTCAAAAGTCTTATTTCTCGGAATTCATAAAAGTTGGTTGTCAGAGCATTAAATTTCACTTGGTCAACCCATTTAATTTCACTTGGAAACACTTAACTTTACACATTTTTTAACAACACCAGCTTTTCTGTTTTATTTCACTTTGAATTGCTTATTTTGAAAATTACAATATCAATCAACCCTTCCCTAACAAACTAATAATAAATTTTAAATAAATTACACTTAAAACAAGATATAATCATGTATATAAAAAGGATAATTCTGATTTTCAAATACACTTAACTTTCAACTACAAGGTAAGATACTAAGTAACTAGTTATATTTTATTTTCAAAATCAATTCAGCCGGAAGACGCCACTGTCCCAGATTCGAAGACGCCACTTTGGTTCATAATACCAAAGTCGAAGACGCCACTGTCCCAAACATACCAAAGTCGAAGACGCCACTTTGGTTTATAATACCACTGTCCCAGATTCGAAGGAGACTTCATAATACCACTGTCCCAAAATCGTAACAGTTTTTGAAAATCTTAACTTTCAAATCCAGATTCGAAGACGCCACTGTACCAAACATACCTTTTTCCCATCGTCCAGATCCATCTTCGTTTGCACCTTTGTTCCTTTCATGCTCCATCTTCGTCCAGATCCATCTTCGTACCCTAACGTACCCAAACATACCCTAACGCCAGATCCATCTTCGTCCAGATCCATCTTCGTACCCAAACATACCCTAACGCCTCTACAAACACCTTCGTTTGCACTTTTTCCCATCGTCCAGATCCATCTTCGTTTGCACCTTTGTTCCTTTCATGCTACATAGATGAGAGAATATGGTGGAGGTTGTGGTTCGACAGTGGTGGTATGATGGTGGTGGTGGTTCGACAGTGGTGGTATGATGGTGGTGGCGATTTGACAGTGGTGGTGGCGGTTATATAAGAGAGGTGGAGGCTGCGATTTGACAGTGGTGGTGGCTGTTATATTAGGTTATATAGATGAGAGAATATGGTGGAGGCTGGGAAAATGTAGAGGCTTATATAGATGATAGGTTATATGAGGTTTAGGGTTTGAAGTAGTTGGGTTTTATGTTGTTTTGTGGGATGTTCGATTTTTTTTTTAATTTTTATATTTTGCTTATTTTTATTTTTATAGGCTGTTCGACTTTTATTATATATTCTGACTTTTTATTTTTATTTTTATTTTGCAGGAGCTTATTTAAGTTGATACAAGAAAATGTCTTTTTTTGATGAAAATATGCATACGTCGCAATTTTTCACTCGTGAGGTATATTTTTTTTTTTTTTTTATATCATAGACAATAATTAATAAATATATGTTATTATTTTCCAAGTGGATATTTTCGTTAACAATAACAAATTTAATTTTAGGTGTTCAAAACTCGTGAAGACTTAAAAGGTTGGGCGCAAACTAAGGCACGCTCTCTTGGTTACGTCATTGTAACTCAAAAATCATACACGAACGAAAGTGGTTTTTTCTATGAAGTCACGCTTATGTGTGATCGTGGTGGTGAATATAAACCGAATGAAACAAGCAAAAATTCTGCTACCAAAAAGATTAATTGTCCATTCCAGTTGGTAGGAAAGTATTCAAATGTGTATGGTGGTTGGTTGATGAGTGTGATATGTGATAAACATAATCATCTCCCTGCACAACATATGGAGGGGCATCCATATGCGAGGCGATTGACTAAAGAAGAATATCAATTGGTTGAAGATTTGACCAAGAAGAATGTGGAGCCACGTGACATATTGTCAATAATAAAGGCGCAAAATAATGATAACGTGTCAACACTCAAAGATATATATAATGCACAATCTAAAATTCGCAAGGCTGGAAGAGTTGGAAAAAGTACGATGCAGGTAAAACTATTTTAATGTTTTTTCTCCTATATATTTTGGTTTATATCTTTTCAATAAATAAAAAGAAAAAATAATTATAAAAATTTCAACGCAGGTTCTTATGTCTCTTTTACACTCTAATGGTTATGTTCATGATTTTTCTACAAATGATGTTACGAATGAGTTGGACGCTCTCTTTTTTGTTCACCCCACATCCTTTAATATATGGCGTGCATTCCCACACGTGTTGATAATAGATGCTACGTATAAGACAAACAAGTATAATATGCCTTTTGTGGATTGTCAACTTCGTAAGGGTTGTGGGTTACCATGTGCTTGCGTACTTTCAGCGTACTTAATTTCAGGTCACCATATATAACTGCTATTATTTGATTAATTTTTTGAGGTCTTGGTTTTTCAAAAAATATTAAAAACAATTATTATTGTTTTATTGCAGGTGAGTATATCCCCTTGAACAATTGATATCTTTTGGATGACACTAGATGTCTCATGGTCAAAACCCTTGGAAGATGAAGATATTCAATGTGACGATGACTTATACATTTTTAAAGAAAATGTCAACAAGCAGTCCAATGGAGGAAAAATGAGTTTTTTAAGAAAGCTAGGTTGTATGAGCAATCCAAGTGCAACTCTAATTAAAGAACCCGCGGTTAAAAAAAATACCCGTGGACGACCAAGCTTGAAGAAACAACATAAAAAGAAGTTTGTTGATCCGAAAGTTCAAGATCCTAGTAAAAGTAGTCAATCAACCAGGCTTTTCGGGGTAGACTTGAATGAGGAAAGACCAAGACACAGTTCATGCTCGAACTATGAAACACGTGAACGTGACGTGTTCCTGGACTTAAGCCAGGAACCTCCGAGACATAGTTCATATGTGAGCCAATCATCCACGAAACACGTTCCAGAAAGATTTTTGAATCAACTTCCACATATTTTCCATCCTTGTGTTACATATTTACAAGATGTCATAGGTGATGGAAATAACGGATTTCGATCTGTCGCTGTCGCTCTCGGTCTCCCTCAAGATCAGTGGCGTCGTATTCGGTCTGATTTGGTGCAGGAGTTAGATTTTAACCAACAAAAATACAAGTATATGTTTGGAACGAGAGGTTATAAAACAATTTATGAGACCGTAAAAAAAGCTGGAAAATGGATGGAAATGCCAAACACGGGTTTGGTTATTGCCTCAGCATATAAAAGAGTTGTTATAAGTCTAACTGGTGGAGGAAATGTTGAAGGCTGCACCACGAGTTTTCCGCTTTGGTCGACACCACCACAATCGGAACCACACGAGACAATTGTGATTGCTCATGTGAATCGTAACCATTATATTAAAGCGACACTACGCGCAGGTTCACCATTACCGTTAACTCATCCACTTTGGATTACATATAAAAGTGAAAATGCATCAGGATGGGAGGACACATATGTTAGTCGTCAAAATGTGTTTCGCGAATATTATTATCGTATTCCGGAAAATATTGACCTAACAAAGTAATTATGTAACGTTATTTATATTGTATTTTTAGTTATTCATTTTCAATAAAATTTGTATTATTTATTCACTTATAAGTACGTATATGTATATGACATAAGTAAAAAATAACTATATGTATGTAAAAAAAAAAATTGAGAAAGCATGTACACGTAGAAAGATTATTTACATTGAATGTCTATTTTGGCTCATTAATCTACATTAATGAAAGTAATCACATTGAATGTTTATTTTGGCTCATTAATGTACATTAATGAAAGTAATCATGTCTCTAAAATTATTTTATAAAAAAGTCAATGATTGGATCATCATGTTGGTGAATTATTTTATAAAAAAGTCAATGATTGGTTCATCATGTTGGTGTATTTTTTTTTTGAAAGTTAACTTTTATACACAACACAACACTCACATCAAACCGATGGAGCAACTATACAAAACTACCGATTACAAGATGTTAAAATGATACCAGTTTTTCCAATCCGTCACACAATGCTTAAACCGATTTCTAAACAATAAAAAACTAAAGGACTTGATATCCTGTAAAATCTTTCGAGCATCCGTCCTAATATTGCCAAAGCACTTATCGTTTCTCGCCTTCCAAATACACCAACATGTTAAAAACGCCACCCCTTTAACAATTTCTTTTTTCCTTCTATCCAAACCCGAAGATTTATGGATGTTAAAAATACCAAACCGATCGAAAAGGAACAATGGAGGCAATTTACACCACCGCCCAACCATATGCCACACTTCCATGGATATCTCACAGCCACTGAAAAGATGCTCGGCGTCTTCATTAGCCTCCCCACACAGCCCACACAACACAACACATTGTCGAAACGACAATTACGAACCTGTAAAGCTTCCATCGTGGGAAGCCTATCCAGCCCCAATCTCCACATCAAAACGTTGCATTTGATCGGCAGCCATTTAACCCACTTGAGCTTGAAACTATTGTTAACAACTTTATCACTTCTAAGAAAATTTTTTACCGATCGGACACTAAACTCGTGGTTACCTTTCCAAAGCCATTTCCACTTGTCCGTTTGACCATGTAGACTCCTCCATGCCATCAAAAAAACCAACCGAGTCTTCTCCTCCTCTTCTAGATTCGACAAAGCCCCCCCCCCCCCCCCCACTATCTAACCAACCTCCGTCATACACCCCAGAATCATTGAGAAACTTATCCTTAACCCAACACTTTTTGTTCCTTTCCCTCTTGAAAAGAAGAGGAAATTCCTCTTTCAAAATATTATCACCCGCTCACATGTCCAACCAAAACCGGATATCCTTCCCGTCTCCCACTTCACCTTTGAACATATGTTGCAATTCGACTCCAGCCACTTTGGTTTGTGTATTTAGATGACCCCAAATAATAAAGCTTGAGAGAACTAATTGATGTTGCATATGATACACAAGCAACTTTGAAAAAGCATTGATACTAAACCATTTTGAACATTGAATAAGCTTGAAAAAGAGGCTTCATAACTACTCACTCACTTTGTACTTGTACAATGAAAAAAAAAAGAGTAAATGTTTTTAAAAGATATCATATTTGGCATAATTTATTTTTGTAGGTATCGAATAAATGTTTTTGCTTTTGTAGGTATTTTTATTTCAAATTCATCTTTTTTAATGTACTATGTGACATTTTTGTCTTTCGGAAAAAAAAATTTCGATTAGCTAAGAGGGGCAAAAATGTCCAAAAATTTCATAAAAATACTAAAAAATGATGAATTTAAAATAAAAGTACCCACAAAAGCAAAAAAAATTGTTTTTGGGTAAAAGGGATTTTTCACCTTAGTAAAATGCATGACACCAAAAAATGTTAAAGTACAAAGGATGGGTGACTCCTCGTCTCAGCCCGATTAAGACTACAGAAATGCACACATGTGCAACTTACATGCAAAAAATTTTGTTCGCTATAAAAAACAAATAGTGACACATATGATATTTTTTAAAAACATTTGACCAAAAGAAAAAGCTGAATTGCATTAATAGTTTTGATACATCTTATCAAGCTTAAATGAGTAGTTCAAGGTTTCTGCAACTTGAGCATCGATCCTCTCACATAGGATTCCCTTGTGGACTGAATCATGGCTATGGTTGTGAATAAAGGCTGAAAGTACTATGACAAAAAAAAAAGCAACATAAAGGCTTGGTAGTTGGGAAAATCTATATGCACTCTTTATTGTGCTAAATACATGAATATAAAATTATATATATGCCGACACAATGTCATTTCAAACAAAAAAAATTCAATGTTATTTTTTTGAACTTATTTTTCAATGTTATTAGTCGACCTTTTTCCACATATTAATTCTTGATTATTATTATTTGTTTTAGTTTTTTCGAAAGCCAAAAATTTATAAAACACATTAGATATGTTTGATGCAAGGAGCTAGGGCTGAGGTTGGAACTGGGCTGAGGCTGAGGCTGAGGCTGGGTCTGGGGCTTATGTTATAAGACAAAATTATAATTTTTTTCTATTTTTATTTTTTAGGTCAAATGATTGAAAAAAATATCATACTTATCACAATTTCTTTTTGTGGGTAGCAAACAAATTTTTTTGATTTTGTTGGTACTCTTCTTTCAAATTCATCATTTTTAGGGTACTATGTGACATTTTTGCCCTTCGGGAAATTTTTTTTTTCTATTAGCTAAGAGGGGCAAAAATGTCCAAAAATTTCGCAAAATACCCTAAAAAGGATAAAGTTTGAAAGAAAAGTACCCACAAAAGTAAAAAAATTTGTTCGCTACCCACAAAAAGAAATTGTGGCAAGTATTATACTTTTTTCAATCCATGGGTTACTATGAGATATAAAAATCAATATTAAAATAAATGTACAACTCTACGGGTTACTATAAAATAAAAACATATATATAATATTGTGTATATGGCAATGACGTAGGTAAAAATAAAGATATTTTTAAAAGTCATTACATGCTATTAAACACGTAAAAATTATACTTCTTGCAATTACGATCCGTTAAACCTTCCATCTCTTTATTGCTCTATTTTCAACTATTTAAATGGCTAAATGTATTTGCTGGGTAGACCGGAAAACATATTACGTCTATAGAGATAGTTTTACAAATATGTATTTGCTCGTAGACAAAACATGTAAGAACAAACTCTACAACTCTGACAAATGTTATTTTAATTCACACAATTAAATATAAAAAAAATAAATAAATAAAACAAGTGATGAATATGAAATGACTATTGATGGGATGGAGTGTAAATAGCAATACCCGTAGTTGTTTTTAGGGGTGTCCATGGTACTGGAACAGTCCCGAACCAGAACCGGAACCGGAACCGAAAGAACTGAGAACCGAAAATAAGGAAAAAGTGGAACCAAGAACCGTTCCAAGTTTTTCGGTTCGGTTCTGATACGGTACTTGGTTCCGGTACGGGAATTTTCGGTAATTCCCATGAGTACCGAAGTGTAAAAAAAATATGTTTGGATGGATGTGAAATTATGGTACTCGGTTCGTAGAACTTCGAAAGAAGTTGACACCCTTAATAATATTCTACAACTTGACTTACAAACAAACAAAAAACATATATCCGGTAATAGCAAACTCATTATCCAAGAAAATAATTGCAAACTCATTGAGAATATTATATATCAATCATGATGACTAGCTTACAATAACTTACATGAGGACAATATACATGCAGTGACACCATAATCGTTAATTGTTTCTCGACTTTTTTCATTACATTTAATGAACAATAAATACCAACAGTTAACTACAACTTCTTGTTAGTTGTTACTTAGGCTGAATCGGTCAGACATTTTGCCGTTCAGACCGTTTGTTTTTTTTTTCCGTTCAGACGTCTGAACGACGTCTGAACGGAAAAAATGTCTGAATCTGTCAAGACCTGAGAGGGGTGTCTTAACGCGTCTGAATGCTTCTTGTAGACACAAAATAACCAAAAAAAAAAATCCCGTTCAAACATGTGTTTTTTTTCTTCGTTCAGATGCGTTCAGATTCAGACATTTACGCATCAGATTCAGATTCAGACGTGCAGTTCAGATTCAGATTCAGACCCTCTTAAAAAACAAACACCACCTTAGCAACATAAAATTGTTCAATATGCGGCTATGCATATACTCGATATTCCAATTAAAAAAAAAAAAAAAAAAAAAAAAAAAAAAAAAAAAAAAAACTTTCATGTTGATAAATGATGTTTGAATCTTTGAATGGAATCAATGGATTAAAGGTTAAGATTTATGGGTTTTTAGGTTTAGGTAGGGTTTTTTCTATTTTTAAAAAAAAGCCAAATATTTGCATGTACACAATGTCCCAAACAAAGCCTATAAAATTACATATTTTCATTAAATTCGGTTCTTTCGGAAAAGTACCGGAACCTGACGGTTCCGAACCGAACCGTCCCGAAAACCGAAATCTTGGAATAATGTACCTACCAAAAATTATATCAACACCACCAAATTTAAAGAGTTTGAAACCTTACCCTTTTGCTGAGCATTGATAGCATCTCACATTGATTTAAATAAAGCTAGCCAACTGATAGCATCTCATGTTGTCCTTTTCAGCTTTAAACTTTGTACCTAACACGCAAGGTCTAAAGAGTGTAGTTAAATCAATATGCATGCCTTGGTACCACAACTTTTTTTTTTCGCTCTTTATATAAAATTATAAACTACTCCATTTCTTTGAAAAATCTATCCATCCACACTTCAATCTCAGTTTCAAGTCTCAACGCCTCTCTTCTTAAACTACCATACGTCTCCTACTTTTCCTCTCTAGTGATTTTTATCGCTATCATTATATTATACTATCCTTCAAGAGTCGAACTTGTGAAGATACATCAAGTATTATGTTGATAATCTGTTATCATCCACCTCGGCATATCACTGGTACCCGCGGAGGGGTTTTCGGTTTGCAACGTGGTTTAGACTACTTTCATAAAAGAGTGGTAAGTTTCTTTTTACTATTAATGGTTTTAGTTACAGTTTTTATTAAAAATTATCTATTGTGCTAATGCAAAATGGTCCCAAAAAAGTTCAAGCAACATGCATATGTGGTTTTAGTTAGTCATATATACTGTATAACGTTTTTTAATAGTAGTAGTTTTACTTTTTTGGTAATTAATACTCCCTATTATGAAATGGTTGGTTCCTATTTGGTACAATTTTCTCTAAGATAAAGCCTTAGAAATAAATAGGAAGGCAGAATTTGGGGTTTTTCATATCACAAGAGAAATATTTTTTGGGGTTTATGAGTCTAATTTCTATAGATTAATTTCTTGATTAGCGTTCGTCTTGGATTGTATAAACGCATGAACAAATAACAATGACCAGCTTTAAAACGTTGGGGTTATAGCATTACCAGGGGCGGACTTATTTGTATTTAGGTGGTGCCCGGGAACCATCTTAGAAACCGAGATCCTTTATGAGCTATATGTGAGGTTTTTTGGGACCTACCTTAGAAAAATATAAGGAACCACCTTGAGATGAAACTGAGTTAGAAGGAAAAGAAAAGAACATGTGAAAAATGTATAGGTGAAGTTGAACAAGATGGAGAAAGAAGGAAGATATAATTTGGAGAAGATGAAGTGAGAAATAGAATTACTAGCGTATACTATTATTTTGTCTTGGGTTATGGAAAGCTAACTGTTACTTGTCCTAAGGTTACTTTCAACTTTTCAAGATCTTTTTTTGGATACATAAACTAGTGGTTTATCAAATGGTCCTTTGAACATTGTTTATGTGCAAAGAGACCTTTTTACTTAAATATAAGTTTAAATCTTAACATTGGTATCAACTAATATAAGTCGTACATCATATAAATTTTGGCAATCAATTGATATATACTTATAACAACGACTCATGTAATTATTATTTAAAGTTTATATACAGATATCCCCGAAAAACATTTTTAAACAACTTTACGTAGTGTATTTTAACTTCATCAACGCTTATTGGGTGCTACTAAACTCGCACATTTTGTACAACATGATATCAATAGTTAAAGTTAAACAACAACATCAACCTCAACATCTATGTCACTTAAACAAAGTTAAATCTTTCATCCAATAAATTTTTTTACAAAATATTACTCATATTAATACATAATGAAAAACTCATGCATATTTATTAGTTGTACTATATCACAATTTTCACGGGTAAATTATTATGTCCAATTTGATTTATGTGTAAACCCGTGCGTGCACGGGACTTATAGCTAGTGATTATTTAATGCAAATATTAACGTTACAGCCACCTTCAACGACTACTTTTTAATTAAAAATAAAATCAACGCCCGTTGTTGGATTAACGGGTGTTGATTTTTATTGGATTCAACGGGCTTCAACGCTTGATGGGGGTGGGCCAACGGGAGTTGAAAGGGCAACTAAGCCCACTTCAACGCCCCACTCTCTTGGTGCTTAAAGTGGTAGAGTGTTTTGTCAAATCAAAATTTTCTTTGGACTTAAAGTGGTAGAGTGTTTTGTCAAATCAAAATTTTCTTTTTTTTAAGTGTAGTTGGTCTATGTGTATTAATATTCTCTGCACCTTCCGCCATAAAGTGATCCACGACAATGCAAACCATCTAAATCATCTAGACCCCTTCTCTCTTCCCATTTAAAGCATCTAGACCTCATCATACCCTCTCTTCCCATATACAGTGAATAGTGACTGCCCAGTACATCATCTATAATAACACCCCTTTAGTCCTTCCCATCATTAAACATGAGAACAAGGAAGAGAGCCTATCATTCTGAAGAAAAAGAAGAAAAATTTTCATCAAAATTTTCCGATTCTATCACCCAATTCGAGCAACCCGAAAGTTCTTTTACTTGTGTTATATTGTTCATGATAGAAAGGAGGCGAAATACATACAGCCCTAGAAATACATATACATATACTTGATTTTGAAAGGAAATGTTGATTTGGAAAGGAATGTTTGGTACAATGATATAAAATCGATGATAATTTGGGGTTTTTGACATGTATATATGTTTGGGGTTTTTGAAAGGAAAGGAATGTTTGGTACAATGATATAAAATACATTTACATATACTTAATTTTGAAAGGAAATGTTGAATTTAGGTCAATTAGTTCATAAATTTGGGGTTTTCACTTTTTTGACTTTAATGCCCCCTATCTATAATGTTGGGTTAAACTAAGTACCTGGTAATAATTTTTGTTTTTGTTCCGTTTACAGAGTAAGCATACAAAACGGGGAAGACTAGCCGTATCTAATAATCAATCTGAACAAGAAGATATAAGTTTTCATAAATTTGATGTAAGTTAATAGATTTCATTCAATATATATACAAGCCAACTGTTACCATTAGAAGAGTTCTCTAAATTTGGTTATTTTTTGGTACATATGAATATATGATAAGGTCACCAGCATTTTTGTAGTCCGAAACAATGGTACATATAGTGTAATGCCACAAGAATCATTTTAGCAACAACTTCTTACTTTAAAGATCATTAATTATTTTGACAATATGATACTTTCAGTTGCAGTTATTCAGTTGCTGGAGTTAGCACATCAGTTCACCATGAAATACTTTCACCAATGTCGACACATATGGGAGGTTACCATCAAGAACTTGTGCATACTCTTAATAACCTGCATAGCCATCATGGGTTGTCTACGAGCAGGTTGATAGCATTATCTTGCTTCTTCAGTGGAGGGAACAATCATATGCTAGTGGGAATCCTTCTGGAGAAGGTAGGGCCAAGCGAGCAAATGGCTTTTATCAACCAACTTGATGCTACTGGTGTTCTTAATGCTCCGACTGATCATGCATGAATGCTTTAAGTTCATTTGCTCTTTAAGCCCCTTAGATGATATTACTTGTATATGATCAACTACTGATATCCTAAAAACGCATGATCCAACAAGTCACCAAATTGACCTTTTTAAAAAGGGCCCATTTCGTCCCATGTATATTTATGCCCAAACCTGCTCTAACTTGTACCAAAATAAGCTAAATAACCATCTTGTCTTTTAATGACGACACACCCTGATGACCTGACCTGTTACCCAAACCAGACCCGCCCGTTTAAATGATAAGATAAATTTGTTGTTATTTCTGGTGATCATGTTAAGGACCTGATTTTAATGAAAAACAGGTCATAAGCTGAAAAGAGGTTGATGGTGCACTTGTTTAATTATTGCAACATACTTAGCATATTTTAATTGATAAAATAACTCTAATTATTGCACGAGACCCGCCGTTATTCCTCCACCACAGCGCCTCCACAACCACCACACCCCTTATGAATGCTGTAAGTTCATTGGAACTTAACTTAACCAACCACACCCCTTATGAATACTGTAAGTTCATTGGAACTTAACTTAACCAATCACTAATTTATATGAAATAAACTACTCTTGAATGATAAAATATGAATCGGGTGAAGTATCATATAGTATTTAAATTTGAACTATTAATTTGAGCTAGTAATGACAAAATTAAGAGGGAATTGAACAGGGGACTTGTTCTTGTCGAATAGGAAACTTTTGCATATTGCTTTGTTTAACCAAATTATTACTCTATGCATGTACGTGAACATGAACAAAAAGATGTTTTTGATTATGTGCGGTTAAAATTAAATGAATGAACACGAACAGGCCTGATTGCAAAAGGTTCAGAGCTATGGTCTCGCTGTGGGAGACCATGGCCTATTCGGGCTGTTTCATTTAGGGGTGATCAAAATGCGGGCCGGCCCGTGAAACCCGTTGAACTGGCCCGGGAAAAACCGAAACCGAAGTAACCTGTTACAATATGGTCCGGTCCACTGGCCTGAGTTTCTTGAAATTGCGAGCTACGGGCTGGGTCGGGCTAACCCGTTAAAAAATCCAAAAACCCGTTGAACCCGAACTACATTACAATTAGATATTGATTAGGAGAAAAGGGCAAACTATTAGATATTGATGGTGAGGATATTGATTAGGAGAAAAGGGCAAAGTATGTATTAATATATATTATATAATCTGAAGCTATACAATTAGATATTGATTAGGACTCCTTACACGTTAATATTAATATATATTATATAATCTGAAGTTATACAAAGATAATATATATAAAATTATCTATTGTGCTAATGCAAAATGGTCCAAAAAAAGTTCAAGAGCAACATGCATACGTGGTTTTAGTTAGTCATACTGTATAACGTTTTTTAATACTAGTAGTTTTACTTTTTTGGTAATTAATACTCCGTATTATGAAACGGTTGGTTCCTATTTGGTACAATTTTCTCTGAGACAAAGCTTTAGAAATAAATAGGAAGGCAGA
This sequence comes from Chrysanthemum seticuspe, assembly GCA_019973895.1. Classification (NCBI taxonomy): domain Eukaryota; kingdom Viridiplantae; phylum Streptophyta; class Magnoliopsida; order Asterales; family Asteraceae; genus Chrysanthemum; species Chrysanthemum seticuspe. The sequence continues at coordinate 356,310,996 of BPTQ01000008.1, read as the reverse complement.
ATTTGGGGTTTTTCATATCACAAGAGAAATATTTTTTGGGGTTTATGAGTCTAATTTTTATAGATTAATTTCCTGATTAGCGTTTCTTTTGGATTGTATAAACGCATTAACAAATAACAATGACTAGCTTTAAAACGTTGGGGTTATAGCATTACTATCAATTTCCGTCATCAAAACGAGACCAAAATCGTGATTTTAGTTGTTGGGATAGAATATTGTTTTTATTAGAAAGATATTGCCCGTGCATCGCGACGGGATATTCGCATGTCAATGAGTATTTTGTTATTTTAGTTTTGGTTTTGTTGTACTGCCGGTTCTTGAAAAACTTTTTTTTTTTTTTTTTTTTTTTTTTTTTTTTTAAATATTGTGTTGTTGTAATTGCTACATTTATTAAATATAGACGAGTACCCGTGCATAGCAATGAGATTTTATAACGGCAAACAGTTTTAGTGATAAAAAAAAAGTTTATGGGTTATAAACGAAAAATAATAAAACTTCGAGGATTTTAGGATTAAACATAATGTTTTGAAACCTGGTTCGACCCGGGTGGTTCAACCGGTTGAACCGTTTCGGTCTCAAACCGGGTCAATTTAAACCGGATCATCCCGACGGGTTTGGTCGAAAAAACGAGGCAAATTAAACCGAGTCAACCCGGTTTTCGATGTGTATTAATAGCAAACATTTAAACACTTTAATACTTTCTAAATGCATAGCTTAATTTCAATACTTTCTAAATGTGCTAAAAGTTTGACCATTTTTCAATATTTTAACATTCAACATTAACCATTTTTTACTTTATATGTTGTACAGGTAACTTTTTTCAGGTGAGATACCCGAGGAGTACTCAGGTTTCCCAAGTTTGAAAAGTTTTGGTTTGCAGGGTAATGATTTATCTGCAACTGCTATGGTGATTAAAAGCAACCATTATTTTCTTTTGACTTTCAAAACTAACACTTCCTCACAACAACAACAAAAACTTTTCCAACCCTTCCCCCAAAATCTAATTTGACAAACAATGTCTGAAGAGGGTAACAGTGAGTAAGATCATGCGTTACAGAGCTTACAAGGGATGAGTGTAGAAACATTAACACAATTAGGTGCTCAGCTAAGTTCTATACACCCGCAGGAACTACCGATTATGGAAAAAGATTATCTTGAATACTCTAAGGAACATAGTGGGGCCATAAATGTTCTTGGTATTGCTCAAAGTGCTCATGACGCACAGTTGAATGACATCTCTAAAATAACGAAGGCTGTTCAGACATATGTCGATCAACAAAGAAAGATACTCAACGACATCAGTGCACAGTTTAAAGCCCTCCGGCATGAAAATAAAATGAATGCAACGAAACAAGATGTCGAGGACTCCAAACAACAAAACGATCTTAAACGGATCTTTTATAATGAATGGAATAGTCGCTATGTTGATTTATTGGCCAAGAACATGATTGAAGATGTGCTTGCGATCACCGACTATACTATTGAAGAGCTATATTTTGCTGTTGAAAAACATAAGAAACTTTTAGATTCTTTAGAAGACAAGTGACGGGTTGAAAGAAACAAAGGGAGTTCATCATCATCATCTAAACCAAAAAAGAAAAAGATTAAGGGAAAGTAGAAAAAAACATTCATGATATGTATTAAGGGAAGTATTCTAGGTGTTGTAGTTTCTCTTTGAATAAGGATCTTAAGCATGTTTTTTATCGTTGTATCTTTTGTCAAAGTTTGTGTTGAGAAGTAATATAATCATTCACATTTCCATCAAAAGAAGTATCTCTTCGGTTTCTTATTCATTATGTTTGGTATAGTAATTAAGATGTTAAAGTAAAAGTGTTCTTGGTCCTAATGGTTATTATAATCAATTATTCTCAGTTATAAGTTGGTCAAGATTATGGTAATGTTTCAGAATGTGGTCTAACTGATTCAAAGTTACAGGTGTGTCAATTTAAGTGTTTTCAAATGTTGCATGTTTAGTTGGTCAATTGGATAAGGGATTAAGTGGCTACAAGTTTGTCATACATGGCTTCTTGTTTATGTTGGAATGGTGTATACATTTACTGCGTTCGATAGAATACCTAAATGAGGTTGTGGTCGTTCCAAGTTAGAAAGTTATAAACAAAACAACTTGGGTGTAATATACAAATTATGTAAAACTTTGTTCTTATCACAAGTTTCTTTAACGAACCGATGTTTTGATTTTTATTTATATTTTCCTGACATAGGTGGTAATGACAATAAAATGCAAAGGATCAGTTGTACAAATTTTGTATGAAAACATACTATCAAATACAATCAAATGACAAATGTATCAGTGTAAAGTTTCATTTCTTTATTATACAGATTTAGCTTTGTTTATATGCTTAGGCAATTCTACAAATTTGTAAGAAGTTTGTTTATCCTGAATACCGGACTTTCAATAATCATCGTGATCATCACATCAAACTATGTAAAAGTCCAAAAGACATGTAATTATGTTTCAATAATCATCGTGATCATCACCTAATTCAATTCAAGAACTTCGCGACTTTCCAATAAATAAAACTATTATAGCATCAAACATCAATCTGAGCTAAATTTCCAAAATTTTGCATCTGTTCATCACCTGCGCCACTTCTACGATGTGGTATATCTGTTTTCCCCAATTTAATTATCGTGTTTTGACCTAAATTAATGATTTTTTTACCTAATTTTGCTCGATTGTAATACTATAACAATATGTTAGTTAGCTAAGTTTTGACCTAATATTTGTTGGCTAATTTGTTCGATTTTAAAATTTAATGCATTTGGATGATACATTGACCAATTATTGTTAAGTTATTGTTGGCTAATTTGTTAGATAATGTCTTTTGCTTGATTAAATTTGAAATTGCTGACGCGTGTTGCTTATGACTGATTGAAGTGACATTATCTTGTGCCGCTTGAAATTGTGTAAGCACTATTACGGTTATTTTAGATAAACGACGTCGTGTGTAATTGATTTGAATATATAAGTAAGTTTGAATATACTTAATATATAAGAGACATTATCTGGAGCTTAACTGGTCGGGAAAAGAACCCCCAAAATCCATCTTTATATAAACACACTAAATAAAAAACTACTCAAATTTAAATTAGCAACTCAAAAGTAACTTCCACTATAAGTAATAAAATAGTATTGTAAACATTTTCAAATAAATCTACTTAGAGCGAACGGTATAATAACCGTTAAAGAGAGGTTAACCCTTAACGCAGCTGTGTTAAGGGGCGTTAACCACATCACCATTCACGTTAAGGCCACGTTAACATTGGCATGTTAGTGGCTTATCGCCACGTTAAGGCTGAAGCGAGTAAAAAAAATTTAAAACCACCCTCCAAACGGCTATTATAGCCGTTGGCTTTTAAAAAAATTCATTCTATCCCCCGTGTTAAACGGCTATAATGGTTAGAAAAAAAAAACAATTTGAAAACCATTTTTTTTATCTCTATAAATACCCAAATAACACACCATTTTTTCCACACTTCCATAATTCAAATTCAAGTTTATATACTTCCTCTCTATAACAAAAAAAACTTGTTCATTCACAATGGATCAGAATCAAATTGACGAATTACCTCAGCAATGGTCAGACGTTGAAGACGAAACTGACTTCAAATTTATGATGGTCGCGTACGAGTATCAGCAACAGTTGGAACAAGAAGTATCTCAACCTCGCTTAACTCGTAACCTTGTATATCGTGAACGTGAGTTTGCAGAAAAAAGTTTGTGTAACGATTATTTCATTCAAGGTTGTAAGTATTTAAACCGGAATTTTCGAAGAAGATTTCGTATGAGCCGGAAACTATTTCTGCAAATAGTCGAAGGAATTGAATCTTATACTTACGAAAATATTCCAGATCATTTTAAATTTTTTAGCCAATCACCCGATTGTACGGGTCGAATGAGTTTAAGTGTTCTTATGAAGTGTACGTCTGCCATACGCCAATTGGCGTACGACACCTCACCCGATGTGTTTGATGAATCTTTGCAAATGGGTGAGCATACTTCGCGTGATTGTCTTGATAATTTTAACAAATGCATTATTGATTTGTTTATGTCGGAATATTTAAGAAAACCAACGTGGACCGACATTCAAAATATTTATCAACGACATGAAGAGTGTCATGGTTTTCCGGGAATGCTTGGTAGCATTGATTGTATGCACTGGAAATGGAGAAATTTTCCGGTGGCTTGGCAAGGGCAATTTGGTAGGGGTGATAAAAAATACCCAACAATTATGCTTGAAGCTGTTGCTTCTTAAGATTTATGGAATTGGCATGAGTTTTTTGGGATGGCGGGGGCGAATAACAATATTAGTGTTTTAGACAATACTCCGTTATTCGAAGACATTCTTGCTGGCATTGCCCCAAGAGCCCCTAATATGGTTAATGAAATTAGGTATGAACAGGGGTACTACTTGGGTGACGGAATTTACTCACAGTGGGCAACTTTCGTCAAATCCTTCTCGTCAACAACTGAAGGGAAAACATACTTATTTTAAAAGGAAACAAGAAAGTGCCCGAAAGGATGTTTAACATGCTTTTGGTGTGCTTCAAGGACGTTGGGATATACTACAACAACCGTCACGTCAAATGGAAATTGTTAAGATACCTAGAATCATGTATTCTCGCATTATTTTGTCTAACATGATTTTAAAAGATCAAAAATTTGCATTACGTGACTATAACGAAATGTGAGTGGATCCGTCAACACTATTGAGGCAACAAATGTGGGTCGAAAGATGTGATACTTACCGTCGCAAGGCAAAAGAAGTACGCGACCGAGAAATGCATACTCAACTCCAAATAGACCTTATGGAGCATGTTTAGCAGAACCATCTTGAACGACAACAAAGAGCGACGACGATGAATAAGTATATGCTATGTTTCGTTATTTATTTTTTTTTCGTTGTAATTTTTTTTAATTATTTTATATTTCGTATTGTAATATGTTTAACAATTAATGATATATTTTTTAATAAATAAAGTGTTTGTTTTAGTTTAGGGTTGAATTTGAAAATATTTTATTTAAGGTTTAACTTGGGTTAGTTATGATAATAGGTTTTTTTTGTTAAGTTAAAGTGAAATGTTAAAGCTGATGTGACGCTGACGTGACAAATGTTAAGATTTATAAACATAAATCTTAACCTAAAAACGTCTGCTTTTTCTAAATTTAGATTCATGAAAACTTTGGTTTTGAATGAAAAAAGTACCCGATTTTTGCCTTTTGGGTTACAAACTTGATATTAATTTTGCTAGCTAGCTTTATAAATCAAGTTAACTCACGTACGTTTACCAAATCCCATAGAGGTTTACCAACCATGTCTTTAACGTATCGTGATGAACGTGTCAAATTTCCGACGGAATAATATCCGTCGCTAATTTCCGACGAAGTTCCGTCTGGTTGCCGACCGATATTGTGATTGATTTTTTTCTAAGAATTTTAGTCGGGCTTCTGACATAATTCTGAGGGATCCTGTTTTCAACAGAAATCTGTCGGTATTTTGTATAATACTGCGTCCGCTTTCCGACAATATACCAACAATTATATATATCCGTCGCTAATATGTCGGAAATGTTAATACTGTATTAATAAAGTAATACCTAACGCTTCGCCTTCCCTCTAAAACATAAACACATAAACGCCTACAACAAATATAAAAACCCACCACTTTTGCTTATTTCCCCCCAAACAAAACTCATACTCCCTCCGTCCCATTTTATAAGTCCATGTTTGAAAAGTCAAAGTCATTTTCCTCAGAGTTTGACCGTAATTATTTTTTTTACGTGTTATATAACACTTGATGAAAAGTATGCAAATGAAAATACACTTAAAACACAAACCAATTTATATATTTTGAATCAAGTATTATATAACATGAAAACAAATAATTACGGTCAAAATCTGAAGAAAATGACTTTTACTTTTCAAACATGGACTTATAAAATGGGACGGAGGGAGTATAACAGTTCATCAAACATCAATCTGAGCTAATTTTTCCCCAATTTTGCATCTATTCATCACCCGCGCCACTTCTACACTGTGGTATATCTGTTTTCCCCAATTTAATTTTCGTGTTTTTACCTAAATTATCGATTATTGACCTAATTTTGCTCGATTGTAATACTATAACAATATGTTAGTTAGCTAAGTTTTGACCTAAAATTTGTTGGCTAATTTGTTCGATTTTAAATCTAATGCATTTGGATGATATTTGACCAATTATTGTTAAGTTATTGTTGGCTAATTTGTTAGATAATGCCTTTTGCTTGATTAAATTTGAAATTGTTGTCGCGTGTTGCTTATGATTGATTGAAGTGACATTATCTGGTGCCGCTTGAAATTGTGTAAGCATTATTGCCGTTAGTTTAGATAAACGACGGCGTGTGTAATTGATTAGAATATATAAGTAAGTTTGAATATACTGAATATATAAGTGACATTATCTAGAGCTTAATTGGTCAGGAAAAAAAAACCCCCGAAATCCATTTTTATATAAGCACACTAAATAAGAAACTACTCAAATTTAAATTAGCAACTCAAAAGTAACTTCCACTATAAGTAATAAAATAGTATTGTAAAAATTTTCATATAAATCTACTTACAATCACTTGATTTTCAACTTGTAACATCATCTTTTTTTAAAGAGCTTTGCAAAGTATTCAAGTAATGTAACGAAAATGAGACTATTTATTTTGATGGAAGGTAGCTATAGAAGGTTGGTGGTGTTGAATTAATATGTATGTTGTAAATCATGGATCAAAACTTGTACCATAAACATGTATTATTTACTATATTCGTCTTCCTCTCTTTAAGATTCATATGCTAATTTTGGTAAATTTCAAAAGGGAATTGATACCTACACCAGATCTTTTGATGTATGCACCACAATTTGTGCATTACAGTTTGTACCGTACAATACTGTAATGCACAAATTGTGATGCATGCATCAAAAAATGTGATGTTAGTATCACCCCCTATTTCAAAACCTACAAAGACTGGACAACTCCTCATGACAATGATAATGCCATGCTACTGCTAAACTTTATTTTGTTTTGACAAGGGGTTACTTTGGTTTCTTATTTATATTAGGGAAAATTCTCTAAATGCCCCAGTTGCCCAACTTTATTACCCCAAATGTCCCACTTTTTTTTTCACTTCTCAAAATGCCCCATGGGCAACTCTCCCAACTGAATATTTGGGCAACTATCTTAAATACATGACATGTGTCCTATTTTGTGGGGCAACCTTGTACTTATATAGTACAAGTGTACTATAGTTTTTTTTTTTGGGAAAAGGGACCATCCCCGGCAAATATATTAAGCACCAAAAAAAAAAAAAAAAAAAAAAAAAAAAAACTTATATGGACATACCCATATAAGTTAGACCAAATGACATGCCCAAAAAGTGTACTATAGTTACAGTTGGGCAACTTTGACTTTTAATGTTGGGCAACTAAGAATTTTTGCTTTTTAGCCAAAAAGTAATGCCTTTTTTTATTATTAAAAAGTACATAAATATTGGGCAACTGGGTCCCACAAGGTTGTACTTTGGGCAACTTATGATGTATTAAGTGTTGAATGTATTGAAGGTATAAAAAAATTTTAAAAAAGGTATAAGTAGTTTAACCTTTATACATTTATACATTTATACAGAGAAGATAAACTTCCTCAACACACTTATTATTTGAAACCACCACATCGCCACCACACAGTTCCTCAACACAATCTTCCTCAACACAATTCTCAGCAAGAGCGAACACAGTGTCCGATCACATCGGCAGTACATCGGCACGACACTGTCCGATCTAATGTCTATCAGAAAAACTTTTAGGGCTAGGGTAAGTAATTTTACGTATTTTCATCTATTGATTTATGGTTTTCTTAATTTATGTTTTCGCTAGTTTAGGGTTTCGATAATTTATGGTTTCGCTAATTTAGGGTTAACTTTAACGTAATTGTTCTTGTTTGATTTTGGGTTTCGATATTTTAGGGTTAACTTATTGGGTGATTAATTGTTTCTGTAAGATAACTGGTAACCTATTGGGTGATTAATTGTTCTTGTGGTTTTAGTGATTTGTTGCTACTTATTAAGTTTGACAAACCACTGTAAGATAAGTGGTAGTAAGTGAATAAAGCACTCTAATGATGGTGCAAACTGGTTGGGTTAACGAAACAAAATACACAGAAAATTAAATTGCGACACAACTAAATATAATCCGGGTGATCCCAAGTTTGAGAGTTGTTAGAGTCGTAACCATCGTCGTAAAGATACTCAGAGCAACCTTCAAATCTGCGCTCATCCCACTCTGCATACAATGCATTGAATTCTCTGTCCCGAGCAGCTTCCTCCATCTCTAACAGCACTTCTTCATCTTGGAGCATAAGTCGCTCCCTTTCGGCTTCCATCTCTAATAGCACTTGTCTTTCTGCTATCTCCCATTCTTCTTCCTCCTTAATAGCAGCCTCCTCCATTTCTATTAAAAGTTGTTGTTCATCAATTTGTTGGCCAAAGTCTTTTAGTTCCGGAAACTGTTGGCGAAAGTCTTTTTGTTCCGGAAACTATTGGCCGAAGTCTTTTTGTTGCGGAAACAGTTCCGGAAATTGTTGGCTGAAGTCTTTTGTAGACATTTTTGATAGAATTTTGTAACCTATTTAGCAACACCACTTGAATTTAAATTCACACATATAAGGTGGGTAAGTTTGAAAATTTATTACCCTGAATATGTCAATAAATGTGGTGCAGGTGGAACCTCTCCCATATACTTGACATGGGCCCACATTGTAGTTACTTACCTGATTTATTGGGCAACGTTTGCTTATTTATTGCCAATGTGTGTTTCAGAAGGAAGGTTTGAAATGTATTTTGTATTTAGTACATGCAAGAGGCTGTGATGATGATTATCTTATTTGATATGCAAATGATATGATTTACCATATGTTGGCATGGCAATTTTAATACATTATGTTGCAGCCACGGCGGTTATATCCTGATGTTTTTGTGTTTAACAAACCTTTTACAGATCTGAGCCTTGCTAATGCATATAAATAGAAACTCCTGATTGGTATACTCACATAGATGATTAACATCTTCTGGTCAATCATGTTTCATTGTGGTTGGCATCCTATGGCAACACATTATGTATATATGCTGTTAATTGGTAAGAGGCTGTGATGAGAAGTATCTTATTAAATCATGCAAATGATGCGATATTCCGTTTCATGGCGCGGCAATTCTATACTATTGCAGCCATGACGGTTGTATCCTGATGTTATGTAATCTATTGATTTATACAGATCTGAGCCTCCGTATTATGTTACGAAACTAACACATGAATGATCAAAGATGGATCTACGGCACCACCGTATTATATTACGAAACCCTTTTGAATATGGTGTCGTTCATCCATGTTTGATTATTCACTACTGTTTGCAGCCATGGCGGTTATATCTTAGATGGAGGCACGTTAATCAAATGCAGATAGTTTTTTTACTTACAATTCAGCTTTGTTGATTGAATGGCATGTCAGACCTGGGATAATTTGTGTGAATCATAAATCAACCTAGATCTGACATGCTATTCAATCACCAAACCTGGATTGCACGTGAACAAACAAGTATATGGAGGAGTTTTAGACCAATGTCAAAGCCGACTGTTGCCCATGGGCCATTTAGGGAAGTTAATTTTTTCATATCTTGATATGATCACTTTATATTATCTTGATATTTTGTTACTGATGATGAGGGTAGAATGGTGGTTTAAAAGGGTTTAGCTTACTCTCAGAGTTCATAACTGTGTGGGTGTTTTTAGTGTGTAATTTTTGGTGTGAAACTCTTTGTCACTATGTCAGAAAGAGAGGTCAGAGATGATAAGAAAAGAGATGTCAAGGTCATGATAAGGATAGTGGTGGAATGGTGGCGAGAGATATGAAAGGGTTTGTGAGGGTGCCTCATTAACCCTATTTCACTCTGCACTATTCTAGCACTATCATTACAAACCCTTTCATCTCTCTTCTTATCATATCTGCTCTCTCTCTCTGACACACATATAGAGTTTGACACCAAAAATTACACACTAACATCACATACACAGTTATGAACTCTGAGAGGAAGCTAAACCCTTTTGCACCACCTTTCTAGCCTTAAATATTCAGCCCTCATCATCAGGTAACCGGAACAATAAATTGTCTTTACATATCATAATATTTCCAGTAATTTGCAATGAGTGTCATATAATTGTTATAGACTGTTGATAGATTTATAAAAAATTAGTTTATATATGTAAAGGAGTTACTTAACAAAGAAGGAAAGGATATGATATACTTGTGGATTGAAAGTCAAGTTGAAAGTAAGAATGTGGCCATACGCAACTTCATACATTCAAATTGTCTTTGAATATCTAAATGATCACGATAGTGTGTAATGTTCATGACACGCCACACTTCATGATTATCCAACTGAAATGCTTTTCTAGAATCCACGAATTGTAGAAAGGACGTTGGTACTTTGAGCTTCCCCTCGAAAACCCATTCCTATGTCACTGTCATAGCAATGGGTTTTGACATGGCAATGGGATTTCGAGTGGAGGGTCAAAGTACTAACGTTTATCCACTTGTTTATAACATATTGACAATCAACTATGTTAACCAACTCCTTTACATAGGTAATTGTTTGAAGTAGTTGGTTTATTTTGGGACACATGTGTGTATTTGTGATATGCAAGAGGCTGTGATGACAGATTATCTTATACTATACGCAAATGATGTGATTTACCGTATGTTGGCATGGCAATTTAATTTCATTATTTTGCAGCCATGGCGGTTATATCCTGATGTTCTGGTGTTTATCCAACTTTTTTACAGATCTGAGGCTTGTTAATGCATATTACATTGCACACTCGCTTTGGAAGTTTATATGAGTTTGATATACTTCTTATATACTATTGCTAGGTTTTTAAAAGTTTAAATAGTTGTGTATTATTGGCCCATTGTTTATTTGGTGTGAGTATGATAGTAATGTTTCATTTGTTAAATATGATCGCAGTATCAGGAAGTCAGTATACGTTTTTTTATTGATTGTAGTTTTCGTAAGATACTTGTTAATTATTGTTAACTGTTTTTTATTATTTTTTTTCTTAGGAATACGAAGCCAATGTCATTGTAAGGAGCAAATTGAAATACTTTCCAATAATTAAAGAAAAGCTGAATCATACTAGAAAGAAATTGTTTAGGACAACCTGTTTTGGAGGGTGGCTGGATATGTTCTTCTTTGACCATGAACCACATTTGTTAGATTATGTTTTACAAAAACAGGGTTTCGTGGATAAAACAAGCTATGACATTCCCCTTATATATACTGTTGATGGTCGTTGTCTATATTTTGGTCGACCGGAGTTTTCTCTTATAACAGGCTTTCGTTTTGGGACAGCAAGTTTTGATTTATATAGTTCAGGGGATTTAACATTTAAGTTGAGGGTATTTCCAAAAAAATTAGGGGTAAAACTTTCCAACTTAGATCTTGTTGGTGTTATTGAGGATGAAGAGTTGTTCGGTAAATTAACTGATGAAGACGCAGTCCGTGTGTGTCTATTGTTATCGTTAGAGGTTATTTTTATGGGTCGCTTATTGGTTGAAGAGGTGGATGATTCACTCCTTCGTTTGGTCGAAGACCTAGAAGCATGGAATTCCTTTCCATGGGGGGAGCACATTTGGAGGCACTTGTACGACCAGATACTAGACGTTGTATCAAACCACAAGTGGGAACACCTAAAGGGTCTGGAAAGAGACCGGAAGTATGTTCCCACATACACGGTTGCTGGATTTGTTTGGGCATTCAAGGTTAATCCTATTTATATTATCTTTTCTTAGTATTATTATTGAACCCAATGTATGAGAGTAATGCATCTTTATTATTGTAGATATGGATTCTTGAGTCGTTTGAAAGAAGCAGTCGTTGGTGGAATAAAGTCCCAGATGTCATACCAAGGGCAGTAGCGTGGTCAAGGAAAGTAATGTTTACAAGATCGCATTATGGATTGCTATTTGGCAAGGTAAAACACATGCATTAGACGAGCACCACTCGGATAGTCCAATGCAATTTAATTTCCTTGTTGTTGATGATGTTATTTAGGTCTCGAAGATAATTTATGATCTGAAACCAACATTAGACGAGCACCAGTCGGAGTGGTATAGTCAATTTACGGAATTTTACCTGCACTACATACCAAGGACTCTTCCAACAAAATTACCGCATGATTACGATGTGTATCTACAGAAGTTGGCTGCTGCACGGAAACGTGGTAGGACAGAAAAAAAGTATTTACCGATTGTGTCTAGGGTACAGACCAGTAGTCTTCTAACAGAAATCAGCCTCAAGGATTGTGTCATTCAAGAGTTGAATTCTCGTGTTTTCAAACTCGAGGCTATTATTCAGGTAATTTGCTAGTCAAGGTTAAATAATAATTATACGTTTATATTAGAATTATTCTTAAGGATAATACCCTTTATTACCTTGTAGGTCCTTGCAAGTGAAAGAACTTGCGGATTTCGGGTACGCCAGTTCATCCAAGTATTATCTTTATTTCTTTGAAAGAACTATCCGTTTTTTTTTTACAATGCACTTTATTTCGCTTACAGGATAAATTGGACTTTACTGCATCCTTTTCCCACCTCAGCTATGAGTTTCGAGAGCAAGTAAATCGTGAATTCCACGAGTTGGTTGACTCTCTTATTTCTAGCATTCGTTCAGAGCCGGCAGATTGTGATGATGAGGATGATGTAGTTCTAGTAATGTGATATCCAAATGTACACTTTTGCCATACTGTATTAAATGTATTTTAAATGCATCACCTGTTACTCAGGAGTATCTGTTGGAAGAGGAATTAAGGTTGAGGAAAGAAGAGGAAGAACGGTGGAGGATGGAAGAACAAAAGATGATGGAAAAGGATTTTCTAATGGCTATGATAGAGGAGAAGAATCGCAGGTTGCAAAAGGCAAAGTTGTTGAAGATTGAGAAGGAAAAGAAAAAGAGGTCTATAGCTTTCTATAATTCAGACCATTGGAAAAGAGCCAAGGCAGACATAACACCTGACATGAGGAGTAAAAAAGATGGCGCTGAGTCGTCGTATTACTGGTCAAAAAGATTTGTGGAATCTGAAAATAATCGAACACATGGGTGCCGGGATCCAGATATGACTGCACAGTTAAAAAATGTTAAACCTTGGGTTGAGGTATTAAAAACAACCTTTAATATATATATTTTTTAAAACTGTTTTTAATTTACGTGTGTGTAGGTTCTTTCCCGAAGGAACAAGGCTATCGACAAAGTAGATCTTACTGATGAGTACGACGAATTTATTGGAAAGCAGGGGCCCCTTCGATGTATGTTTCCTTGGTCCTAAGAAGTTCGTGTGGATCAGAGATTTTGGGAATCCTTAGTGTGTTTAGACCCTCCTAAGAAGGTTGGCTTATGGACGAGGTAACAGTCACACATATCTTTCACCCCGATGGTATATTCATTTGATATTGTTGCTTTTATACCCTAATCAATTTTTATTGTTGCTTTATAGCACATAGAGTTGTGGGTGGAATACATGTTGCATTTCAGACCCGATGGCGCTGATTGGGCTATGGTAACTGCATACTTTGTTCAGCTGCTATTACAAGACTCCATCCCCATTTGGTATGTTAATGGGGAAAAGTACAAACACCAATGGGCTGATGTTGAACAGGTAATAGTTGTGTTCATGGCTTTATACATATATTGTTATGTGTTTTGTAAAACTGGCCTTTTGTGTTATACGGCAGGTTTATATGCCTATCAATGAAAAGGATAAACATTGGTTTCTGGCTCGATTCCATATTAGGACGGGGGTTGTAACATTTTACGACAGTGGCTATAAGCCTGAAGCTGAGTGGCGTCCTTGGTACAAGAAGATGCGTGCATGTTTACAGGTACCATTGCTTATAAGTTCTTAATTGATAAATGTTTGTCAATACAACAAAGTTAACAAACTAGTTATTGACTAACAAACTAGTTATTGACTAAGTTGCCTATCAGACTTTAAAAAGGAACAACATTTTTGTAACTAGTAGTTACAAACAAACTAGTTCTTGACTAAGTTTCCCATGCGTCATAGTTGCCCAACTATAATTAATTATGTAACATACACTTTCAAGTGTTTATGAACCAGTCCCTTGTACTTGATCATTAATTTGATGGTAGTATTAAGCACAAGTTAACTCTTTAAACTGGAACTTAACTGTTTAACCATTTAATACATGTACTATTTCTTAAATGCATATCTTATGGGTTGGTCCCTAGATATGAATGCTCTAATTGTTCTATTTATAATACTCTTACAGTTTAATAGTTGCCCACAAATTTCTTGTGAAACTTGCCCATATTAACTGATCTCACAGTTGCCCAAAAAAATTTCACGATGTCTGACAACATTCCACTTGAAGTTCAAATGGGCATAGTTAATAGGCTCTCAGTGAGGTGTGTGGCTCAATGCCGCAGTGTCTGCAAGGCTTGGAAGTCTTGCATAGACAACATGCATTTCACCGTCCGTTTTGGTGTTCGAATCACTCCACCAGTTTCATACGTTTTGATGTACAAGCAGAGGTTTAAAGGTTACGTGGGTTTGGTAAATCAACATTTTGACTTGCACCCTCTCTCCTCAAACATTTCATTTTCTGACGTCAAACCAATTGGCTGGTCACATGGAGTTTGGGGTTTTACCTATGGACCAATTGTCCGTGATACCATGGCGGTCGTTTGGAACCCTTCCATCAACCGATCAGTCGCCACGTTTGTCCCCTATGTTTTGACATCACAGGAGTATGAAAAACGCTTTATGGCTTTTGGGATTCGTCCTGACAATTTTGATCCGACCTTCCTAAAAATTTCATACCCATTCAATCAAACACAGCCATGCACTGTTTTAATTTTCACCTTCTCCTCTAAACAATTGACGGTGTTAGATCAGCATTGCTTGCTTCCGAACACAATCAGGATCAAAAAAGCAAGTTAAGCTAATGTTGGGGGTCACATCTATTGGTGTGGCTATCAACGGTTGTATGCTAACGATGGTGGCACATTCGACAGCTATTTGATTCTGTCTTTTGACTTGCTCACCAACCGTTTCCAAGTCCTGGACATACCTGCTGAATTAATAGGCAACCTTCCTTTACCGTTCTATGTTTCAAACATACGAGACAGTCTGGTCGTTTCGGGAAACATTCAAGGGGATGTCAGTTCTGTTTTCTCTATATGGGTTTTATCGGTTGGGGGTGGTAGGATTGCATCTGCTACACAGCTTCTTAGCATTACCACCCCAATAGCACTCAAATTAATCGATTTTGACGACAACGACGACCCTGTAATTGAAATTGGTAACCAGGAAGGATTTAACGCAACCATTGTACTATACAAGCTTGCTACTGGGAACTTCCAGCACTTGGGCATCGAGGGGGATGTTGGGTCCTTTATGTTCAAACCGTTACGTGAATCACTTATTTTGCAGACTCATCGTGATATGCGGTTTATTAGGATGTCTTGTTTCATTGTAGTTTGGTGTAGTTTTTGTTTTTAGTGTTTGCCGTAGCTTCAGTGTGTCAGATGCAAACATTTAAGTTGTTATGTATTGTGCTAAGTTGGTATGTAAAATAACAAAATATGTATGGATGTATAAATTTAAGTTGTTATGTATTGTGTTAAGTTGGTATGTAAAATAACAAAATTTGTTTGGATGTATATACAGGCTGGACTACCAATAGTTCTAGACAAAGCCAGTGTCTTCCATAAGAAAGGTATAAATCCGAGAACATATGCAATTACCTTCAAGAATGCACCCAACGTTCCAGATCAGGGGACTCTGTTTGGTGATTGTGGTATCTGGGTATGCATATTCTTATACAGACTGTCACATGGGAAGTCATTAGCCGTCGATAACCCTGTACAGGCTGCCCTTGCATATCGTGAGCATATGTCTAATTTTTTTTTAAAACACAGAGTATGTGTTTGGTAGACATGTTGTTGTCAATGTTGGTTGTAATTGTAACTGTTTTTAACAAGGGATGAATTTTGTATTAGGGTATGTAGTAGCTAAACTGATGTATCATTAATGTGAACCCCAAACAGGGATGTATTATTTTGTTAATATCGTTGTCATTAAAAGTGTTCGCATCGTTGGGTTTTTTGTATCGAGCTCTATTTAAAGAATGTATCGGAGGGAATGGTTCTCATTTTGGCAGATAAGTGCCCTTTTCATGGTGGCCTTTTATTACAACTTATTAATTTTCTTTTTAAGTTATTTTTAAATAATGAAAAGCTTTTCATTTTTCAGAAGAAACAACTGCTGCAAAGTTAAAGAATGTACTCGATGAAAATCTTCTCATTTTGCAAGATAAGTGCCCTTTTCATGGATGTATTATTTAGGTTAACTACTTACTAATTTTCTTGTTAACATATTTTTAAATGAAATATTCATCAGTGCGTTGATCCTTCTACCCGTGGTTTCAAGAATGCTTATATCCGTGGTTCCACTGACAGTGGAGAGGAAACCACGGCTAGTGGAGAAGAAACCATGGCTAGTGGAGAAGAAACCACGGCTAGTTCAGAAGAAACCACGTCTAGTTGACAAGAAACCACGGCTAGTTGACAAGAAACCACGGCTAATTCAGAAGAAACCACGGCTAGTTCAGAAGAAACCACGGCTAGTTCAGAAGAAACCACATCTAGTTTAACACAAACCACTGCAACTAGTACTTGTGAGGTAATTCAATCCAACAATAGTTAATATGCACACACTGTTATGGTAACCACAATCAAACCACAATTTAAAATTAAAGTGCGAGTGGAAAAAAAATGTAATTCATACAAATTTAACAACCCATTTTATTCAATTCAATATCTTACAATCGCATTTCATGGGCCAAACACAACCACTACAAGAACACTCATAATAAGATAACGGACACATACTACTGCAAAAACACCAAACAACATAGAACACAATGAAAAGACACACACTTAGAGATCCATCAAGCCCCTGAGTTTCTCGATAAAGATGGCATGGTTCGCAGCATTTAGCTCCAGTTCCCGTGAAATAATACGCATCTGCATGATCTTTTGATCATCTTTACCATTTACCCCCCTCAAATATTCTGCTGTTTTTTGAGCATGCCTGTTTCCAACACTGTCCAATTCTTGAATGAAGCTAAGCCTTTCTTCAGTTATTTGAAACAATCTTCCCGCAAGCGCATTCAATTGTTGTGCCATACGAACATCTTCGCCAGAGGCTTGGTAGCAATAGAAGACTAACATATCAGGCCACTTGTTAGAATTTGCATCCGCTCTAAGCTTATCACACCTAGGAAATCTAGACATTTCCTTATCCCAATACTTTATCACAAAAAAAAAAAAAAAAAATTGCGTTAACTAACAAGGTGGGCTTGGTATCTTTAAATAGGCAAGCAGCAAATACATACATTACTGTTAACTGTATTTGTATTATCATGACACCAATTGATGTCCTCATAATATAGCATTTGTCACATGATGCACAGTTGCTCCCATATTATTGAATAACATCCAAAAAAAAATTTGTACAGCCTTTCAAATGCTTTAAACCCCATCCACATATTCTCCCTATATTTGTTTTTTTTCACTTACACATGGTCACAAGATTTACTATTTCTGAACAAACATCCAAAAGAGGACAAATTCTAGCTGGTTTTGCCATGGTCTTTTGCATTGACTAACCTTTCACAATTATTTACCATGAGAAAATACAAATACTTGGTTAATACAAACACAACGTTTTATTCATGACAAAATACAAATACTTGTTTAAAACTACACAACCATGTGCAGTAGTGTTTAACTTTAAGCATACAATTTCATTAGTTAAATAAAGAGAACATTGTACTAGTAATTATCCATGTTATTGAAATCATCCAAGTGATATGTATTTGATGATTCAGGGAGTGAGTTTAGGTTAATACCAGAATTATCTACGTAACCCTCCTGACCGCTGTTACTTGCTTCACCATCCCAACTTACGACATCCCAATCCAGGTAAATTCTCCCATTTTGAAAATACTCGTAGTCCGCTTGTGATTGTGGGTCATCTTTCAACTGAAAATGAGTACCTGACGTACGTTTACCCGTTCCTTGTTCAGGTGCCATCTCTTGCACAACTTCTTTACCATTGTCTGTCCTGCTATTTGTTTTTTTCTGACAACAAATATAACCTATCTTGTCAGAATAGTAAAAAACATTATTATATGCCCATTTTGAATGAACTATCTAGGTTACCTGTTTTCTGCGCAATGGTTCCATGCAATCTGCACGGGTATGCCCTACGGTACCACACCTCCCACATTTTCTAACTTTTGGCTCCTCATTTTTTGATGGGAAGCGATCTTTGTTTTTAGGTCTTCCTGCCTGCCTCTTATCCATCAACGGCGGTTTAACCTTTTGCAAGTTACCCGGATCATGCCATTCTGACTCTATTTCCAAAGGATACACCATTTCATGATATGTGCCTTTGAGTGCAGTTTTTGTAAACCATGTTTCCGCCCATTTGTTACAGTTAGTCAATTTTTCTTCTCTACACACGGCACACACATGACCACATGGTAGTCCCGAAAGTTGCCATTTCCTGCACGTTATTCGTAATCAAAAACCATACACGAATAAACAACATTTACCGTAATTGACAACCTGTATATTGCAGGTACCTGCAACTGCATTCATTCTTTACGAAATCAACAATATGACTATGACGATTGTCTATAACTTGGTACACAGCACACATGGCAATGCCTCTTACTTCCCAATTCGCACTCTTCCACATTCTCTGCTCAACCTTCCTAGATGCCCACTTTGTAAGTTCAAATTCCGGTGCGTCTGCAAAATAAGCGTACATCATGTAACATTTATCGAACAAGTAAATGTGAGACGGCGAATATATATACCGTAGTATTTTTCGCGACGTTCGAAATACCAATCTTGTAGAAGACGTCTGTAGTACTCCAAGAGCATAGTTATTGGTACCTTTCGGACGTGCCTTGTTAATGAATTTATTGACTCCGCACTGTTTGACGTCAAATAATTGTATCTTTTTCCACTGCAATATGCTCTTGACCACTTTTCGTACCCGGCGTTTTCAAGTTTTTTTACGGCTTCTGATTTTTTGGAACGAAGCTCTGAAATTGCATTATCAAAATCTTCAGTCGTATAGCTTTTGCACACCTTCCAGTACAAAGCCTTATGCTTTTTACGGGTGATATTGCAATTCATCATCAAGTGACGACAACAATAACCATGAAAGCAATTTGGAAACACTGTGTCACACGCTTTTGTTATTGAATGATGCCTGTCTGAAATAATCGCCAGATTAGGCACTTCACCAATGCATTCTTTCAACCACCCCAAAAACAATGTCCAGGCTTCAGCGGTCTCACCCTGTGCGACCCCGGTAGCGATTGGAATAATCTGATTATTTCCGTCCATACCAACAGCAAGCATGTTGGTTCCGAGATACTTCCCTTTCAGATGCGCAGCATCAATTATAATCAATGGCCGCATGAAGGCTATAAAACTCCGAATCTAGTATCGTTAAGTATATATTAGTGATTAGTATACGTTAAAGCTTAATATGATGTGTGTATAAGAATAATAATAGTAAAAATACTAATACTAACAATTAATATAAATGTGTCCGAAACTTACCGCAAAACCAAATGCTACAAAAACCATCTTAAATCTTCCAGCTTCGTCTGTATCGATGTGTGTTACAGTCCCCTCGTTTTTTAGCTTTAGGTTATGACAATATAAAGCTAACTGCTCAAACGATTGTTCATGTTTACCGTTCAACACCTCAAAAGCCAAATTCCTACCCCCCAAGCTCGTTTATAAGAAACGTTTACTTTCCATTCAAGACTCAGATCTCGTTGTATGTCCTTTCCAGTATATACCCTCCGAGTATCTTTCAATTTATCGATTAGCAACTGACTAAGTAATTTCATTGTCGCATTACGATGATTAGGATGTAATTCAGTTCTTGAACATGTGTGGACATTGTTGATGCTAGAAACAAAGAATGTGCTATCCATTTTTTTTACGGGTGTATATGTTCCATGAGCAGCCTTCATTTATACATTTCACGCTGTACCTCGTGGGTTCAGATTTAATAACTTTGTATTCAAAGCGCTCAAGTAATGATTTCTTTCCAATAGTAAACATGCATTCTGCTTTATTATAAAATTCTTTATGTTTAAAAAAAAAGGTATCGGTTTTTTGGGAATCGATGTTTTTTAATTCTGGTTGTGGTGCAGTTGGTGGCATGGGCATATTTTTAAGTGAGTCTCTTTGCGACGGAGGAAGTGAATAATCAGGTTGGTGAAAAAAGGTATCCTCGACCTTTGGTGTGTCATGGTAACTATCATTGTGAAGCAGCGGAAAATTCAGGTCTAATGATAAATGATTAGAAGCCGAAGATGATTTTACCTCTGAAGGTAGCGGTTCTTTTGTTGAAATTAGCAGAGCTTGAGTTTGCTCATTCTTACAACATACTTCACGAATGAAGTATTGGACGTCTTCATCATCAACCACGTCCAATTCCATGGAACCATCTTTGTAAGATAATCTGACTCTATCATTTGGTGTCTCTTTGACAGCGTGAACCTTTTTCTTCACATACGCAACTAGTTTATTGAAAGTGATATTTTTAGGTAGTTTCACTCCATGAATAGAAGAAGGATGCACTAAATAAACCTTAAAAGTAGAATTGTCATCGTAATCCATGGTTGTGTTTTGAACAAACTTAGGTGGAAAAAATTGTTGGACATTACAGTAAAGTCTTTTTAGTAAGCCAAGTGCAAACTACCAGCCCTTTGTACTTGTGCATTTACTTAGGTTGCCCAACAATGTAAACTTTCTAAGGTTGCCCAAAATTATTGTATCAACATTCATACACTTTAATGAGTGTATTAAGTATAAACCACCCATTTGTGATTGTTTATTATAAATGTTGTACTTGTGCCAACTGCCTAAGATTTACTAAGATACACATTTATTTGTGTTATGTGACAAATTTATTCACTTTCCTAAACTTGCCAACTGCCCACTGGATGAAACTAGTAACTTATCCCAACTACATATACATTGTAATAAGTAATACCAATTTCAAAGTTGTAGTAATGTCTAACGGTAAAAATTCATTACTATTGTGACTTTATTCTATAACTAGTTTTAGTAATATATTTAGGATTCTTACTTTTGTTTTTCATAATTAACAGGGATTGTGCGTAAGCGTTTGTCTTTTGAAGTGGAACGACCATGTGATGACGTGATTCATGAAATATATAGCAAACAACTTAACAAAAGATCTAAGAAGGATGTAGCTGAAAAAGGTGTGTTGGCGGTCAAGGAAATAGGTGACAATAATAAAGATGAGCACAAAAATATAAATGGAAATGTTGATGGTGAGAAGTCGCTTACTAAGAAGCATGAAGATGAAGCAATAATGGAACAACAAGCCGAACAAGATAGGGCTGAAAGAGAAATGGAAGAGAGAATGCGGCAAGACCGGGAACAGGAGGATCTGTTCTGTAACATAGAATAAGGTCACCTTGGACAGTCAAAATGAAGGATAAATTTAGTAGAATTTAGTTAAAGTTAGATTAACAGCCTGCACACTTATGCATGTTTGTTTCCTAAACTTAATCTTAGTTTAAGAAAACATGTAATTCAGTTATTTAAAGTTCATATATTTCACTTTCCAGACTTGCATGTTTGTTTCCAGGCTTATATTGTTGGGAATTACGGGAAACTACTGAATCTGCTGAAGAGAAGAAATTGAAGTCAAATTGTTCATTCATTCATTCAAGAAACAGTTTACAGCTTACAGCTTACAAAATGCAATCAACTTCAAATGCCACTACAAGAAAAGAGCTATACAAGATATACTAATCCTAATCTAGTACATCTGTTCCAACATCTAAGAGGCTGTTGGATATGCATGATCGCTCACATCTTTCACACTAGATGCTGGATATGCGTTCGTGAAGTCTTGCATAACCACCCATTCCTTATTTCTCGATGGCTGGATATGCATGACTACTAGGACGAGGAAGCTTAGGATCAAAATGGGAAGGATGGATTGATGAAAATAATGATGATGAAGAAAAATAAAGTGTCCTTTATGCTTCATTTGCTGATTTCACCAAAAAGCAATCCATTCTCCTTCACCAAGCTCTTCCTCTATACGAAGTGTGAAGATGCACCAAAACATGGCGCAGGTAGAGCAAGTACCACCTCCCTTTCGGCACGAGGCCTTTGTTGAGGTTGAGGTGCTGGAGGTTGGGAGTAAGAAGGTATCTCAGCAGTGAGTTCCTCTGTGTTATCAGAAGAATCACTTGGATCCACTACACCATCATCTTCAGAAGAAGAGAGAAATGGGGATGTCAAAGGGCGAGGGTCATGTGGAGGTGTCCAGAACTGGAGAAAATCACTGGATGATGAGGATGATGGAGAAGAGGTTGGATTTACAACCTCTGGTGAAGTATTCATGGTCAATTTTTGTTGATTGTGTTTGTGATGAAACTAGGGTTCATAATGGTAATTGGGGGTAAAATGGTGTGAGAGAAGTATGCATTGGGATGACTTTTATAGACGGGTTCAAGGTTTAATGTAAGTTAATGCGAGTTGTTGGCACAGTAATTCTAGAATCTTACTGAAGATATCCAAGTCTTGGGTTGGTTTCTACTGAAGTGTATAACTTCAGCAGATTGGATATCTGTTTCTGCTGAAGTGTTAAAATTGCATGAGGTCAGAGAAGCTGTACACGTAAGCAAGGGTCAACCAAAACTACCAATACTTTTGACTATTTCTATACACCTTCTACCCAACACTCTCTCTCACTTCCACTTCAAAATATCCCACTTCCCTCTTCTAATACAAACAAAACACTCAAAGATACAAGAATCATAACCCTAAAATATCAATTCATCAAATGGCTCTTCAATTCAAGAAGGATCACAACAAAGTTGCGTTCTTGGGAAATGCAAAAGGTGATGAGCTGTATGTGCCTATGGTGGAGTTCTTGAAAATAACAAAGATTCACTATGCCCTAACGCATTCTCCCAATGCGATTTATGAAACGTTGGTCAAACAATTTTGGGCTTCTGCTTCCACACGGAGTGAAAAGGAGATTACGGCCATGATTGACGGAACAGAGTATGTAGTGACAGAGGAGCTGATAAGGACGAAGCTTCGCTTGGATGATGCTGATGGGGTATTTCACTCCAGTACTGAGGATATACTCACAGGGCTGAGAGCTATTGGGTATCAAGGTACTAGGACTGACATATGGTTGCTTCAGTGCTTTAGCAACAAATCTGGAGCATGGGATCAATTCTCTTTACAATTGGCATACGGTATTGTGTGTCTTTCATAAGGGTTAACTTATAATTTTTCTAAATTTATTTTTGATAATTTGGTTGAAAATATCAATAGGAAACAACATAAGTTTTTAATGTACCCTAGATTCTTACAAATAATTATAGACACCTCTACCCAAACCCAAGGCTTTTATGCAGTAGGAGCTCTTACATCCAAACTCTTTGCCTCTATGAGAACTAACTTTGAGGGGGCACATTATCCATTGACAGAGGCTATGTTGCCTCAAGACAATATGGCTGCTGTTGAGGAGAATGTTGCTAACATTGATGAGGGCCCCTCCTTTTCTGCTGAAGCTTCTCATGTTGCACAAGACCAGCCTCCACCAACACCGACTCTGGCACATTGTCCTAGTCCACCACAAGCACAAGATCCTCTTGATGATTTTGAGTCTGACCTAAACAGATTGACCACACTTAGTCCTCCAAGGATACCTATTGATGAGGTACCTCCTCAGTTTGATCATGACCATGTTTCTACCGAAAGGTCCAATGCAGCTCCCATTACTCTCTCATC
This sequence comes from Chrysanthemum seticuspe, assembly GCA_019973895.1. Classification (NCBI taxonomy): domain Eukaryota; kingdom Viridiplantae; phylum Streptophyta; class Magnoliopsida; order Asterales; family Asteraceae; genus Chrysanthemum; species Chrysanthemum seticuspe. Next base: position 356,286,996 of record BPTQ01000008.1, on the reverse strand, counting down.
TGTCTATGCTCTTGTTAACAGGTATGCAGCTGAGGTATCTAGTCTGAAAAAGGAGCTTGCAGAGACCAAGTCTTCTCTTGGTAGTAAGATTGACGAACTGCAAGATAAAGTTAAGGAATTATAGGACAAACTAGAAAAGACCAACAAAAGGAAGCTTGTGGTTTCTTCTGAAGAGGAAGAACATCGTTATGAGTCTCTTGATATGTTAGCTGATGTATCTATCAATGATCCTTCATCAGCAGTTGCAGAATCTCCAAAGAAGAAGGAGCCTGTTCTTTATCAAAGGAGAAAGAGATCGTACTTGAATAAAGCATCTACTGAAGTCTCCAAGGATCCAGAGCTTGTCAAAGCTGCATCTGTTGATACCCCAATGGAGGATGTTGCAACTAAACTTGGTCAATCTTCAGTCATACAAAGACCATCAGTGTCCTCTACTGCTGAAGTACACTCACAACATGTTTCTTCTGAAGAAGACTTGGGTGCTTCTACTGAAATTCCTGTTATCAATATTGCTGATGATGATTGTGCTAAGGAGCCTTCATCTCACACTTCCTACTTCAAAAGGATTGCTGGGAATGAAGTTGCACCAAAGACCAAAAGACCAAAGTTTGTTGAAATAGTGGATAATTTTGATGATATTCCACCAAAGAAGATCTCCCAGCTGGTTACATCTGAAGAAATTCCTCAAGCCACTCCTTCATCTGACAAGGTGCCTTCTGCTGAACCATCTTTGGTTTCTGCTGAAGCTCCTACAGAATTTGCTAGCTCATCTGACAAGGCTCCATCTGCTGAACAAGTCGCCATTTCTTCTGAAGCACCTATTGTACCAGCTCCCACTCCTACTGTCGCATCTGTTGGCTCAGAAGATGATGAACCATCTTTAGGTATCTATAAGACTGGTAGGAGAAAGAAGAGGATGGCCAAAGTAACTCCCTTGGATCTTGAGGCTGATGAGTCAACCTTTATCAAAGAAGGGTCTTCATCTGATTTTCCTGATGGAGATCAAAATGTGCTGGTCAATTGGACATTGATAAACAAAGAACTGAATGTCATGCATCGAATGGATAAATCTTCAATGGAGTTCACCTTTTTGAAGGAAATACTCCATTTGGTAGACAGGGCAGACTTGCTTTCTCTGTACACTCTTGTCACCTCCCATTACTGCAACAATGCACCACAAGGTTCTGGGATGTTCTTATTAGGAGATCTTCATGTCCTGTTTAGCTCTCAATCTCCTAATGATAAAGGACACTTCATCTGGCAGAACTCACATTTATGGCAGGTTGAGTCCTGGAGATTCTATCCTCTGCCTCGTGTGCATCTAGTTGAGACGAAGGGTGGAATCACAGTCTGCATGTTCGCTGAGAGAATTTATCCATTGTCCAAAAGACTTATGGAGAAGATGTTGACTAACAAGCTGGAAATTCCTCCAAATCCAATGGGGAATGAAATACCACAAGCTGAACAACTGGTTAGACTGATTAAGACTCAGCTCCTTCAAGAACAAGCTGCATCATCGTGTTCTTAGTTTTTATAGCTTGTATTTACATTCCGCTAAAGAATACGAGTTGTAGAGATTTTCTATTAGTTTGCTTGTATTTACATCATCGTGTTCTTAGTTATTATAGCTTGTATTATAGCTTGTATTTACATTAGACGTTCAACGGATGAGTCGATATGTTATGGTTACACATTAGACGTTCAACGGATGAGTCGATATGTTGTGATTACACATTAGATGTTCAACGGATGAGTCGATATGTTATGGTTACACATTAGATGTTCAACATATATATTTGGAAATTATTCATTAATTTATAAAACTGCATCAACTTATGCAGTGCTGTTTACTTTCCATTCATACAATCATCTAATAAGGACTACTATCAAATGGGTATAAGGTGTTAGTTGTTGTGTAGTAAATGAAGTCATTGACTATTTGTCTTGTTGTTTAGCACTTACTATAAGTGGGTAGATGGTTGTGGGCATTCCTAAGCACTGCTGTTTGTGGGAAAACCACAGCAAGTGCAATTTTTTTGGGCAACCCACGGGTAGTATGTTTCTAACCACCCCTGTGTGTGGGCAACTCAAGGGGCTGTTATGTAACATGTTGATCTATTAGTATATAATCCCCAAATCACTGCGCTATCAAATTATTCATCTTTAAACACTTGAAATTGGCGCTCTACACAAACCCTAACAACTCCCAAACTGATAATTAAACGTGTTTTACATCCAAAGGACACAAATGCCGAAAGAATATCCCACCACACACAACGTCGTTGCATACCTAACCGAGAACAATCATACTGAAGGGTTCCATGAGATGATTGCTTTTCTCAAACACACACCAATTCACTATGCAATAAGTGTACAACCTATCATTGTTCAAGAATACATTAATCAATTTTGGTTGAAGGCAAAAATTCAAGAACGAGATGGAGCCGAGGTTATTAGGAGTCTTGTTGATAAGAACGAGATAATAGTCAAAGAGGATGTGATTAGGGATGTTTTGAAGCTGAATGATGCTGATGGGGTTGTCAATTTGTCTGATGATGATATTTTTCAGGGGTTGCAAAGATTGGGTTATGAGAAAAATGTGGAAAGAATTAAGTATCATAAAGGTATGTTCTCACCCCAATGGAAGTTTTTAATACATACTTTGCTTCTGTGTCTAAGCAACAAGACCACTGGGTTTGATGAGTTTCCATCAAAAATAGCAACTGCTGTCATATGTTTATCACAGGGGAGGGTGTTTAACTGGTCTAGGTTGATCTTTGAGGGGTTAATAAAGAACATTAAAGAAAAGGGTAAATACTACTTATATCCTAGGTTTGTTCAATTAATAGTCGAGAAACAGATCACGGCACCCATTCATCATAAAAGGGAGTATGAGGTACATCATATGTCTCCTAGGGTGTTTACACACTTGAGAAAAAAAATGACAAGTTCTCAGGAAAGATTACACCTTTATTCCCTAATATGCTTAACCTGCCAGACATTCCTGAAAATGAGGAGGTGCATGAATCCCAACCCAACCAAAGCAATGATGCTCAACCCACTCCGACAACGTCTGAACATACTGCTAAACCAACAGGATCCACTGCTAAACCATTACCTTTACCTGAATCACAAAACACCCAAACCAATGATGCTGCTCCCACTGCTACCACTGAACCTCAACCCAATGCCACCGTATCAGATCCCACGGGTGAGAATATTATAGAAGTAGTTAATGAATTGAAGGCTAAATGTACACAAATGGAAAATACAATAAGAAGGTTGAAGCACAAGGTTTATGTGTTGGAGAGAGTAAGAAGACCAAGGTTTGGTGCATCTAATAGAGTAATGAAGATGACTAAGAAAGGCAGGTCCTCAAAGGGGAGGAGCAAAAGCATTTGTTCAGGGGAGGAGGTAAACATGGATGTTGACCTTAATGAAAGCACTGATGCGACCTTAATGACAACCACGGTCACACAAACACCCAAGGAAGTTGAAAAAGAGGTTGCCGGTACATTGATGAAGTTATGTAAAAGCTTACCGAGTCGGACTGGATCGGGTACTGCACATTTTCCTATTATACTTAGACCCACTGGTCCTAAACCCTTGGCTAAACCTTTAGCTAAAGGTTTGAAGGTTGGAAAAGCAGAATTGATAGAGGAAGGAAAAGAACAAATGGTAGAACCTTTTAATGTTGCAGTTGAAGACGAAGAGGAAGAAGTTGTGCATGCTGTATCTAGTGATGATACAAATGACAGCACTGCTGTAACCTCAGAGGTTATTTCATCAACAGTTACGTCAGATACACATATTGGTACTACAACCACTGATCGTACGATTATCACAACTGTTGTAACACCACCATCGTAGGAGAAGGAGGTTGCAGGTACGCTGCTGAACTTATGTAGAACCTTAGCAATTCCTGATTCTGTTATTGCACATGTTCCCATTGTAATTGAACCTACTGGAAATAAACAATTGGCTAATACTTTGAAGAATGGGGAGGCAGTGAATAAAGTAGTAGATCAACGAGACATAGGAAAGGGTGAAGCTATTTCTGAACCTGAAGTAGATGAACTTCAATTTGATAGTAAGGAGGATCAGATTTCACATGATCATGAATTATCAATACAATTGGATGAAAATT